>CM070514.1:47204240-48404240 GCA_036346375.1 Guadua angustifolia
CAATCAGAGAATTACCTCCTGTGGAAAGCGCAGATTGTTCCCTATCTATGAGGCCAGAACCTTCTGGGCTATGTTGATGGGACAATCAAAGCACCGACGACTTATATTTTGCAACCTAGTGAAGATGGTGTGCAGCAGGTAATCAATCCTGCATATACACAATGGTGCCAACAATACTAGCTTGTTTTGAGTGCCATCCTTTCCTCCTTGAGTGAAGGAATTCTAGGGCACGTTCTCCTCATGACCACTTCGACTGAGGTTTGGCACACACTGGAACAATTGTTCAGCTCTAGATCAAGAGCAAGAATAATGCAAGTTAGGATGCAACTAACAAATCTTCAGAAGGGCGAGACTAGCATCACTGAATATTTTCTCAAGGCCAAATCTCTGGCTGATACTATTGCTTCCATTGGGCGACCTCTTGAAGAAGATGAAATTGTCACCTCTATTCTGGCAGGTCTTGGATCAGCATATGATCCTTTGGTAACATTAATGGCAATAAGAATAGAGGCCGTCACTTTAAGCGATCTGTATGCCCGTATGATGGATTTTGAATTGCGTATTGATAGGAACAATACTTTTCTTTGTGCTCCATCAGGAAATAGCGATGCTTGAGGTACTCCAAGAACAAGAGGAGGATCATTCAAACTAGGTCGCGGTGGACAAAGTGGAGGTCGTGGCAATGGTAATGGGGGTCAGGCATGGAATGGGCCAAGTCAATTGGAACAACCATTACAACAAGTCATACAAGCCAACCTACCAAGTTTGTGGAAAGTGAGGCCATCATGCTCTCAAATGCTATCATCGATTTGATCACAGTTATCAGTCGAAAGATCCATGAATTGCAACAGCAACAAACTCCTTCTACAACATTAACACAAACTGGTATGTTGATTCAGGCTCTACTGATCATCTAACTAATGATCTTGATAGGCTGTCGATTAAAGAAAGATACAAGGGCAACGATCAAGTTCATGTGGCGAATGGTTCAGGTTTGTCGATCTCACACATTGGGCATTCTTGTATTGCTGGTTCATCTCGACCATTGCATCTTTGAAATATCCTTCGTGTATCGAGTATTGATAAGAACCTTCTTTCAGTACATAAACTTGTGACCGACAATAATGCTTTTCTTGAGTTTCATCCAAAACTCTTTTATCTCAGGGACCAAGCCATGAGGAGAGTTCTTCTGGATGGACAATGTAGGAGAGGCTTTATCCTCTCTCTGGTGCTCGCCTGCTTCCTCTCTCCGACCATGCGTCTTCAACGTGTGTTCATCCCAATAACAAGGCAGCACCACTCCTACACTGCGTCCAAAATTTCTACTGAGCAATGGCATCAGCGTTTCGGTCATCCAGCATCTCCTATCAACTCAGCAGTTCTGCAATCTTTGTTTAGTCATAATGAACTGAATAAAGAACTTCAAGTGTGTGATGCCTATCAACAGGCAAAAATACATCTGCTTCCATATGAAAGCTCCAGTAGACAGTCCTTGAGTCCTCTTGAACTTGTTCATTTAGATGTTTGGGGACATGATGTTCCATCTTTAGGAGGTTTTAAGTACTATGTTAGCTTCTTTGATGATTACAGTCAGTTTACTTTGATTTACTTGTTAAAACGAAAGTCTGAAGTCCTGAATGTTTTCATTCAGTTTCAACGCAATGATGAGTGTCAATTCGGCACCAAAATCAAAACTGTGCAAAATGATTGGGGTGGTGAGTACCAACGCTTGCATGGTTATCTTGTTTCCTGTGGAATTGGGCATCGCGTGTCATGTCCTCACACACATTAGCAAAATGGCATGTTTGAGCGTAAACGTTGTCACATTGTTGAAATGGGCCTTGCTCTCCTCGCTCAAGCTTCAATGCCAATTCGTTTTTGGGATGAAGTTTTTCTCAATGCATGCCATCTTATTAATCGTCTTCCCACGTGGGTCCTTCATGGCATTTCTCCCCTAGAACGTCTCATGAACACTCCTCTTGATTATTCTATTTTTCGTGTATTCGGTTGTGCATGCTGGCCCAATTTGCAACTAATGTAATCCTAATAGATGTAATCCTCTCTGTATTCAGATGTATATAAACATCAAGAGACCAATTGGCTCCTTGCGCTGCTTATCAAATAGTTTCACTTTGGTCCCTGGGAAATCTGGCTCCTGGTGGGGAACCAGCTTTGATTCTTAACATAGCAACCTAGTATGTACAAGTTATAATATCTCTTCACCATAATAGTGTTCATGTCACTCTTTTTCCCCCCTCTTTTTGATACTGGTACTGATGAAATAGATGGCATGTTTACCATATACTATTTTCAGCAAATTGAAGCTCAAATAGTTAGGCCTTAGGTGAATATTCTTATTCCTAGAAATTTCAACATTGTCCACTAAAAGTTAATCCTAGTTTGAGATTGTATGTGTGTTTGTTCTCCTCCCTTGAATGACTTCATGCATCCAGATAAAGAAAGGGACAATGTAAGAATGGGTGTGATGAGCTCAAACATTAAGTGCAACAGCAAGGAAAACAACGATCGAGGTGCATGTTTCCAATGGTTGGTGTTCTATAAATAGGTTTATTTAGAGTAAAAACTATTAAGCTGGTAATAGATCATCAATCGAATCATGGGACTACTTCTTTTTTTCATAAGCATAGTTAAAGCTGATTTCCAAATATTAAATAAATGTATATATATGATTTTACTTTCACTGAAAACCCAAGAAGTTGGTAGATTCCTATGCTACGAAAGGGTTCATACCTTGCAAATCCGGTCGATCCTGCGACACTCGAGGTCGAAGAGGACAATGGTGAGGCGGACCAGGTCGAGGACGAAGCTGGGGACCATATTTGGTGGGAGGGAAGCTGCCTGGACCTTTTCGCTAGTGAGATGGAGCAACAGCTAGCCTCCTCAATAGCGCGGGACCAAGCGGCGGAGCGGCGGTTCGCCTCCTCGACGGTGTAGGACGGAGCAGCGGACCAACGCCTCACCTCCTCCACAAAGGCAGATTTGAGCGGCAGATGGAGCACAGATTTGAGCCTCCTCCAGTATGCTGGCCTCTCACGGGTCCTGCTTGCACGGGAGACACGGCCAAGGTTTGCCCGAGCCAACACCGAACAGGATGGGGAAGGGAAAGAGAATATCGAGATTACGGGATTCGCTCTCCCATCCCTAAAGATAGGGAAGAGGCTCGGGAATCTGCTGGAGAACGCATTTTGCGACACTATGTTACAACTTCCTCATTTTCTTGGGTAGGAACGGGGATAGGGAGGCTGTTGGAGATGGCCTAAGAAAGGCATATACTCCCTCTGTTTCAAAATACTTAGTACTTCTGACTTAGACAACTTGTACTGGTAACATTTTTTATTCATTCTCGCAAGAACGAAATGGATGCACTGCTCAAGAAAATCTTATTACGAATGTAAAATAGGGAAAAACTGAAATAGAAAAACAGAAGCAACAACCTTGTAACCAAAGCAACACCGAAAATGAGAAGAATATTGACCTAGCATTAGAGGCATACAGACAAACAATCGCCAGACAAATAGGCAACAGCTATGCTCATCTGCAGATGGCCAGGTGCATGAAGATTCAGGGCCAACGATTTAGCAGCACTAACTGCAACCCACTAACATAAATAAAAATGTCATCGTCACCAATAGTCTGCTAACTAAGAATACCGAAGTCCACTTGTTCAAGGGTAGTAACACTATATGTCAGTGTAATAATAGATGGAATTACCGTTGGCCTTTCTTATTCAATGCTGTAATTGACAGCTTTGATTTGAGAGAGATTGAACTCACGGGGCGCCAGTTTACCTGGGCCAATTCTTTACCCAATCCTACTTATGAGAAGTTGGACAGGGTTCTTATGACTTCCGAGTGGGAATTTAAATTCCCTCTTGTTTCTGTTCAGGCTTTGGACAGGGGCATTTCGGATCATACTCCTTTATTATTAGACACTGGAGTTCTAGCTTTCTCGGGGTTAGCTAAACAATTCAGATTCGAGCTTAGTTGGTTTAACCGAGAAGATTTCCATGATATAGTGGTGGAAATATGGAACAAGCCGGTCAGAGGAAAAAATCCTGTTCAACGGTGGAACCGCAAAATGGGGGCTTTGCGTAGCTTTCTTCGGGGTTGGGATCAGCATAATAAAGGTGTTTATAAGAGCAAAAAAAGAGATCTTCAAACAAGAATTACTGAATTGGACCTTATCGCGGAGGGTAGAGATTTGTCTGAGATGGAACAAGAGGAACTTGCTCGGAATCGAGAACATCTGGCAACGCTTCTCAGAGAGGAAGAAATTAAATATTATCAGCGGGCGAAAGTGAATGATATCCTATTGGGGGATAATAACACTAGATATTTTCATATGGTTGCCAATGGAATACATAGAAAGAAAAGAATTTATTCTTTGGAACATGAGGGCAGTAAGATTGAGGGTCAGGATAATCTAAAAAGTTACATAACTAAGTTCTACAAAGAACTATTTGGGGAACCGGATGAGAGTGTGTTAGATCTTTGTGAAGCTGGCAATCAGGATATTGAGCAAGTGTCATTAGCGGAAAACACTCTTCTCATCGCTTCGCTTCTCGAGATGTAAGTCGAGATGCGTGTTTCAGATGGAACATAACAAAGCTTGTGGTCCCGATGGTTTTCCTGCGGAATTCTATCAGAAATTCTGGGATACTATTAAAGGGGAACTGATGATTATGTTTCAGGAGTTATATTCGGGAGATTTACCTCTTTACAGTCTGAATTTTGGTATAATTTCCCTCATTCCCAAGGTTCAGGAAGCTAATATCATTCAACAATATAGACCAATATGTCTACTCAATGTGAGTTTCAAAATTTTTACTAAGGTCGATACAAACAGATTGGCATTGGTTGCTAACAATGTAGTCTGACACGACAAATGCTCATGAGGGACGGAATATCTTAGAAGGGTCGTCATTCTGCATGAAACAATTCATGAGATGCATAGGAAAAAGTTGAGTGGGGTGATCTTTAAAATAGATTTTGAAAAAGCGTATGATAAAGTGAAATGGCCCTTTCTGTTTCAGACATTACGAATGAAAGGATTTTCAGCCAAGTGGATTTCTTGGATTAAGTCTTTCATTTCGGGAGGTAGTGTGGCGGTCAATGTTAACGATGAAGTAGGGCCCTTTTTTCAAACAAAAAAAGGGCTGCGACAAGGTGATCCTTTATCACCATTATTGTTTAATATTGTCGCCGATATGTTGGCAGTTCTGGTTAGACGTGCTAAAGAATTGGGGTTAATTGGTGGAGTAGTACCTCACTTAGTGGATGGGAGTTTATCTATTCTACAATATGCGGATGATACAATATTATTTATGGAACATGACCTGGATAAGGCTTGTAATATGAAGTTATTGCTTTGTGCGTTCGAGCAAATATCGGGTCTCAAAATAAACTTCCATAAGAGTGAGGTATTCTGTTTGGGTGATGCTCAAGATTCGTTAGAGCAGTATTTGGGTTTGTTTGGCTGCAAGCAAGGGGAGTTTCCTATGCAGTATTTAGGTATTCCTATTCATTATAAAACATTGCGAAATTCAGATTGGAAAAGAGTAGAAGAGCGATTCGAAAAGAAACTCAGTAGTTGGAAGGAAAACATCTTTCAAAGAGGGGGCCGTTTAACACTTCTCAATTCAAGGTTTCAATAGTCTTCCAATGTATATGATGTCCTTCTTTCAGATCCTTCAGCGTTCTAAATAAATTGGATTATTTCGATCTCTCGCTTTTGGCAAGGAGATGAAGGTAAACGAAAATATCGCCTTGCTAAATGGAATGTTCTATGTCAACCTAAGGATCAAGGGGACTTGGGATCCTCGGATTTAAAAGCGAAGAACATTGCGCTTTTGAGTAAGTGGTTATTCAAGCTTTTAACAACAGACGGAACTTGGGCAAAGAATTACTTAGAAATAAGTACCTTTTGTCTAAATCTTTGGTCCAAGTAGAGGGAAACCAGAGATTCGCATTTTTGGTCCAATTTGATGAAGGTAAAAACGAGACTTTCTTCGCTTTGGTTCTTTTAAAATCAATAATGGATCACTGGTGAGGTTCAGGAGGATACATGGATTGGAAATAGGCCTTTAAAGGATCAAGATTCCGGATTATATAGTGTCACAAGGAAAAAGCATATATCTATTCTTTGAAGTTTTTATTTTCATCATCCTCATATTTCGTGGAGAAGGTCATTGATTGGGTCCAAGTTGGTGGCGTGGAATGATTTGCTTTCACGTATCGCTAATGTACACCTTACGCAGGAGGATGATGAATTCCGTTGGCATTTGTGTCAATCTGGGCAATTTTCGTGCAATCTCTTTACTTGGCTTTGATTAAAAGTGATGTTAGAATCTAAATAAGCGATATGGAAGTTAAGAGCCCCCAAAGATCAAGGTGTTTATGTGGTATCTTAGACGCGGAGTTATTCTGACTAAAGATAATCTAGCCAAACGTAATTGGCAAGGCAAGAAAACATGTTGCTTTTTGTCACAAAACGGAGACAATTAGGCATTTGTTTTTACATGTCGCTTTTGGCGGATGGTCTGGGGTGTTTTGTACCTGGCTTATGGTGTTGCTCCACCTTTTAGTGTTTCTAATATGTTTGGAGGTTGGCTATGTTGTTTTGAGAAGGGTATTAAAAATATTGTGTTACTAGGGGCCGCAACAATTTGTTGGTCTATTTGGTTACACAGAAATGATGTTATTTTTCGAAAGAAATCAAATTCTTTTCCTTTGCAGGTTATTTATGCTACTTCCCATTGGCTTCGTTCTTGGTGTCAATCCGCAATGTAATGGGATATGCTGGGTATTATGGTGGATGTTTCGCCGATTGATTCAGTGGCCATAAGGACTCTTTTTCCCAAGCGCATGGGTGGCGATCTAGTCTTCGTGATTGATAGTCACTAGTGTGTGTGTTTATGGTTTTTTTTTTAATGATGCTTCTTGTTAGCAGAGGCGGAACATCTCAAGGAATTGTATCTCCTCGATGTAATGTTCTTGAGATTAATAAAAAGCTTTCTTTATCTAAAAAATATGTCAGTGTGTTAGCACTAGCGCGCATGATAGGTCCTAAGCATTGACGGATATGGTTTTTGGTGGATGCGGTCGTAGTACAACAACTGTACCCCTTTAGCCTTCACAAACTCTCTTTATATAGCCCCCGGTGGAACCTTACGTTAAGGGCCTAACCAAGGTGTAAAGCCTACTTGGCTTATTAGTGATAGATCCAATCTGAACTAATATATTACAACCTGTTAGGTGTGTGTGATCTTATAGGTTCATACATATTCGGCCGTGTTCTGGAAACTTCTTTTGTCCCATAAGTTGGCAACGACGACCCCTATTAAGGCATAGCGACTTCTAAATATACACAAAGATTATAGCTCGATCCTTCACTTGTTCTGCGATAGATTACTCAGTTTCAATTGACTTCTCAATCATATTCGGTCTAGCTATGTGCTTCCTTAATCCAACCACAACAAGGAATCCAAATATATCTCTCCCGTTATGTAGGAAACACAAATTCTATCTTTATTGCTCATATTCCTCTGCATGTTTCATAGTAAACTCGAAAGCTACCTTTATGACTACCCAGTTACATAGTAACGTTTAGCAACCCCTAAATATGTTATTACACATGTAGAAAATCATGACGATCTTAAGTCTAAGAATCGTATATACATTATGTATGAGATCAACTGATGACACTTAAGAACTGACCTGAACCACAACAGACCTGAGAAGAGGTCAAACTGACCTGAACCACAACAAAGACGCCATGTCGCCATCTACTCTATTGCACTTTGCCCGTGTCTCTCGCCCAACACTTGGACGTTCCCCACACCACAAGATGATGGAACTAAAATGAGTCACAACCACATGAATTTGTAACAGAAATATTGTAGATACACATATGTTATCGGTCATCCACAGTGCACCATTCTCTATGGACTGTGATCAACCAACAAGCAAGCGATTTTTTTCTCAAAATTTTTAAGAGAAATCTGTTAATATCATTTCACATGACCAAGTAATTTTTCCTACAGAGACCTTTTTGTTTGACTTCTGTAACATAGGTTTAGAGCATTTAAGTACCCAACTACTTTTATAGGCCCGAGCACAACCAGTTGCCATCGGTAGCCCCAGCTCGGAGAAAAACACAAAGGAGGCCAATTTAACATCATACACTAAGATGTAACTTTGGAAGGGTGGGGGTTAGTTTAGTGATATTACTCTATCGATTGAGCAATATAAGGCTGTGTTTAGTACAGATTCAGCTTTATTAGATTCGTGAATCTGGTGAAGCTGGGTATTCCTAACTCCATTAGATCCGTGGACCTGGAGCTGTAGGTATATTAAGAGTGTTTAGATGGGTCATCTTATTTACATTTTAGACTAAAAATATAAAGTTAATTCACTTTATTTTAGTAGTTTCAGATCTGAGGTGAAGTTAAAATTTAGAGCTCTACCAAATATAAGTCTCAATTCTTAGAGAGTGTGGTTCTACGATTTAAGTCCAATATGGAGAGTAAAGTTATAGCTCTTGCAAACATCAACATTTCTTAGTAAATCAAGAATTTAGTGCTTAGTGGATGATCTGTTGGGGAGCTTGATGCGGTTGTTAGTATCGAACTAAGTATCAGCACTCATGCAATTATCAAGCTTTAGTATCGAATCATTGAGGTGATTGTTACTAAAAGCCCTACCTAAACACTTCCTCTCCTCTACCATGAAGCAATACTGTCAAACCATTGTGACTGCCCATAATACCTTCTTGGTCTGTCTGTATATTGAACTTAAGACTTATGTTCCATGATGGAGAGAGTAGCATTTAAGTAACAAGCTAAACACTTCATTAGCAATTTTTCTAGCGATCTAGAGAAGCTCCGCCCCTACCAAAAAGTAGTTAACATTAGCTCCAACAGTATAACAATATGGCTAGCAACGTGCTTCAGTTGGTTCTGACCTTATTTTCCCTTGGCCTCGTTAACGTCAGACAAAGCTACAATGATATATTTTTTTTAAAAAAAAGGCTACAATGATTTACACCTTAACGTTGGTAGCATCGAGCGGTCACCATGGAGACGGTATCATACCAAGGTTTAAAATCCTGGTGAAATTTTAAAAATTTCGGTGAAGATTTCAGATTTCGGCTAAGGACGAGATTTTCAAATCCAAGTGAAATAAAAAATCAAAAAATTAAATTACTCGTGTAATTTAGAAAATTTTGACGATGTTTCATCCAATTTCGCCGAGATTTCGGACTTTTGGACCAAAATTACTTTGTAAACGACTGGATTTGATACCAAAAGAACCAGAGCACATGTTGTCAGATGGTTAGCTTTCAACCGAGAGAGCCGGGTTCAAATCCTGACGCCTTGCAACCAAATTTTTTTATATAGCAGAGAGATGTTCATAATATTGTTATACATATTATAACAAGACATGGATATAGCTCATGGTTCGAGTCCTGCTCCTGCTATCATTTTTTTTTGACCAAAATCTAAAATTTAGTGCTGAGAGTGGGTTCAGACCGTAGGGAAGGAGGGGAGTACAATAGCTCCACTGACCACCTCACTTATCTCATGTTTGTGTTAAGTTTGAGGTACTGTATTTTTTCTAGCCTCCATAGACCATTTTGGAGGGATAAAAAAAGACCGAAATTATGGCTAATTTCATTGAAATTTCGGTTTTCCAGTCTTAAAAAATTCTGGGTTTTAAATTTGTTTTTTGAATTTCGACCAGATCTGACCAAAATTCCGATATTTTGCTAAAATTCCGAATTTCAGCCACCTCCAAAATGAGATCCAATAACGAAATTTCAAACCTGGTCATACCTCTTTGGGTACAATCCAGAGATTGGCACCTCTAGACCTGATGTAAATGAAGTATGTCATTTACATCAAGAGGGTACGTGCAAAGAAATTGCCAGAGGGGTTTAAAATATTTTTGCAACTTTTTTCTATAGCTTCATAATATTTTAGTAGTTTACCATGCACAAAACACAGTACTTGATAACGTGAAACAAAGGAAGTAACCAAGAAAAAGCAAAAAAAAAAAATTCTCCAAGAGGAAAAAGTGTGACCAGAGAAAATTACCCCATGCGCGCAAGCCCCCAGCGATTAACACTTGGCGTCTTCGCTTGCACTCCGTTTTCGCATCGCTGGGAAATAAATAAACTACATGAATATGGGATCCGTGCGGTGCTGCGGGGGGAAAGAA
Source organism: Guadua angustifolia (assembly GCA_036346375.1). Classification (NCBI taxonomy): domain Eukaryota; kingdom Viridiplantae; phylum Streptophyta; class Magnoliopsida; order Poales; family Poaceae; genus Guadua; species Guadua angustifolia. Next base: position 47,214,479 of record CM070514.1, read on the forward strand.
TGATCGATATAGATATAGATTTCAACAGAGAAAAGGAATCCTTTTTAGGGCACCTAAAAAATGAAACAAAATTATCATAATTTTTAAAAATCGTAAAAGCTTGATCATGATCTAATTTTTTATGGTAGCTCGGACATGTTCTCAGGATCCTTCTAACAAATTTTAAAGAATGTACAAATTTAGTACCTCGATTAAATTAGTGAAATTGCTTTAAGTGCGTCGGTAGAATTATCAGAATTTTTAAAAATCGCAAAAGTTTGATCATGATTTAAAATTCTTACGGTAGCGTAGGCATGCTCTCAGGATCCTTCTAAATTTTTTTTCAAGAATTTTCAAATTTAGTAGCTCAATTAAATTAGCGAAGTTGCTTTAAATGTATTAGTAGCAGCATTGATAGAATTTTTAAAAATCACACAAATTTGATCATGATTCAAATTTTTTATGGTAGGTTAGGCGTGTTTTGAGGATTATTCTAAAAAAGATTCAAAAATTTACGACATAATTTAATAGCTCAATCAAATCAACGAAGATTATTATCTTTTCTGTTTTGAAAACACTGTAGTTGCTACAGTATAACTACTAAAGTGCCTTGCACACCCTCCATTTGAAGCCAAGTCGTGGCGCTCGGACCGCAAGGGTTTTGCCAGCTAAGCTAAGCGTTAGCTATGCAATTTGACACTGAATAAATTTATGAAACCACGTAATATGGTACTGTAGAAACACAGTACTAAACGTGACGCGGCGGACCGCGCGGCCGGTGCACTGTACATCCATGAGAATTTAGAGTTTTATAAGTAGAAGGGCCGCGCCACGTCACGGCACCACAAAGATAAGGCGGGTACAAATAGCGGGCCCAGAGAGCAAGCAATGCAACGGAAGGTCACGTGGGCCCCGCGGCGCGGGTCCCACCTCCCGACGTGCTTTTCTACCACAGGTCAAGTTCAAAAGAGCCCCTCCTCGCCACCCCACGCGCCCGCGCAGCCCACGGCCCCCCGCATCGCCGTCCGTCGTGACTGGGAGAGGATCTGAACCGTCGACCTGTTCCGGGCAACGCCGTCCGCAAGTTGGCGGGGGAGATCGGACGGAGAGGAGGGGGAGGTTGGATGGGGCGGACGGCTGAGATGGAGGTCGCATAGGGCGCGCGGTGCGGGTGGATGCGCGGGAGGCTACAGGTTGGGGGGCGCCCTGGAAAAAGCGCGAGGCTGGCCACTGCATTGCTGCCAGCTGGCTGCCGTGTGGGCCCCGATTGCGCTCGGCCATTTCCGACCGCAAATTATTCATCACATTGCCTGCGCCTTTTTGTGCTTTGCTCCCGGGACCCTGGGGTGGTTTGGTTTTGCGTTCAGCTCCCTTAGAAGTTTACTGTGTTCACTGGAACGATAAATATCGTTTATATTTTGGGGTGAAATGCATGTATGTTTAAAAAAAAGCAAAATGACTCAGTTTCTCCGACAAATGATATTCCTTGCATCTACTTTATTATGAATTTATTATTCATGGCACTATATATCACCCAAAAAAATAATCTTACGAATTTCTAGCTGAACTCGTGAACTTTTAGTTACAAAGTATCTTGCTATCTAACCTATGCGAATAAAACATCCTTCCTCGAAACCAAACAAAAGAAACAACCTTGAAGGCTCTTTTGTGAGCAAGAATCTTTGGAAGAAATCAAAGACCTCATAAGTCTTAAACTTATGTAAAAAACACACATAGCAGTTAGAAATCATACAACACATATGTTTAGTACATCAGAAAAACAACGGTAGCAAAAAGTTCTCATCAATACTTTCTCGAATTAACAATCGAGATGCACATCCAAATAGCACCCTTCTTATTATAGACCACAAAAAACACCTTATGCATGCGCTTTCCAAAGCACACCGTGGTGATCGTGACCATTCTTCTCCTAGCTTTTTTTTTCCCCAAACATACGAAAAGGGCATCCAGCCATTTACATGAGAGAGAGGGTGGGAATGGGCCAGAGAGGACTAGTCAACAATACACTATCACCATCGTGATTAAGGGTTATGAAGAGGCTTAACTTTATCGATCCATAGATCCGATGGAACCCAGATACTAAGGCACTGTTTGGGAGAGCTCAGATCTCAATTCCACTCAGAATGAAACTTATAGGCTAAAATAAAGTGAATTAAGTTTATATTTTTAGTCTAAAATGTAAACAAAATGATCTACCTAAACACTCTTAATGTACCTATACCTCCAAATTTCACAAATTTCTGAGCTAGAAATACTCGCTCTACCAACTCCACAGATTTTGATGGAATGGAGTGTCCCCAAACACCCCTAACTCCACTAGATCCAGTAGAGCTAGAGTAGTGAGTGTATTAAGGCGCCCCAACCTCCACCTCCATTAGTGTCCATAGAATTAATTACGCGCTAACCAAGCAAAAATCGATGTGACATAGAATTAAGGAAGGAGAGAAGAAAAACGAAGAAATCGTGTCTCATGCAAGAAATCGGGTCGTCAACGCGCACCAAGACGCAAGAAACTAGCAAAATATGCATTGACATTTCGCGCCTGACCAAGCGTGTTTGTGGTGCATGTATTGGTTTATTGCTTCTCTCTCTCAGACACTACTAATGAAAACCATGGCCGGTAAACTATGACGGTTTCTTGCTTTCTCTCTCCTCTAGACACTCCTCATGGAAACCATGAGTTGGGACTGCCTTTAAAAGTGTTTAGATGGATCATCTTGTTTGCATTTTAGACTAAAAATATAAGCTTAATTCACTTTATTTTAGCCTATAAGTTTCAGATCTTAACTAAAGTTAGGATTGAAACTCTACTAAATAGGTTCTAAAAATAAATTTACTAAGTTGTGGAGTGCATGCATCCGAATCAAGATCTAATAAAGCAGTCGCACGGGAGCCGTCAGATAAAAAACAAAGGTATTTTTAAAAATACTGTTTGAAATAAGTACTGTTTAAGTTGCAGACTCGATCATTTATCGGCTCGATCAAACCAGTCTCCGTACAGGACCCCTTTCTGCAATTCTGAGGGTGTCGGAGGGCATCGTGGCAAGATTGCACGGAAGGAGGAGGAGGAGGCCGAGAAATCCACAGGAAAAGATAGTGGCTGAGATTTCTCGCGACGCTCGCCCACGATAGCGACCCCCACGCCTCGACGCCTCCACAAGCCATCATCACCACCAGCCGCCGCGCCCGCGACGAGGAGCGCAGCCACCCGCACCCCCACAGCAGCAAAGCCCCTAGCACGCATCCGACGTCGCGACCATTCCTTTCCTCCGCCTCCCGCGCGTTGAGCTGTCAGATCCCCAACACGGCAACACAGAGGAGGTAGCCGAGAAGCCTCTGGCAGCGTCGGGCGGTGGTGGCTGCGGCGGAGAGAGAAGCGGGAGGGAGGAGGGTGGCGCTGGTGATGCCGCTGCTGCGTCGGCGCCGCCGAGGCCGGTGATGCCCGCCGTGGCGATCGCCTGAGGTGGGGACGTGGGGTGGGGGGGGGGGGGGTTCGGGATTCCATTCGCGTGATGAGCTGCCGGTTGATTGGTTTCGGTCGCTGCAGGCCGCCGTGTGGAAGTGTGGACTGGGGGGAGCGAGGCGGCGACCTAGATAGATTGGCTCGGCTTGGATTGGATTGCTCACTCGAGGTAAGCTATACATGCGGAGAATCCATACTAGTTTTGATGACGTTTGCGAGTTCCCATGGTCGCTTTGTTCGGATTCTCTGCTTCGATTGGACGCGATGAACTTGAGATTACTTACCCCCTTTATTTTGTTGCTTTCCGTGCGTTTTTTTTTTGGTGTAGTTTGTGAATAGAATCACACAGAAAATTTGGTTCGGTTTGTTCTGCTTGAATGGATCGCGGAAGCAAAAGTTGAGGCTTCGAGGGGGTTGTACTGTGGCTGCTCACTGACCTCTGCTACTCCTGGTGGTGTTCCTTGCAGGGCAACGGCGGCTGGGATCGGTTCGTCCGGGTGCCGTGCGGTTACTTGGCGGAGGTGAGTTCTCTTTACGGGTGCCGCTTTTGAGCTCTGAGAGATCATGTTGGCACTGCGCTTTGGGTCGTCGAGACTCCAGACGACGTGCTGAAATTTTGGACACTTTGTGTTACTGTAGCTGCAGTGTGAGCTGAGCTTGTGTGCATGAGAGTTATGTCCCTTGCGCCTATCTATGATATCTCCGTTTATGGTTCCTGGGAGGTAATTAATTACTTGGAATAAATGGATCTACGAACACCTCTTTCCCTGTGCGGCTGGCGTTTGGGCTGACAGGTTATGTTTCGCTAAGAATTCCATACCACGCTTATGGCTAATTTCATTGGTCTGAACATCGACGATTAGCTGAGTGGCTAAATTTAATGGTCTGAACATCAATGATTAATGGAGTGGCTAAATTTGTTGCTCTGAACATCAACAATTAACGTGGTGGCTAAATTTGTTGGTCTGAACCTCGATTAGTAAGGTGGTGATTAGGTTGTGTGTTTCAAGCAGGTTTGTGGTGTTAGTCCATTGAGCTGTGACTATCTTCTTGCTCTAGTCAGTCTGGGGTGTGCTTTGCTCTATCTGGTCGGTCTGAATTTATGTAATTGATGTGGAGTTTCAATTCCTGTCTCTTTTAGTGTGGTTAGGGAATAGGGATAAATGAAGAGTGATTTCCTGGCCCTCTTTTTTACAGGTAGAAGACTGTTGGACCAACTAGTTAATTCAGGTGCAAGCTTTTGTGCCTTCTTGGGTTAGAGGTGTGCTTTAATCAGTTTTGTGAACCCGATACAGTGCTGTTAATGTTCTGAAGCTGTTTACAAATAAAGGGTGTAATTTAGGCCCCGTTTGGTACGGTTCCAGATTCTAGTAGAAACGGAAACGGTTCCGGATTCTTGGTAGAAACGTTTCAGGTAGAATCAGAATCCGGAGGAACGGGTTGCTAGCCGATTCGACCACGGTGTGTAAAAATCAGAAACGATTCGCTTTGAAACGTTCCGAGTCCTATTCCGTTTGGTTGGATTTATTTCAGATTCTAGGAGAAACAGTCCGGTTCCAAGTTGCCAAACGGGGCCTTATGCTTCTCAATTTGCTATGCAGGGAGTGAGCCACTTGATCTAGTCATTTAAACAGGGGTGAGTTAAACTAGGTACTTGTGTTTCTTTAAAATTGTGTTGAATGTTAATAGTGGATTGATCTAAGAAGAAAATACAATTGGTCTGCTAGTATGCGTATTTTTGGTTTTGTTTTTGTTTTAATACTACCTTTGTCTCCAAATATAGTTCATCGTAGAACGTGTGCCGTAAAACATTCTTAGTTTTTTTTCATGCAAAAATGTTCTTTGTTTTGTCTATCAACATATATCGATGCATCTAGACTTGCCACATGAATTTCATATTACTATATTCATTACGAATTATACTTTCGTTATGCATTTTTTGTGTGATTATAACAACATATTAGTAAAAGTCAATTGTCAAATTCGTATTTTGGAGACCACATCAATGTACAAAATGACTTATATTTAGTGGCGGAGGGGGCATATTTCTATAACTTTGAAGAATTCTTAAAGAGAATGATTTGATTACTCATGTCATATTTTCAGCCTAACAGTAGCTTGATTGATTTAATTTTGTGTTCTTAACTAGTTTTAGAAGTGAACCTTTTTGAGCCATTCTATTTTTTGCATGCTTGTGATTGGTTTTAGGAACCCTTCTTTGTTTTTCTGCACTTCTACTTATGATGGATGATAGATTTGATATTATTTATCCTCAACATATTTTACTAGGCATGCTTGGTTAGTAAATGAACATGTGGAATATGGATTTACAAATCTTTGATCATTTGATTGATAACATACTGTTTTTGAGTTCTTGCATGATTTAGTTGTGATACAAACAATGCTTCTTCTTAGTATGGTACTCCCTCCAATCACAAAAACAAGTCCAGACATTGACATGGTCGCCAAAATGCAACCTTATCTTTATAAATTCTAATAAAATTATAATATGATGAAAGTACCTTTTGAGACAAATCTACTGTAACACCGCGGCACCACCAAGTGCCCGGAATGCCACCACTACCATTCTCGCTCTAAAATTAAACTACTTTAATAAGAATTCCAGCGATAGTCTCCCTAACTATTTCTTCTCAAAACAACATTCAATAATAAATATGTACCTCATAATGATGAATAAATATTGCACAAACATAAGAAAGCATGGAACCTCTTGCTCAAGAATGCTTGGGACCACGTGCTCGAGAACACCCGGAACCATGCCCCTGGGAGCAATCTTACCATTAGTGATGATGATAATAAATCAACAATATCTGAGATAAATTAAATAATTCAACCTTGAACAATAATACCCGAGTAACCATATTCCACACAACTACTATTATGCTCTAATGATTTCGTTAACTAAACTCTGAATATACGAGCTAATTCTCTAAGATTGAATGAGGATAACTAGAAGTGATCGATAAAACAATGCTGATTCACGTAATGTGTACGTTCTACTTCCATCCCATGCATGTCGTCCTCATCGGTCACCTAAACCAACAAGATATATCAATGGTGTGTTCGAGGCTCATCGATTACATAATAAAACAGTAACATAACTGTTGTGGTTACGTTCCAAATAGTAAACTAGAATACATATGTTGTAAATATGCTCTCCTCTATTATGTCAATGTGAGGGCTATTTATAACCGGTTTACAAGGTTCCCCGGTTATTTCCCGTTATGCCCTTGACAAGCGCTATACTCCTAAGGGGTACAAAGGTATTTTCTTGTTACATATCCACACGTCACGGTTTGGTGGACCCAGTTGGTGGTTTTAGCCGTGCCTAGGTAGCTAAACGCAACTCACCATGGGCCAGGGGCTTGATGTGTTTTGGCGTCGTTGGATTTGGCTCGGATAGCAAGCTACTGTGGATTGGTAGAGGGTCTGGAAAAGCGTGCCCACAACAGTAGCCTCTCGTGGGCTTAACCGTTTGCCTCTTCTACATCATTCTCCTTTTTCTTTGTACGTGGAAGGGATACCGAAGTGCTGTGCGTTGGTGCCTCGCTTTCGTATCGGTGTTTGCTGTTTGGGTTTGTCATTATGCCGGACATGTGTCACCTGCTCAAAGTGCCCCATGATTTGAAGCGTTGCGGTCATGCGATCGGGGCCCACGCATGTTGTATCCGTCTTGAAGAGTTGCACCTTTTAGCGTCCACGCCGTTTCACGTCCACACACTATAAATGTGTGCTTGGTTTTGTATCGCCGTCTTCTTCCTGGTTCTTTCGCCACAGAAACCATACCAATTGCTCATTTCAACGCCAATTTGTGGCTATTTTGGTTGCGTGGGGGAAGGGGGGGTTGACCTTTTCCCGACCTTCCAAGTTCTTCTAGTGTCGGCGTCAAGCAGCGTGACAAGTGATCTTAGGCCATCAAGGATGACTAGGGGTAGCTGGACGGACACCTCTAGCCTTCCTCCTCAATCCGGCCGGGCGGACTCTGTGATGGCTCTGGGCTGAAGGGGCATTGTGTCTTCCTTGGACCTTGCTCCTCCAGCTGTGGCTAGTGGGAGCTTCGGGCTAGCGCCCGATAAAAAGTGGAAAGGTTTGGAGAAGGGCGTCGTGGTGAATTGCTTGGTCAGGTCCCTGGTTGCTTTTTTTGAAGGCCTTAGTGCGTGATCGCAAGGTGGCGTAGCTCGATTTAGTCTAGCATCTTGGTGATGATGAAGAAGAGCCGTGCTCGTGATACTGGGAAACAGTGGTCTTCGCGGCTTGCTTCGATGCAGGGCTTTGTTTCCCATGTGCTCTCTTTGTGTCGGAGGTGCTTCGGATATGTGGGCTCGAGCTTCTGTAGCTGACGGCCAATGTCATTGCTTGCTTGGCTATCTTTTCGTGGGCAATACAGTCGGAGTGCACGCGAGCTACGACCCCCTTTTTGCTTTCCTTCATGACGCATGCCCTTAATCGAAGAAGGTGTCGGAGGGGGAGTACATCAACTTCTCCAACGTTAACTTCTGGGTGCTCATAACTCGACTAGGCAACTTCCTAGTGGATTCTGCGTGCACCAAGTGGGACTCGAACTGTGTCTAGAGGTGGTTTATCATCGGTTCTCGGAAGATGAGGGCTTCTGCTGGAAGGGGTGGGCATTCGGTTTTTTCGGTTCGGTTTTTTTCGTTTTTTAACATTTCGGTTTTTGGATTTTGCTAATCGAACCGAAACCGAATTGATCTAAAAACCGAACCAAATCGGTTCGGTTAATTCGGTTTTCGGTTTAACCGAATTTTTCTAAACAAGTTCAGTCCTTACAGATTTGCAGTATCACATTTTCCTAGCATATCACCGCGGAGGAGCCACACCTAGTACCATCAGGGCCAAATCCCCGATGCGCAAATAAAAAATTGCAACTCTGCAAGTAGCTACGCATTCGATAAGAACAGGCAAGTAGCTAAGCATTCAACAAGAACAGGCACAATCTATAGTCCTCTCTACTAGCGTTTCCTCACCAAGAGAACTCCCCAGAGAAAACGAGATCTAACACAAGTCATTCCATTCAAGAAAGTAGCAGCACAAGCGCCACCGAGATGGATTGGACCTTGACGAGGGTGGCCTCCGCCACAAAGCCGAGCGCCACCGTGAAGATGCCGTGGGAGCAAACCATCACAGGATGAGGAGACCACCGTGAATCGCTATGAAGAGGAGGGCCGCATAGATTGGCCGGATCTGGATGCGGAGAGAGAGTAGCACCGGCTGGATCTGGATGCGGAAAGAGATCAACAACAGGAGGAGGAGGACTGGAGGCGGCGATCGAGGAGGAGGAGGTGGCGGTGGTTGAGGAGGCGGTGATCGAGGAGGACAACTCTGTGAGGAGGAGGCGGTGTGGGGAATCAGGGAAGCTGAAATCAAATGGATTGAGGACTACTTTTATTGGTCTACTGCGGTATTTCGGTTTATACGGTAAATCGGTTTCCGGCTTCCAAAAACCGAACCAAAAACGAGTAAAACCAAAATAAAAACCAAACCGAAAACCGAAAAAATCGAAATATTCGGTTAAATCAGTTTCGGTTTAAAAATGCCCACCCCTATCCGTTGGTCTAGGAGGGACATAGACTTTGTCTTGTCCCCCGCGGTTTGCTTGGATGACGGTGACGATGAATGACGCATGAAGCTGTGAAATGTTGCGAAGCGATGAACACGCGAGACCTGGCCAAGGAGTTTTGCTTGCTTTGAGTGCATCCGTTAACTTGTCGAGGTTGGTCGGTGAAGGTTGGGGGCCTTTGTGAGGATGGTAGCTTCGTGCCCATTCACAAGTTGGTCGCTCCGGACCATTTGGGTATTGGTTCTCACCCTCGCCTCCCTTCTTTTCCTTTTATTTTTCTTCAGCGAACTTGGCTTCTCTTGTTGTGGTTTGCATACTTGTCTCTGGTAGACAAAGTATTACCGCTTGACGAGGTGGATTAAGCGGTTGTAGTGTTCCTTGGGTCGCATATCGCGAAGGAGCATGTGGCCCGGGACAACGCCACTCAAGGAGGACCTCGAGTCAGCAAGGTTTGCGAGGCTCTTGGCTGGCCTGTACTGTCTAGGCCTCAACCTGACGTCGTGGAGGATGCTTTGATAGTGAAGGCCCCGGCTTCCCTTGCCAAAACAAGGGGCTAAGAGGAAAGGTGCACTCAACCCTACCCCTTTGTCCTTTGCTTGGCCGTTGGATCCCTAGGAGGATGAGGATGAGGAAGAAGACGACGATGTCGAGGAGGAAGCCTCGCAGTAGGAGGCGGTAGGCGAAGCTCCTCTGGCTTCAAAAAGTCCAAGAGCTGAGCCACAGGTTTCCGCACAAGTGGGCAAGTTCTGAGTGGCTACCGTTGCGTCCGATGGCAACTCAGGTTCCAAAGGCTAGCAACCTAAGACGTCTCCCCTAGGGCCGAAAGATCAGGCTCCGGTCCATGTGATTAGCGAGGACATTCCAAGTGTGGGTCATCTTTTTGACCCGGTGGGTGTCATTCCTCTATTGCCCCTGGAAGTATTGCTAACTTCGCCTTCTTCGACAGCGACCCCCTCTGAGCTGGATGTGGACGTTTCAGGTCCTAGAGCTTGCGCATTGGGGCTTCTCCTACCTTACCAAGGCCTCCACTGAAGGTAGTGGCTATGAGCCCAGGGCCGAAGACTCGGTCCCTCCATGCCTCGTACCGGTGAATTGTTTTGAGGACACCTTTGATTCTCTAGAGGCCTATCATGCTCATGTATGCTTGATTTCCTCACAACTCCCTGCTCTTTTTGTTTCTTCTTTCTTTATTACAGATATAAGGGGCATTGCGCTTATCATTTTTTATACTCAAAACTGTTGATGCTGGCCCTTGTTCGTTTTGCTCGAATGGCCGCATGGGCTGAATTGTCGGCCCTTCAAAGCTAGTTCAGCATTGTTAGTGCCTAGGTCGAGGCACTATACAGAGTGAACTCCTCTCTGTCGGAGCGTGTTCGGCTTCTCGGGGTGGAGAAAAAGGAGGTCGAGGGCTCCACACATGCTATTAAGGAGGCGGCAGTAAGGGAGAGGAACGAGCTTGAGAAGCTTCGAGCCATGTTCGAGGCATCTTCGAAGGAACGAACGTATCTCGAAGCTCAGTTGCATGTTTTGCAAGCCGAGAAGACTCGCTTGGAGGGGGACTTGGTCTTCAAGTGTAAACATAAGAGCCTATTGGCACAAACCTTGTGGGAAGCCATGGATTCCTTGGAACGGGCCCTCCGGGACTTCGAAGTCGAGGTTCCTCGTAGAACCCATGAGAAAGCTAATGTGGGCACTTCGGCCTTGCACCTTCGTGACATGACCTCTCTTGTTGGCAAGGCAACCAAATCCTATGGGAGCCATTGTTCCTAGGTGAGCGCGCAAACAGTTTTGGTGCTCTTGCATCTCGAAGGTTGTGATAATTTGGCCTCATTGGCTTGCCCGTAGCTGGATCTCCCCTCAGATACTGGAGCCGTGGGAGGAGCCATTCACGCTGCTAGGAAGTCCACTCGAGGTTTCCATGAGAGGGTATGGAGCCGGTTCGGACACATTGCCATGCGGGAGTCCCTCCGCAAGGCCTTGGGTCAGGATGCCGACCTGGGCGAGTATTTGGGACGTGCTCATGGGGATTTGCGACAAGCCAAAAATGGCGGTTCTTTCGAGTACGGCTGGGGCCAAGTGTGATTCTTTTGCCCTTGGTGGTCCACTTTTGTTTTAACCTTCATTTTATTTCCTTCCTTTGCCATCTATCTTATTATATCCGGCCTGCCAGTTGTGAGTAGTTGCGGCACGACCTTGTACCTTTGCTTGTTTATGAATACAAGGTGTTCTTTTGATTTCTTAGAGCAAGCTTTTCGTGCAATTGTGGAATTCTCTAGTTTTCTTAATTAGTTTATGGTACAGTTTGGAATAGTTTCTAATTATACAGATTCTTGATTCTCCAAAAATCAGGTGGTGATAGCTTCTGATTCTCCAAGAATCTAGATTCTGGATTCTTCAAGAAGCTTCTCCCACAATCAGAAGTAGAGTTGTACACAATCAGAAGCTACCACCCAACCGATTCTTGGAGAATCCAGAATCTGCAAAATCAGAAGCTGTCCCAAACTGGGCCTATGCCTAATTTTAGGAATGATATGAAGTTTCTTTTCCTCATTGACCTGCAAATTTTTTTAAAAAAATTGGAGTTCAGGTGTAATTTATAATTCTTTAAGGGGTGAATGAATATCTTAACGGTGTCACGCCATGTTGCATTGTTTTGCAGATTCACGGCAATCGGATCAATTCAAGTCGGTGAGTGAAATTGATCCTTTCGAAGATTCTGATCCAAGTTCAATAGTCGTGAATTCTTTAGGCTTTTCCTTGGGTTTGTAACATAAATTTGGCTGCTCTTTTGGGGTTGGGCACAAAAATTTGAAATATTGGGAGTGTTTGTGTCATATAGAGGTCTAGGAGGAATATGATGTACTACTTGCACCAGATCCAGGGTTTGGTTGGAGATATGGAAGGAAGAGCACTGTTGTTTGTGGAAGACTTCACGTCCAAGTGACAAAGCGACCAGTTGTCAACATTTCCCTTCTATTTCTGTTTTTTCCCTGGAATTGGAGATGGAGGTAAATTCTTCTAGTGAGGAAATGGTGGTAAAGGTGAGTAGTTCTTGAATGTGCTTGTTGATTTGTGGTGAAAGAAGCAACATTTTCTTAGTGTCGTTTGTAGGTGAGAAAGCCTTACACAATCACAAAGCAGCGGGAACGTTGGACTGAGGCAGAGCACAAACGATTCCTTGAAGCCCTGAAACTGTATGGCAGAGCTTGGCAGCGCATAGAAGGTGAAATCTCCATATATATCATATCTCTTGTAATTGTATGTTATTGCTTTCTGAATTCATCAAGTTGTACTCACTGTGATTATTAGTTTGTTTATTAATATGGATTTAGTTTGTCTATTGATATGGATCTTGCACTTTTTTTCTCTTTTGTTCTGTTGTTCGCCTTCTTATATATTCTATAGAGCATGTTGGGACCAAGACAGCTGTGCAAATCAGAAGTCATGCTCAAAAGTTCTTCACCAAGGTTCTTTCTCTTATCTTATTGGCTACTGCCACTTGTTTGTTTTACTGCTGTCTCCTTAGCTTTCTGGTTGCCTTCTCTGATAAAAAATGGTTTTGTGCTTGCTTCCTGATTTTTATTTCCTTTGCTGCCACCTTTTTTTCATTGTATGTATGTGTACTGCAGTTCAGTGATGGACAGGTATCTAGATCATGAACCATGGGAGATTTGTTCCTTTTGACTATCACGAGAACTAAGCTTTGTGACCTCAGTGCTCCGTTGGTTGAATAAAATATTAAAGTAAAGCGTGTTGAAGTGGAAGAAACATGCTAAGTGTTTGCATAGTGCCACGAAATTAGTATGTTGCAAACAGGATGCGATGTAACGTCCCTGGCTTCTTTATTTACATATTATGTTGCCATTGAGCATACATGTATGACTAAGAAAGCATTATGGAATTTATGGTACCAGTTAAATTTACATATGAAGTCAAGACACAATGGAAAATAGCATATTTGAGTGCACGAGTGAACCACAAGAAGCACCTATGAAATCGTTTGGCAAGTTTATTCCAACGTGTTATCAGAACCATCATTGAGATAGTCAAAAGCTTTAATCTAACATGTTTCACAGTTTCAGTTTATTGTGTTAAATGACTAGGGAAGCTATTTAAAACTATTTCATTTCCAAAGCATGAGAAGTTAGAAGAATAAAACTTATCTTATTTCACAGTTAGGTATAAATAACTTTTGAGAATGTATTCCATATATGTCACCATCAAAAAAAGATAAAATATTGTCAGACAGATTGCAAATTGGCAAAAAAAATCTTACCTTTCCATTAGAATTCCATGAAAACCTTGATTCAATCAAGACGGTTTTTCAAGCTAATATTATACATTTATTATTTATGAGACAACAATAGAAGTATCCAAGTCACCCCCCCCCCCTCTTTCTGTTCTTTGTGCACAATCTGGCTGCCCTGTGCTTTTTAGGGGCCTGCACACTGCCACTTGGTGGAGGCTACATTGCTATCACCTTGCAACAGCCACCGAATTGTTGCTTTGTTGAGATAGCACCATCATCCTCTGAAAGGTCTCCTTGCCATATTTATTGGTGGGGAGGAGGACAAGGTTAGTATTTTTAAAAAATATATGATGGTTTTCTAGGCTAAAAATACTAGGTATCCATGTCGGCAAGTGGAAGCATATTCTTACATGTCAAGCTCTGATGGTAGCGTGTAACATCCCAGAATTTTAGGTATTCATGTCGGCAAGTGGAAGCATATTCTTGCATGTCAAGCTCTGATGGTAGCGTGTAACATCCCATAATTTTGTCTTTAAAATAATAAAAGAAATTAAATTTAAAATATTATTGGCTTTTGTAAATTTCTACAGAACAATTCAATTTTCTGGATTTTCTAATAATTATTTCTGATTTTATGGTATTTCTTATTAATTTTCTAGATTTTAAAAAGGCTTTTCCTATTTTTAGAAATTAAAAAGTAATTTCTATGTAAAAATAAAAACCAACTTCTAATTGGAAGTAATTTTATTAAATTCAAAATGCCTCAGGGAATTTCTGTGAATTTTTCCCAAATTTGTGAACTCTATTTGATTTGCTATTTCCTAAAAAGCCTTTTTGGATTTTAGCAATTATCTTAAAATATATATTATTATATTCGAAATAATTTTAGTAAATTCAAAATGCCCTATTTCAATTCTCTGAATTTTTCTAGAATTTGTGGGGCTGTTCTAGTATTTTTCTATATTAAAAAGATTTTTCAACACTTAAAAACTATTTATTGCATAAAAATAACAATATTATATTATTTACTTGGGCTATTTGGTTGGGCCTAATTGAAGCTGCTAGAATGTGGCTGTAAATATCTGAACCCGAATATTCAAATAGTTATCCAGAATTATCCGAGAATATAGTCGGAATATTCCGATGTGACGAATAGTGATCTCCTGAATTCGATGCCAAATCCGACAACTATCTGAATTCGATCCGAATAGATCCAGTCGGTCGGTATCTATCCAATCCGATTGCACCTTTACCTGCTAGTAGTGGATATACCCCTATATATAAAAAGAAAATTTAAGCCACTTAATTATATATTCAGCGTTAGTTACATCCCGCTTAGTTTTTAGTCCGAAACTTAGCAGAATCCTGGCTCTAGGGATGAAAACGGATCGGATAATTTCTGACTGATCCGGACAATTTTCGGATACAACTTTTGTCAAATCGAATATTTGTCATATGGTATCAGATTAGAAACGGATACTGATTTTTTCTATTGGATACAAATACGGATTCGATAGCTCACTAACCGTTGGATACGGATACGGATCTAGATAATTTGGATATTTATGGGCCAGATTATCCAGATATGCACGTGAGTTGGGACAAGGCTACTCTTTTGGCTCAAAAAGGTTTTTGAATTTTAAAATCATTTTTCTAATTTAATTAATCCATAAATCAAATTTCAATTATTAAATTTGGCAAACCAACTCTAAAATTTACGAAATGTTTTAGGGAAGTTCCTGACACAATCTAACATTTAAAAAAACTATTTTCAAGATTTTATCAGTTTTTAAATTTTTCTTGAAAATTCAAACACTACCATCCTTAATAGGAAAATATTTTAAATAAGTAGCTAAAATGCATAAAACTCATAAATACATAATTTATTATTTTAAACATAATTTAACAAAGAATACAAATCTTGGGTCATTACATGTTCTTCATGAATGTTTGGAGCACATAAAGTAGTTACGTTTTTTTTCTTTCATTTTGTGTATAATTTAAAGGTTTTCATGTTCCGATAAATATCCATGATCGTATTCATTTCGATTCGTATTCACTCCGTATCCGTATTTGACATTATTCGTATTCGTATCCGGGTTATCCGTATCCGAGAAAAAAATATGAAAAATATAGCAGAGCCATTATCCATCCATATTCGATCTGTTTTCATCCCTACCTAGCTCCACCACTGTTTGGTGTTGCATACCAGTTGTCGTGAAGGGGTGAACAGCTCTGCCCTATTGTACATTCAAATATAGCATAACTGACAGTTTTGTTAGACATAGCTTCACTCATTTGTACTCACCAATAATTGCCATGCTTTCACTATGTTTAGGTTCATAAAAAATTAGGGTGACAAGTGGCAACCTTTAATCTAACCAATACATATATTGCTTAAATATTTTTTACTTTTCTAGCAAATTCACATTTATGTGAACAGTGGAGTGCTGGGTGAGTGAAAAAAATAACCATCGTCCATCCTCAGGCTTTCTACTAAGGTGGAGCAACGCTGAAAATTGTGATGAGGTTGGTAGGCGCTGGTTGAGAGCAAATCTATGCTGCTGAGAATTAACCTAATATATTTTTATAGGATACTAATTAATTGGCCTTTCAAGGGTTTCTTGAGGCTTGAGGAACTTCTTCTGACATTTAGAATTTTCAAAATTCGCTTTATTAGCATATTTGAAGTTAGGGAGGAGTTGAACTGGGAGGGTGGGTACCGATACATATTTCTAGGTACCCACCATTTTGGCCAGAAAGTGGCGCTGAGGCTAGTTACTGCTGGTTTCTTGAACCCTGATACTGATAATTTGGAAAGCGAAAACTAACAATTGTGGAGTAAGCACTATGGTTAATGGCGCTAAATTAATTCTTAGCTCAGGGCCTTCCACAACCCTTCACATTAATTCTGTTAGAAAAAACACTAGCAATGAGCCACTGTTACTTAGACATGGACATGAGTCAGAATCTAACTCAGATTCGGGGTGTCCGATTCGGTAAATTTTTTTTGATACGGGAAATGCTATTCAGAATCGGATACGGGTGTTAGAATCCGACCTGGATTTGAGGTGTCCGATTTGGCAAAAAAATTTTGACACGGATGTCCGAGTAACACTGCAAAGACCCAGTGGAACCCTGAATGGTTATACTTTATGACTAATTTGAGCTTTAGATGCACCGGTGTTTTTATTCTACATCAGCATGGTACCAGTAACAGCAGCAAACGGCAATATATCTCTAGCTAGTAGCTATTGGTTTGTGGGTTGAAGTCCACCGTGACTAGGCTTCATTTTGCAGTCTGATTTAGTAGTGAGCAACTAAACCAAATTTACATTTTGGTTCTTGTTACAATTAGCCACAGAGGTCTGGTTTGTTGACTGCTTTTAGTATCTCCATCAGCATTACTCTGGTCATATTGGCATCTAGCCAAATGCCATAACGTGCACACTGCCATCTCCTCAGAGCCAGTGATGCTATGCTGGATCCTGCTTGGTCAATGATGATGGGCATGATGTCTGATTTTCTAACTGAACCTTGCCATGTTAATCTGAGACCAGGAGGATAATATTTCTTTACATATAAATGGATCCAAGGCTTGGACCTGTAACATGTTGGGTGGGGAGAGCTTTTTGATGCAAGTGAAAATTGGTTACTACATTAATGTAGCAAAGTTCTCAATGCCAGGTTGTGAACTTGCATCAATATGTACTTTTGATGTCAAGGAAACGGCCTAAGATTTGTCCTGAGCTGTAGAATTTGTCATGCCTTCTCAGTTAACTTTATTTTTCCATTGTTTTTGTGATCCATGAGTCTCATTTTAGAGAATTAGTGTTATCATCACAAGAGCAAGAGGATGATTGATTGACTGATGGTTGAAGGGGTTCTCATAACCAATAAGATTCATCAGTAAGAAACTTTAGTGTTTCGCTTTCTGTAGAAGTGACCTCTAAAGGTCTTTTGCACCATTCATCATAACATGTTTTCTACAGTTCAATTTCCATGCCAAGCCATGTTATTATTATAACATAATCATCATGATTCATCATAGAGTCCTGATCAACTTCTGCAAGCATCACTGAATATATTGACTTGGCTAATGGGAGTAGTAACTATATACTTGATACATACTAATTTTGCCTGCTTTGCACACTGTTCTTTCACAAACACACTGTCTCATCATATTATTCTAAAGAACTGGTAAAAAAGAACTTGTCACTGTGATAATCCTTCTCCCCTTAAACTCATGTATTTTCGAACTGGTTTCGGATTAGCTTGAGTTTGTGAATTGGGGCCAAAATCCTACCAGCTAGAAAATGCCTGTTCCCTGTACTTGTGGCCTCTAGAAACTGCCTGCCAAAAGTTTTCAGTTATCTTCTAACTTCTAAGATGATAGCATTTGGAAAAGTAACAAAAATCTAGTAATTGTAGCAGTTTCATGTACACTCAAAGTTACTGGTTCTCAAGCATGTAATTTTAGTTTATTGTCAGTATGTCTGTAGCTAACTAATTAGGAAATTGCAGTTGGAAAAGGAATCTACCAACAATGGTACTTCTAGGGGACAAGCTCATGACATCGACATACCTCCACCTCGGCCTAAAAGAAAACCTAACAGTCCATATCCTCGAAAAAGTAGTCTCAGCTCTGAGACATCCACCAGGAAAGTTCCAAATGATCAATCAACAAAACCAAATGTAAGTGCGATCAATAGCAATGCACAAATGGCAGGCGATGCATCTCTTCAGGTAAAATCCTCTAGTTTCTTGCTTTGGCTAGAGAGTATTTCTATCCTTCATTTTCATTAACAAGAAACTCCCTTGCATTCAGAAACTTCAAAGAAAGGAGATGTCTGAAAAAGCAAGTTGCTCGGAAGTTCTTAATCTCTTTCAAAATGCACCATCTGCATCATTTTCTTCAGTTAACAAGAGCTCAAATCATGGTGCATCCAGGGGGATTGAACCGACTAAAACAGAAATCAAAGATATGACCACCATGGAAAAGAGTTCTATTTCCATTGATGTGGAGAAGGATGTAAAAGATATTAATGACCAGGAAATGGAAAGGCTTAATGGAATCCACATCAGTTCTGAATCCGACCA
Organism: Guadua angustifolia; assembly: GCA_036346375.1. Classification (NCBI taxonomy): domain Eukaryota; kingdom Viridiplantae; phylum Streptophyta; class Magnoliopsida; order Poales; family Poaceae; genus Guadua; species Guadua angustifolia. The sequence continues at coordinate 47,232,890 of CM070514.1, forward strand.
TAGTCATGAAGATTGTTTGGATATCTCAAGGCAGCAAATGAAGTTAAAGCCAAAGTCATTTGAGACAACATATGTGGACCGACATGCCACAAGAGCTTCACACTACCAAATGGATAGAAATGGGGCAACTGGCCTTCCAGTCTCTGGAACTGAAGGAAGTCATCCTGATCAAACAAGTGATCAAATGGGAGGAGCCAACGGAAGCATGAATCCATGCCTCCATCCAACACTTTCTGCGGATCCAAAGTTTGACATCAGTGCCACAGCCACAGCTCAGCCCTTCCCTCACGGCTACGCAGCCTTTGCACCGATGATGCAATGCCACTGCAATCAAGATGCCTACAGGTCTTTCATCAATATGTCATCCAACTTCTCCAGCATGCTTATTTCCACATTGTTGTCAAACCCTGCAATCCATGCAGCCGCAAGACTTGCAGCATCATACTGGCCAGCAGGAGACGGCAATATCCCTGTTGATCCAAATCAAGAAAATCTTACTGAGGGTGCTCAAGGAAGACACATTGGCTCGCCTCCCAGCATGGCTTCTATTGTAGCAGCTACAGTTGCTGCGGCATCAGCATGGTGGGCAACACAAGGTCTTCTCCCTCTTTTTGCTCCACCCATGGCTTTTCCAATTGTCCCAGCTCCTAGTGCTGCCCTTCCCACAGCAGACGTTCAGCGAGCTTCAGAGAAAGAGAGAGACTGCCCAGTTGAAAATGCACCAAAGGAATGCCAAGAAGCTCGGAAGCAAGATCAGTCTGAAACTGGAGTTGCTCTAGAGTCTGATGAGAGTGGAAAAGGTGAGGTGTCACTCCACACCAAGCTAAAGATATCTCCGGCTGATAAAGTTGACACCACGCCTGCCACAGGAGCTGACACAAGTAATGTGTTCAGAAACAAGAAAAAGCAAGATCGCTCTTCATGCGGTTCCAACACTCCGTCAAGTAGCGATGTAGAGGCAGACAATGTTCCTGAGAAGCAAGACAAAGCTAACGAGAAGGCAAAGCAAGCATCCTGCAGTAACTCTTCAGCTGGTGACACTAACCACCGCAGATTTAGGAGCAGTGGAAGCACAAGTGATTCATGGAAGGAAGTTTCCGAAGAGGTTGTAGTCTGCCAGCATTATGCAAATTCACTTCTATCTTACTCTTTGAACATCCTGCACTGCTTTTCTAATTTACGTTTCTACTGTCAGGGTCGTCTGGCTTTCAATGCGCTGTTCAGCAGAGAAAAGCTTCCCCAAAGCTTTTCTCCACAAGCAGAAGAATCAAAGCAGACCACCAAGGGGGAAGAACACGAATTGACCACGGTGACGGTTGACCTCAACAAGAAAGCCACGATTATCGATCATGACCTCGATACAACGGATGGGCCAGTTGCTTCCTTTCCCAATGAATTGTCACTCCTGAAGCTGAAATCACGCCGGACAGGATTCAAACCATACAAGAGGTGCTCTGTGGAAGCAGAAGAGAACAGGGTGCCGGCTGGCGACGAGGTTGGTGCCAAGAGGATTCGTCTTGAGAGCGAAGCGTCCACCTGATCTGCTTTCCACATGGCTGCAGGCATCTACCAAATAGTTCATGTCAAATATTATATTTACATCTAAGCTACTCTAGGGCTTAAGACCTTGCAATGCAGTGCTTCACAAAACTCAATTTATTGTGTGTTGTGTGTTAATGGTTGCCAAGCAGCCCATCTAAACTGCTTTCAAACCGTATCTCTTAAGACTTCGAATTGATCATTAAGCTACTATTGAACTTCCTTGGTAAAACGGTATGCTTCTTATGCCTTATAGTTTGATGAAGGATAATAATAATTGTAATTTTGATTCTTTTTGCTGGATCGTTTACTTTCCTTTTGATGGAAGGATTATTTACTCCCCTAGCGCACTTAATGCGTAGGTTTAGTTCCATCTAGTTATGGTGAGTAGTTATTTGGGTGATCTTAATTACGACTATATTGCAAAATTATTTTGGACTTTCCTGTTTGTTGTTGCAAATAAGGTGAGGCTGTATTTACAGAAATGTTTCTCTTGAACATTATATTTATATTAGTTTTTTTAATTCCCCATGTCGTATCTCACGAAACGATTGGTATATACGATTAGTATCTCACGAAATGATTGCTATATACGTTTAGTACATGAATATATAAGACTATTTAGGTGGCATGTTATTTTTTTAGAGATGGAATGTACATTTCTTGAGGCATACTCTTTTTTATGTGCATATATGAAGATATTTGTAAAATATGTTAAAAACTATAGAGTCCCTTGCAATTTTTCCATATGCTCACATTAGAGTATCTTGTAATTAGTATATGAATATACCCAAAGTGATAAGAGTATTTCAAGTTCGGTTAGGTGGTATATCAGAGATGGGAGTAACTACACCCGTGTGTGTGTAAGCAAAGCATTCAATCTAAATTTGTTCAAAATCTTTGAATTTAGGTGTATGTTTTTTCAAATGTATGTGTTTCATTCGGATTGTTTCATTTTTTTTTTTGAAAGGGCAGCGTAGCTGCAAAATATATTAGAGAGAGGAAGTTGGAAAGTACAAGGTGCAGGATACTGCACCAGAAGGTAAACATAGATCACCCCGAGGAACCGGAGGAAGGGAACAAGAAGGAGAACGGAAAAAAAGAACTAAAATTAAGCTAGTCGGTCCAGAAGCTTTTTTAGGTGTTCCGCACCCGCGAAGATCCAAATTCTGGCCTCATCTTTGATGAACTGTAAGATCTCCTCTATGTCATTTTCTTTTCTTCGAAAAATTCTGCTATTTCGTTCTTTCTACCATTGCCAGCAAGTTAGGATGATGAGTGACTTTAGGCCTTTTCGAATTCCTGGATGTCCGTTTATTAGGCGAAGACTCCAATGTTGTAAGCTTAAGGCCGTAGCTGGGTCCCACCGGTCCAGTGATAAAGACGGTAATCGAGCCCATGCAGCGATTAGTTCCCACAACTTTCGAACTTGTGGGTAGTCAATGAAAAGATGATGCTAGCTTCCGTGTTTGGCAAAGACATTGGGCGAAATATTGATTGGGCCACCCTTCATTGTAGGCCACGCCAAGCAAATTAAAGCCGATTTTGGCTAGCAAGCCATAGGAAGACTTTGCATCGCGATGGAGACCAAGCCTGCCAAATCGTAGTGTGGAAGGATTTGTAAGTAGCTCCTGCGAACTGCATGTGGTATGCGAGGCAAATGAGTAGACCCTCGAGGCTGTTTTGCCTGTGTTATGACATCATGGACTTGCGGCTAGAGTTGTACCGTTTGCAATTTCCGCCACAAGTCGACATATTGAAGAAGAAGTGGGAATGTTAGATTCTGGCGGATATCTCGAATCCAGTTGTTGTTTGTGAGGGCATCTAGCACGGAGCGTGACTTCCGCCTGGAGTGCCTGAAGAGCTCCGGTGCAAGCATGGAAGGTGCTATACCGTCTAGCCACCTGTCAGTCCAGAATGCCGCTTTCTGACCATTTCCGATGTTTATTTTTGTGGCCACGGAGAAAAGCTGTTTGTCGATTGTTTCATTTGAATATGGCTTTAATTTGCGTATTTGAAATCATGGTGCCCAGACACTATGGTGCCTCATACATACATACATACATACATACATACATACATACATACATACATACATACATACATACATACGTGTGTTTTGTGTGTGTGTATATATTAGTGTTACTTGGACACAGACATGAGAGTCAAAATCAGATTCGGATTTGGGTCTCCGATATGGTAAAAAAAAATTGGCCACAGGAAGTGCTAATCGGAATCGGACACGGGTATCATAATCTGATTTGGATATGAGGTGTCCGATTCGGCAATTTTTTTTGGACACGGGTGTTCGAGTAACATTGATATATACCGTAAAATTGAAAATTTTGAAAAATATACCCGGTTTTGGCTTAAATTCGCTCATTTGAAATCATGGTGCCTTGATACCATGGTGTCTCATTCCAGCATTCTATATATATACACTTCAATTTACTAGATGTGTTGTTAGATTTTATTGCCGAACCTCACCGTACCATATAATGACCGTGTGATAGTGGCAATATGAAACGGACCATAGCTACCGCCAAATACACTCTAATTTAATAGACATGTAGTTAAATTTTACTAATTTCCGGTAAATCAACTCTCGTGACGTTTGCAGTATGTGCCGCCATGGAATGGAAGCATGCAAATGTGTAATGTCTTGTCATAATACATACACAAAATTCTTTAAAACGAGATGTATATTGGTCCAGTGCTAGCCAGTGCATGTTCACAGCGACATGGTTTTGTCGGGCAAAGGTTGAAAGTAGTTTGGTAGGTGCGTGTCGCCGAGCGATGCTATGCAACAAGAACGAATGAGTGGCGATGCGGCAAAAAGATGCATAACGAGAACAAAGGCCTTTTGTGCTCTTCTTTAACCCTTGTTCCCCAAGATCAAGATCTGTCTCGACCATTTGTCAAAACAATGTAGTACCAGTGCTGAAGAAAACCAGCTGTAGCTCATGTCGTGCGATTCCTCTGTAATAAATCACATTATGCGAGCAAACAAGAACGCATCCGCAGATATCAAAATTCCATCACGATGCATCTTGATTGATCAGGAATCAACGGTACAGCCTGACCACCAAAGGCAGCACTGAATAACTAGCTAGGCAGCACTGACATACAGGAAACTTCGTCTGCATCAAAAGGGAAAGGAAGCTTCAGCTGCAACCCCTCATCAGATGCTCACCACACCACGCATGCAGAAAGCGTCGGCAGCAAGTACTAATCAATTCAATCACATCTTCTTTTCTGTGAGTCGGTCTAAGATGCAGCATTTCTTCGTCGCATGCTCGACATACTCATTTGATTCATTTCATCAGATGACCATGTAGGGATATAGCATTTCACAGATCGACAAGCATGAACTCAGGAACTAAAAATGCAGCAAAACAATTTACAAAAAAAAAAAAGGAAAGAAACTGCATCAGAAAGTTGGTTCAGATCATGCTACAGGGCATACATTAGAACAAACGCAAACGGGACGGTGGCCCTAAGCATGACTTACAATTAGCATGTACCTAAGTCACAGACATCTACATTAACAGCTCTCATTGCGCTGTCCCTCCCTCCCTCTCTCCTCTTTTTGGATTTTCTACTGCCCCGGCAGTCGGCACGCCGGAAGGGGAACAAACACTTCAGGGTGTCTTACAAACGTCTAAACGCAGGGTGTGGACGCATTATGTACAAACACACTACAGCAGGTCAATGTTGGGAACCTGTGTGGGCAAAACATGTCACCTCAAATTCCACCAGGGGAGCTATTATACCCATCCATAAATCCCAACACTGATAAGCAAAATCAGAGCCACCGTGAGAACCAGCCAGATGATGTATGCGGGGAAGCCACCCTTCTTCCTTGGTGCTATCACATGTGAATCGAGACCACCCTCCTGCTTATTCTCCTTGTCGCTTTCCTCTGTGGTCTTCCGCTGTCTCGGAACAGATTTAGCTTCTGGAACAAGCGTTGCAACATCTGCATGTCAACAATATATTGAATTGGTTTAGCGATGCTAACAAAATTACCAAATGTATGACAGTTTAAAAGCCTTATTACCAAGCTCAGGTATGTTCTTTTGCTTATCATCGTGGCTGTTGCTAGAAAGACCGATGCTTTCAACGTAATCTGTGTCCTCATGCTCTTCAATCTGGGCAGGCAAACACCAAGAGAGAAATTAGCATTTCTGAAGCAAAGGAAATTAAAATGAGTACATTATCAGCCAGGAGTCCTTATTTGTTAATAGATCGACCATGATCCATAAAAAGTCCATAAGAAAAGAAAAAAAACTTCTCACACTGCCGTACAGTTTATAACAAAACTGGTGGTGGAATATCCAAGATTTACTGTATTCATACAAAACATAATTGTAGATTTAGTTTTAGGGTAACCAAAAAAAATAACCTCACCTCAGCTTTCTCTTCTTTATGCTCACTTTCATTTTCATCTATGATGCAACTTGATGAACCATCAACACTAGGACATGGTCCTGCCTTAAGGTTTAATTGTATGCACAACCTTTGCACTGCAGTCTCCTGTTGAGTAAATGAACTATCTGAGCTTGAACTTGGAACAGGGCGTCGGCTTCTAACAGTGATCCCTGTTGACTCAGAATCATCTCCATCTGAAGGCATCTCCTTTCCTGCAGTCTCCTGTTGAGTAAATGAACTATCTAAGCTTGAACTTGGAACAGGGCGTCGGCTTCTAATAGTGATCCCTGTTGACTCAGCATCATCTCCATCTGAACGCATCTCCTTTCCTGCAGTTGACTCCTCAGCAACTTCATCCAAATAATTCGAAGTTACAACACCCGATTCTTCATCTTCAATCACATCTGTAGTCGTGCTCTCTCCAATCTCAATACTGGCAGTTATTGATTCCTGTAGCTGGAGCCTTCTTGGTGCATTTCCTTGTTGAGAAAGAAAATAGCCTGGATGCGTAGTGGGCTGTGACTGCCGAGGCATGATAGCAATTCCAGTTCCCTGAAGGGCAGGTTCATTGCTCCATCCATCCCTCTTCCCACTTGAATCCTCCATGCTGTTGAACAGATCTTGCAAGGACTCTGTGCCGGAGTCCATGGAAAGTACATCCTGATCAGTGCTGTCGTAAGGAAGCAATGGTGCATCCTCATATAATGCACTAAGTTGTGGATTTGTGTCATCTGGCAGAAAATTAAAATTTTCAAACCAGTTTGGATCATCTACAAAGTGTCCCTGCAAAAGTAACAAAGATAAGAATGTGTGACAAGAATTATGACCTACACAGCAGATGGCAATATTGTTAAAAACAAATTACCTGCAGCCCATGGTTCTCAAACTCAGTAGACATATTTCCAATGTCTGAATCATACTGACCCTTTGATGCCGTTGATGAATGCTCATCTTGATCCGCAAGTGTTTGATTCAAGAAATCTAGCAGGGCATCATGAGGTTCCATGCTGCCATCAAAATCAACAATAGGTCCATTGAGGATATCACTGAAAAAAGCATTTCCTTCGTCGTGTGGTAGCATATGAGCAGCAAAGGGTGCAAATTCATCAGCATCAACATCTTTCTTCTGTGGATCAATTGGCTGAGCCAAAGAACCAACTGAAGGACCAACCTGCTAGTTATTATATAAAAACATAAATCATCAGAAGGAATTCAGCGCCTAAGAAGATAACAGGCTAGAAAAATGTGCAGTGAAATGCTGAATGCTCGCAGAGGTTTAAGAGGCTCTTTACACAGTTCTACGGACCTTAGCTCCCCCATCAACATGCCCAAGAAGAGGCGTGTGGGAAATGTTTGCTTCGTTTGTCACCAAGTTATCTGTTCTGTCTGCAAGCCACCTTGTAATTGGTGCAGCTTGAGTTTCAATTGGACCTGGCAAGTCAATTGGATTTTCATGCAGAGTAGATTCAGGAGATTCCTTATTTAATGGTGTGTTTCCTTCATCATTTGCCTCCAGGTTGTCAGGTATGGAACGAGATGGCGTAGGAGAGTAGCCACTTCTATCCATTTCCTCTGGGCAGGAGCGCTCATTTTTCTCTTCTTGTTTTTTAAACAGGCGATAAAGAACATAACTGCCCTGAAAATACACAGATATCATAACAAAATCATCACGCAACTAGGCCATGAAAGTACATAAGTATCTAACAGAAGCATCAGGCGACGAGGTAGAGGTAACAATTCCCAATCCAGCAAAAAGCAAAATGTTCATTTATTATATGCTTATGTCGTACAGACATGCCAGTAAAGAGAGGTTATACACTCCCTCCCTCCCTCCCTCCCTCCCTCTCTCTCTCTCTCTCTGTGTGTGTGTGTGTGTTGCTTATGAGTTCAGTTCATTTTAGCAGCTAAAATCACATTGATTGTCTTTCCAAAGACATTCTTAGCAAGCAGAAGGCGGTTATATATTTATGAAAAACTTGCAACCAGAATCTGAACAACATTGCCACTACAATAATTGGCAGTAACCAGATGGCTGCAATACCTGCTCGCCGGACTCAAACTCGGGCTCGGTGGTGCGGTACTCGTGCATGATCCACCCCGCGCGCTCGCCCTTCGGGGCACGCCCGCGGTGGAACACGAGGGTCTTCTTCATGCCGATGATGTGCTGCTTCTTCTTGTCGCCCTTGGACTTGATCACCCTATCTTTGCCAGTCGCCTTCCAGTACCCGGCCTCCGTCGCCCTGTTCGACCTGCTCCCGTTCGGGTACTTGCGGTCCTTGGGCGCGAAGAAGAACCACTCCAGGTCATCGGAACGGATCAAAGACTTATCTGCAAGCACCATCACCACACCCGCATCAGGAATACGGAGTCTTCCTCAAAAGAGTTTTGGCATGCGGATTGCCAATAAAATTACCACCATGGCCAAGGATTTCAACCGCATCGCACCAAATCGCATCTTGGAAAGAGGGTATTTTAAAGAAAGGACTTTGCAGAGTTCGAGGGAATCGCATCAAACTAGCACCCCGAGATAGAAAGATCCCCCCTAAGGAATTTGCAGTTCCCAAACAGCAAGATGCAAACCGCATGAAGCAAATCACCAAGTCATCATAATTCCGCGGAGAATCCCCAAGGATCAGCACCAAGGCTACTGTTGGAGCCGCGAACGAGAAGGGGAATCGCAACGAACAGATTGGCTCAAATGGGGGGGAACCACAATCCAGTTCAGAATCCCCAAATCAGACACACAACCAAAACGATCAAGATCAACAACCCCAAAATAAACCCCCAGAAACTTGCCAAGAACCCCAGGATTCTCCACAAAGAACGCGATCAACCAAACCCACAAAACAAAAATCCCCAAAGAATCAAAGGAAAGAAGAGACGATCGAGGCAGTAATACCAGGGAGGTCCCACGGCTCGCACTTGCAGACGTCGATCTCCGGGATGACCTCGACCTCGGAGTTTATCTGGCCGGTGATCTTCCCCTTGAGGTAGTGCCTGATGAGCTCCTCGTCGGTGGGGTGGAACCGGAACCCGAGCGGCAGCGCCTTGAGCTCCATGGCGGTCATCTCCTCCTCCAGCCTCTCATCCAAATCTCAGAGATCCAAGCGGGGATTCGGAGCGGCGGGGGAATATACTTAGCGGCTAAGGAAATCGCGGCGGGGGTGGGGAGCGGAGCGTAAGGAGGCGGATTTGGTTAGGGTTTGGGTTGGATCTGGGGATTTTAGACGTGATGGGGAAGAAAGCGATCGAGCGCGTGTGGATCGATGGATAGATAGCTTTACCGCGTTCCGGAATTTCCTTTGCATATACCCCCCGCGTACGAGATCGACCCCGGCGCTCCCAGATATTACGGCTCTGCCACTGCCGATGGGTCCCCACGATTCAGTGCCCGATGTACGTCTACCGTCGGCTCCTCCCCCGTCCCATGAGCATGGGTCACATACAGTTGAATGGAGACGACAAGTTAAGTAGTTTTTATCTAACCATCTGATGAAAAGTCCACGAGCAATATTGTCTTAAGGTACCGTGGCATAAACGTTGTAGTGTTTTTACTGTAACATCTACTGCAACGTTCATTTTTGGACGATCTCAACCGTTGCTTTTCTATATCGGACGATTTTGTTAAATGGAGACTGTTTAACTTACAGTTCTATTTAAACTGCATTTGATCCCTGTCCCCTCCTGGTCGATGCTAACTCCACGTCGATGCCTATCTGTTTCTGCCACTTCGAGAAATGAAACACAGCTTGAGCGAGCAGACGCAAACTATCTGAATTTTCGACAGTTCAGTTGCAATTTGAATTTAAAACACGTTAAGTTCGCCCGACGAATTACCACAAGACCGTATTACCATATCTATATTAATATAAAAAGTACAATTAAAATCGCCATTTAAAACACGTTTGGTTGGCCGCATTACGCTGGCCAGACCCGTCACATACCGTTGACCATGCACGAGCGCGCGTTTGGTTGCCTGCATCGCGAGACGCAGCTTGACCCAATACGTGCAGCCACGGCCAAAAGCTACGCTGTAAGCTTCGCGCGGCCGTTTCCCACGGGCCTGGCTCACACAAGCTTGGCTCCGTAGAGACGCAAACCAAACAGGCTAAGACTCCGTCTTGCAATTACTTGCTCGTGTCATCCTTCTTCCCACGTGTGCTCCTTTCAGGCATTGACACCGACTTGCCAATAGGTCCTCACCGCACAGAAGTGGTGGTGCTGCTATAGGTGGTAGTGGGCCTAGTGGCTACTCAAGACAATGTGGTCGCTCTTGATTTGTAAGTGTCCTATTGATTCAAAGGTAAAAGGCAGATGAGATGCGACGATTCATTTTTTTTTATCTATCACGCTGTTTAGTTCGATGGATCGGATGGATGATGGTAATTAAAAATCATGAATATTTTTTATAGATGTTAAACAGATGAAGCCAATCAAATTAACCAGATAAAACCATCTCATGAACTAAATATGAACTCTTGTCCCTAAAGCTGGCCAGCTGTCAAGACTCAAGGCTGAGAAATTCTTGCAAATCAATGCAACGCAATTTTTTTTTTTTTTGAGCCGCTCCTTCCTCGCCTCGTCATACACTGATACACACATACGCACGGTGTTTGATGCAACCCTTCTGTAGACTGTAGGTAGTTGTTAAAAAATAGATAATTTTAGAGAGCAGTGTACGCTCTATGACCTTAAATTAAGAGCTATGGATCTTATCATAGCTACTTCTATGTCCATCCTGATAATTAAAAAAATCTTTGATGTGTTTATTTGCGTACTTTTTTCAAGATCAAATACACAAAGTTCAATCTTGTGTTGCGTTACAATGTTTCTCTGCAGGTATGTATTTGTTTTCTGCTTTATGATGGTGCTGCAAATGGATGAATGTATCGATTGATTTGTGCTTGATAGAGGCCATTATATGATCTGTATGTACAGTTGTTTCTCCGTGTCTCATGTTAGTGCAATTTTTTATGCGCTAAATTGGATTAATATTCACAAGATAGGATGGAGGCATGGAGCAATACAATACGATTTTTGATCTTCTCCCGCGGACTCCATGTACCATAGATTTCCAAGATGTTGACGATAGCACCTATGCTTCCGACGATATAACTCGAGTCTGATCCTGCTTTTCGCTTATCACCATCACTTGCATCTAATATGATGCTGTTATTTTGATTGTAAAGTATACCTAACCATATGTACTCTGTTTTTCACTAATAGTAACTTTTTTTATCATAAATACTATGTTCTTACTAATAGTACCATGGTGAAAATTACATGAGTTGCACATGGGTGATTGATAATGTTTGTTACCTTGCATTTTTTAGGTAAGTGTTTGAGATGGATTTCTAAATTTGGATTAAATTATATTACAATAGATATAGTTTTTAAAATTTGAATGTGATTACACATTTTATGTGATATATAGTGCGGAAAATGTGCTTTGCACGTGCATGGTTACTGGTAAAAAGAGATTGAAGCAAACGGATGTGTTTTGAGCTAAGATTAGAGGTAACCTTTAACTTTTCTTGGGCCTGTTTTAAATGCAAGATTTCTCTAAAATTTTACAGAGAGGTGCTTTCATACTTTTCTTTTTAACAGCTGCATAAATATTAAAGCATGAATGAATGATGGATAGTGATTACTTACCCCTTCGCTTGCTTTAAGATTTGTGCAGTTTTTATTAAATCGCTACTCAATTTTACATGACACAACTCAATTTCTGCAGGATTCGCTTCAAGATTTGTGCAGCTTTTATTGAATCACTACTCAATTTTACATGACACAACTCAATTTCTGCAGGATTGGGGAAATATTCCTGCGTTCTAGATGGGGCCTTCATTCCTTAGACAGAAGGGAGTTATTCTATGCTATGCACAACAGTGTGACCACCTACCGAGGGTTTATTTGTCCCGGACTTTTATGAATTCAGGAGGCAAGTGGCGACGCCATTTTGCGCTACGACGGTGCGACCATGGAACGGCCCGTTGGAAATGCCGCTCCCCTTTTTTCTTGGATTTGCGTGTGTTCTACGGTTCTACTTTACACGCGGCCTTCGTTTTGGGATGCATGTTTCCATGTTTTACCTTCCCCCGTCTTCTCCCAACTGCCAATGTCCAAAGCTGTAAATGCCATTGTCAAGAGATTTCTACACCATTAGCTTGCATTGATATTGATCAGTTAGTTAGCCGTCATGCTTTGGTTTTGCTAGAGACACAGTATGAAGGGTCTGTTTAGAGGAGCTGTAACCTTTCTAAAAAAACTATTTTTTGGTTAATTTTTTTGGCTGAAAAACAGCTGTAACTTTTTATAAGAGGCCGTTTGACAAACAACTAATTTCTCTCGACAATAAGCTGCAAAAATATGTCCTACCTAGCTTTTAGTTTTTTTTGTTTTTGCTATTTATATGTGGCTTCTAACTAATAAAAAAACCGTTTAAAAACTAAGTTATTTAGAGGGATTTACTGAATTTTCGAAAGCTGAAGTTGGCTTCGAGCGACACCGGGCATAACTGTTTCCCATTTTTCGTCTCGCACAACGTACTCGTGTTTGCGACTAATGTCAGACTTTCTGGACAAATAACGCGCCAGTCTAACCAAGGGGCTCTGCAGTCTCCTCTGCTTCCAGAAGCTTTGACGATACCACACGCCAATGTTCATGAGCAGCCGCGCTAAGGATCTACGCAAGTTCAAAACTTCAAACGCTTCCCCTGCCCCGCTCTCTGCTGACAGCAACACGCACACTGAATCGTTCGAATTTGGTTGGTTGAAAAGTATGGCAGGCAAGAGTTCCAAGCATTTTTTTTCACAGTATTCTGTCAACATTTTTGTCCTGCGAGGATTCTCTTTCTTCTTCTTTTTTTAAAAAAACTAAGTTTTGGTATGGTCAAGTTGAACCTCCTACTACAGGTACTAATTAATCACATGCGATCAGAAACATGGTTTATACTTGACATTCTCAGAGAAAGAAAAACGAAGGAGAAATTAAAGGTGTGTTTGGTTGGGTGTATGAAAATGAATGGGATGGAACGGTACATGATAGATAGAATGATACTGGATAAGATGGTATAAGGAAGGTGTTTGGTTGTTTGAATGAAATGATATAAGATTTTGTTTGGTTGTTTGGATGGAATGATACAAGATGGTACGAGATGATGTTTAGTTGAAGGGATGAGATTAAATTGAGGGATGATGTTGGTTTGAGGGATGGTACAAGTAAACGATCCGGTCCTGGACCAATTGGTTCGGGCAAATTGTCCGTACAGGATGGTGCAGCATCTTTTTATAATATTCCAAAAATCTGTACCATCTCATCCTATACCAAATGGTTCCATTCAGCCAACCAAACGCAGAGAAAGAAACAGATCCTATACGGGACGACTCGGTTCACCCTCGTACATCCAACTAAACGCACCCGGCTTTAGTTTGTCTTGGAAATTAAGGTCTCACCAAACATGGTTCAGCAGAGAGAGAACGTATGCTTTGGTAGAGACGGAAGCCTGATCCTGACATACGATCAGTGGGCTCCCAGCTTTAGGCTTTTCTTTTTTCATTAGGGCTTTTCTTTTTGACCCAATTATTAGCACCACAAAAGCCGTGACATTAGCATGAGAAGACACTGTGTTCGATGTGCACCGACAGAGCTGAGCGCTCGAATGGAATCCCTTGTGCTATGCAGTGTCGTACGGTAATGGAGTAGGCCAGTAGTTCTACTTCTATACCAAAACAATTAGAAATCACTTTTTTTCTTGCCTCGTAGAAAATTATTTTGGCAAATCTACTCCCTTACGAATGCACACGCTTTTATGTGCTTCTGCAATCATGGATAAAACTAATATTTGTAAGAATCAAATATGAGAAAGATATATTTCACATGAACTAGAAAAGTGATTTCACCCAACGCTTCATTCGAAAAGTACATGCATTACGCAGCAGCTCTTGTTCGTTCAAAACAGTCGCAAAATGGGGGAAAAAAAGAGGTCAAATGGAGTACTGCCCCTCTAGCAATCCGGCATTGGAACTCGGATACGGAACGGAAGCAAGAATTTGGCGAGATGATCGGTGCGCGTGGGGCCCAGCCTCGGGCGGGCAGCGAAAGCAGCGGCCGACGGCGCGGCGTCGCCGGCACATTGGACCACGTTGTCGCTCGTGACCGTCCGGTCTCGGTTCGACGGCCGAGGAGGCGCGGCGCCGCCACGGACAGTCGCCACTCCTCTTTCTTCGTCTGCCTTTGGGACAGAGTGAGAAGAAAGGAAGAGGGCACGGACCTCGAGGCGTGCTGGCAACAGCTACCCCGTTCGCCGCCGCCTACCTCAGCTGCGAGACCGGCGGCCGGCAGCACCGTGGAATGAACGGTGGATCCCGGCGGTCTGGTACTGTGGCATTTGCATGGTAGCCGGCAGGTGCTTTACCGTTCGTGCATGCTGTAGGGGCCGATCCGAGCCGTTGTTTTCCCATCAGGGTTCGTTAGATGGTATTTAATTGTCCTAATCTGGTGTTCTATCCCCATCTTTTGCCAGGATTTCTACTCTGACGGATGGAGTCGTATTTTCATCACTGCTATAGTGGCCCACAAAGTTTAAGTTAAGTGACCTATATCATATTTTAGACTAAAATTTACATTAAATTAGTATGAATATCATATTTTAGACTAAAATTTACCTTAAATTAGTACGAAGAGATACAGAAAATACCTCCCGGCATGGTAAAAGCACTCTTTAAGTTGAAGCTGAACCAACCAACAACCAATGAAAACTTTAGTTGGGCTGTCGTGGAGAATATGCCTTCGCTCTTAATAAATTGACGTACATGGCGTAAACCTCAGCCACATTTGGTCCGTGGCAAAGAGATTCAGTGGACGCATTTGGTGTTTCTCCCTCCAAAGTTTCCAACCTTTTTCTTGCAACAGAGAGGGTGCTCCCCGATTCAGTGGACGGCACTGTTAACTGAACTTTTTTTTTAACAAATCTCTGATTTTTTTTATCTAGTCTGTTAATGAATGGTCTCAATTCTGAACCATTGTGACTTTGACACAAAATTCTATGGATCCGTAAAAGAGTAAAATTGTACAATAGTCCTGAATACTCCCTCCTATCACAAATGGTTATTGTTTTGAATATTGATATGGTCTCTAAAATACAGTTTTGACCACTAATTTCTATTACAATACATTTATAAAATCTAATAAAATTATAATATTATAAAAGTACTTTTCGAGACAAATCTATACATATGATTTTCATGTATCCAATATAAATATTTTAAAAGATATTGATAGATAAAAAATCAAAAGTTTAACCGTACCTATATAAAAAAAATAACTATTTGTGACCAGAGAGGTACTAATATTTGATCGATTAGGATATTCGGATAAGATCAAGCAAATACCCGGTTACCAAAATCTCTCTCTCTTTCCCTCTCCAATGTATAACGCTGTCGCCGATGTGTCCAAATGTTACTGCCTTATGGTTTAAGGCTCGATATTTATCTTTTTCTCAGGGCTGTTTGTTTTAGTTTTGGATTCTCTAAAAGCTGATTTAGGATCGTGGTTATAGAGAAGCTGATTCTTAAAAAGTTAGAATCCAAAAACACATGTAAAATGAATTGTGAATTCTAATGTATATGAGTATGCTAGATCATGAAAATCGAATTTTAAAATCAGACTGTTTGTTTTTTATTCTACTTTTGAGACTAAAATCAAAAGCAAAAACAAAACCCTTACCCTCTTCATCACTCGCCCTCTCTCTCTCTCTCTGCACCCCATGTTCATACATCTGCCTCTGCCTGTTCCACTGTTCTCTCTTTGCGAAAGCAAAGCAGTCGCAAGCGCAAAGCAAAGCAAAGCGATGAAACGAACCAAAAAGCTAGCAACGATAGAAAGCTACTATGCAGAAGTAGAGAGAAAAGGACAGGGTGAAAAACAGATAAGCTTCTTCCACAAGCCTTTCTTTGCCTCCACTTTTCCATTCTCTATGATGAAGTGTAACAGTACTGCCATTTTGCTCCCAGTGTCGTCGTCGTCGTCGTGGGTCTTGGCAGGCATGGCGTCCCGGGCGGCGCAGTGACGTCCACTGCTGGTGATATGCCTACATGTACACGTGGGGGCGGTTAAATTATTGGTTTGAGAGAGGTACAGCGTCGTGCGTGGACAGCAGGGCCGGCTGATATAGGTTCTGTTTGGGACAGTTTATACACAACTTCTGCTTAAAAGAAAAGTTGATTGTATGTCGAACGGAAGGATTCTAGACAGCTTCTCTCATAATCAGAATCTGATTTCTACACAGAATCAGAAGTTATCACCCACCTGATTCTGCCGATTCTGACTCAGATTCTGCGAGTTCCGCCTCCCACGAGTCGTCGCAGGTACAAGGGCTTTCGCCGTCATCCCTAGGCACCTCAACCACCCTCATCCATCACCGACGCCAATCAACAATCAGCACAGACAATCAGGATTGCCGAACGACAAGATTCTTTAGTCAGCAGATTCTTCAGACAACCACTTCTCTAGACAGCTGACTACAATCCAAAATCTGCACAATCAGAAACTGTCCCGAAGGGAGCCATACTCTCTCCCTCCAAATTTACCACGCATATTTACTCCTGTCATGCATATTAAAGAGATATTGCTCATAGCTAAACTATCTCTAATTATTATTCTGGACACCATATTCAATACATGCATATAGAGTAAACAGGATATTTATTCAATGTATTAAAAGACATACCAATTTTATATTAAAATGTGAAGTATGATTTATATTTGTGAACAAAACTATTAAAAAACGTATCTTATACTTTTCTACGGCTAAGGTATTTGACAAGGACATGTGGTTGATTTTACTGGCTGGAGCTGCCGAAGGATGATAAATTTTGTGTGGTGTGCAGTTGTTCTTATGTTACAAGGTTCTGCAGACTGCAGAGTGTGCGCGCGCGGTGTCCTTGGGTAGTCAAGGTCTTTATATGTTGTAACTTAATAAGATTTCTAAGAAGTGAGATATTAGTACTTGGAAGATTAATATATTGATTATTAGAGCAGAGCTTTAATGTTTTTTCTTCTAATATGAGATATATAGATCTTAAAGCAAGCAAATGAGTAAGTAATCATCATCTATCATTCATTCATGCTTTTATATTTGTGTAACTATATAAAAAAAAGCATAAAAGCATTTCTCTGATTATCATGGGAAATATAAAGCCCAGCTTAATATGTGCTAACGCCCAACCTAAGCCTATCCTAACCCTGCCCGATCAACCTGCTATCAAGCTCAACATACGTTTTTGAGGAAAATCAAGCTCAACATATATTGAAAAATATAATATTAGGAGAATATGATAGCTTAAGCCCAGTTTAATATTGTCCGACCCATGCCAAACCCAAGCCCATACTAACCCTGCCTGGTCAGCCCTACGGTCCCTACCTAGGTTCAGCCTGGTATCAAGCTTAATATATGTTGAAAAATATATTATTAAGCGAACGTGCCTCAGGTGCGTTGGTGAGTTCGAGCGGCGCCGACTCGCCTCGGCGTTCGAGCCTCAGCTCCGCAGATTCGCGATGAGGCGAGGGGCAGCGCGTTGCGTGCTGGCGTGCGCGGCGTGCGTGGGTGGGTGGGTGAAGTGCGTGTAATGTCGTTTGTCGCTTCGTCTGTTGTTCTTCTATATCAGTATTGCAGTAGCTCCGGCCAATTTTCAAAAAAAAATATGTTATTAAGAAAATGGGCTAGCTGAAGCCCAGCTTAATATGGCCCAACCCATATTGTATTGGAGGGAGTATCATGGCGAAAGACGGCCTCCCTGTTCTGCTTGCCGTGCGTACGTGGCGCTTTAGAATACGTTTGTTCCCGGAACGCTGGTGGCCGCTGCTAAGGCGCATTAGAACTCGAATCAAAATTTCTTAATTACAGTAGCTGATAGATTTAAAATTGAAATAAGACAATTTCGAACGAAAAAAATTAATAAGACTCGACTCGATAATGGCTCATTAGCTCGAATTTGATGTAACCACTTAAATGATACATATAATGATTTTACATCAAAATACGTCAATTTCGAAAGAAACTCGATAATAGCTCGTTAAACTGGATATCCAGCCCTAGCCGCTGCACATCTGGGTGCAGAGCAAAATAGAAACGAAGTTTACTCTCACGTCCATTTAGATTGTGTTTGTTTGTTTATATTAAGTGATATATATGAGATGGTTTAAAAAAAGTCATCCATATGTTTAGTTGCTTAAATAGAATCATTCCATCTTAAATAGTGAGATACAAATTTAAAAAATATTCCCTATAAATACTGAACCATTTCATTCATCCAAAATAATAGAAGTCCCATCTCATTTAATATTATCCCACCAACTAAACACACTCTTAGTTCGAGTACCATCACAAACAAGGTTTTTTTTTTCCTTTCTTATTGGCCTTTCCTTATTTGGGCCTGGGATTTAGCCCATTATTCTGAACGCCTCCCAAACGACCGAAGCACGTCGCCACAGCGGAGTACCAAAAATGCAATACCTTAACCACCGCCAGGGAGGAGCCGCCGGAGGAAGAGTAGACACCGACGACAAACCAGCCCTGGGCGAGGACTACGTAGCTCCCTGGCCGCCGGCAGACTCGGGCCAAGCTGAATTAAGGTAGATATTAATTACTTATTTACTAGATCAATGCATATGCGTTGCTACGAAAAATAAAATTGGTAACGAAACATAAAATGCAAGCAATAAAAGAAAATTGTGCTATAAGATCAAATATTTATTTCTCCCGATTACAAAAGTTTTTATGGTTCCTTCTCTAGTATAAATTAAAACCAAATATATTATACGTAGCAATATATATTACCAATCTAAAAAATCAATCAATCATTTTTATCCCTTTTTACAATTTATATTACCAGCTCGCGTTCCTTTTCCTCTCGCCATGCCCGCAGTGCGCGCTCCTCGCTTTATTGACCTCGTCTTTCTTGTTGCCTCGCTCATCCTCGTCATCCACCGCTTTGCAGGGCGACACGGGCTTCCCGAGCACAAGGCGTTCTTTACTTGCCACCGCCATTCCGGACCACTGGCCGCTACGCGGTCGCGCTCGGGGCGTTTGCCGTCCTCCTCGCGCTCGCGTTCTTCCTCCTGCCGAGCACGCCATGGAGCACTATGGAGTCCGCATTCCTCGTCACCCACTTCGTCGCGCACATCATGGCCGCGTGGTCGATCGCCTCGGAGAAAGGGGCCATCGCCGCCACTCAGTCTTTGCACCTCCGCGTCTTCTGGATCGCCACCGCCCTCGACGCCGCGCTCTTCTCCGCTTCAGCGGTGGTCCACTGCGCTGACGGTTCGTTACTCTTCCCAGATGACCCTCTCGCCTTTGCCGGCCTACTCGTCTCCATGCCTCTGGCGTACCTAGTCATCACTGGATTCACCGGCTATGACGTCAGAGCCCATGAAGGTGAACCAGAAAACACCAGCGCTGAGGCACCCGCCACGCTGTGCGTCTCCGCGTCGTTCCTCTCTCTCGCGACGTTCAGTTGGATCAACTCGTTTATCTCCAAGGGGTATGCCAATGACTCTCTCACCGTCGATGACGTCTCACCGGTGTCACCGAGCAACCACGCCGAAGCGTCGTACGTTTTGTTCACGTCCAACTGGCCGGCGTTGGGGTCACGACACCCGGTGGGCGTCGCGCTCTGGTTGTCCTTCTGGTCGCAGATACTACTGACCGCGGCGCTCCGCCTCCTGCGCCTCGCGGCCATGTACGTCGGTCTGTCACTTATTGATTAGTTCGTTGAGTTCATTCGCCGTGACAACACGACATGAGAGATCTTGAATGAATTCTCTTGATTAATTCTGTGAAAACTGTACAACATATATAGAGTATAAAAGGAATGATTGGCCGGCTATTAATTACCAGCAATAATCAGGGATTTTGCTATAATAATCAGCCATATTTAGAGAGATATGGTTGGATGTAAATTAGGAAAAAATAATTAGCTATAATGACTTGCCATTATTGGAGATATGGTAGAGGAGTTAGGATGAATGGACTGCTGCCACCAACTGCAAACTTATATTAGTAGAGATTTCCGAGAGATGCTTGTACTTAACATATCTTAAAACTTACAAAAAATATTAAATATATATGAATGGTAGATATTAATTACTTGTTTGTTTCAATTTTTTTTGCAATTTTGTATTAGGGGTTGATGTATATATAGAAGGTTAATTATCTTGAGTTATCGTGATTAGGACTAGTCATTTGTACCCATAAATTGTCAACACTCGTTTGCACTGTCGCTGTTGGCGACTGATGACATGGGCGGTTGCTGTCAGGCCTTTTTTAAATAATAAGTTAGTGAGCAAATTATTTGAAAATAAATTTTAGAACAATTTATTTAGAGAAAATTTTGAGTGCATTATACAGGTTATATATGGTGTGTAGTAAAACTCAGATCTAACTATTGATTTGATAAGGGTATTTTTATTGCTCTACTATCGGAGGAAGTATAAATAAATAAATATATAGCATCTAATCTAATCTATTAGATAAAAAGAATGAACGATCTATATTGGTTTTAATGTACAATAAAAGAGCTATGTATTTAATATAAAAATACAAATTATACATGTATGTAATTTCATTTTGTTCTGAAGAACAAAATGTATATATGAATATTCTTCTCATTTCTCAAACAGCACATTATTGTTCATTGTATCGGCAAATGGCATACCACTAATTTCTCATTTATTACTATCGATCTCTATCTTTTTATTTCCTTTTGAAATTACTCCTAATGCAAGGGAGGAATGCTTTGCGCGTGGTTGAACACATTTCCAGGATCAATCTTAGTCTTGGCACGAACCAACCTATCAAAGTTGCCCATGAAATAGCGTTCGCCCCACGATCTCGCACGACGCACGGAGTTATCGGATGTCCCACCGGTGGCGTTCGTCCAGCCATTCGTGCCCAGATCGAGGTCCAAGTAGTTCACGTACGTCGTTCGTGGATCTTTCGACACGAAGGGGGCCATGTAGGCGTAGAACGACCGCAGCCATCTCATGTACTCGCCGGAGCGGCCATCGTCGGATGCCTCCCAGTGCATACGATATTGGATGCTGTATAGGTACCCAGCACGATGAGGGAACGGTGCCTCCGTGCTCCCGATCTGAGCCATGACACCACCGTAGGGACTCAACTCGATGTACCCTTGTGGCCCAGTAGATAGGTACTGGATTATGTTGATCGTGTCTTGTAACGAGATCGGTGACTGTACGTAGTCGGACTTGGACTTGGCGAAATGTTTGTATATTTGGAGCTGTCGGTTATTGAGGTCGGCGACGGAACTGAGGCCTGCGAACTTTGCCGTCGACTCGACCCAACTTGTCTCGGATAGCTCTGACTCGACGACGCCCAGCTCGGGGAAGCTTTGATGCAGCAATGACATGGCTTGCTGTTTTGGTCCTAGAAGCTGGCCTCTGAAGGACATGGAGAGGTTAACGTGCGATGGTGTCGTTGAGATAATAACCGATATGTAGAATTCTCTAGGCAGGTTGGGCCCGACGTACTGCCACTTGTGCATCAGCTCAGCGATGAGCTTGACCGGACCGGTCCGACGGAGGGTGAACACGGTGATGGTGTCAGGGACCGGGACGAGTTGGAGCTTCCATGAGAACACTACGCCCCAGCTCCCTCCGCCGCCTCCTCGGATGGCCCAGAAAACGTCTTCGTCCATCGAAACACGGGTCAAGGCTTTACCGTCTGGATCAATCAAGACCGCATCCAGGACGTTATCGGCGGCGAGCCCAAACTTCCTCGACAGCAGCCCGTACGCGCCGCCGGCAATATGACCACCCAATCCGACCGTCGAGCACGACCCGGCTGGGAACGCCAGGGACCGGTTCGCCTGCCCGATCGCATGGTACAACTCGCCGACGGTGGCACCCGACTCAGCCCAAACGGTGCTTGATCCCACGTCGACCTGGACGCGGTTGAGGTTCATGAGGTCAATCACCATGAAGGGAACATGGTTCTCTGTGGTGTAGGACAAACCCTCGTAGCTGTGGCCGCCGCTGCGCACACGGATTGCGAGCGAGCTGTTGCGCGCGCATAAAATGGCTCTCTGGAGATCTTCCCTTGAGCCCGGGAGCACAACGACGGCCGGTTTGCCGACGTCGGGGAGCGCAAAGCGGAGGTTTTGGATAGAGGAGTTTAGCAGCGGGGTGTAGCTTGGAGACGCGGGGAGGGAGAAGTTTCTGACACCATTGGAGAGAAGGCAGGAGGAGACATCGCCTGGTGATATAGCAGCAGACACTGTGGCTTCGAGTGCCAAGAAACGGGAGCAGAGCACAAGAGCTGAAACTATGGTGTGCATCATGGCATAAAGAGAGGAGATGACAGGGAGAGGCAAAGTGACCAGCCTCTCTTCTCTAGACATCCTATGCATGAACACAAATAAAAGAAAGAGAAGGCGAATACTCTTTGTGCTAGGAACCTTCTGAGCCTGGTTGTATTTTATATATAGTGCGATGATGTGCCCTTCAGTATTAATTCTTGTGCAAGTATGTCTCGCTAGAGCTGAAGACGTACAAAGATCTCTCTACCAAGTATATATAGGCAAGGTGCTCAACTATCCTTTAATGTAATCTTGTAGATAAGTCCCTATCTAGGATACATTGAACCGTGTTAACTTTTTTCCTTCTGAGACAAAATAAGAAGAGGTAAGAACTGAACATGCTGAGTTGCCATTGATTACATATGAGCTGTGAAGAAACCATAATGAATTTTAGCCATATATATTTTCCAATGGATTGTCTAGATTCAATGTGAATCCTAGAATTATATTAATTTTATTAATTTACTAAATCAATATCTTCTTCTGTAAGCCCATCCCAGCCAGACATTCTATATGTTAGAGATCTAGGTATTATTTTAATTTCAGATTTGAATATGAAACATAATCCCAAAATAATCAAGCACAACAGGCTAGATAAAAGATACCACATATTTCTGAAAAGTAGATTTAGAAATGTTATGTATGAGACGAACAGAGGGAAAATAGGAGAATTCTTACGATGGCTTGATGACGAAAAGGAAGTAGCGCAGTAGCGACCGGCCGCAGATGAAATAGTCGACGTCGTGGATCGCGTCCTACGTCCAATAACAAGATGAAGAGCTCGAGCGGTCACGTAGTTGTGCTGCCCAGAATCCCTATTGCCCTCGTGCAGGTTCTCGCAGCAGCAATGGTTCGGAGATCCCGCTCTCCTTGCCTCGCGGTGCATGCCGAGAGGAAGGTCACTGAGGAACGAGCGCAGCACGAAGACTCAACACAGATCACAGTGGATGAACGCGAGCGCAAGAGCAAAAAAAAACCACATCTATCTGGACGTCTCCAGATTTTATAGTCTCGCACCAGTAACGCAGCACCATTAAACGCTAGTAACCGCAGAATTAATTAGATGTTTAAATTAGTCATTCAAACGGTCAAAATGACTGTTTCTATTAGAAACCGATGCCATTACTATGCATGGTTGTTTCAATTATCAATAAATGATCCCATTAATTCACTAATAATGGAGAGAAACCAAAAATTAAAAGAGTTTAAACGTGCCAGGAAATTAATCCACGGCACGGCGACAAGTCACGCGGGAAAAACACGCGGAATTACGCGGTAATTCGCGAAATACGCGCGCGTGCGTGTGACTTTAGCCATACTCTTCACCCTCCATGTGCCTTATTACAAGGTATGGTAGGAACTCTCCCTTTTAAATTGACATTCTCCTCTCTCAACTAGCAATACGGTACTACTTTTTGTAACTTTGGCATTAGATATAAATGGGCCACATGGGCCTCATTTCTAACACTATATTATTCATTTGTGAATATTTTTTTTACTTTTCATGAGTCTCTAAGAATTGACTTTTACCAATTTTTATGACAGTATAATGATCAAAATTAATAAATTACAATGTTATTAAATCACTTTCTAGGGTAAATTCAAAGATGCGATTTTCATATAACTAACCTAGTTATTTTTAAGCATACTGATGGTTAAATTGAAAGTTTGGTCGTGAATTCTAAAACATCGTTTAAAAAATGCAAATGGAGTAATTCACTGGCCGTGAGCCCACGGTCATGCAAAAGAGTTGCTGCCACAGCTATGTTCTCTGCATTGGAGGCAAAATCTACCGAAATCTCGTCATCCGTTACCAGCACCGTCGAAGACCAATGGGCTTAGACAAGCGACTTCTTCTCCCAGTTTCGAGGCCAATGCCATCCTCTATTTTCCCTCTAATATTTGTGTACTTGTCTGCCACCACCATTCACTGCTACAGAAAATAATATCATAAACGGTTCAGAAACCGTCATTGCAAACCGTTTTTAAACTATCTCGGTAACCAAGTGTCACTGATAATAATGGCACATTATAGATAATTTTTGAACCATGTGTGAAAAACCTATCACAGACGGTTCTAGCTACGAGCTATTTGTGATGTCTGTGATAACCTGTTTTACTAGTAATTGTATCTTATGACTAGAACCGTCTATGATAATCTTACTTACTAATCATTGTATGTTTTCTCTTTGTTCAACTACTTACACACAGACTGAGCTAGATCCAGAAAAGCATAATGAATAATAGTGTTGTATTAGTATGTTACCACACAAATGTGCATGCCAATATGCAAATTTCATGATAACACCAATACCACCAACTAAAAAAGAGGCCAACTAAAAGAATAGTGTCTCTGTAGCAATTGTTTTTCTGTAGTTGCTATAAGTGGCCTCCTTGTGTCAGCTTCCAAATACAGAATACATCTTTCATGCTCTTCTTGCAACCTTGACTGCATATTTCATCGGTAATACCGTCAGTTGCATGCTGTACCTAACATGGATAGTTCTATATGAACATAGTACAAAGAGAATAAAAGAAATCTGTCATACCTCCACATTCTTCAGATAGACTGGAATATCACTCTGTTGCAAATATTTGACACATTGAGTAGCATAAAATTCAAAGGTGCATTCGATAAAGGGCTTTTCGAAACTGTCAGAATTCATTCCAAGAGCTGTAAGCATCTTTAGAAGATGGCTAAGTAATGTTTTATCTATTGGTTCACCAAGCCTGATCAGGAAACAAGGGTCATCGAACAAACAATTTTTTGGTTAATAGAACTATGAATTCTTTCGATCCAGATTTTTTTGGCAATGTGATGAGCACAAGAAGAAATATAGATTAGCAAGATGGTCGGTGCTCAATAAACCTAAAAGCATGAGGGGCCTGGGAATTTTGGATTTGGAATTACCTCGCAGTAATCAGGGGACCTATTGGATCGGAAGTTACTCCATTGTCTAAAGAGGAAGAAGGGATCTTTGTTGAGGGATGCAGGCTACTTGAGATCACAGTCTTCGAACTATTCGCTAATTTTGGTTGGAGAAGGAATCTTAGAATTGAGACCTAGTGTCATGTTATTGTAATCTTTTGGATCTTGTTTTAGTTTTCCTATGGTTACTGTTTGGTTGGAGTCGTGTTGGCTTTAAAGTCGGTTGTTCAATGCCTTGGTACTATTTGGAGTCTGTATTTTGGGCCGCACTCGTTCTTGTGCGAGGAGGCCAGATTGTTCCCTTTATCTAAAAAAAAATGAATAATAGATGGCACTGATCCATTAAGTTCATAATTATGAGTACGTAAAATGGATCCGATACCAAAACTATGAGCTACAATATCACACAACATAATTACATCCCTGTATGCATATAAGAGATGTGCGCAATAACTATAATTTTCTCAAGTGAAATGAACTTTTTTTTTAATAATTACCCTTTGGTCCAGCTCCAGTGCCCTTTGCTTCCTATAGAAAAAGTGCTAAATGATTCATCTATCTGTGAGGGTCTTACCATCTCCTATCATCAAACGAGTTCCAGAACTCGTAAATTCCATTCTTCGAAAAAAAAACTGTAACAGTCAAGAGGAAATTTAGATCAAATGCAAGGCTAACTGCTTCAAGTCAGAATTTCATGCATGTTCCTATGTAACCATCGCTTGCTGTATAATTCCACTAATTATATTGACAAAAACTGTAAAATTAAGAGGAAATTTAGATCAAATGAAATCCTAACTGCTTCAAGCCAGAATTCCATGTTCGTATGCAACCATCGCTTGCTCCATAATCATAGTCTTTGCTCAAATCTAATTTTGCAGCCGCATAGCTATCTTTCTCTGCCCTCTAATTCAGCATATAATGGGACATCTCATAAGCTAAGAGAACATCATCTATGACCAGCCGACCTGGGACAAAGGCACTTTGGTCTGGAGATACAACAACATCCGGCAAGAAAACCTTCAGACGATTGGCTAACATCTTCGATATAATCTTGTATGTAACAGTGCAAGAAAACCTTCAGACCTCCGTTTCGGTGAAATTCTACAAGCAGCGATTCATTCATCACCTGTGAAAATCGGGGACTAAGGGCCAGTTTAGCAGAGCTCCAGATCCTGATTCTCTAGCTCCAGTTCCTGATTCTCTATGGAATCGATTCTCTGGTGGAAGTAATTCCTATCTGAGAAATAGTAATGAACTTAGTGAGGAGGTTTCTAACTGGGAGGTTGTAAATCGTGGGATCGGCTTGTTTTTTGCCTTAGACCAAGTCAAAAACATGAATCACTTCGGATTTTATGTGAAGTTGGTTAATTTTTCTTGTTTGGTAGAGCTCCTTAGCTTCTCATGGGAAGTTGAAACAGACCCTGAGCTTTGCCAAATGCATCTAATTCGTCCACCGGATGAAATCAAGCTCATCAGCTCATTACCTCACTTCTGAGTTTCTTAATCCTGTTCACCTGCTCCCGAAAGGCCCAAAAGCTTTCCCCGAAAAGCAGCCCTGCAGCCCACTCTAACTCAATGGTTACCGATATTTGCCTTACAAATTTTGGTAGCGTTGATTAAATTGGATAAGCATTTGGTTTGCTACCAAATTTTGATAAAATTATCTTCTCCTTAGTTCTCTAATTCATTTTTTGCCAACCTTTAACCAAAACATTGGCAGTTAATTTAATAATCAAATTTTGGTAATGTCAAATTTTAGTAAGGTTATTTAGTAAGACAAATTTGTTATCAAACCAAACAGACTCCAAATCCCTTTTACCCCATAGTGTTCTGTGTCCATGTATCATTCGAAGAAAATTAACGCCATCTTAATATTAGGCGACTAATAGAATCAATTGGAGATCCTTTCCTGATTCAACCAAGGCAGTGATACACAGACCTTTAGACAATTTCAACACGAAAGTAAATGTTTCACTTCGATTCCTATTATACACTACCTGCAATCGTTGTGTCTGCTACATTTCCAACGCAGTGTTTTGATATAGACCGTGTTTGCTCGGGGTTTTTATCAGTTTAAAAGTTAAAGTCTAAATAAATAGATGACATTTTACTTGGATTTGTTTTAAAACCATAACCCTCCATATAAAAAGTCAAAAGTTATCGGAGAGATGCTTTTTTGACTTATTAAGAACGGATCTTTAGACTAATGCAACTGAAGCCAGCTAAAATTATCTACTTTTATCATATATATAAAAGCTGATTACTTTTAAGTTGTTTAAGCTCAAAAGCTTAAAAGCTAGCTTTAAGTTATAAACAAAAAAACATAAACCTAAACAAACAGAGCCATAGTATATCAACAATAGTGATTTTTTTTCATGATTGAAGCAATTTGCTTTTTGTGCTAATCCATTTTTTCACTAGGGAACCAAATCTAACGGAGAAAATTAAGAGAGAAAAAGAAAAGGAGACACCAACCCATTCTTGGAACACAACTTGGGCCTTTATTACCAGTAGCCGTCCAGTCGTTTCAACCCCAACCCAAGCCCACCTCTCCTCCCGTTTCCTATGGCGACCCTCCTCCGGCGATCCGCCGCCCCCGCGCGGCAGCTCCTCCTCCTCCCCCGCCAGCTTGGCCCCTCCTCCTCCCGCTCCTTCTCCCGCTACTACTCCCGCGACGAAGTCTCACGGTGAGCCAAACTATCTCTTACCTTAACCTCTGGCGCGCGCACCCCCTCCTTCCAGAACCTTCTGGAAGCAATTGACGTTCCCCGTTTGCCTGTGCTGCCAAGGTACGAGGCGGCGAGCACGCCGGTGAACTGGGGCGTGAGCATCGTGCCGGAGAAGAAGGCGTTCGTGGTGGAGCGCTTCGGAAAGTACCTCAAGACGCTCGGCTCCGGGATCCACGTGCTCGTACCCGCCGTCGACCGCATCGCCTACGTCCACTCGCTCAAGGAGGAGGCCATCCCAATCCCCGACCAGTCCGCCATCACCAAGGACAACGTCTCCATCCAGATCGACGGCGTCCTCTACGTTAAGGTATATAGATGTAGCTCATCGTCCTTGCCTTGCTCTGTGGTTTTCGTCCGTGATGCTGTTGGTGGTTTAGTAATTTCCGATTGTTGGTGTGAGATGGATGGATGGATGGATGAATGTGGTGCATTATGGTGAGTGTTTTGTGTGAATTGATTTGTCTGGTGTGCGCTGAGTTATGCTAATGATTTCTGAATTTGGTTAGCTTGGTTCGGTGCTCTAGGTGAGGGGTGGATGATTATGCTAGACTGCGAGAGTTTTGGGTGTGGATGTCTGGGTGTCCTGGTCTGGTTTGGTATTCTTGGAGATGGGTTGATGGTTATGCTCAATTGCGG
Source organism: Guadua angustifolia (assembly GCA_036346375.1). NCBI lineage: Eukaryota > Viridiplantae > Streptophyta > Magnoliopsida > Poales > Poaceae > Guadua > Guadua angustifolia. Next base: position 47,261,530 of record CM070514.1, read on the forward strand.
GTGTTTTGGGTGTGATGTCTGGGTGTCCAGTTTACGTGTGATTTGGTGGTGTCGGAAATGGAATGGATGGATGTGTTTGTGTTGTGAAGGCTGGTTAGTTTGCGTGAATGTTCAGCTTTACTGCTTTAGGAATTTTGTTTGGCAGGTAGCATGGTGTAGGAACAAGATTTAGCACAACGACTTGTACAGTAAAGTTTCGAGCAAACTGAGCTAAACAACTATGCACTTAATTGATGCTGTATGTATGTTTTAAATTTTAGTCTTGTCTGACATGTATTTGTGGTTTGCATTCACTGATCTTTTCATACCATTTTTTCACAATGCCAATAATTTTGACCTACATTACACCTTTAATTTTAAGGGGTGCAGGTGTCTTGTGAATACTCCAATCTTGATAGGTTTCGTTAACTGAAATTCACTTGAGAAAAGTAGAGCTGGAATGCTGAGACTGTTATATTTGAATGTATCGTAATTTTTAACAATGTAATTCCTCTTGATTTAGGCCAAGTCAACTAGTCTTAGAAGCATATGTCATGATGCCCTTTTATAAAGGGGACCAAATTATTTAGGCCTTTTCTCTTGCGAACACTTTCCAAGCAAACTCAAGATTTTGTTCACCTTTGTTGACCACTTCCAAAACATCCTCATGAGTCACTATCGCCTTGAATTAGGCCAAAGCAGACATGGCATTTTTGTTGTTTGCCCACTATGAGCCAGGATAGTGATGGTGGGTTTGTGTTGTACTGGGTGTGCAGTTTTCGCAGGCTGTAGTACTTCTGTATAACTCAAGGGTTGCTATGTTATGCCCCTTGTTCTGGCTGCACTACGTTGTAGATGCCATTGCCCATGGCCATAGGGATAAATTCTGGGCTCACTTCCAATAGTAGTAGCAAGCTCATGCCGCATGCCTTCATGATGTGTACTCCACAGTTGGTACAGAAGATACCTGCCTATGTTGTTTCTTACTGTTTTTGTCTTTTTACGGTGGTTTCACAAGCTCTTGTGTCATTCTTGCACATTTGGTGCACTTTATGGTTTTAGAAAGAGGTTCTTTTAGGTGTTCATGCTTTTGACTGAGATGTTGGTGGTTTGTTCGCACCTTCATATCTTGCCAGTTTTCATGTTAATTTGTGTTCTGTGCATGAGCAAAGATGACGAGTTGTCATAACAAGCAAGGCCCTGTGTTTACGATACATAGAAGCATGAAGCATCAGCGTTTGGCATAGGGTCATAAAGTTAAATATTGGTCATGGTTGAGAATGAATTAGCATGTTAAATCCTAATGAAAAAAATTGGGTATATGGTGTTCCCAGGATGTCATAGTGTTTTGCATAACCTTGGTTCATTGATTTCTGTCATGTTCTTTCAACTGTGATTAGGTGACCTGGAGTGTATGGGAACTTTTCAGTTGTTGTAGGAGATGGATGTATATACTGCATTATGATGGATTGATATGAGTGTGTGAATGTGCTGCTTTACAAATTTCATTGGTAGAGTGCATATTATTGTAATTTAATTTGGTGGTTTGATGGCTTTTAAGTGGAGTTCTGTTGCAGTGTACTAGTGTTTCACATGGATTCGATATGTTTTTTTGTCAGATCCTAGTTTGATGCTTTAGGGATATTTATATGGGAAAGCTGCATTGTGAGGAGTTATTGTGACAGTGTAGATGTACTGCTTTTTTCCCCTTGGATTAGATATCTTTGTGGGATCACACTTGGTTTTATTTAATCAGATGCTGTTGAAATGCTTTAGGTTGACTGTTTACTGTGATGAATATGTAGTTTGGTAGTTTGGCTTTATGGGATATTCTGTTTGATTATACAATTTTACAAGCTTCCTCTGTATATTGTTTGGATTTCTGACATGCTTTCAGACAATTTAGTTCCCCATCTACTATGTTTTGACGTAAGATTAATCTGTAGCTTGGGTAGTTATATCTGGTGCTGATCCTCTTGCCATTCAATGAATTTATACTGAGCATTCTAGCTGGGCAGGCAAATGTTACTTGGCAGGTGTACCTGTAATTCTTAGTATCATTAACTTTTTCCCAAAAGCACCAGAGAAAATGAATGTTTTTTTAGTTAAGATATATATTAAATAATTGATTTATAACAATTGAGTGATTGACTCTGTTGAGGGATTTGCATGTTTACTATCAGCTTTCTCGAAATCATGGTCTGTTCTTGGCCTTAGTGTTAATTCCTATTTCATTATTTTGTGAACATTGCAGATTGTTGATCCTTACCTTGCTTCCTATGGCGTGGAGAATCCAATTTTTGCAGTCATTCAACTTGCACAAACAACCATGAGAAGTGAGCTTGGAAAAATAACCTTAGACAAGACGTTTGAGGAGAGAGACACATTAAATGAGAATATTGTGGTATGACATCTTGTTCTTATCATGAGTTGTTTGTTCTACTTTCCATACGATGGCAGTTGTTGTAGACAACAACGCATACAAGTTTAATACGTAAACATGTAATTGGCTATGTTCATTGTTAACTGTATTACTATAGTCTTACTATTATCAATATACCTAGAAATCAGTGTTCTGATGCCCCATTAATTTTAAATCGCTAGTCTATTTTAGGTATGGTTGCATACATTCTCCTGATGGTAAAATGAATGCTGATGTAACATACGAAACACATGGAGAGCAGTTTCAGCTTTAACCTGGACTTTACAGCATAGTTTATATCTTAACACACGGGACAGGTAAATAATAGACCTGTTGCTGTGTTGCATCGGAGTTTTCAACAACAGAACCCTATTTCATATTTGCCAATTCTATGTTTCAAGTTTTGCTCTGAAGAACACTTGTTACAATTTATTTGAAGTGTCATAATGATTACCTTATATTGGCACACTTTTCTGTGTCGATCCAGTACTGAATGGTTGTCTCTGTCTCCTACTACTATGTTAGCATGTTACTATGCTGGAAGGGCCCTGTTTGGGAGGTTTAAAGCTAGCTTTAGCTTTTGAAAAGCCAGTAAGCCTCCAAACAGCTCAACTTTTAAACGGCTTTTGGCAAAAGCCAAAAGCCATATATAACTAACAAAAGCCAAAAACTGAAAACTGGGCTAAATCTGGTTTTACAGTTTATTGCTGAGGGAAATTAGCTATTTATTAAACGGCCCCTTATAAAAAGCTACAGCCACTTTTCAGCTCAAAAAGCCAAAAAGCAGCTTTTCAGAAAAGCTACAGCTCCCCCAAATAGGCCCGAGTTCTCTCCATATTTTATTTGGGTGGTTCTAATGTTGTACTGAAATTCTTGCCCCTAATAACTAGTCAATTTCTAGTGATAACTCAAGCAAAAGAAAAACAAAGAACTTAAATCATGCACATGTTCTATGAGACCTTTTGATGTATTTTCTAACAATTTTTGGCAGAGGTCCATAAATGAAGCTTCCACTGATTGGGGCCTGAAGTGTCTCCGTTATGAGATCAGTATGTTTTTCTGATTTTGGGCTATTGACCTGTAAGCACAGTTTTGATGTTTTTCTGACATTTTTAAATTGGCTTTACAGGGGATATATCTCCTCCACATGGGGTTAAGGTGGCTATGGAGATGCAAGCAGAAGCAGAGCGGAAAAAACGTGCCCAAGTCCTTGAGTCAGAAGGTGATGAATGCATGATCCTTTTTATTTTTTCTCCTGTCTGAGAAAAGGAATAAGTTGGAGATGGAATCCCTACCACCTTATGTTCTAGCTTAACCTACTTCAATACATCCTAAATGCTTTTGCTTTGATGTAATTTATCTCAACCTGTATACAAGAGAAGTATTGGATTTTAATATATGGTAGATGAATTTCTGTTTGACACTTTTCATTTATTCTACCAGGAGCTATGTTGGATCAGGCAAATCGCGCAAAGGGTATGTAACATACGTTCTTTGTAAACTTCTCCATTTTGTATGTTCTCCATGATCATCCTTCTGTTTCCTCCATTTATTCTGCTATCATCTTACTTGCTTTTTAGCTTTTCCATTTTCCATGCTTCTCATAATAACCTGGTATGTAGATTTGTTCCGCATGCATCCTTCTGTTTGTTTCATTTATTCTGCCATCATCTTGCTCCCTTTTTAACTTTTCCATTGTCCATGTTCAGATGTTCCTCATGATAACCTGGCCTGTAGATTTATTCAGCATGTATCCTTTCTGTTCATTCCATTTATACTACCACCATCTTGCCTGCTTTTGAAGATTGGATTGCTTGTGTAGTTTGATTTGGTTACCTTGAAACATTTTGTTTCGCAATTATTTTCCTGGAGTGGATTAAAGGATTTTCTGTTCCATTAGGGCTCTCATTCATTTTTGGTAATGAACACCAGGTGAGGCTGAAGCAATTATTGCAAAGTCAGAAGCTACCGCTCGGGGAATCAGATTGGTTTCTCAGGCCATGAGAGCTGAAGGCAGCACTGAGGTATCCAATTTGTTGACTTATCAGTTTAATAATTGTGTAACAAAACAGGGTTATTCAAAATTTGCTCCCTCCCTCTCTCTCACATTAGGCTGCGAACCTGAGAGTTGCTGAACAATACATCAAAGCATTTGCTTCTCTGGCCAAAAAGGTTAGATTGTGGCGTACTGTTTCCATGTTTTACAATTCCTAGCATGATTGGCAAAGTACTGACATCTTGCTATCAAATCTAGACCAACACAATTCTTCTTCCAAGCGCGGCTGGCAACCCATCATCTTTCATAGCTCAGACTCTCCAGATATACAAGCACATCTGCCAGTCCAATGGCACGAAAGGAGGGAGGTACAACGCAGAAGAACCAGAAGAAGATGCCGACTCTGCTGACCTACCTTCTGTGACCAGCGGGATGCCATCACTTGGCACGCAAGCAGATCATGACACGACTTTCTCGCTGCAGCACAACAAAGACAAGCTCTGAGTCCTGGTCAAGTACCTGAAGGAAACCCTTTTTTGGCCCATTCTCTTTGCAAGCATGGAACTGTAACTGAAAGCGCTAGCTAGGAGCGGTAGAGACTTCGACTACTCTTGATTTGGGAAACGTTGAGGTGGCTGAGAAAGCTAGGAGATTGACAGACATTGGTCTCTGGGAGCCGAATGCGAGGAGGTTGGGCGACCTGAAAGATTTTGACCCCCCCCCCCCACCCACGTGACGATGGTTTATGAAAACTTTGGTTGGTTCTTGTCAGCAGCAAATCTGTTCTGTACATGCAAGCATTATCGTTCATGAAAGAAGCACGCCGTGATGGAAGCATTTCATGGTCGCTTTGATCGATTTCTGCGTGTGTCGTGTTGGCTTGGTTTAACAAGTTTACTCGTTGCAACGTCTTGCGTGTGGGGTGGAATTTACATTGCAGTGCTCCTGTTGCTAGCGTATTGTCGGATTGAATTTGGATCGAGGCTGCCAAAGAATTGTTTGCTCGCATTTATCCGTCTGTATTTTAATTTCCATTTCCATGTTAACCAATTAGAGATCACGGGGTCCCAAAAATATATATAATAAAGATCACATTGTGTTTGAGAGGTGTATGATGATCAATCGAGCGAGCATCAGCAATCTGTTGGGTAAGCTGTGATCATCATCAGCTTTGTGCTTAAGAATCCATTTACTTTGCCCAATCTGCAGAGTGAGCGGGATTAAACTTGCTCCCGAGAAAGCATATCTGTTTCAATTTCTCCAATACCATCTTATTTTATTTGGCCTTTTGATATTTTTTTCCTTAGTAAAACCAGTTTGGTATTTTTTTTCCCCTTCTTACCGGAATACTGACGTGGCTGAAGCAGCGAGAGGTGAGGCCGTGGCCAGCTTGTCCACTTGAGTTAGGCCGAGGAGAGTGCGTGTGGGTGCTGGGCGATAGGAATTTAGCCCATATTATATCTTTCAGTCTGTCTAAAGGCACATTCTTAACAGGCCCATCCACCTCAAGGCCGAATCAAGCCTGGATTAGTAATTGAACTGTTTTCTCTTGTGAAATCCCTGTATTCAAAACGAGTCCTTATAATGGAATAATGTATTGTGTTGTTCTTGTTTATTTGATCGGGGATATACTGTCAGGGGCTAATCTGCGCTGGATTGCGACTGAGGGAAGAAGCAGAAAAACGAAGGCAGCGAAGACAGTAGCCAAAGGAATCAGATTGCTGATTCCACTTGACGACTTGAAGGGCCAAGATTACTCATCAGAAAAACCTTAAGTGTGATCCAAAGGCTAGAAATAGAAGCAGTAATTACTGTGAGATGTAATCACGTTTTCGGTTTACTGTTTACTATCATTTGAGTTGCTCCCTGTTATTTCCAAGTTTCACTGCCGTAAAGAACCCCGGCACTTAAAAAGGGCCTAACAACTGGGAAATGGAATGAGTTTTGATTCCCCATTATAGATTCTTCGTGGAGTAGAACACTTAGGTTATCTTTCCTCTTTACATATGTTCTTGATGTTCCGCTCAAGCTCATGAATCCGCGTCGGATTCCTGTGATTCACTTTAGGATCTGACAAAGGTATTAGAGTGCAAGCCTATCCTTAGAAAATCTTGATGCGATCGGTAAGGGTTGGGGCGATTCTTCTCAAATCGTGGCCGTAAAATCCCCAAACCGATCGGATCCAGAACTTTGGAGACAGAGTGAGATCGAGATTGGCACATTGTTGCTGGTAAAATCCCTCGATTGTTCTTTGTGCACTTAAGTTTCATGGCAGGAAAGGAGGATCTAAATGAGGTACAGGCGGAGATTTCTGCTATGAAAGAGGATCTGGCTGATTTGAGGAACTTAAAGATGGAATTCGTTGAGATGAAGGAGATGAAGAAGAAGATCTGTGCTCATGGATCAAATCCTCCACTACCACATGAAGTAAGTAGTTATGTCCGAACTGGGATGTCTCAAATTGAAGTGTCTGAGCTTGGAGCTGTGGAACAAGAAATGAATGGAGTTACAAATTTATCAATTCCTACACAAGTGGAGAACATCGCTAACAGGGGAGGACATGGGGCTCAATTTACCATTGAACATAACATGGGAACATTAGGAATACCGCATAATTTCAGCCAAACAAATGTTGGGGGCCAGGGGGTTGGCCAACATGCATATGGATGTGAAGTGAATTCTCCTAATAGACCTCCTGTGACTTTCTGGAATGGTTATGGGTTTAGGCCTCCAAATCAGGGAATACAGTGGTTTGATGCTCCAATGAACCAATACTTAGGAGAAGCAAACAATTGAAGGCATTATGCTGAAGCTGTGATAAAAGGTCCTCGTCTGGAGATACCGTTATCTGAGGGAGAAGATGTGTTGAACTGGTTGGAGCTATGTGAAATTTTTTTTGAAATCTCTGGAACACCACCTGATCAATGGGCAAATCTGGCAACCACACATTTGATCGGCAGGGCAGCTACTTGGTTTAAAGGTATTGGCATTCCTGTTTACTCGATTACTTGGCCCCAACTTTGTGCTATGATTTGTGATCAGTTTTCAGAAGCAAATGCACATGATGCTGTGGAGGGATTATAGAACATCAAACAACAATCAACTGTCTCGCTATATATTGACAAATTTGAGGAATGTGTGGCCTTGGTCAAAAGAGACCACCCATACTTAAAGGAACATTTTCTGCTAAGTTACTTTATTGGAGGACTAAAGCCGGATATTAAACATGATGTGTGTAGTCAAAGGCTTCAGGGATTAATGGAATGTTACTGGTATGCAAGAGTGTATGAGAAGGCAGCATATCTAGAAAGGTTCATAACCTGGAAGTCTTCAATAGAAGTAAGTTTGGCAGCGGCAGCAATAAACTGAACAACAATAGTGGTAAGATGAATACATAGAAGGGGTCAATGGTGAGTGGACAAGGAAAAAATGATGAAAAAGATAAGAACCTTTGTTGGTTTTGTAAGGAACTGTGGAACCCGGCTCATAAATGCAAAGTAAAACGAGCTTTACATGCTTTGTTGATGAAAGGTGAAGAAGAAAGCGATGTTGAGCAGGTGCAGGAAGCAGCAACCGAACTGGAGTATGTCACTGCTCCTGGAAGCCCCGAGATTGTTGAAGCACAAGAGAACACTGAACAACTGATGTTGATTTCACAACAAGCTATCAAGGGCATGATGGGACCTGCTACCTTTACTCTGATCACTAAAATTGGAGGTAAAACAGTGGTGGCATTAGTAGATAGTGGCAACACTAATTCATTCTTGGATTATGAAATGGCTATCAAAACTGATTGTAAACTAAGTTATGGACCTGTTAAAAAATTGTTATGGCTGGCCATGGGGTAGCACAGCAGATCGACAGCAAGGAGGGCGGCGCGACCCGATGGCATGAGGGTAGCGACCCAATGCGGTAGGGCTGCGGCGCGGTAGGAGGGCGGTGATCCAGTGGCAGAAGGTCACAACCCGACGGCAGGAGGGTGGTGACCTGACGGCAAGAGGGCGGCAGGAGGAAGACGACCCAAAGCTGCAGGAGGGCAGCGACCCAGCGCGGTAGGAGGCGGCTGGAGGGGAGGCCCAACCAAAAGCTTCCTTTGCATCAAGTTCTCCTCACAATATGGTATATAAATCGATTTGCTACTAGATCTATATCAAGTCCTTCCTCCACAACATGGTATAAATTGATTTGCTATATTAGATTACTCATTTTCAAAAGCTACAGTGGAAATTGAAGAACAACCAGTCAGCTGTCGAATGACCAAAAGCAACACTGTAAATCTATCAAGTTCCCTGACTTAATCAATGCAGCTAGCGTCGGCTGATCAAACAAATAATATCAGGATATTAGACATAGTATTGGTTTCTCAAATGGAAGAAAGAACAGCCAGTCTAACTATTGTGATATTGAAAGTACTGATAGTAGAATAAAAAAGAAATCTATTAGACATAGTATTGCTTGAAAACTTGAATACTGTAACACCCCAATTTTGCTTTTCTTGCATTTTATTGGTATTTTGAAATTTTGAGAATTTCTGGAATTTATTTGGATTTATTTGGAATTATTTGAATTTATTTTGAATTAAACCATTTATCCAATTAATTAAATAATGGAAAAGTTAAAATAAATTTTTGCTGAAAATATTTTATTTGAGTCACAAATGTCCTAAAATATTTATGAGAATTTTTCCGAATTTTCCGATATTTTTAATGCCCCAAATAAATTATTTTAATTTCGGAAATATTTTTAATCGAAAAGGATTAAAATCCAAATGAACAAGATCTTGGTGAGTAATCTTGTCGGCCCGCTTCCGGAAAAACCTAACGTGTTCGGGCCGCTCGATCTTCATCCGACGGCTCTCATCGCGCCACGCCACCCACCTCGATTTCGTCGGATTCCGCCAAATTGCCGCCGTGTGTGAGCCTCGGTTTCGCGATTTTCACGGACGTCGAGGGCCTATTTAAGGCGCCGCACCCGTGTCGTGATCCTCACTCACGCCGCACTCCGTCCGTACTCATCACGCCGCCGAGACGCCTCGCCACCGCCGCACGAGCTTCGCTGGTTCCCGGCTTACCGCCGAAGTTCTTCGCGTCGTTAAAATCGCCGCCGGTGATTCTCCGCCGCCGCCGTGCCACCATTGGACTTTGAGCGCGCATGCGCGTCCGGAAGCATTACCGCACGTCGCCGGAGGGTCACGGAAACGCCGCGCCGCACGTCGTCGTCCTCATCTCCGGTCAAGCCAGCGCCGCCGCACCATCGCCGCCGAGTCGAGCTTCCACGACCGTCCGATCGCGCATCAACGATCCAGATTCGGCCACGTCGCCCCGAAACAGTAAAGCCCATCTTCTAAACCCCACCGTTAGATGCAAATCCGAGGGACGCCGTCGTGCCACGTCGCCATGCACTGCACACGTGACGCTGACAAGGCGGACCCACACGTCAGTCTCACCGCATGTACATCGCCACCGTGTGTCGCTGACAAGGCGGACCCACCCGTCACCCACTGCGTACACGGCAGACGCGAAGTCGCCGACAAGACGGGCCCACTCGTCGGCCAAGACGCGATCTGGCGCGCGTGACGTCACCGTGACGACATCATGCCGACGTCACGTGGGACCCATTGCCGATGAGTTGACCGAAGTCGTCCGACGTCATCACGGAGCCGGCCGGTCGACGTCAGCGAGGCCACGTGTCACTCTCTGGTGGCGACACGTGTCACAGATGATAATAATTGATTTTCAAAAAAGAAAATATTTATTTAATTCGGTATATTGATTTTAAATATATTTTGAAACTTCAAATGCTTATAACTTTTATGCGTTTTAACTCCGATTTGAGTGATTCCAATTTCTAAAATTTGTAAAATTGTGATCTTTCATTTATGAATTTTAATTGAATTTTTGAGCTTTGTTTGCCCACTTGTTTATTTATTTTATTGTTTGTGTTTACGTCATTGTGAGACGTTGAAGTGCCGAAGGTTTCGAGGAGAGGTTCGACCAGAGCAAGTTCAGACCGGAACCAAAGACTTTTTGAAGGCAAGTTGTGTTTGATCATGTTGAACCTACTAGAGCAAATTATTTTGATTTAAACTATTGCATGCTAATTTGATAGAAATGATTTTGAATAAGTTTTGGGATTAGTTAAATGCCTAAGTTGTTGTATGCCACCTTGTCATATATAATTGTAGGCCATGAATCTTTTGTCACCCTAGGATATAGATTAATAGTTGGACTTTTATAATTTGCCAACATGGGTTGAGTAGACCAAGTAGTATGCTTAGCCACGCCACGTGGACGTTTCATGATTTTGGAATACCAAAGTGAATCTTGACTTAATGAGATATTGAACATGCTTTGTGAATGAGACATGTGTTATTGAGTTGATGATGGCACGTGGTGCAATGGTAAAGCTGGGGTGGGAAAATGATTTAGACTGGGGCAAATGGCAAGATTGTTTCAGTGGGCCAAGAGTGGCAATCAGGCGGTCGATTTGGTTTTATTGGTTTTGGACAATTGAGATCACACTTGGTTAGTCTTGCCTCGGTCAACTAAGGACTTAACCTTGCGAGCATTTGAACTGAGTCTCTCATCTGACCACAAGCTCGTAATGGGACGGACTTAATGAGTAAACCGGAAATCTATTATTTGGTCTTGTCGTGGTGGTGTGAGGCTTGAGAAGCGGAATGAGAACTCACATGGCGCAAGAGGGGCCCCTGGGTGTGGTAACGATCCTCCAGTGTTGAAACCTTAGCGGCAAGATCTTGGGTTTAGATGGAACTTTGGAAAGGCTTCTACATGTTATTTGCCTTGGTGGTATTTGATTGTATCTTGTGGGTAAAGTGTATAACCTCTGCAGAGTGTACAACCTATTCGAATAGCCGTGCTCACTAGTAATGAGCATCGCTTCTTGATTACTGGTCAAGGGTTAGATTTTCATAAAAATGAATTGTTGATGGAAAATGCTTGGGTTGGTGATGATGAATTTGACTTAGGATGGAAAAATGAATTACAATTGAAATGCTTGTGAAAGCTACTATTCCTACTCTTTTTGTCGCTTTGCAATCTATTCTTGATTTATTTGAAATGTCAGTCTTGCTCATGAACCATAGCCTATCCTTTGTACTAAGCCATGCATGTAGAATATTAGAATTGCATTCATGCATGACTTGTTGAGTGCTCAAAGTACTCACCCCACAACAACACAACTTCGGTTGAAGAAGAAGCAAACCCCGCTTCGGAGGAGGAGTATCGGGAGGAGCCGACAAACTAGGGAGCGAGCCAGTCGATTGCTCGTGGCAAATTGGTTGGCGCCACGAGTTTATTTTATTTCATTTGCATTTGAATATTTTAATAAGTCTTCGCCCTACGAGGCGTATCTTTGTAACTTGACCATAAGGTCGATCAACTAGTTTGAGTATTTAATCAAAGTACTTATTATTTCGTTGGTTATGACTGTGATATGTACCAATGTTGAGACTGTGTGCACTAGCGTGATCCTGGACTAGTGCTGAATACACAGAGGGTCCGGATTTGCAAATTCGGGTCCCGACAAATACCTTCGGAGCCATAAATGTTGGAACTTTCGCTATTTTCTTTTGCTTCAGAAGCTTGTCGCAGTTGTTCATAACCATCAATTTCATCTACCCACTGGAAAACAAGTAAGTTTATTAGGAACTAGAATATGCATGTTATTTTAGATCAATCTCATGCTGCAGACTCTGTAATGATGTGGTATGCTTGTGATTCATGGTACAAAAATTTTACATTGTAGATGGACAAGAGGAGAAAAAGAAAGATCTTGATATTAGCGATTATTACGTATGTTACTATTTCTTTGATTGCGTTATGTATCAAGTCTAGAAAAAGAAAGAGAAAAAGAATCCTGTGGCCCAATGGATGAAAGGGACAAGATAAGAATCGAGTACTTAAACAATAAAATTTGAAAGAATGATGTAACTTGTGTGAACATGCTAAGGCTTGGAAGAGCACCTTTCTTCTGGTTGTGTACACTTTTGAGGGATCGAGACTTGCTTCGAGATATCATACATGTATGTGTTGAGGAGCAAGTTGCGATGTTCTTGAACACTGTTGGACACAATCTTAGGACTAGACTAGTTAGCACTAATTTTTGTAGGTCCAATAAAACAGTTAGCTGTTACTTCAAACTAGTCATCCACGCCATAGGTGAGCTACAAAATGATTTCATTAGGCCACTTTCATTGAAGACCCCAACAAAAATAGCTGGGAACCTAAGGTGGGATCCATACTTTAAGGTATGAGATTGAGCTATTACTTTATACAATTTTAATAAACGCATGGGTTTGTCAAATACCAATGCATGCATACAACAACTTCTGAATAGCTGTATAAGATTGTGAACATGTTGCCAGAAGGCTGATCAATACACGGCTGACGCTGCTCATGTTATCGGAAGGACCAATATGTCGATGAAAGATCTTCAGCAAATAGGGGAGGTGACGTGATTCGGGTGAGGAGAGAACAAAATAAAGTGGAGCACAAACTAGCTCATCATGCAAAGGCAGCGAGAAACCGTGCTGTGCTGTCTATGTCGGCACATACCCCTGATTTTACTCCCCAAGCAGGATTAACCAAACCATCAAAAACCGCTTGAAAATCGTGGTTTTTGACTTTACCGCTCCGGTTCGAGATTCAAAACCGCTCGGTAAACCGTTCTAATTAAAAAAAATTTAAAATTTTTAAAATTTTGAAAAATTTATGTATGTGGTTTTTCACGAAAAACCGCGGTTTTCAACCGCTCAAAAACCGTTTTCGAATAACATTCAATTGATCGGGTCGGTTTTCGAGAAAACCGAGCGGTTTTTCGTGAAAAACCGCGGTTTTCAATTTTTTTCAAATTTTTTTGATTTTTCAACTCTTTAGTTTTTGACGGTTTTTGAGTGATTTTTCGAGCGGTTTTTGTTACGCTTTTCGCGGTACGGTTTTGTTAACCCTGCCCCAGTAATCCATGATGATTCTAACACTTATCATGACTGAGCAGTGAAATTTCTCCCCTTCCATCGAAACAAAGAAAAAAGAGAGGTACAGATCGAACAAACTCAGTTAGCTCTAGATTATGCTCGGAGTGTACGCGATGCCAGCCAAACCAAGCCTTGCACCTCGGTTTCAAAATTGCATTAGATTGCATGTGTCAACCGTCTATGTGAGAGAGATTTACACGAACATCAAGAGGAAGTGTGCAAGTATTCCTTCCCAACCCAAAGTTTACCGAGGAACAGCAGTATATGTTCCCTGGGTTTCTTGGTCGCTTTTGTCAGCTTTGATCCGAGACATCTGAGAGGTTAATAGATGATGCACTCTCTGCTTTAGCTGGAGAGAGAAAATCATATTAGTCTAGAGTAAGGTATTGGATTTCGATAAGATGGGCAGCCATATGATTTGAGTTTGAATGATCAAGGATGAGGCTACCTAGAGCATTGCTAACCTCTTCTATGCCAATTTCGGCCTGCACAGATACTCGGATGGCACTTTCTGGGCCAAATCTTTTGTATCTTGCTTCCTCATCACCATCATTATCAAAGTTCGAGGGTGCGATCTTGTCCAATAGATCACATTTGGATACAACATCAAGCCATAGGCGATCCCCAAATCTTTCCTTCATATGCTTGTACGTGACGTACTGTAAAAGCAGAATGGTGCATTTAGTACAACCCCTTTGAAGTGGGAGAATGCAAAACTCATGATTTCGGCCATCTGATTGCGTTAGGGAGGATTTTGATCTGTTTGATTTTGGAAAGCTAGAATGTATGAATGACATCAAGAACTCTGCAGATGCAAATAAAAGATGTACCTGATCAGCCACCGAGGTCCCACAGTCTTCAGATAGATCATGAACATACAGGACAGCAATTGGTAGGTAAGAAAGGACAGCAAGTGTCAATCTCTCTATATTATTCCTGTCATCTGTCAACCCCCCATAAAAGCAATAGATCAAAACAAATGCGATAGAACAATGTCTGGAATCATATAGTTGCACTTATTTTTAGCATATTACATCAAAAATCGTCTAAAGAATGCTGTGAAAAACATATAAAGACCCCAAATCGTTGTATGCATGCATATGTATTTGACAAGCAATAAGTTAAAGGATGTTAGACTCTCAATAGACTTATATATTAACTAAAAGTTGAACAAATCTTAGTTACTAGAGATCAATTTGTTATGAAGTTTATTTATCCATCTTTTATTCAAGCACAGGAGGTTACGAAACCCCCAGAAGAACAACGCAGAAGTAACCATGAAAGCTACGGAGAATCAAGTAAAAAACTACTTTAACAAGGGAAGTCTGACTGACCATCATGTCTTGTAAGAAGTCCTGGGGTGTCAGTTACCTGCAGAAATGCCTTGCTAGTTCAGTGGTGTACAGAAGGAAACAAGGAATGTAACTTTGCAGTTTTATTTTTCTAAGGGTAGGTAAGTGGAAGATGTTTGAACCTGAAAACGTTCATGACTGGATACAATATGACCCATTAGAATCCCTCTTGTTGTGAAAGGATAGCTGCAGACCTGCAGAAAAGTGAGTAGAGTAAGACAATAGAAGAATTAAATTAGACTGAAACTAAAGAAAGGTAAGTAGAATAAGGCTATGCAAGTATTCAGTTGGACTGAGAATAAACAGAAACAAAGAAAGGACATCCTAAACATGGGCTAACCGTATATCAAAACCATCAGTCCGTTAGTGTTTGAACCATGACATAAGAAAACAAGGGAACAGTCAGAGCCAAATGTTAAATGTTTTTCCTTATGGTGAAGAAAAAGGGATATGGGCGTCGGTGTTAATTATAGAACTAGAAGCTGACCAATGAATGCATGATAAGAACCGATGTAATATTGGATGAGGCATGAATATTGACAGTTGCTGCATAAGAAGAAATCTAGCCATATAACAATTCAAAAGAGATGACCACAAGCACTTGGATTAACCAGCAATAAACAGTTGCTCCTGAAGCTGTGTCTACCACCAAACAAAACTCCAACTAAGTTAAGCATTATACAGGAACATGCTTACCTCAGGTTTCCCGGATGACAGTATGCGAACTAATGATGACTTGCCCACATTGGGTGATCCAACAAGACAAAGTGTTGGTATATGTGGATCAACAACTGGCATAGAACGCAAAGTCTGTAATAGGCTAATAGCTCAATGATTAATCAGAAGTGCTCAATCCTGACATATATAAAGTAGAAATCTTCGAAGCCTAAATAATTATAGACAAATTTAAGTGTGTGACACCATAATCATTATCTTGGTTTTTTCCCCTCCAATTTAAAATAAAGACAATTGTAAAACAAACCTTTGCAACGTTTAATAAATCATCAATTGCACTCTTCCCATGCTGGAAAGCTTCCTCAAGTTTCTTTCGGCCCTGAAAAATTAGTAGACGTAGGCAAAGGAGTAACACATCAAACAGAGAAAGATAGTCATAAATAAAAAATTATATTACACAAAGAGCCATAGAACACAGATCAGGAATCAAGGAGGCCATTTATTTGTATGTGCTTAAACATGAACTAACCTCACTGAGTCGTTCCTCTGCTTCACGTTTCGTTAATGACTGTCAAGGTCAAACGTATATCTTGAATCAAATTATATGCTATATTGGTAAACAAAAAAGCTTCAGAAGTATTAAAATAACTTATCTGTCAACAATCCAAGAAAATGGCCAGTTTTACATCATACTCAAACATTATGATGCTAACTCAATTTATACACAACCTTCTTATGACTTCTAAAAGGACCAGATGTATTTGGTTTCATGTAATATATATATCTACATATGTACATATATGTAGATATATACATATTGTCAGGTTCGGCCACCATTTCACACGTCGTAACCGAACCAGTTAAGATGTCCGTTAATGAGTTAGCTTGTATTACTTTCCAAATTGCAGAGTTTTGAGTTGGGTTTGTTTTAGTGTCCGAATAGAAGTTGGATTGTATTAGCATCCGAATAGGATTGCTATGGTAGTTGGATTGTATTAGCATCCTAATAGGATTGCTAGGGTCAGAATCGGCTATATAATAAGCAGCCTAGAAAGCAATAAGAAGGCAAGCAGCAGAATACTTTTGTTACATCTTTTCTCTCGTTCTTCTCTCGCACGGTACTGCCGTGCGACTAGTTCTCGACGGCGCCGCCCCAGCGTCGATCGAGGCTTCCAACCCGACGTATTGCACACCAATACAACCTTCGTAGCTGCGCACGCAACAACTTGGTATCAGAGACACTCGCTGCTGGCGTCATGACCAACGGTGATGGTGATCATCCTGAGGACCACACGATCAAGGCAATGCTTCAGAGCGTCCTCAACAAACTCGAAGACATATCAATGGTGCAGGATAGTCACTCAGCACTCATAGCCACGGTGAATACGAGACTGGATCGGCATGATTCTCGCATTACCAAATTTGATGACTTCATCGCAGCAGCAGGCGGGGACGACACGATGGAAAAAAATCCAGCCAACAAGACTTCAGTAGAGCCCGCCTACGTCGCACCGCCGCTGCGAGATACTAGTTGCTCGTCAGCCAACCCAGGTGGCTTTCCACTTCCGCGTCCTGGCAGCGGTGGCGGTATCGGTGGGGGCGGCCGCATGGTCGACAGTGGCAACGCTGGGCGTGGTGCCGCGGTTCCGGAAGGACGACCTCCGAAACCTCACCGTTGGGAATTTCCCATCTATGAAGGAGGAGATGACCCCATCTTCTGGCTTAACACTTGCGAGCTATTTTTCAAAGGACAGTACACACCGGAGCAGGAGAAGGTTCGCACGGCAGCTTACCATCTCCGCGGCGAAGCACAGCAGTGGTATGTTCTTCAGGAAGAAGAGTCGGGCGAACCAACCTGGACGCAGTTCAAGGAGTGCCTCAACTTACGCTTTGGACCTCCGACCCGCCGCAATCACTTGTTGGAGCTCAAACAACTACAGCAAACCAGCACGGTGGCACAATACCAGAAAGAATTTGAATCTTTACTGCCACGCGCCAATCTGCGTCACGATCAGAAAATTGATATGTTCGTGGCTGGATTAAAGGAGAAGATCGCCATCGCGGTGGGTTTGGCAGCCCCGCAGACACTGGCCATGGCCATGAGTTTGGCTCGCGCTCACGAGCGACTCCTAAAGTTCGGTGAGACACGCCCGACACTGAAGACAACGTCGAAGGCCAGTGGCGTCAGGACGGGCGCCTCTTCGGCTACTAGCTCAGGCGGATCGTCATCTTTTTCTGCGGCCAGCAAGGAAGGTGAGCCCGTATCAACAGGGGGTCGTTTCATTCGCAAGCTCACACGGGCACAGATGGAAGAGCGCCGCCTCAAAGGCCTCTGTTATAACTGTGATGACAAGTACGCCCCTGGCCACGTGTGTAACCAGCTGTTCCGACTGGAGGTGGTGCCGGATCCCAATGGCCAAGATGATGATGATGCCACCCCATTATCCATCTCCCTGTTGGCTCTCACTGGAATCGAAGCCCATCGCACCATGAGACTTCCAGTACGCATCGGTAATCGGCAGCTGATGGCCTTAGTCGACTCTGGATCCACCCATAATTTTATCGCCGAAGAAATTGTGGCTCGCGAGGGCCTTGCTATGGAGCCAGCCTCTAACTCGCTTCGAGTCACAGTAGCCAATGGGGAACGTCTCCGGAGCAGTGGTGCTTGTCGCCGTGTGCCCATACAGATTGGCTCCACTCATTTTCTCCTGGATTGTTTCGCCTTGCCGATTCCAGGTGTTGACCTCGTGCTGGGTATCCAATGGCTCCTAACTTTGGGCCCCATTACTTGGGATTTCCAGCACCTGACAATGACATTTTGGCACGGCGATCATCAAGTTACCTTACAAGGCACCACAAATCGACCCACCACTATGTCACCACATCGATACAACTGATCTCCTTGAGGCATTATTGCACCAGTACAAGGAGGTGTTTGAACAACCAGCAGGACTGCCACCCTCACGAGTATACGACCATCGTATTCATCTCCTTGCTGGCACGGATGCAGTGGCCGTTCGGCCATACCGATATCCTCAACTACAGAAAGATGAATTAGAGGTGCAGTGTACCGAGATGCTGCGCCAGGGCATCATTCGAGTCAGTACATCAGCTTTCTCATCACCGGTGTTATTGGTTAAAAAGAAGGATAACACGTGGCGTTTTTGCGTTGATTATCGCGCCTTAAATGATAAGACCATTAAGGATAAATTTCCGATTCCCGTGGTCGAGGAATTATTGGATGAACTCAAAGGTGCCCGCTTCTTCACAAAGATGGATCTCCGTTCCGGGTACCATCAGGTACGCATGCACCCCGATGACATACACAAGACAGCCTTTCGTACACATCACGGCCATTTTGAATTCTTGGTGTTACCCTTTGGCCTTTCCAACGCGCCGGCCACATTTCAAGCCTTAATGAACGATGTTCTTGGCCCTTTCCTTTGCCGTTTTGTGCTGGTTTTCTTCGACGATATTCTTATCTACAACACCTCTTGGGCGGAGCACCTCTGTCATATTCGCCTGGTCCTACAAGCACTTCGACAGCATAGTTTGTTTCTTAAGCGCTCAAAATGCTCATTTGGTACATCTTCGGTGGAATATCTTGGCCACGTTATTTCTGCCGCAGGAGTTGCTATGGACAAACAGAAGGTGGCAGCATGGACCGATCGCCGACTCGAATTGATCAGGCTGTTCGCGCTTTCTTGGGGTTGGCCGGATATTACCGACGTTTTATCGTCAATTTTGGTGCCATTACCGCTCCTCTTACCAAGCTTCTCCGCAAGGAATCTTTTATCTGGAATGAAGAAGCTGGTCATGCTTTTCAGGCTCTCAAAACAGCCATCAGCACCGCTCCAGTGTTACAGCTGCCCGACTTCAACCGCTCCTTCATCATCGAATGCGACGCATCGGGGTCTGGTTTTGGTGCTGTGCTTCATCAAGGTGCCGGGCCGATTGCCTTCTATAGTCGGCCGATTGCAGCACGCCATATCAAGCTCGCCGCTTACGAACGGGAGTTAATCGGCTTAGTGCAAGCAGTGAGACATTGGCGACCTTACGTGTGGGGCGTCCTTTCTCATCCGCATCGATCACTCTGACCTCAAATTCCTTTTGGATCGTTTGACCACCATACCTCAAAGATCAATGGGTGAGTAAATTGGTAGGCTTTGATTTTGCCGTGGAATTCGGCCAGTCGTCTAAATCGATGGTCGATGCCTTATCTCGTAGGGACGGCGAACTTGCTGATGTGTCCCTGCAGGCCTTGACAGTGCCATCTCTATCCCTGTTTGATGACCTTCGCCGGGCTTTACCATCCGAGACAGCTTGGACATCTCTACTCACCAATATCTGGGAAGGCCGTCTCACTACACCTTGGGCAATCCGTGATGGCCTCATTCGCATAAGAATCGGATTTTGTGCGATTCTCCTATTGTCACCACGATTCGGATGGTCGTCATCGAGTCGGTCATGAGGAGTGCAAAAGACCCTTAATCGGTGCGCGTCGATTTTCACATTCCAGGACTTCGACGACTTATACAAGACTTCATCCGCGATTGTGCCGTCTGCCAGCGCAACAAAACGGACCATCTCCATCCGGGCGGTTTATTGCAACCTCTCGAGGTACCACATTCGGTATGGGCCGACATTGCTATGGATTTCATTGAAGGGCTCCCTAAATCAGGCGGCAAAACAGTCATCCTAACAGTGGTTGACCGTTTTTCGAAGGCCGCTCACTTCCTCCCTTTGTCTCATCCATACACGGCGGCATCTGTGAGCCGAATTTTCTTCGACCACATTGTGAAACTACATGGTATACCTTCATCCATCGTCACCGATCGAGATGTGGTATTTACTAGTATCTTTTGCGAGAGCTATTTGATTAGCTTGTTCGCCTCAACATGAGCTCGGCCTATCATCCTCAATCGATGGCGGTCCGAGGTTACCAATAAAATCATCGCCATGTATCCGAGATGCTTCACGGTGACCGCGAAACAATGGATCCGTTGGCTACCATGGGCGAGTATTGTTACAACACTTATCAATCTTCATTGAAAACAACACCGTTTCGAGTGGTCTACGGGCGCGATCCACCTTCACTCCGCTCCTATGTTAAGGGCGAGACACGATCTCCAGCCGTGGAGACGCAAATGCTGGCCAGAGATGAATTTTTATTAGAAGTGAGGGATCGGCTTCTCCAAGCTCAGGCATCTGCAGCTGCTTACTACAACCGACACCACAGAGAGGTGCAGTTTGCGGTTGACGATTGGGTCTGGCTTCGTATTTCTCAGCGGCCGGCCGCATCTCTACCGCGTGTAGCGGCAGGCAAGCTCAGCCCCCGCTTCTACGGGCCCTACCAGATCGTCGCACGTATCGGGACAGTAGCATATCGTCTTCGTCTTCCGCCGGGAGCTCGCATTCATGACGTATTTCATGTTGGCCTTCTTAAGAAGTTTCATGGGACTCCTCCTCAAGAACTGGCGCCTCTACCTCCTATGGCGCATGGCCGTGCTCTTCAAGTTCCTGATCAAGCTCTGCGTGGTCGTGTGGTGCGTGGTCTCCGACAAGTGCTAATACAATGGAAGGATTCGCCGCCGCGCAAGCAACACAGGAGCATGTCCACGGGCCAAAGTAGCTTGTATCTCGATTTCCACCTCGCGGACGAGTTGTTTGTCGACGAGGGGAGATGTCGTTCGCCACCATTTCACACATCGTAAGAACCGCTTAAGATGTCCGTTAATGAGTTAGCTTGTATTACTTTCCAAATTGCGAGTTTTGAGTTGGGTTTGTTTTAGTGTCCAGAATAGAAGTTGGATTGTATTAGCATCCGAATAGGATTGCTATGGTAGTTGGATTGTATTAGCATCCTAATAGGATTGCTAGGGTCGAATCGGCTATATAATAAGCGACCTAGAAAGCAATAAGAAGGCAAGCGTGAGAATACTTTTGTTACATCTTTTCTCTCGTTCTTCTCTCGCACTTGCATCGCTGCAGTGCGACTAGTTTCATTCGGCGCCCGGCGTCGATCGAGGCTTCCAACCCGACGTATTGCACACCAATACAACCTTCGTAGCTGCGCACGCAACACATATCTACATATATGTGTGTGTGTGTGTCTATATATATATATAGGTTTTTGACAAAAAGAGCATTTCACTGAATTTTAATTAGGACCCAGCATCAACAGGACCCAACACTGAAAATCGTGCGACAGTCAGATGAAGAATTGGGGTTTGGCTATTTAGGTTTAGGGTCTAATCTCTAGAACAATAAAGAGTAACATACTGAAAAGGGGCTGTTAGGTTAACCATAACACCTGCAAACTGATGTACATAGTTCTCATTCCCATAGCGAACGATCAAACTACTTTACTGAACATGTTGGTGCAAATACGTGTACCCACCTTCCCTTTTTACATATTCATTTCCTGTAAGAATGCAATTATACAATTAAGGTATATATTACACCCAGTGTGCTAAAATTCCTACTTCAAAACATAAATGGTCTATTTTTCATCGATTTACTAAGTTGGTAAGACTAGCTATCAAATGCTTCATAAGACAGTTTTACAGTACTCAATACAAGGGTAGAAAATATTGACAGAGGTCAAAATTGTAGTTAATATATATAAACTAATTGGCATCTCTCTAACCTTAGCACACACAGAAGCATGTTGCTTCCCAACAGAAGTAATCTTTTTCCTGAGCATATCCACTCGTCCAATTACCTGTCAGGGTGCTACCACAACATCATAATAATTCAACAGATAATATGCAAACTTTTCATGACAAATGTACTTGAAAAAAATAGTAGCAGTGCACACTTTGAAGTTTGTTCCTGTACTATCATGGATAGTCCCATGCTTATATTTCGAACCGAGAGAAAAAAGATTATATCAGAGCCATACCTGCTCATAATAACCCTCCCCGAAAGTCAACTCAATGAGAGATCTCTCATAAGGATGTAAATCTCTCCTCTTGGGGAAGTTTTCTGTATACGTTCTGAGTGGCACAGAAAGTTCCTGTAGAAACAGCTTTCAGAATTACTTTGATTGCCACGGCAACAACGCAGAGGATGAGAGGACTTACTTTCATTAAGGCATCAAGTTGTTTTGCACCTTTGTTCCTTTCACGCTTAGCAATATTTGTTATACCTACAGAATATATGCATAGTAAAGCAAACTTGGTGACACTGAAAGCTATACGAAATGGCATATAACCTTAGCTTCAGGGGTAAAAATGTGACAATAAACGTAAGGTGAAGAATACCCTTTGTGGGCAGAATATTTCTTGATTTTCTTTGCGCTGACATAAGTATATCAGTTGCAGGCATCACCATCGGTATTTTTTGAAATGCACCAACCACCTCGTGTTTTTGCACAAGGTTTGCCTGGAAAAAAATATGATTAACAAATAAATGAAACTTGCACAAACACTCTCTGCTTGCCTGGAAAATAATATGATTAGCAAATAAATGAAACTTGCACAAACACTCGCTGCATTTCAGCAATGCAGGGAACAACAAAACTCTGATTAAGAAACACAAAATATATTGAAAATTGACTTGCGTACTGTGAAGGTTTGGATAACAATGTACCTTTGTTACATCCACAAGCTCTGCCTGTGATCTATCATCTGACGAAATACCACATATTGCAGAGTGGACCCGACGGCACAAGTAGACTGTACAATCCCCTCGTTCCAGAGTCGCTAAAATACCTGAATTGCATGGAGGAATGGAGAATACTCAGAACAGTATTTGAAGATCGACGACAACGCATGATGAGAAATACACATGCGGTGGCAGAAAATTTTAGTTATTGCAAGCATATTCAGACTGACATGTCCAATTAGCGCTGGGCATTTCATCGAACACTTTGCAGCCAATCAAAGTCCAGAGTAGAGTGGGAACGAAAGCTACAGGGGGAGTCAAGAACATCCACGAGGTCTCATCCTCACAGAAGCTAACCAGGAAGATCTTGCTTGGTTTGGCAACCATCACGTAGCAGGAATCGCGCAAGCCTCACTCAAACAGTACGCACGCTCGGCTCAGTACAAGGGCTTTTCGCGCCTGCGAGCCGTTCGACGAAGACACGCACAGCGGTGACTCCGCACAAGCAGAGAGGCGGCATGCGCGCACCTCGCTCTACTGTAGCGGTCCTAAACCGGCGGTGCGCATTTCATCGACCACCCCGCGGGGGAGCCGCGAAGGGACGGGGGAAGGGGAGGCGAGCAAGACGAACCAACCTCTCGGGAGGCGACGGTGGCGGAGGCGGCTCGCGGGCCCGGAGTGGGAGAGGGGCACGGCGGCTGCGGGAGGCGGAGGAGGTCGCCATGGAGGGCGCGGGTGGATGAGGTGGAAGGCGCGGCCTCCTCCTGCTACTGCTCGCATCTCTCTCTCCCTCTCACTTTTGTCGCTACGTGCTGTAAACTTAATCCAAGCCCCAAGCGGCGGTTGATCGGACAGCATATAGTAGATCGCATCGTAACAGTAGCAACGAAGATACTTTCCCTCTCCGTGTAGCCTCGAGATCTTTGTTGCCGTCTTCTTTTTGCAAGATCGACGTCTAAATCGTTGTTGACAGAAGTTGACAATAACAGAGTTCACAAAATCAGCGATTTTCGATGGAAATATCACGACTTTCGTCTATATCAAGAGGGTTCGGTAATAAAAACCGTTCCATAAATCGGTGCAGCTCAAATGTAAATTTTAAAAATTCAAGAAAGTTTAAATTTTTTTGAGAGTTTCTAAGGCAACACTAATGATGCTATAAAATTTTCAGATGATTAGTAGACCTATGTATTTTTAAAAAAATTCTGATAGTGATATTGTCAGAATATATACTCTTCAGTTTTTTATTTTCTAGGGGTACTGAATAAAGTCTAATATTTCATAAACTTTTTTATGTGATTTTCTAAGGTAATGCTAATGATGCTATAAAATTTTAGATGATGATCAGACCTGTGTATTTTTCTAAAATTCTGAAAGTGCTACTGTCATTGTATATGTTCTTTTGTTTTTATTTTATATGGGCATAAATGAAGTCTAATATTTATGAAAATTTTAGTACAAGATCCTTGGGCACTAGTTATGGTTACATTAAAATTTCATAATGTAATCAGTCTTGTAAATTGTTATAAATATATAACAGTGTCTCTATTCCTTTTCATTCATTGCTATTTTTGATTTCTTAGAAGCACTAAATGATTTTAAAAATTATTTAAATTTCTCTGATGTATTTTATAGATTAATTGGGATTTTTAGTAATTTTTAAAAAAATTAGAATTTTATGGATTTTTTCCAATTTTCCTTCATTGTGCTAAAAATCAAAAAAATCATTCAAAAATCAAAAAATAGCTCAAAAATTTAAAAATTGCAAATAAAAAATAAGTCAAAACACGATGAAAATTGATAAAACCGCTTGATTTTTGTTTTTCACCATTATTTGACTGTCAAGTTCAAAAAATTTGAATTCAAACTTCTTTAGTTTCTACCAATTTTTGACCGATTTTTACTCGATTTTTATCGATTTTCAAAAATAAAAAAGGTCCAAAATCAAATATTTGATTTTATTAACCCTAGCTAACATCATACTAGCTAGTCGATACACAAAGCTAACAAGGATTTGTTATATAAATTTCCGTACAAATAAACCTAGAAGTTGTGTTGTGTTGTACCAGCACGCGGTGAACCATAGCGGTTTGACACGACGAGCTTGTCAGGTCGTGACAGCCATTGGTGAGGCCTACCATGGCAATGATGGGCTACTGTTGGGTCGTGCTGGCACAGGCACGGCACACCATTCTCCTCCATCCTCAGCGGTGTACTCTACGGTGGTCACGAGTAGGGGCGTAGCCAATAGTGGGGCTCTGTTAGGTTTTAGCCCATCCTCTAGCCACTAAACCATAAGTACCCTATTTAGTACCGACGCTTGAGTTTTGGTATAGCGATGGTTAATGTACACGCACTCGGTCGTGGCTGGAGAAAGAAGAAGCGTTGCTGGGTGGTAAGTTGTTTCATGAACCATGTGCCTTGGTGGATTGTTGCTTGTTGAAAGCCTAATCTGGCAATTGGCAACTTCACTTTATTGGTTGTGAAACTTGATTCGAACCCTAGACGCACAAAGATACTATAAAGAGATTGTGTAACACCCTACCACTCCAAGTACTCAAATATTACTACATCCTACTTTTTCTCATCATTTTAACCATGGTTATAAAAACAATTGTAGCAACAATTAGGGCAACAACTAAATAGGGCTAGACAACCAAAATTAAAATTAGTGCTAATTAGCCCAATAATGGTCCATTAGGCCTACAAGGCATATGTTAATGAAGTTAATTTAATTATTTTCTAAGTTATTAATTTAGGGATATCAGAGAGAGAGGGGGCAACTCGACACCTCTACTACACGAGGACACGGTAGCCACGGTAGCCCATCGAGTTGGAGACCTTGACGCATGTCGCGAGGATTCGGCAATTACAAGAGCACGACGAGAGTGTCAAATGGATGTCAAGGAGCCGGCGAGGGCGCAGGCATGTGTCAACGGGCAACCCACCGTGGCGATGGTGAACAAGTAGGGAAGACAACACAATGTGAGTTAGCGAGTGCCTTACAACAACAAATAGACAATGTGAGCCACTCTTCTAATGTATGATTTTTTATCAATTGTAACTATGTTAATTGGTTGAATAAAGACAATAGCTTATTTGTTTGTTTAATTGGTGTTAATTTGTTTATAGATTTTTAAAAGTTGAACAAGCAAATGTTGCATAAGTACTTCTCAAATAATGAAGTATTGATAGTAACCCTCAAACTGATGAGAGCACAACACAAACTGTTTAATATGTTGAAAGCATTTAGACTCCTAATTCGATTTGGTTTTGGTAATTAATGACAATCATGGTTTAAAAGACTAACATTTTCAATTTGAGTATTTTGAGAATAGGTTGGTCCAAGATTCGACGAACATAGAAGTATGAAATGGGTGAAGAAGAAAAGTAAGCGTCGATGACAAGATGACTAAGGTATAAAAATTAAGGATTCTTTCATAGCCTTTTTGGCAATCTCGGAGTTTAGAAGAAAAAATCGAATTGTTAGAATAGGCGCCGTACTATTAAGAGGGGTTTTTGTCGTGCGTTCGTTGTCGATAGAAGTGTTGAGATTCAATTCTTATGCAATTAGACACTTTCATGGTAATGCATTCAAAAGAGGAATTAAAAGTTTTAAATAATTGTGCGTTTGGGTTTGTGAGGCCGATATGACCGAGCCCCTTTGTAAGTTCAACCTTCATTAGTCATGGTTTTGGTGTTAATGACAAATCTAATCTTGTGTTAATGACAAATCCAATATTGAGTTTATCCCCTAATGCGATATTGTTTTTAATGACATATCTTATATCGAGACTAACATGTTTATTTAGAATATCTTTGATTAGTCTCATCGCATTGAAAAATGGAAAACCCAAGGTATGTATGCGTATTCATCGTAGTATTATTTGCGTACTTTGAGTCAAGTTAAAGTATGGATATCCCGTTATATTAACCACAAAGTGTGCATCATGTTCCAAATCCATATATTACATGGATGCACATATTTAGGGGGAGTCCACACTTTAACTTGAAGAGTCAATTTAAATGAATAATTTAAATTGAGTTCATTTGTCTAGTTAATCATTAGAGAACACTTCATCATGTGTTGATGGTGTTTCATGATTAAGAAAGGACAAATGAATAGTTCTTAAGTATAATAAGGCATGAGTTGCATTATTGTCCTTAAGACATACATAAATCATTTCAATTGATTTAGGTTGTGCTCAATTGATCTAAAGGCATCCATTATGTGTTAATGGAGTGCAAGAGATAATTGAGACAACCATGCATCTTGGACTAACAAGTTTCATGAGGTATGTTTGAGTTAGGTCCAAAGATGAATAAGATGATGAGGATGGGACTTGGACGGCATCATGAGTTGATGGACGTCAAGGATGGATCCCGAAGAAAAGAAGAGTGATGATCCCGGGGGAAGTATCAAGTGATGATCATAAAGACCCCAAAGGGGATTGCTTGCGCGGCGGCGAAGGTATAACTAGATAGGCTAAGGACTTTTGTAGTCTTTGAGTCTAAGGTTTTATCGCCGTACTATTAAGAGGGGTTGCCTCTTTCGCTTGAGCTTCATCATGTGTTGATGATCTCGATCCGCGTTCACTCAAAGCTCAAATCGTATGTTGATTTGGTTTTTGCATATGGGTTAACCATTTGGCATGTGTTAAGCCTATGCTTGATTGTTTTGCATTATGCTCGATTTGCATGTGTTGCAAAGATGAAAGAGTATATGCATTTAGTTTTCAGATAATGCTTTGATTTGCATGTGTTGCAAATAGGATAAGCTAATCGTTGGCTCTTCTTGTGGAGTTTACTTTTGCATGTGTTGCATTAGTGGAAGCTTCACGTTTTGGTTTCATAAAACAATCTTTATAAAACCACTGGTGTTGCTTGGAGCTAAGTTTTGCATGTGTTGCAAAGGAGAGCTCAAGCATGATTTGATGTTTATGTGTTTGTATGGAGCTAGAGGCTTGCATGTGTTGCAAGTAAAGAGCTCATACGGTTGATTTGGTTTAAGTTGAAGTTTGGTTTTGGTGTTGCATTGAACTAAAGAATTGCATGTGTTGCAATTAGAGAGTTCATGCATCTTGATTGGATGTTGCTTTGAGCTAGACTTTTGCATGTGTTGCAAAGAGTAGTGCTCAAGCATGAAATGGTTTTATTGCGTTATTTGCAAGTTCAACAGCGAATAAACCGAGGTTTATGAGTCCCGTATCCCGAGAGCATGTGAGTGGGGCTTGCAGCAGTGTTGGCAAGTTGACCGGGTCTTGTGTTGACCTTCACATGGCTAGGGGATTAATCTCATAAACTTGAGTTTGATTTGTATCGTTTTGCAAATAGATCTTGAGTTGTTGGCGAAATGTGTTTTCGTCATTTGGATTTGTTGCGGTTGTGCAAATGTGTTTTGCAAATGAGCGTTGGAGTTATGCGTTTGATCCTAGAGCATGTGTTGGCATTTGCAAATGTGTTTTGCAAAGTGTCGGGATCATGTGTTGATCCTTACATGGCTAGAGGGTTGAATCGTAAGTTGATGTTTGATTTGTGAAATATGTGTTTTCGCGAATTCGGTTGAATTCTTTGAGCATGAGCTAAATTGGTGCAAATGTGTTTTGCAGGTGTATGATCATGTGTTGATCATCTAGAAGCTCAAAGAATTGTGCTTGGAGTTTTGGAAATGAGTTTTGCGAAAATCTAGTTTTGAGTGGTTGGACCACCCCATGGGTGGTGTGACCAACCTTAGGGTTTTGTGTGGTGTGACCAACCTTTGATTGGTTGGACCAACTTTAGGGCTTCGGGTGGTGTGACCAATCTTCGAGTGGTGTGACCAATGGTTGGGTGGTGCAACCGGTGGTGTGACCAACCCTAATTGTGGTCCAACCAATTGTCATGCGGTCCAACCAATTGTCATGCGGTCCAACCAACCATGGTGTGGCTAACCCTAATTGTGGTGTGACCAATGGTTGAGTGGTGTGACCAATTGTTGTGTGGTGCAACCGCCATGGAGAGGTGCAACCTGTTTGATGTGTATTTTTCCGAAGTTGTGTGTGTGCGCGTGTTGGCGGTGCAACCGCAGCATCTTGATTGGGCCAACCCTAGGTTCGGCGGTGCTGGCCGGCGCCTCATGATCCGACCAAGCCGCACCGCTATGTGACTTCGGTTTGCTATGGCGTTCTTGGTGGTGGTGGCCATGGCGACCAGCACAGGGTTAGTGCGACCGGCGTCTTGGTCAGACCACGGTCGCCCGGCTTGACTTTTTCGAGGCTCGCGTTTTGGTGCTGCGGTTTTATTCGGCGGTGCGATGCGGCCGAGGCGCGGTCCACCGTGCCGCCGTCTGTCGAAAATCCGACTGCTTTCTGTGAGGCGGTTGGACCGGAGGAGGTCCGGTCGGACCGGGTTTGTGCTGATTCTGCCCGTTTGGAGCCCAAACGGCTAGTTTTCTTGTGGGAGGCTATAAATACCCCCTTGGGGACTTGGGGGCAGTGTTGTTGCTGTGTTTTGAGGTTGTGGGGGTGAAGTGCATGTGTTGCTCTTCCCCATTTGATTCTTGAGCTAAGAGTGAGACTAATTGCATTCGTTGCAATTAGGAAGTGGTTTGGGTACCTCTTGTGCATGTGTTGCACTTGAGGAGGCCTTGTGCATGTGTTGCACTTGGTGATCACCGAGGAGCGCATTCGTTGTGCCCAGTGAAGTTCAAGCGGAGGGCGGCTTGTTACTCTTGGAGGTTCTTGACTCCTAGACAGCGTGGGCGTCGTCTTGCGCGGAGCTCTCGAGGTGTGAGAAGCCGGTGAAGTTTGTGAAGGTTCGGGTTGAGCCTCTGCTGAGCGTGAAAAACCACACTAGTGGAAAGAGGCGGGTGCTCGGCGGGAGCGGTCCGAGTCGTCGGGCTTGCCTCAACGTGGACTAGGGAGACCAAGCAAGTCTCCGAACACCACGGAAAAACATCGGTTGTCCCTTGTCTCATTTACATTCAAGTATTTACATTGTTGATATATTCATGATTGCTTGATTGTAGAATTGCTTAGTATTATTGATTAGTTCAATTTAGCAATTCTAGCGTGAGAGACATAAATTAGTTAGTGCACTAGTGAGCCTAGTTGATTTAGGCCTTAATTGTCAAAACCTAAATTATAAACTTCGCATTTATATTTGAGTAGGTTCTAATTTAGGGTGTATTAGAGCT
Source organism: Guadua angustifolia (assembly GCA_036346375.1). Classification (NCBI taxonomy): domain Eukaryota; kingdom Viridiplantae; phylum Streptophyta; class Magnoliopsida; order Poales; family Poaceae; genus Guadua; species Guadua angustifolia. The sequence continues at coordinate 47,291,731 of CM070514.1, forward strand.
AATTGTTTAGCAAGAGATCGAATTTTGTAAATCGCCTATTCACCCCCTCTAGGCGCATCCTCGACCCTACAAGTGGTATCGAGCCACGGTCACTCTCATTTTAGGCTTAAGTCTAGAGAGTAAAAGGATGGCGCATAGTGGTCTAGTGCACTCACACGATCCACAAATGCTTAATGGTTCTAATTATGCTTCATGGAAAATATTTATGATTAATCATTTTAAATCCATGAGCCCACAAATATGGTGGATCGTAGATGTCGGCATTTCTTCTCCGATAAATGATATTGCTCCAACTAAAGGAGAGGAGAAATGTCTACATCTCGACGCTCAAGCTACTAATGTTTTATTTAGCGTTGTGAGCGTAGAAATTTTCAATCTAATATGCAACCTCCGAAGGCTCATGCAATGTGGACCAAAATTCAAGAATTATATGAAGTGTCCACATCAAATGAGGATTGCATTGAGGAGGAAATGTCGGTTGACGATTCTTCAACCTCTTCATCAAGTGAAGAACCAAGCATTACCATCAACCTCAACCTCCGCCTCATGCGACGACGAATCTTCACTTATATCAAAAATTCGTTGCTTCATGGCAAAAGGTAAAAATGAGGTAAGTGATGATGAAAATGATGATGAGCCCTCTTATAATGATTTAATGGATATGTTAGAGGAGCTCAATAATTATCTTGGGAAGGAGAAAACAAAATATAAGATTCTAAAGCTTGAACATGAATCACTTCAAAGTGATTATAATTTACTTAAAGAAAATCATGAATCACTCCTTCTTAAAGAAGTTTATAAGTCTAAGGTGGATATAGGTATTTCATGTGATTTAATTGATGAAATGCCATGCTTAGAAGTAAATTCTAATATTTCATCAAAATTGATATATCCACCGCTTGCAATGAGTTAATTGATATGCCTTGTAGCTCAAAATCTATTGCTAGCATTTCCTCTATGTCTTGTGAGGCTAACCTTGTAGAGGAAAACAATGAGCTAAAAGCTCAAGTCATTAAATTGGAAAATGACTTGAAGAGGTGCGTTAAAGGAAAAGCCCTCCTCGATGAAATCTTGAGCAAGCCAAAGGCGCCTCAAGACAAGCGAGGACTCGGCTACAACTCCAAGAGGAGAATAGCAAGACGAGGCTGTGGCGTCACTCGAAGACCATCAAGTGCTTCGCGTGCAACAAGAAGGGCCATCTCGCCTCAGTGTGCCCTAATCAAGTGGATAACAAGGCCACAACTTCAACAATGAGGCAAACCGGCATTGAGCACAACAAAAGGTCAAGAGAGGACCAAACGGCGAACGATGCTTCAATTCTTGGGAAAAGGGCATTCGGTAAGGATTGTCCCAAAGGTATAACTCCTAAGCCTATTATTGTAAATGATAATTATTTGCTTAGGAAGGACAAGAATGGCAATGTGTTTGCCAAGCTTGTCAAGTCCCCTATGCCTACTAAAAATGATATTCATTTGCATAGGAAGAGTAATTCTAGATATGTGTTTGCTCAAAATGCTAAATTTCTTAAGAATAAGAAAAACCATGATGATTATATGATTAGGAAAAATAATAGCAAAACATTTCCTAGAATTGCTAGATCCTCTAAGCCATTTCATAATTTTAATTATCACATGCTTAGAAGAGATCAAACTAGAAATGGTTTTGCAAAATATCAATGTCCTCCTAAGTCATCTCACTTAAATCCAAATACTTTGCTTAGGAGGAATAATTATCGCAAAACCGTTCCTAGTCACGTTAGTCAATTCAATAATGTTAAAATTAGGACCATTTGGGTTCCTAAATCAATTGTGACTAACGTTGTCGGACCCAACAAGGATTGGGTACCAAAATCCGTCTAAAAGATTTTTAGGCAATAAAGAGATGGATTGGACGCTTGCTCACCAAGAGGAGAAGGTTTATATTCGTCTACAAGTGGTGTCAAGCATGAAGAAAATCAAGTCCATCATGAGCCAATGCCATCTCGGGTAACAAGTATTTAAATTAATTCTTATGTCGTATAGCCTTGTGTAGGTTATAATGAAATATAAATGAATATCAATTTAGATTACTTGTTATGGCCACTTGCTCTCGCCTCTTATCTATTCTCTTAATTGTAAATCTTGAGCAAGTTTAGTAGTGGCACATTTAGGGGGAGTGTTAATTCATATCCATGTGTCTCACATCCTTACATGTGCCCATATTAATAATAAGTGCATATATATATTTTCAAAATCAAACCATTTAACCAAAAGTCAAAATTTGTATACTCTATTACTAATCTTGCGAAAAACTAGTTTAAAATGTATACAAATGCTTTTGAAATGTTTCTCAAAGCTTTTGGCTTCTCAAAAACTAATTTGAAAAGAAAATGAGTTTTAACTCCAAAATCTAGTTACTAGTATCTTGATTTTGAATTAAACTTATATTTTTTATAGAATAAAATGTAAAAAGATTTTGAAGGTAATTCCAAAATGAAAATCCTAGAGTTGGTCATTCCTAACAATCTTCGTGTTCAAAAGATTTTCAAACGACCAACCTAGCAAAAGATATTTGATTTTGAAACTCGCCGGAAAACTATACTTGACTCATAATGGTCACATTATTGCACTTAGTGAGTCTCTCCATTTGGATCCATTCTTGTGTAGAATTGTGATTCAAAATGGTATTTTAGACTCATACACATAATTCAAATCTCAATTTCTTACCCTTGCTTTCATTTGAATTCTTGTGTTAATTGAATTTGACTTTTGCTTCTTCAATTTGGACTAATTAGGTCAAAAGTCAAAAATCATATTTAAAAGGCCCAAATTTATGAAAAGCTTTGTAAAAGTATTGTATTATGTATTTCAAATGATTTACAAGCTTTCAAAATGAAAATATTATGTTGAAACCTAATTCGCTCAAAAGCGATTTGATTTAATCTAAAATGGCCTATTTAGGCATATAGCTAAAATGTTGGCATTCGAGTTGGATTTCATCATAAATCTTGGCTAGAAACAATCTTGATACACCTATCTAAGCCATGGAAAAGGAATTGCAATGAAATCCAAACCGAAGTGCATTTTGAGGCTTTTCGTGAAAATCGATTTTCGTTTCTGCCTCAAAGCGCAAATTGCCATATCTTTTGAAATAAAATTGATTTTGAGAAAATTCTTTTTGCAATACCTTCTAATTAGTCCAAAGTTCATCTCTGCAAAATTTCATATTTTTTGGACTTCATTTGAATCGTTTTTGTCAAAATTTGCAAAAATTTGAATTGTCTCGGCTGTCAGGGCCGGTCCAACCGCCCCCCCTGCGGTTGCACCGCCCTTAGGGCCGGTTGGACCGGACATGGGGCGGTCAGACCGGCCATGGCGCAGTTTGTTCTGAAATTTCAGATTTTTCTGAGGTTTGCTTTGGGATATCTTTTGATTGGAACTTCCTTTTTCAAAAATTCTTTTTGCAATAGCTTCTTATGATCCCAAAGTTTATTTGTGCAAAATTTGAAAAATTCTAAAATTTGTTTGGTCAAGTTTTCAAGTAGTATCAGTTATGAGCACTTTAATTATTTTAAAGAGTGTTTTTCACTTGATCTTTTGAAAAGACAAAACTTGTGCAATTCAAATGCAAATAACTCCATAATTCACTTGTTGAATATCTTGGGAGTTTATTCATTGCAAGTTTTGGGGCACTTTAATGCTTCCAAGTGAGATCATGTCTTTATTGTGCTCGATACTAAATCTTTGAGATTTTATTGATCCTTCTTGAACTTTTGATACCGTAAGTATATGATGCTCGATTATATTGCTCGATACCCATCGATCTTATCGATAAATTATTTCAAGTGGTATCAATTCTTCGTGAGTTGATCCTAAGTGGTATCAATTGAGGATTTATTCATCCATATGCTTACAAGTGATATAATTGAGATTCTTTTCTCCAAATGGTATCTTGGACTTTATTGCTCATTTCTTATAAGATATCCTTGATTATATGGATTCCTTTTAAGTGGTATCATTGAATTCAATTATTTCCTATAAGTGGTATTTCATTGCCTCTTTGTAGTATCTTTCCGATACCCACATTCTTGATTAAGAATTTCCTCTCAAATTCAAATTGTAAGTTCAACCGCCTAAGACTTCTCGTGTGAGAATCTTTATGTGTTGAAATACTTAAAAGAGGAAAATCTATCGTTGAGCTTTGTTCTTAAATCAAAATTTGAAAAGGCTCATTTCCTTTGGATCTTCAAGCAAACCCTTGAGATTAATTTTACAAGTGGTATCTATTGTCTCAAGTGGTATCTATTCCTTTGGGTTCCTCGTTTGTCCCTATTAGGCAAAGTGTTGGATTCTTTAAAAGAATCATATTGAAATTTGCAAAGCCTAATAAAATGAGAGTGAATTATTTGAATCGTTTCAAATAAACCGTATGCGATACCCTTCATTGCTTTTTATGCTTATTTGTATTTACAAGTGGTATCCATATTTGCAAAGTGCTTATCTTTACAAGTGGTATTCATTATTGCAAGCACTTATTTTTCCTTCAAAGTGGTATTCAAAATCCCGAATATGGTCTCTTTTCGAGTCTTTCTTCTTTTGGTATCAGGCCATATTTCAAATGAAAAACTTGTTTCATTCTTTGTATATCCTTTTCATTTGGGATTTCATTGCCTATTTTTTATTTGGCTTAAGTTCTTCAAATTCCACTCCAAGGTCATAAGTATGCACTCTAATTCTTAGATGACCTTCATTAAAAAGGAATGATTAAAGTAAAAAGGGGGAGAATAATGAAATACAAAGGGAAAATTATTTCTTAAGTTAAATACCAAAAAGGGGGAGAATGTTTTTCAAGATTAATCTTTTAGTTTTTCTATTTTTGGTGCTTAATGCCAAAAGGGGGAGAATTAGGAAGCTTAATGTCATTTGGTTTAAAAAAAAAGGGAGCTTAATATGATTAAGGGGGAGAATTAATTCTCATATGCATTCAAAATTGTCAATGCTTACATTGTTTAAAATATGCATATGTGTTCAAATAGTTTAAATTCTCTCATCATGTTAGTTTTAATCCAAATGTGCTCATTAAGCTTGGATTTGTCATTAATCACCAAAAAGGGGGAGATTGTAAGTTCAACCTTCATTAGTCATGGTTTTGGTGTTAATGACAAATCTAATCTTGTGTTAATGACAAATCCAATATTGAGTTTATCCCTAATGCGATATTGTTTTTAATGACATATCTTATATCGAGACTAACATGTTTATTTAGAATATCTTTGATTAGTCTCATCGCATTGAAAAATGGAAAACCCAAGGTATGTATGCGTATTCATCGTAGTATTATTTGCGTGCTTTGAGTCAAGTTAAAGTATGGATATCCCGTTATATTAACCACAAAGTGTGCATCATGTTCCAAATCCATATATTACATGGATGCACATATTTAGGGGGAGTCCACACTTTAACTTGAAGAGTCAATTTAAATGAATAATTTAAATTGAGTTCATTTGTCTAGTTAATCATTAGAGAACACTTCATCATGTGTTGATGGTGTTTCATGATTAAGAAAGGACAAATGAATAGTTCTTAAGTATAATAAGGCATGAGTTGCATTATTGTCCTTAAGACATACATAAATCATTTCAATTGATTTAGGTTGTGCTCAATTGATCTAAAGGCATCCATTATGTGTTAATGGAGTGCAAGAGATAATTGAGACAACCATGCATCTTGGACTAACAAGTTTCATGAGGTATGTTTGAGTTAGGTCCAAAGATGAATAAGATGATGAGGATGGGACTTGGGCGGCATCATGAGTTGATGGGCGTCAAGGATGGATCCCAAGAAAAGAAGAGTGATGATCCGGGAAGTATCAAGTGATGATCATAAAGACCCCAAAGGGGATTGCTTGCGCGGCGGCGAAGGTATAACTAGATAGGCTAAGGACTTTTGTAGTCTTTGAGTCTAAGGTTTTATCGCCGTACTATTAAGAGGGGTTGCCTCTTTCGCTTGAGCTTCATCATGTGTTGATGATCTCGATCCGCGTTCACTCAAAGCTCAAATCGTATGTTGATTTGGTTTTTGCATATGGGTTAACCATTTGGCATGTGTTAAGCCTATGCTTGATTGTTTTGCATTATGCTCTGATTTGCATGTGTTGCAAAGATGAAAGAGTATATGCATTTAGTTTTCGCATAATGCTTTGATTTGCATGTGTTGCAAATAGGATAAGCTAATGCGTTGGCTCTTGCGTGGAGTTTACTTTTGCATGTGTTGCATTAGTGGAAGCTTCACGTTTTGGTTTCGCAAAACAATCTTTATAAAACCCTGGTGTTGCTTGGAGCTAAGTTTTGCATGTGTTGCAAAAGGAGAGAGCTCAAGCATGATTTGATGTTTATGTGTTTGTATGGAGCTAGAGGCTTGCATGTGTTGCAAGTAAAGAGCTCATACGGTTGATTTGGTTTAAGTTGAAGTTTGGTTTTGGTGTTGCATTGAACTAAAGAATTGCATGTGTTGCAATTAGAGAGTTCATGCATCTTGATTGGATGTTGCTTGGAGCTAGACTTTTGCATGTGTTGCAAAGAGTAGTGCTCAAGCATGAAATGGTTTTATTGCGTTATTTGCAAGTTCGTTGTCTTGAATAAACCGAGGTTTATGAGTCAGGTATCCCGAGAGCATGTGAGTGGGGCTTGCAGCAGTGTTGGCAAGTTGACCGGTCTTGTGTTGACCTTCACATGGCTAGGGGATTAATCTCATAAACTTGAGTTTGATTTGCTTATCGTTTTGCAAATAGATCTTGAGTTGTTGGCGAAATGTGTTTTCGTCATTTGGATTTAGTTCTTGGTTGTGCAAATGTGTTTTGCAAATGAGCGTTGGAGTTATCGCGTTTGATCCTAGAGCATGTGTTGGCATTTGCAAATGTGTTTTGCAAAGTGTCGGGATCATGTGTTGATCCTTACATGGCTAGAGGGTTGAATCGTAAGTTGATGTTTGATTTGTGAAATATGTGTTTTCGCTAATCGGTTGAATTCTTTGAGCATGAGCTAAATTGGTGCAAATGTGTTTTGCACGGGTGTATGATCATGTGTTGATCATCTAGAAGCTCAAAGAATTGTGCTTGGAGTTTTGGAAATGAGTTTGCGCGAAAATCTAGTTTTGAGTGGTTGGACCACCCCATGGGTGGTGTGACCAACCTTAGGGTTTTGTGTGGTGTGACCAACCTTTGATTGGTTGGACCAACTTTAGGGCTTCGGGTGGTGTGACCAATCTTCGAGTGGTGTGACCAATGGTTGGGTGGTGCAACCGGTGGTGTGACCAACCCTAATTGTGGTCCAACCAATTGTCATGCGGTCCAACCAATTGTCATGCGGTCCAACCAACCATGGTGTGGCTAACCCTAATTGTGGTGTGACCAATGGTTGAGTGGTGTGACCAATTGTTGTGTGGTGCAACCGGCCATGGAGAGGTGCAACCGTTTCAGTGTGTATTTTTCCAGAAGTTGTGTGTGTGCGCGTGTTGGGCGGTGCAACCGCAGCATCTTGATTGGACCGCCCTAGGTTCCGGCGGTGCAACCGGCGCTCATGTCCGGACCGGCCGCCATTGTGTGACTTTTCGGTTTGCTATGGCGTTTGCGGTGGTGGTGGATGTGCGGCCGGCACGGGTTAGTGCGACCGGGCGTGCGGTCGGACCGCCGGTCGCCCACCTTGACTTTTCAGAGGCTCGCGTTTTGGTGCTGCGTTTTTATTCGGCGGTGCGGCCGAGGCGCGGTCAACCGGCCGTCTGCAATCTGCCGAAAATCCGACCGATTGCTTTCTGTGAGGGCGGTTGGGCCGAGGAGGTCGGTCGGACCGGTTTATCCGATTCGCCTGTTTGGAGCCCAAACGGCTAGTTTTCTTGTGGGAGGCTATAAATACCCCTTGGGGACTTAGGGGCGATGTTGTTCTTTGTGTTTTGAGGTTGTGGGGTGAAGTGCATGTGTTGCTCTTCCCATTTGATTCTTGAGCTAAGAGTGAGACTAATTGCATTCGTTGCAATTAGGAAGTGGTTTGGGTACCTCTTGTGCATGTGTTGCACTTGAGGAGGCCTTGTGCATGTGTTGCACTTGGTGATCACCGAGGAGCGCATTCGTTGTGCCCAGTGAAGTTCAAGCGGAGGAGCGGCTTGTTACTCTTGGAGGTTGCCGACTCCTAGGCGGCGTGGCGTCGTCTTGTGGAGCTCTCGAGGTGTGAGAAGCCGGCGAAGTTTGTGAAGGTTCGGGTTGAGCCTACGCGAGCGTGAAAACCACACTAGTGGAAAGAGGCGGTGCTCGGCGGGAGGCCGGTCCGAGTCGTCGGGCTTGCCTCAACGTGGACTAGGGAGACCCAAGCAAGTCTCCGAACACCACGGAAAAACATCGGTTGTCCCTTGTCTCATTTACATTCAAGTATTTACATTGTTGATATATTCATGATTGCTTGATTGTAGAATTGCTTAGTATTATTGATTAGTTCAATTTAGCAATTCTAGCGTAGAGACATAAATTAGTTAGTGCACTAGTGAGCCTAGTTGATTTAGGCCTTAATTGTCAAAACCTAAATTATCGCTTCGCATTTATATTTGAGTAGGTTCTAATTTAGGGGTGTATTAGAGCGAATTGTTTAGCAAGAGATCGAATTTTGTAAATCGCCTATTCACCCCCCCTCTAGGCGCATCCTCGACCCTACACCCTTCGATCATACCGACCGTCGGTATGATCGGGCCCAAAGCCAATCTGTTTTTTTACAGAATGGGTGCTTTTGCGCCTGAGGAGGGCAACCTGACCGGGGACCCTCCGGTCATACATACCGCCACTGGTATGACCGATCCCCTCCCGGTGCGTTTTTTCCAAACGGGTGCTTTTGGCACCGAAGGAGGTTGGTATGACTGGGGAGATTCCGATCATACCGATGAGCGATATGTTTAACCAATGAATAAGTGCAATTGAGCAATTTTGAACCGAACCAACGAGCCTCACCAATGAGTAGTGAAGACCAAACAGGCCGCTTGGCACAACACAGCCCGTTTAATCACGGCTAGCAAATGGGCCGTGCCGTGCTAGCCCAGCACAGCTCAAGCATAGCCCGGGCCCGAACAGGGCGATAGGTTGTGCTGGGCTATGGCCGGCCCGTTTGACGCCTAAATTAAAAAAATCAAAAAAATTCAAAAAGTTAGAAAAATTGAAAGTTCATGAAATTTTAAAAAGTCATAATTTTTTTGAAAAAAATATAGAATTTTTTTAAAAAATCTATATAAATTAAACAAAACTAAATGAATCGTGCTTGATGGGTCAAGGCAACGGCCTAAGCATGTCCTGTTTGCATCAGACTATACCGTGTTTGGGTTGGGAATTTTTTTTATTTAATATTTATTTTAAATCTTTTTTTCAAAACTAATCGACGGAATTTAAAAATTGCAAAAATACACGCCTGCCTGACCTAACGGCGAAATACGAAAGTTTAATGGCAGAGCTAAAAAATACTGTAGCAGCATTGTAGCACTGTTTGGCGCCAGACACTGTAGCGCTGTACCTATCGCCCATCTTAGGGGCGATTGCATTTTTTAATTTTTTTTAGTTCTTCCGTTAAACTTTCAAATTTCATAGTTAGGTCAGGCACCTGGGGCGACAGACGTGTATTTTTGTAATTTTTAAATTCCGTCGATTAGTTTTGAAGAAAAAGATTTAAAATAAATATTAAATAAAAAAATTCTCTGGGTTATGCCCACAATATCAGGATACGGGCCGGCCACGGCCCATTTGGCCATCTATAGGCCACGAGGGACTTTTTTCCCAAGCCCTAAGTCACAGCCATCTCCCCTCTTCGCTTCGTCTGCCTTCGGTGAGCTCCGACCTATCTGGCGGCCATGGAGTTCATCGACGACGACTGGGACACCCAACCACGCGCGCGCCTCGTCCATTCCCGCACCAACGCCAGTACCGCCACCACCTCCTCCGCCACCAACCCATCCCACTCCCTCCCCCACGCCGCCATCTGCATCGCCGCGTCCGTGCTCCTCTTCGCTGCAGCCTACTACGGCCTCCCGGCTTACCAGGTCCTCTCCACCGTCCTCATCTGGATCGCCTTCTCGCTCCTCCTCGCCCCCTTCGCGCCCTCCTCCGCCACCGGGGGCGACATATCCGTCGGCCGCGGCCGCCTCCTCCCTGAGCAAGAACCGCCCCAAGAACCCACCCCGGACCCTGCCCCCACCGCCAGCCGCGCTCGCCGCCAGAACACAACCCCGCCGCCCACAAAGCCGTCAGATCCGATCACTCCTCCCATCAAATCGCCTCCTCCTCGGCAGCCACCGCAGGAGGCAGTGGCTTCCGGGACAGCCGGCCTGGACGGTGGCGAGAGAGGGGAGGACGTTGGCGAGTGGACGGACCAAGAAATGGAGCTTCTCCGGCGGCAGATGGTGAAGCACCCGGCAGGGGAGCCCCAGCGCTGGGAGAAGATCGCCGCGGCGTTCGGCGGCCGCCGCACGCCGGAGAGCGTCATCCGCGCGGCGAAGTCGGGCGGCGCCGCGGCCGCCGGGGGCTCGTTCCAGCAGTTCCTGCGCAAGCGCAAGCCGCTCGACCCGAGGGCCGAGGCGGCCGACGCAGGTGGCAATGCTGGTGGAGGGGAGGGCGGGGACGGCCCTTGGAGCGCCGGCGATGACCGGGCGCTGCTGAACGCGCTCAAGGAGTTCCCCAAGGACACCGCGATGAGGTGGGAGAAGGTGGCCGCGGCGGTGCCTGGGAAGACAAAGGCTGGGTGCATGAAGAGGGTCACTGAACTCAAGCGCGACTTCCGCAGCAGCAAGGCAGTGTCAGAGGCAGCCCCGTAGCTAGAATGCTGCTTGCTTTGCCTGCAATTCTTGTAGGGGAAGACTGGTACAATCTTTTCTGCTCTGCATTTTGATACGGAAATGGTATTATATGTTGGAGATCTCTATATGTTGCTACTTGATGATAGCATTATGTTTTTTTCTTGAATTGTTAGCAATTATCTAATGACCTTGGAATCAATGTCATGTTTGGTTATGTGTTTGCGGTGAAATTTAAGAGCTTATTCCTACCAACCAGAAGTTGGAAACCTGACAAGTATAATCTATGTTGCTTGTAAAAGCTTGAGATCAATTTTGGGAAATTAGCAGCGTGCAAATTTTAGTCGATCCTAAATGTTGCCTAACTCAGCAACGGAAACAATATTGATGTAATTTGTTGAGAATTGATCATAGCGAGTAATTGGAGTTACTAGCCCTGTTGAACGTCTATCGAGCGTTGGGGGTGGGGCTAAGTATCACCTCACCTGACCCTTCGCAATGGCATCTGGGTAGGTGTATCATGCAATGGAGGTGGCTATGTGACTTACATCTTGGCAAATAGCAGCGGCTTATCGGGGCATCTCTTGCCAGAAACACGAAACCTCTCCAGGCTGTATGTCATCCACCTTAAACAGCAACAGCCTTTGCAGCCATCTTCCTTCACTTAACCATGACGGCGTGCACTCTATCCAAGTATGCCAGAACCACTTGACACCCATCCCGGCAAAGGATTTCTTCAGAGGCCTGTCCGACGCAATTCCTGTGCATAGGTGACTACTCCTTTGAGCCATGGGCTATCCTCCTTCAAAGAGTTAGTTATCCTCTACAACTTTTCAGCCACCAATGCAAACATCTTTGGTACCATCCCTGAGTTCATGGGTAACCTCAGCTGGCTCACCTCTGTGCACTTGGAACGTAATGGATTATCTGGCCATATCCCTGCATCACTTGCTTTTATTCCTTCGCTGCACCTCCAAGATCAGAGAGGGCCGGAACCTCTGACTGGTCCAATAGCTCTCTTTGCAAATTCCACCCATCTCATAGAGCTTGACCTTCGTGGCAATCAGCTCACTGTGCTGATTCATAACTTGACCGCCAACACCTATCTGAGATATCTTTATGAGATATATTGATCTTAGGCAGAACAGGCTAACTGGAACTGTTCCTAAGTCAATTGCACAGCTGCAGGATTTGTGAGAGTTATACCTGAGTGACAACTCTGTCCAGGGCCATGTGCCTGATTTTCATGCCAGCAGCCCGTTGGAGGTTTTAAATCTCTCCAGAAATCATCTGGTTGGGATCATACAACCTACATTTGCAACTTTACCATCACTTGGAGTGTTGGATTGGATCTCTCCGATAACTTGCTCTGCAGTAAAGCGCTGAGCATCAGAAACAACGTGGCTGTAAAGATTTCAGGCAACCCAGCTTGGGAGCCCTTGTTGATCTGACATATATATGTAATGTTAATGGCTTTTCATGCAATTAATAATAATGGCTATTCATGTAGCAACGGTTTGATTTGTGTTGTAATTTGTACGCATTCATGGCTTCAAATGCAGCGAGTTGGCAGTACGTGTTGAGCCATGGAGACAGACAACATGGCTGTATTAATACCATGTTCAGTAAACAGTCATCCCCATCCCTGAAAAGAACAAGGCTTGCTGTATTAGTAGCTTCATGCATAATTCCCAATTGATGCAGAGACAGCACGTGCCTATGTTGTTTCTTACTGCTAATTTGGTTTTGTCCAGTCACTTCACAAACTCTTGAGTTGCGCTTGAACTTTTGGTTTATTTGGTGAATTTTCAAAAGTGGTTCTTTAGGTGCTTTTATTTTTGAGTGAAATGTTGGAAGGTGGAGCACACTTTCCCTTGTTAGTTTTCATTTGTTATTTTGGGGTATGTGCATGTGGAAAGATGATGGGTTGCCACCACAAGCAAGGTTTATGATGCATAAGTGTCGTTATTTGACATAGGGTGATAGAATTAACCACTGCCTGAGATTGAGTACACCTGCTTTTCAATCCTGGTGAAGTAATTGGGTATACATTTTACCCGAGACGTTGCACAGCCTTGATGCTTTGGTATTTGTTTTATTCTTTCAGTTGTGGTTTAGGCGATCTGATGTGTGTGAGGCATGGTTACCAGATTCGCTGTAAACCTCTCTGAATCACGAACCGGATTCATCGAACTTGAACCGGTTTAGGGCATGTTGTTTGTGTTGGCAGTGGAAATTGAAAGAAAAAATGGCGAAGCGCGAACCAGATCCTGTACTGCTACTTGAACGAACCGTGTTTCTGGTAACTATGGTGTGAGGGACTTTTCTGTTTGGTGTTATAGGAAGTGGATACATATACTGCTTTACGAGGGATTGGTGCAAGTGCTTGGATACGCTGCTTTAGTTAGGCAGCTTCTAAGTGGAGCTCTTTTGTGGTGTTTCACATTGACTATGTGCTGTTTTTGTTTTCATACCCCAGCTGATGGTGTAAGGGATATATAGATGGACAAGCTACATTGCAGTAAGTTATTGTGTGTGAATGTACTGCTTTTTTCCACGTCATGTAATGTACGTGGGATCACTCTTGGTTTAATTTAATCAGTTGCTGTTGAAAATGCTTCAGGCTGTCTGGTGTTGTAAATCGGTGGATTGGCAATTTGACTTTGTGAGATTCTGGTTGTGTTTTACTGTACTGGTTAGCTTGCTCTGTCATGAAGATTTATTAGATGCCAAACAATTTAGTCAATGTACTGGCTCCTCTGCTATGCTTTTGACATAAAGCTGTTATTAATATACTCCGTCTCTAAATATAGGCTATTTTAGCATTTTCGTTTTGTCTCTAAATGTAGGTCGTTTTACTATTTTGGGGTACTTTTTGGTCAATACTTTCTAGAGAACATATCCTGTACAATCAAATGTTTAGTGGAACCACGGTGCAACCCAACTAAAAAAAGTTTCAAAAAATTCTGAAAAAAATCATGGATATACATGTCAGCTTACCCCATCTACATATAAAATTTCATGATCAAATTCGTCCTATACTAGAAGTTACAAAAAAAAACAAACTTAATCATGAACAGGAACTGTTCCTGTTCATGATCAAGTTTGTCTTTTTTATTACTCTTAGCACAGGATGAATTTGATCATGAAATTTTATATGTAGATGGGGTAAGCTGTGATGTACATCCATGATTTTTTTCAGAATTTTTTGAAACTTTTTTTAGTTGGGTTGCACCGTGATTTCACCAGACATTTGATTGCACAGGATATTTACCCTACTTTCTGTTATGCCCCTCATTACTGGAGGGAGATTCAAGGAATTAAGCCAAAAATTTGGTGAGCTTAGGATTAAGAGAAGGGCAAGAGAGTAATTACGTGTACTTCCTTAATTAGTTGGAAGTCATGGGCTTTCTTTAAAGTGTAAATTTATTAAGCATTTGCTTGGTTAGCTGTCAACAAGAAATGCTTAGCTGCCTGCTCGCAAAAATAGAAGTCTAAATTTGTTGAAGGGGTTACACTGGCATGTGTATACGTGTGATGTACATGCACGATGGTGTATACGTATGTATTTCTTCCTCGGAAAAATGTTTTCCTCCCCCCCCCTATCTAGAGATGGCAACGGTGCAGGTTTTATAAAACCCGACCTGACCCGAAACCCAAATTGAAAAACTCGACCTGATCCCGTACCATATCGGGTAAAAATCTATACCCGAACCCAAACCCAAACCCAGCGGGTATCCGAAATCCGACGGGTATCCGATGGGTTTGTGTAATATGGGTGGCAATAGGTTGGGTCGGGTGTGGGTTTTGCAAAACCCGACCCGATAAGAAACCCGAACCCAAAAACCTGAGTCGAACCCGACGAGTACCCGAAATCCGACCCCAAACCCCGGTACCAGAACCAACGCAATTACCGATGGGTATATATGTATTTCGGTTCCCGATGGGTATCCGCGGGTAAAAATTAAAACCCGAATCCAACCTGAACCCATTTCGAGTACCCGATCCGAAGAACCCACAGGTAAAACTTAAAACCCGAACCGAACCCGATTGAGTGCAAAACCCGTGGATACCCGAACCCACAGGTACAATTACCACCCCTAGTCCTATCCCAATCCTCCTCATCCCCTTCTCTAGCCTCGTCACTCTCGCTCTGTAATTTGTCTGCCTAGGCCTACCTGCTTTATATAAATCAAATCAAATCTGTAATTTGTGTGTGAGTCCTTTCATGCTGACATGATGGCTGCCATGTGGAGTACCAAATTTTTAGCTTTAAATTAGAGCAATTTTACTGTAGATAACATGGTTAGTAAATAGTGGTAGTAGAAACTAGATCTAGCTATATATTTCTCAGGTGTATTATAGACTATAAATCATTTACTACGTTACTCGTTAATCGTTATCGTTGATCTTTATTTTCCACTGCTGCTACTCTTTGTTACGTTACTTATTATCGCTATCATCCTTTTTCCATCGTCATCACAGTGGTCCTGTCAATGCTACAATTTCTGCCTTTCTGTCGGGGCCTTCCCGAATTATGACCACGTCGTGACGGGCGCCCTCCCGCTTGATTCGTGACGACGCTATGGTCTCGCACTAACACATCGAGCGCTACGTCCTACGCGGTTCATGAAGCAGTTTTGAATTTTACACAAAAGTAATACATATACATTTAAAATTTTAAAAAGGCTAATTACAATACTACCATCATATAATTTTTAATACTAATGCTATGAGCGGAAGTATAATTAAATCCTAACTAATCTAATCCATTAGATCAAATAGAATGGACAGTTAATATTTAATATTGTGTAGGGCAAAAATGCTCTTAAATTACAATCAAAATAAGGAGAAACTCAAGAGTGCGAGAGCCAGGTGGAGCTCTATTCCTTGCTTTTCAAAATGCGTACAAAGATATCAAAATAACAGAGAAATGAATGGTAAAGGGTCTACCAGCAAGCTGACCTTGACGGGCGGGGTGCTAAGGAACAACACCACGCTTTAGCCGTCGCCGACTCCGGCGAAGGATGCGGAGGCCGCGTTGCCTGGAGCAGAGTGGATAGGATTAGGGCTGTAAACGGGCCGAGCTCGAGCGAGCCTGGTCAGCCAGGCTCGAGCTCGAGCGAGCCCGAGTTCAGGTTCGAGCTCGGAGCCAGGCTCGAGCTCGGCTCGGCCAAAGCTCGAATAAGCTCGAGCTCAGCTCGATGAAGCTCGAAAACAAGAAAACGCACACAAGCTCGTCACAGGTTCGATTAAGCTCGATAATGTACATCGAGATTCGTGCATACAAGTGCAAAAATCTGAGCAATCAATTTAGTATCCTTAAGCATTTGCAATAGCAACTGTACAGGAATCTGTATGTACAACATGTTGAGAAATTAGACATTTTTCAGATTAAATTATGAATATAAATCATGAACAACATCACAGAAACTAGCATGTATATCTCTAACATACTAGATAGCACGAACATCATTATCATCTTGATAAACATGATTAGGACAGATCAAACGTACTGAGCAGAAGAGGATGATGGCGCGTTGCGTTGCAGTTGCGGTGTTGACGTAGTAGGTGCAGTTGCGGTGTTGACGAGGTCGACGTTGGTGACGGCGCGTCGCAGGTCATCGCTACGACGACGCCCAAAGAGCGAGAACAGAAGACGAGCCGTGGTGACGATCTTGAGCGCCGCGCGGAGCGCTTCCCAAAACCTTATTCGCCCTCTCCGGTGCAGATCTCAAGACGGGTGCCCGGAGACCCGCTCTCCCGATTGCAGATGCACGTCGGCGCCGGGATGGAGAAGATTACAACGGCGGCAGGAGCGAGAGGTGGCAAAACCCTAGCGATGTGTCTTGCTCAGATTCCTCTACACGGGTGCACGACGCAGATTTATAGGGTTACTCGGTAAACGTGACTCGAGGACGTGCCACGATCGGAGTCGATTCTGAGTCCGTATCTCATACCGCAAACGCGATTATCCCGAGTAGCAAAAGAATAAAGCGCAAAGGAGGCTGCGTCTGCGCAAGGCCCTGACCGGATTTCGCGGACCATTCACGCAGTGCCAAGACGCCCGCGCCCGCCGCCGCCCCGCCCGTGCAGTGAGCCAGGCCCGGCGAGGCGAGGCGCAGTGTGGGCTTTCTCCCTTTCTCCCACATGGTTCTAGGAAGGTGGAGAGAACTCTCCCTTTTAAGTTGGTCATCTTCCACCTCCACAAGCAATATGGGACTATTGTATGCACACATGTCTCCTCATGAGTGGGCCTTTGAGATTTTCTAGGAATTATTTGTCTCAATTAAGTGGGCCAATCCCAAATAATCCAACAATCCCCCACTAGATCTCAAAGTCCATTTAGAGATTTGCCAATACTCACTACTGTTTGATATACCAACGTTTCAGCAGAGACTGTTAAGTTGAACTTCTGCCTAGAGCTCTAAGCTACACCCATCCACAACTTGAACAATGGACTAAGCCTTGAATTGCAAGTTTTGTGTGAACAGGTTTCACTCAAAGTCATAACTGATACCTGGCTGCCAATAGCCTTCTCCGCGGGTGGAGCATATGAGTCGTACTCCATGGTCTCTTCATGAGCTTACTAGAGATCACCCGAGTCTCATAGACTGCGACTTTAGACAATCGGGCTCATATAGGTGTGTTCTTTCAAGAATGCTCAGAGAACAAAGATCTTCGCTAGTTATAGCCAATAGAAACACATTAAGGCATATCGCCATCCCGCTTTACAAAGATTTTGAGAGTATTGCATCTTCACTTAGAGAGGGTAATAGATTACTCTCCTCGTTCTCCAATAGCTTGTTTTACCCAGACTCAATTCACGGATCTCCGATCACAAAGGTCGGAGTTACCACTATGGCAACTTATATGGGTCTCATACCCATCTCCTCGATGCACCTTCTATCACATTCCGTGATAGTCCCTTCGTAAAGGGATCTGCCAGGTTTTTGTCTGTTTGAATATAAGTCACACTTATTACTCCGGAGTTTCTCAATTTCCTGACAGACTTCAGTCGTCTTTTAACGTGTCTTGATGAATTCGCATTATCCTTAGCACTGTTCACTTTAGCAATCACAGCATTGATTATCACAGTTCATAAGGATAGCGGTATCGGTTTTTCAACCACCGCAAGTCCATCAAGAGCTCACGCACCAATCTGCCTCTACAAATGGTCAGATCTAAAGCAGTGAGCTCCGCCTCCATGGTTGACCTTGTCAAGATGGTCTGTTTGCAAGACCTCCATGACACTGCACCACCACCAATGGTAAACACATATCCACTGGTGGCATAGAGCTCATCTACATCAAATCCGATTCGAGTCATCAGTATCCTCAAGCATCGCAGGTGCCTGAATAGTGAATCGCATAACTCATAGTACCTTTCAAATAGCGATTACCCTTTCAAGTGCATGCCAATGATCTCGAACCGGGTTTGACATGAACCTACTCAATTTGCTCACAAAGAAATGATATATCAGTCTCGTTGCACTAGCAAGATACATGAGCGAACCGACAATCTGAGAATATCTCAATTGGTTTAAGCCAATTCTCTTATTCTTTCTCAGTGTCACACTGGGATCATAAGGAGTTGGAGAGGGCTTGCTGTCCATAAAGCCAAACCGGCTCAAGACCTTCTCCACATAGTGGGATTGCGAAAAAGTAATCCCACTCTCATCCTTAATAAGCTTGATGTTCAGAATTACACCAGCTTCTCCCAGATCTTTCATATCAAATTTCTTTGACAGAAAAGACTTGACCTCATTGATCACATCAATATTTGTGCCAAAGATCAGTATATCGTTTACATAAAGACACAATATAACTCCTTCACCCCCACCATAGCGATAGTATACACATCTATCAGCCTCATTAATGACAAAGTTCGCAGAAGTCAAAGTGGTGTCGAACTTCTCATGCCATTGCTTAGGTGCTTGTTTCAGGCCATACAAAGATTTCAATAATTTACACACCTTGCTCTCTTGACCCTTTACTACATACCCATCAGTCGCTCCATGTAGATTTCCTCATCTAACTCTCCATTATGAAAGCTATCTTCACGCCCATCCGATGAACGAGAAGACCATATGAGGCACCAGGGAAAGTAATACTCGAATGGTGGTCATTCTAGCAACAGTGAATAAGTATCAAAGAAATCTTCGCCTTCTTTTGGGTGTAACCCTTAGCCACAAGCCGAGCCTTGTACTTCTCAATAGTACCATCGTGCCTAAGCTTCTTCTTGAACACCCACTTACAACCCATGTGTTTACAACCATAGGGTCGTTCGGTCACCTCCCAAGTCCCATTGGCGAGAATCGAGTCCATCTCATTCTCGATGCTTCTTTCCAATTATCTGCATCCGAGATGCATATGCCTCGCAATGGACGGGAGTATCATCCACGAGGTACATAATGAAATCATTGCCAAAGGATTTTTCAATCCTCATCTCTTGCTCTTTCTAGGAGCTTCATTGTCATCCTCCTCTAGGATTTTCTCAAGTGGTTGCTCAAAAGACTCAACAGTGTAATAGTCTCGTGAATTATCTCGTAAGAAAATCTAGAAGTGCTATGCATATCTTTCATCGGAAATATATTCTCAAAAACGTAGCATCACGAGACTCCATAATAGTATCAACATACATATCGTGCACATCGATTTAACTACTAAAATCTATAAGCGATGCTCACGAGCATATCCCGTAAAGACACAATCCATCGTCTTAGGCCCGAGCTTACGCTTTTTGTTAATCGGACATTGACTTTCGCCAAGCATCCCCATGTGCGTAAGTAAGAAAGTGATGGTTTTCTTCCAACCCACTTCTCGTAAGGGGTCTTCTCCATGTTTCATTGGGAACTCTATTCAGACATGACATGAAGTCAACATGCCTCCCCCACCATGCCTTAGATAAACCAAAGAAGGTTCAACATGGCATTCACCAAGTCGGTCAACAGGCGGTTTTTCCTCTCGGCAATCCCGCTTGATTCAAGTAGTAGGAGGTGTCCTCTCATGAATAATACCATGTTCCGCATGTAAATCATCAAAGATTTTGGGAAAAAATTTGCCACCACGATCCGACCTAAGACGCTTGATCTTTCTCTCTAGTTGATTTTCAACTTCACTTTATAGATTTTAAAGTAGTCTAGTGTCTCGTCCTTAGTTTTCAACAAGTAAACATAGCAAAATCTAGTCGCATCATCAATCAATGTCATGAAATATCTCTTTCCACCTTTTGTCAACACACCATTCATCTCGCACGGATCGTAATGTATGAGTTCTAGAGGTGCCAAGTTCCTCTCCTCACCGCCTTGTGAGGCTTTCGAGGTTGCTTTGATTGCACACAACTATGGCACTTAGAACCTTTGGCAATAGTGAAATTCGAATTAAACTCATGCCGAAAGCCGATTCATAAGACCAAAATTAATGTGGCATAAACGAGAGTGCCAAGTACTCGCATCATCATTAACACTACCACATATATGGTTCACAGACTTATTATTGAAATCTGAAGGAAAAGCGGAACAAGCCTCCGTGACTCATAGCCTTTACCAATAAATAGTCCATGCTTGGACACAACTACTTTATTGGACTCTAACACTACCTTAAACCCATCTCGCATAGAAGGGAGCCACTAACGAGATTCTTGTTGATAGAAGGACATGTCGCACGCTCTCACCGCACGATCTTTCCCGGTGAACTTCAGATCCATTGTGCAATGCCATGAATGAAGCATGTGACCCATTCCCCATCGTGACGGAGGAATCCCAATGACCGATAAGAAGAGAACATATTGATGTCGTAACACACATGAACGTTAGCACCAGATCAATCCACCAACCGGAAGGCTGAAATATCGAGAATCTGTAGGTAAATTACCATACCTGCGTCTCAAAGATTGCTAGCGGTCATCGTGTTGTGACCTTGGACGTCTGTCCATTTGTTGGCCTTTTTCCCTCGATGGTCTGCACGATCAGGGCATTCCTTGGAAAAGTGTCCGACCTCACCACATGTGAAGCAGGGTAGCTCAGCCTTGTTCATCTTCTTCTTCTTGAAGTTGGTAGTCTTGTTAGGCTTATTTTCCCTTTGTTCTTGCCGTAGTTCTTCTGAACCATGTTGGCGCTGGACTGGCCCTCGGCTCCTTTACCATTGAAATCCTTAGCCCGAGCCTTCTCTTCAACATCAAGGGACGCTATCAGGTTTTCGATTGATATATTTGTCCTCTTATGTTTTAGAGTAGTGCCGAAACTCCTCCACGAGGGAGGCAGTTTTGCAATGATGCAACCGGCCACAAAAGGATCAGGTAAGACACATTCTAGGAGTTCGAGTTCCTTGACAATGCATCAGATCTCATGGGCTTGCTCTACAACAGAGCGATTATCACCATCTTATAGTCATGAAAGTTCTCCATGACATACGCTTCATCGCCTGATCCGATGCACCGAACTTGGCATTTGATGTATCCCACAAGACCTTCAAGGTCTATTATGTGCATGTACACATCACACGATTTGCCGGCAAGAACGCTAAGAATGCATCCCACGAAGAGAGTATTGGCATCCGTGAAACTCTTCTGCTGCTCGGCAGAGAGATCACCTTCAGGTTTGCCTTTACTAACCCAGAATACATTCATAGCCGTAAGCCAGAGCGTGACCTTGACTTGCCACCTCTTAAAGTGCACACCAGAGAATTTCTCCGGCCTCAGTGCATCGGCAAAACCAGCCATTGATAATCCAGGAAATTGTCTACAATAAGGTTTTTGGATTGTTGAGAAATTAGACATTTTCCAGATTAAATTCTGAATATAAATCATGAACAGCATCACAGAAACTAGCATGTATATCTCTAACATACTAGATAGCACGAACATCATTATCATCTTGATAAACATGATTAGGACAGATCGAACGTACTGAGCAGAAGAGGATGATGGCGCGTTGCGTTGCAGTTGCGGTGTTGATGTAGTAGGTGCAGTTGCGGTGTTGACGAGGTCGACGTTGGTGACGGCGCGTCGCAGAAGCCGCTGGCTACGACGACGTCCAGCAGCAGGAATAGGAAGACGAGCCGTGGTGACGATCTTGAGCAGTCGCGCGGAGCGCATCCCAAAAACCTTATTCGCCCTCTCCCGGTGCAGGATCTCGAAGACGAAGCGTTCCGGAGACCTACTCTCCCGATTGCAGATGCACGTCGGCGCTCGGGATGGAGAAGATTACAACGGCGGCGGCAGGAGCGAGAGGTGGCAAAACCCTAGCGATGTGTATCGCTCAGATTCTCTACACGGGTGCACGACGCAAGATTTATAGGGTTACTCGTAACCGTGACCGAACGTGACTCGAGGACGTGCCATGATCGGAGTCGATTCTGAGTCCGATCTCATACCGCAAACGCGATTATCCCGAGTAGCAAAAGAATAAACCGCAAAAGGAGGCTGCGTCTGCGCAAGGCCCTGGACTGGATTTCGCGGACCATTCACGCAGTGCCGACGCCTCGCGCCTCCGCCCCCGCCGCCTGCTGCGTGTGCAGCCCGAGCCCGGCGAGGCGAGGCGAAAGGCTGTGTGGGCTTTCTCCCTTTCTCCCACATGATTCTAGGAAGGTGGAGAGAACTCTCCCTTTTAAGTTGGTCATCTTCCACCTCCACAAGCAATATGGGACTATTGTATGCACACATGTCTCCTCATGAGTGGGCCTTTGAGATTTTCTAGGAATTATTTGTCTCAATTAAATGGGCCAAGCCCAAATAATCCAACACAACACACACCGATTAACAGAGAGGAAATCCTAAAGAAAAAATAGCACTGCACTTGGTGTCTATCTAAATATTCAGAAACAAAGTATGAGACAATTATCAGAGAAGAATAACCTAATAGGCTAATACTAATGCATTTGACAATTTTCAAACTAATGCTGCATCACAGTTGGGGATCAAATCAGTAGCGCTGGCAATAGCATCACAGATTCACATATTCACAGTTCAACCTATCAAGAACTTTACTTTGAATATACAGCCGGCCCTTTTGCGTGGTTCTTGCACTGATCTTGCCTTAAGGTATACAAAAATTTAATTCGAACTTCAAATCAATAGATTCAGAGGCATATATCTTGGAGTAGGTATACAAAAGCTTAAAGAAATAGCTCACTTTTGTCCAGGCTCCAGGGAGAACCGGCAACTCGGCAAGGCGACAAACCCTAGCAGTTCTCCAGTCCCAGCGTCCTGCTCCCGCAGTCCCGGGCTCCCGGCGTCCTCCGATGGCTGGATCCCGGCGTCCCGCCTCCCGCGATGCCTCCCGCAGTCCCGGCGTCCCGCGATGCGCTGGCCTAGCTCCCTTCCTCCAAACCCTAGAGCCCGGATGCTTCAGCCGTCGCTGGCTCGCCGCCAGTGGTGAGTCGACGGGGGCGTTGCTCGAGCTGAGGCAGAGACGTGGCGTCACGGTCACGGGGGGATTGATTTAGGGTTTGCCATTTTGGAATTGGGGATGGGGATTGGGGAGGAATCGCCAAATGACTCGGGGGCTGGAGAGGCCGCTCGGGTTGGGTTGGGGACTTGGGGTCTTGGGGAGATGTGTGAATGTGTGATGGGGGAAGGGGATTAGGGGAACCGGGCCCACGAGGAGACGGAACGGGAGTCGGGATGGCCGAACGGCTCACAGAGTCACAGTCTTGCGCCTAGGGGTGGCACGGGCCATTCTCACGGGAGTGCCTCCCGCCCCGTCCCTCATGATCTAAAATTTTCCCCGTCCCCGTCCCCGTTCTCCGTCTCGGGGGAGAAAATCCCCCCATCCCCATCCCCGTTCAGGTATCGGGGCCCCGTCGGGGACCCATCCCCGCGAAAATTTCACACAAGAGAAGAGCTCTTATAGCCATTTTAACTCTAAAATCATATCAATAGACAAGGAAAAAAAGATTGCATGCATTCATTGAAGATTATGTTGTCCCATTTATGAAAATGTGAATATGATGGGCTAGAGAATATGTTTGCAATCTAATAACTAAATTAGACTAAACTAAATTTGGATCCCCAACTGGTCCTCATGGGAAAAAATTCTCGTCCCCATCCCCGTCATCCCCGACGGGGGGATAATTTTCCCCGTTTCCATCCCTGCGGGGGACGATTTCTTCCTATACCCATCCCCTAATAGAGGAATTCCCCGCCGGGGATCGGAGAACGGGTCCCCATTGCCATCCCTACTTGCGCCCAAGTCCCAATGGCCCAGGAGAGCTACCGAGCTTGCACGAATACTCGAGCTCGGCTCGTCAGGCTCGCGAGCTCGGTTCGTTTGGGCTCGAGCCGAGCTCGAATCGAATCTGGGACGAGTCGAATCCGAACCGTTTGCGAGCCTCGAGCTTTTTTTACAGCCCTACATGGGATGAATCATGCCGGACGAGAAGGAGACCACAAGATTTTGTTCGTCTTCTGACTGGTCTTAATACCACTCGCAAATTGCACGTTTCATGAGGCTCCTTGCACGGTGCATGATCAACTTTGTCGAGGTCAAACGTGGCATCGAAGCCCACCAGCACGGACACGCCGAGCGTGGGTGGCGCGCCATCGCCATGGATGCTGATGGGAAGAATCATCAGGCTAACCTGGCTGGCTCTGATCAACTGCAGCGAACAAGTTTGATGCATGCTTGCAACAACATTCCCAACCGATTACAACCGCGACTCTGGTCTCTGGGGACCTTCTCGTTGAATCGCAATTCTGCAAACTGTCCACCATGGGGCCACTTATCAGTGTAGGAGGCAATGGCAGTCCTTAGATAGCTTAAGATCGATGGAAAGAAGAGAAGAGAAGGCTATGGATGCACTTACCTTAGGCATGTACAATGGTACATGTTAGGTGTTTGTAAAATTATGCCAAGTAAGATTTTAGGTAATATAGAGGAGAGAGAAAGCTGTTGTCTTCTATTTAACAGACGGTCTTATAGATAGCTTTGTATTTTATATGCTATTATACAGACAACCTGTTAATTGGATGAGAGTCTATTACAAACAACTATATAAATGATCTATTGTATGAGTTATTTTTAGTGTTGCCTATAGATGATATAGAGATATATTATAAACAGCTATTATCTATACTACTATACATGTATGCTCTTATAGCTTGTCGGTAAAAAATAATGTAACAGGATAACTACTACCTTCCCATCCTGGGACTACAGAGGTCAACGTTGTACTGGTCATGGAGATCTGCTGCTTGCCAAGGTTGGTGCTTGTGATCCAGGATGTTGGCGACTGCCAAAGCCTAGTGTTCAGCAGCACAGTTAGGATTGTGCTAAATATCGGGCTGAAAAC
Source organism: Guadua angustifolia (assembly GCA_036346375.1). Classification (NCBI taxonomy): domain Eukaryota; kingdom Viridiplantae; phylum Streptophyta; class Magnoliopsida; order Poales; family Poaceae; genus Guadua; species Guadua angustifolia. The sequence continues at coordinate 47,316,815 of CM070514.1, forward strand.
TAAGTAGCTATAATTAACACCAAATATAAAATTAAACGGCTAAAATTTTCAATTCATATATAGAAGGTATTCATTACCACTAGACATACGTCTCGAGCCATTGCCCCAGCTACCCTAGGCCCAGCTCCACCCCCTTCGCAAGGGTGGCGGCTGGCTGTTTGCCGAAGCAAAGAGCCATCCACAAATCAAATGGTGCAAGCACCTATTCGGGGTTCGTCGTGTGTCAGGACATCGCCTTTCATAGTCGCGCATTGAGGAGTGCCCTTTCGTTTTGCGCCTGAGGTGAGCGGTTTTTGCATTCGTTAATCCGTCTCGCCTGTATCTTGTTGCTTGCCCCTTCCTTATGTTTCAGTGCAGTTCGGCATTGCCTGAGATGAGCGTTTTTGGCATCCGTTAATCCGTGTCGTCTGCTTGCTTACCCGTTCCTTTTTGTTTCGGCACAGTTCGGTATTCTTCACCTCTGTGTATTTTGCTGTCTATCAGGGAATCATTTTTCCTCTTTGCTAACTTACTGTAGGGAACAAAATTTAAGCGCTTGGAGAAGGCAGGAAGGGAATCTAAAATGGATCGTGTTTTGGCTTCTCAGATGATGATGGATCAGAAAAAAAAAAGCATACTTCCGAGGAATGAGTTCATTCAAGCTTATTTGGTGACCATCAAGGTAGCTGCATCTGAATCCATTTCCTTTGCTTGTGTTTGATTGCTGCAAGTAGCTTGGATGACGAAATGGTAGATTTCATTGTAGACGAAGAAGAAATTGATGCGAACGGCCAAATTACAAGGTACAGTGCTTCTTTTTTGTATTTTGTGCCTACTATTTTGTACCTCTGTGCAAGTATGTCAGACCATGTATGTTGTAAGTTATTTACATGTACTGCCCTCTGTTGCAGAAGGCAGAAGGTTAAAAGGAAGCCAATATGACAAGCAGCAGGTGTATCATCATCTGCCTTGCAAGAGGCCCATATATATTTGGTGATGTTGATGAGCTGTTAGCTCTAAGAAACCAAGAGCTTGAGAGGGATGCTGCTAATTCTAGTGAGTTGAGAGGAAAGAGGCTTGAAGATGAATTTGAACCATTTATTCTTGCAGAGAAGTATATGACACCAAAGGATGAGCAGATAAGAGAAAATGATGTACCTGAGAGAATGCAGGTTAGTACCTGTTGACACTATTTTAGAGACAATCTTGATTTAGTAGATAGTGTATGTCTAATTTATTTCTCATTTAGTAGTTGTCTGAAGAATTGACCGGCTATCCTCCAACAGACAACACAATGATAGAGGAAAAAAAATACATGGATACACATCAAACTCACTGGTGATGGCTTTCTGTCCTTTTTGGCAATGAGCAAGTGAACAAGGAGATTGACCAGAAGGACATTGCGAATGTCTTGACCATGCTACATGTCAATAAATTTGAAGTATGAAAATTATACAAGTACTCTACAAAATTCCTTATGCTTCCTCTGTGCTAACGTAGTTTTTTTACCTGTAAGATTCCATTCATTGCGATGTATAGGAAGGAGAGTAGCCCAAGTCTGTTAAAGGATGTTGATGCCATTGAACAGGAGAATGACGAAGACACACCTAAAATGAGGTGGCATAAGGTAACTAGCTATTCGTTACTAGACTTTTGGTTCCTCTCCCTGAATTTATTAACACTTCGCAGTTACTGAAACAGTTGTTGTGGTCATTTTAGCTGCTTCGGGTTGTTCTTGTTCACACCTTAGACAGCAAGTGGCTACTTCTTTAGAAGTGAAAGATTGCTTTGGAGATGTACTATGAAAAAAGATTTGATGATGCGAAACAAAGAATAGATGACAACACCATCAACTACGGCAAGAGCGTCATGGTATGATTCGAAAATCACGCCTCCGTTCTTTTTTTCCGGTCCAATAAATATCAGATGATAGTGAAAGCGTATGGCAATAGGCAATACGTGATTGATTGATTATCAGAGAGATCAATACATGTATATATAACAGACCTTGCCTTATCTCATCACCGGTTAATGGAAACAGATCCCGGGAGATTAGGAAGGTAAGGGCTAATCACAACGTATGTGCCGGACGCGCTACAGGAACAGCCAAGGAAAGTGCGGACGGAGCGCCAGGAGGTTGAAGCCGTTGGGCGAGGATATTGCGCAGCAGAATCATGCGCTAACACCCCCCCGCAGACGGAGCGGCGGCTTGCCGGACGTTCAGGCTGGAGCGAAAGTCGGTGAAGATGGACGCAGGCAGCCCTTTGGTGAAGATGTCGGCGTACTGAGAAGTAGTAGGCACGTGCAGGACGCGGACGTCGCCAAGGCCAACTCATTCACGAACAAAATGGAGATCAATCTCGATGTGCTTGGTCCGTTGATGTTGCACCGGGTTGGTGGAGAGGTAGACGGCGCTGATGTTGTCGCAGTAGACGACCGTGGCACAACGTGGAGGAAGATGTAACTCGAGGAGAAGTTGTCGGAGCCAACAAACTTCGGCAATCGTGATTGGCAATCGCCGTTATTTCAAACCTCAAAGACTAGAGCGGAGACGGTGACTGACGCTTGGACGACCAAGATACCAAATTGTCGCCGAGGAAGACAAGATATCCAGAGGTAGACCGGCGCGTGTCGGGCAGCCGCCCAATCAGGCGTCGGAAAAGACAACCAGATCGCAGACGAAGACCGGTGAAGCAAAGAATCCATGGTCGAGAGTCCGGATATGTACCGCAAGATCCTCTTCATGGCCGCAAGGTGTGGAGCTCGAGGATCATGCATATACAAGCAGATCTGTTGGACAACGAGGTGATGTCGGGTCGAGTAAATGTGAGGTACTACAAAGCCGCAAGCAAATGTCATGCGATAGTTCGGCGAGAGTCTGCATGGGGTCATCGTTTTCAAAACCGTCGTGATATGGAATATGGATCACCATCGGCCTCGTGATGAGAGCTTCCTTGAGTGTCGAAATCCTGATGCGGTTATATAACACACCGTCGTAATATCTGATAGTCATTACAGGCGGTTATATTTAGAAACCGTGGATGATATCTTACATCACGACGGTTGCCGCATGGCTTGCATTGAGTCATACCAAAGACGATCCAAAATGTCAAGGCACATCTTGCATTGAGTCATACCGAGAAAGTAACAGACCCTCGTGACGGTGCGAGCGTAAACACCCAAGAAATGATGTAGCTCACCGAGATCCTTCATAGAGAACTTCTTGATCAAGGGAGGAAATGGCCCATTGGAGAAGAGTCGGGTGGATCTTTGTGACGACGATGTCATCTACGTGTGAGGAGGTATATCAAGTCGGACCCACGGCGCCAAACAAACAGGAAGCATCGATTTAGTCTCCGAAAAACCAATGGATCAAGGTAGGTGGCAAACGATGAACCATGCTCGAGGAGCTTGCTTGAGCCCATATAAAGACTTGTTCGCATTTACGCATATAGTCTGGATGAGAGTGATCCACAAAACCGGAAGGTTGACTGCAATAGACTGTCTCTTGCAAAGTGCCATGAAGGAAAGCATTCTTGACATCAAGTTGATGAATAGGCCAGTTGCGAGAGAGCGCGAGGCTGAGGACGGTGCGGACGGTAGCAGGCTTGACCACCGGACTGAATGTCTCCGAGAAATCGATGCCAGGGCGTTGAGTGAAGCCCCGAAGAACCCAGCGAGCCTTGTACCGATCCAGACTCCCATCAGCATGAAACTTATGCTTGAAGATCCACTTGCCAGTGACGAGGTTGGTGTTGGGCGGACGGGGAACGAGATCCCACGTATGGTTGGAGCGGAGGGCGGCGTATTCCTCCTCCATGGCCGCTCTCCAATTGGAGTCAAGAAGAGCAAAGACGCAGAAGACCGTGGTAATCGAGACAAAGACGAGGTGTGAAGGTTGAAGTGCTGCTTCAGTTGACGAAAGCCAAGCTTACCACGAGTAGTCATGCTGTGAGTATTGGCAACAGGGGTAACAGGAACGGCTGAAGTGGGGAGTTCCCGCTGCAAGGCAGTTGTGCTCGGCCCTTCAGTTGAAGCGGGAGGTCCGGTAGAAGTGGGCGACGGCGCGAGTCCAGCAGGTTCGGCTGAAGGGCACAGGGAGGGCGCTGGACCAAGCCCATCGGCAGCTTCAGTATGGGCGGATGACCAGGACGCGCGGGCAGGACTGTGTGGCGCGCTGGTCGAGTCGACAGGCGTTGCTGGTGCGAGCAACGAAGGAGGCCGGAGTGTGCTGGCAGGAAGAGGTAAGTCTGCACAATCAGTCTCCAAAAAATCAAGATTAGTAGCCTCAGTGTTAGCCGTCGGTAAATTAGCAAAAGGAAACGAGTGCTCCTAAAAAACGACGTGCCGGGAGACAATGAGACGATTGGTGGAGATGTCAAGGCAGCGATATCCTTTGTGCTCAGAAGAATACCCCAGGAAAACACACAAAGAGGAGCGTGGGGACAATTTGTGAGGGGCAGTAGAAGAAAGGTTGGGGTAACAAGTACAACCAAAAACACGGAGGTGGTCATAAGACGGGTGTGTATCATGGAGGGCAAAGTAGGGTGTAAGGAAGTGCAAGACCTTGGTTGGGTGCCGATTCAGAGGTAGGTGGCGGTGTGTAAAGCCACCCAATAGGCGGCGGGAAGGTCGGCTCGAAAAAGAAGAGAGCGATAATGTTGTTTGTAGTCGCGGATGACTCGTTCGCCGCGCCATTTTGGGAAGAAGTATAGGGACACGACATGCGAAGATGGACACCATTGGAGAGAAAGAAGATGCGGAGGCGAGTTGTCGAACTCACGGCCATTGTCGACTTTGGAGAGCTTTAATGGTGGTGGAAAAAAACCGAAAGTAACATAAGAGAAAAAATGAGAAAGGGTAGTAAAAGTGTCTCGATGAAGACGTAAAGGAAAGGTCCACAAATAATGAGAGCAATCATCAAGAATGACTAAATAGTATTTGTAGCCCGATACACTGACAATGGGGGAGGTCCAAAGATCACAATGAATAAGATCAAATTTTGCAGTGGCGCGAGAGCTAGAAGAAGAAAAAGGCAATCTAGTATGGCGGCCGAGTTGACAAGCATGACAAACGGGCTTTGGCGCCTTTATTTAAAGGTATACCATATGAGCTAGAAAGTTGTGAAAGGGCCTCACGACCGGATGGCCGAGGCGGCGGTGCCATAGAGTGTTGTTGGAGGTGTGGGCGACAAGAGCTTCAGGCGCACGAGGACGGAGGCAAAAGGGTAGAGTGATCCTGAGCTATTGCACTTGACGATCACGCTCTTGGATCAAGATCCTTCACATAGAAGCCAAAGGGTCAAACTCGATTTTAACAAGAGTTATCGATGGTAAATTGGTGAACCGAGATAAGATTTTTAATAAGTCGGGAGTAACTAAGACATTATGAAGTTTAAACCGAGAAGAAGGACAAGCAAGACTAGCAGCACCAAGATGTGTAATGGTAGTAAATGACCATTGCCGACAACAATAGAGGAGGGAGTATGATGGCTAGGAGGATGAGCAATGGAGAGGATCTGGGCATCCGAAGTCATATGAGAGGTAGCACCGTATCCATATACCATTCATTCGGCGGTGGGGATGCAATGTCGCGGTGTTGAAGGCGTTGACCAAAGCTTGTTGGTCCCATTGAGTGCATGCCACCGAAGGAGACCAGCCGTGAAGGGAGGGGGCAGAGATGAGGCGCCACAGAGGCAAGGGAGTGGGTCTTTGGTGGAAGATGGTTGACGGCACTAGCGAAGGGAGCCCCGGACGGGGGCCTAGAAGACCAGAGCAGAGCTGCTGGCCCGAGGGTCGCCACATCTGAATCGTCCTACCAGGGGTTGTAGTGGGGACGCCACACGGCGGGGCACGACCATTGTTGGGGACGGCCGGATCGCCGCTGGCGCCAGATGGTCTTGCCGGTGTTGCGGCGGGCCGACCACCACGACGGCGGCCGCGGCGAGTGTTGTTGACGCCGCCCGACGAGTTGTTGCGGAGGTGCCCGCGAGAGCCGCCGGCCGCCGAGGGGCGAGTGGTGGCGACGAAGGCGATCGACTCTCGCCGGTAGGACGCTTGAGCGGTTGATTTCTTCGAGTAGAAGTTGGGAGCGGGCTTCAACAAAAGTAGGGAAAGGACGCCGCATGGGGAGAAAGGTGGCCATGTGGGAGTACTGTTCGTTGAGGCCACGGAGGATGGTGAAAACCAACGCCCTGTCGCCGACGTTTTGTCGAGATCGCAAGGGCATCACCATGTTTTTGAGGCGACGGCAGATGTCGGAGATGGAGAGGACGCCTTGATCGAAAGTGCGGAACTCGGCTTCAAGTGCAGTGCGTGGCTCTCCATTTGCCGAGGAATTGATGCTCGAGCCCCGCCTGACAATGCGGGCGGTGACCGAAGCGCCCATGACGAGTTCGAGAAGCTTCGGTGGAGATGGAGCCGTAGAGAGCGAGAGAGGATGACGCATCCATGCGAGCCTAGTCCGATCCTGCGGAGGCCGGGTGTCGACGAGGACATGATCGGTTAGGGCGTATTTGCCGAGCACCACGAGCATCGAGCCGCGCCACTTGGAGTAGTTGGAGGCCGCTAAATCGAGGGTGACGGAACGAGAGCCTTGGCGTTGAGGACAGCCACCGCTGGGCGTGAAGAGCGGCAACGGTGTCGGATGTCGAGGGAGATAACGCGTCGCCGCAAAGACCGGTCGGGTCGAGGTCAAGAAGAGGGACCGGAGAGGGCGAACGATCGCGGCGGCCGCGCCGAGGCAACGTGTCAAGGGCGACAAGATCGAGAGTGGGCGTCGGGGCCGTCGGTAGCGTTCGCAAGGGAAGCCTTGAAAAAGCGCCGCCGCGACCAAGAAGCAATGTCAGCGGCGAAGCCATTGAGGGAGGGACGGCTACTAGAAGCGCGGAAGGAACAGCGGTGAGCGCGGGGAGATCTGCGTCGATACCATGAAAGCGTATGGCAATAGGCAATACGTGATTGATTGATTATCGAGAGATCAATACATGTATATATAACAGACCTTGCCTTATCTCATCACCGGTTAATGGAAACAGATCCCGGGAGATTAGGAAGGTAAGGGCTAATCACAACGTATGTGCCGGACGCGCTACAGGAACAGCCAAGGAAAGTGCGGACGGAGCGCCAGGAGGTTGAAGCCGTTGGGCGAGGATATTGCGCAGCAGAATCATGCGCTAACAGATAGATCGCACGCATATGCTTTTTATAACATGGCTGATAAATGGCACAATCTATTTATCAATGCAGGTCATCAGGTACACCATGGATGATTCCTCTGCTTGCTTCATCAACAACCAATTTTATGACAGGGACGTCCATGTGACCCTTGATGGAGTAACTCACCTCATACTTGCTTGGTCAGTCAGCATCTTGCCTGACCGCGATACCATTGCATTCAACAGCGCTAAGGTTTGATGATATATGATCATTGCAGACTGTGTAAAGTAGCTACATATGATAAATAGTTTATATTTTACTGATTGAAATTTCCTTAATGATGGTGTTGTTAGGTCAAAACACAGACGTCAGTCAGGGTGAAGAAGCCCATCATGGTGGAGCAGTAGCCAGATGGCCTGAAATGGTCATGGATGCCTGAAAATCTGAAGCCCTTCATGACTAATGAGAAGAGCAGCTTCAAAAAGAACGAGCTCTTGGAGCAGATCGGCACATCTACTGATCAAAGAGGCTACTTGTGATACAGGACAAGGTAATCAATAAAAACAATTCACCCTAGATTAAACCCTGCTCAAATGTTTACTGAATATATATTGCCTGATCTAAATCTAAAACATCTCTCATAAAATATGCATAGCTTTAAGCACAAGGGAGACGCAAGCTGCAAGCTGTATTTGAACACAACCTGCCATGAGCTTTATGATTTTGTCAATGGGAAGCTTGTTGGCGAGTACTTTCCTGCTGGCTCAAACATTTTTGCTCAATATGTACTTTGCGCATCAATTTGACGAAGTTAATGTTTGTTTGAAAAAAGTGCTTGACAGGGCAACAACAGTCTCCTAGCAGAGCTTTCATCTTTCAACTGGAATCTCTAGTGAAGCTTCACGATGGCAAGAACTACCTTTCTCTCCTGAGAGCCACCATTGGCCTGAAAGTGCTTAACGATGCCTGTTCCTTCGTGTCAAACAGAACTACGGAGCTTTGTTTGAGCTGATGCCCGCTGGCATTGTTGGAGAACTGGTCAAGCTAGTCGACGCCAACAGCACCGCCGTCGATCTCTCCCATAGCTCTTGGTCTTACAAGGTACAGAACATCTCTATCTACTCTCCTTTCTTCTAAAGATTCAATCTATACCATTGCATTGTTGGAAATCAGCCGGCCAAACCTCACGCGAACAGAGTTGAACACGAGGAAAAACAGAGCACAGAATACTCGACAGAAGCAAGAATTTGGTGCCGCACAACTTCTGCAACTTTTCTGGGTATTCTTCTCTTCTTTAAATAGGTAAACAAACTCTGAATATACAGACTCCAAAACAGAACCGAACTCTGAAACGGAAACTAAATCGGAACTGAAAATTCGCAATGACTACTGTTCCTTGACCGACAATGCTACAGACTCCTTTCTTCTTACAACTCCTACTGAAATAAAATTATTGACTTCTTACTAAAAATAGAACAGACTAACAAGATTAGACAACATTTCACCTCCCTAATCTTGTTTTTCCTTATTAATTTCCACCAGACCGAGTTTGTTTCTCAACTCTAAGAACTTCTGTCGGCCCAATGATTTAGTCAGAATGTCTGCCAGCTGATTTTCTGAACTTACATGCTCAATATTGATTTCTCCTGCCTCCACTCGTTCTCTGATGAAATGATACCGAACATCTATGTGTTTGCTTCGATCATGAAGAATTGGATTCTTACAGAGAGATATTGCTGACTTGTTGTCGATGTGAAGTATAGGACACCGGTTTTTCTCCCAACATCTCTCCCGAAGAATCGTCCAAGCCATACACCCCGGCATCCGCCGTAGTAGCTGCCATATACTCGCTTCACAAGTCGATAGTGCAACTACCTTCGCTTAACTGATTGCCAACTAATCAAACTCTCCCCAAGTTTAAACAACACACCTGTTGTGCTTCTTCGATCATCTTCATCTCCTCCCATATCACTGTCGCTATAACCTTCCAGTCTTGCATCATCTGTTCTCCTCCTGAATTTGCATCCAATATAAATACTTCGACTATATACCGAGTATATGTTTGATCTTTGTTAAGTGTTCGGTTTCGGATTCTCCATGAAGCGGCTCACATATCCAACAGAGTATGCAATATCAGGTCTTGTATTTGCGAGATAGCGCAAACTTCCAACAATGCTTCGTAGTTTGTTTGATCTCAGAGGAGGAGAGTTACTTTCCTACCGAGTTTTAGTCTGGCTTCCATAGGTATTTGGCAAGGATTGCAGTCTTGCATCTCACATTTTTCCAAGATCTTCAGTGCGTATGCAGATTGACAAAGAGTAATCCCGTCCTCAGTTTGTTTTACTTCGATTCCGAGGTAATAGCTGAGCAATCCTAGATCACTCATGCTGAAAATTTTCTTCATCTCCCTTTGAACTTATTAATTTCTTGTACCGCCGCTCTGTAATGATCAAATCGTCTACATATACTCCAATCAACAGACGGTTCGATTATTACCTCGCATGTAAACCGCATGTTCTGCTTTCACTTCTTATGAACCCGATTGACAAAGAATGTCAGTCCAACTTGGAGTTCCGTGCTCTCGAGCTTGTTTCAATCCATATAGCGCCTTGTTTAGTTTCGTAACCTTCCTCGTGTTCCTTTCATCTACAAACCCCGGTGGCTGCGTTACATAAACTTCCTCTTCTATGTCTCCGCTCAAAATGCGGTTTTCACGTCCATATGATGCACTTCCCGCTTTTGTGTGTCGCGAATGGCGATCAATGATCTTATTGTCTCCAATCGAGCCATCGGAGCGAACACTTCTTCGTAGTCAATTCCTTGACGCCGACATATCCTTTTGCCACTATTACGGCTTTGTGTTTCACCACAGCTCCACTTGAGTCCTTTTTACCTTAAAGACCCACTTCAAGCCTATTGCGGTGTCCTTCAGGAGTTCACCATATACGTGTGTTATTCTGTTCTATGGACTTCATTTCTTCTAGCATTGCTTGTCTCAAAGTAACTCCTTCTCGGCTTCATCAAAACAAATTTCGGTTCATCTCGCCGCAAGTAGACATGTACGTAACCCGCTCCTTGTAGTTCATACATAGGAGCCGTGGTGTCCATGATGTTTTTATGGTGCGATATCGTCTAGGTGCTTCATCAGATGGTTGTGAGGCATCTTCCGGCGGGCTCACAAATTCAACTGGGACTTTTCCTTGAGAAGTTTGAGAACTTACCGGGGTTACAGGCGTTGTCGCGCCAAGGTCTGTCTCAGAGTCTGACACATCTGGTGCTAGTGTTTCCTCTGTTGTATTTCTTATAAATATGTTCGTCGTATACTCTACCGTAAAATCTTCATCTGAAGGTTTACTTGCACCTCCCTGATTCATGCTTCCGTGCCAGTCCCAGGCAGCTTCTTCATCGAACACAATATCTCTTGATACATACACTCTGTTGCCAATAGGATCAAACACTCGGTAAGCTTTGGTACCTTGTTCATATCCAATGAGCACCGTTTTCAGACTTCTATCTTCGAGTTTCTTCAAATTCGGCTTTGTCACTTTGATATACGCTATGCAACCAAAAATTCTGAGATGTTGCACATTTGGCTTCTTTCCAGACCAAGCTTCCAGAGGTGTCTTCCCAGATATAATCGCGTGTGGGTGATCTATTTAACACGCATACGTACCGTGACCACGCTTTTCTCCCGTAAACGCGAGCATTCCTTTAGCCTTCATCATGCTTCGTGCCATCCCGATTATGGTCCGATTCTCGCGCTCTACTACTCCATTTTGTTGTGGTGAGTAGGGTGCAATGAGGTGCCTCTTCATCCCTTGATCTGCACAATATGCTGCAAATTCCATTGAAGTAAATTCTCCTCCACGATCGTCTCTCGATTTTTAGCCTCCTTCCCGACTCAACCTCCACAAATTGTGTGAAAACGTTTAATCGCAATTGAGGCTTCATTTTTAGATGCCGAAGATATATCCACATGAATCGCCAGTCATCGACGTAAGTAAAAATACTTCTTTCCACCGTGTAGTTGGGCTAATTTCTCCGCACAGATTGCCATGTACTAGATCAAGTGTTCCTCTCGCACGATACCCGGCTTCTTTTGGGAATCTTTGTTCTCATTGCTTGCCTATGAGACATCCGTCACAAATTTGTTTCGATTCTCAATCCTTGGCGACCAAGCACCATACTTTCTCGACTCGCTTTTTTCAATGCACCAAAATTCAAATGGCTATATCGAGCATGCCATCTCCATGCTTCATCGCTGCCTTTGATTGCCGGACAAATTGGTTGCGTAACCTTCGTGTTTAGTGTGTATAGCATATTTTCTCGATCTCTTGATTTTGGCTAGAAGTCGCCCATCTTCTTCACGGATGATCATCATCCCATCTCCAACTTGCACCTTGCAGCCACTTTTGTCCAGTTGCCCAACACTTATAATGTTGCTTTGCAAATTAGGAATGTAGTAAACGCTCACGAGAACTCGATGTTCTCCATTCAAACATGTGAACACAATCGAGCCTCGCCCAACTATGTTTATGAAAGAGTTGTCTCCAAATTTTACGCGTCCGTGAACTTGGTGTCAAGTTCGCAAAATTTTCACGCCGCCTTGGTCATGTGATTTGTGGCGCTGTGTCCACGCACCATTGTTCTGAGCCTTTTCTTGATCGGCTTGGATCGAACGTCGCTTTATTCGAATAGCTTCACCAGTTCAAATTCTTCGTGTTGTCGTTTCGAATTGCTTCTAATAAGAATAGTGATGGCTCTTCTCGGTGCTTTGAGTAAGGTTAACTGTTCCTTACTCGCTGGCTCCTTCTTTTCGCGTCTGGGTCTTCGCATTCTCCGCAAAATGTCCATAGATTCCGCAATTAAAACATTTTACCTTCGATCCGTCATGGCATCGAAAGTTGGCCTTCCATCTTGGCGCTCATCCCATCTTGCCGCCTTGTTTCTTCTTGGTTCGAGGAGTTCTCGATTTGGCGCTTCATCCGGCAGCCCACTCACTTCAAAGATGAGGAGAAGTTGTCCCGCTTTTCGCCGTAATCCCCAATTCCATAGCGCTCTTTCATCGAACGTAAACGCATCAGTTAGCTCCTCCACAATGAGTGTGGACAGTTCACCGTGGATTCAATGGCAATTGCAACTTGCACGAACTTTGGCGCCACCACCGTAGGAATTTCTTTACCACCTTGTCTTCTTTCATGGATCACCAAACGAGCAAGATTGCTAACAAGCCCTGTGAGTCGCATGGCAAAGTCATCCACCGACTCTTCTTCTTTCATACAGATTAACTCAAACTCGCGCCAATGCGTCAGTGTTCTTGCTTCATGAGCACGATCAAGACTCAATCTCATGGCCTTTATCGCTTCCACGCCTCCCGCGCAGACTCCTTCGCTCCAAGCATTACCAGCATCTCTGTCGGTACGGCTTGAAGAATCGCAGACATCGCCATCCGATCTGTTCGGTAGTCAGCACCACCGGGCTCGATCGCTTCCCATACTCCCTGTGCTTGCATGTTTACTCTCATGAGCACCTCCCATTCCATGTAGTTGGTTCGCGTGAGCGTGGGGTACCGGACGTGCACCCCAGCCTCCTTCACCGGCTGTGCCTGCCGCACCTCCCAGAGGGCCTTGCTGTTGCTTCCATCACCATCCCCCGCACCTCCGGAGCGCCCTCCTCTGGTGCGATTCATCGGTGGTGATGACGATCTGGATACACGCCTTGACATGGCGAGGGATCCGTGTAGAACCGCTCTGATACCAAATGTTGGAAATCAGCCGGCCAAACCTCACGCGAACAGAGTTGAACACGAGGAAAAACAGAGCACAGAATACTCGACAGAAGCAAGAATTTGGTGCCGCACAACTTCTGCAACTTTTCTGGGTATTCTTCTCTTCTTTAAATAGGTAAACAAACTCTGAATATACAGACTCCAAAACAGAACCGAACTCTGAAACGGAAACTAAATCGGAACTGAAAATTCGCAATGACTACTGTTCCTTGACCGACAATGCTACGGACTCCTTTCTTCTTACAACTCCTACTGAAATAAAATTATTGACTTCTTACTAAAAATAGAACAGACTAACAAGATTAGACAACATGCATTACGTTGGATTTGTTGCGAAGCTATCGACCGGTTACAACCGCGAGACCATGAGTCCTATCGACTAAGTGCATTGCTGCATTTTCTGTCTTCGATCTACCATGGCTAAGATATCAATTTTGCTTTCACTTTTTCTTTCCCAGATTAGTGATGCCATTCAGATGCTCGAGAGGATGGCACACCACGGTGCCTGTGGCTGTAAGAAGAACACTGGTGATGGTGTCAGTATCCTCGTGGCTCTGCCGCACAACTTTTTCAAAGAGGCGAGAGATTCTTCTCATCTAAAATTTATGCAAAGACAGTTCCTTTTAACGGAGCTAGCAGGGTAACCCGCGCATTGCGTGGCTAAATTTTTTAATAGTTCATAGTATTAAATGATATAATTTATATGCTTGATATTGATAATATATTAATGTATCTTGTAGACTATTTAGATTTTTAAGATATTATAAACATTAGAAATGACAATAGAAGCTTGAAGAAAAATTCAACTTAATGAATGTAATTGAAGTAAAAGTTTGGATGAAAGAAAATCATTGAGAATAAAAAGTTATTGGGAGTTCTTAGAAACATAGCAATTCTTCATTTTGCATAGAATATATAACTATATATCCTTGTTCTTTCTCTATTAGTAACTTGTTTTTCAAAATATATGCAACATATGCACCTCTATTTAATCTCAAGTAATATACTAATTATTTTACATGGTATTAAAGTACATTGCTCACGTATACATTGATAAATCATGGGCGACTTTGAAGTATCTTCCTCACACACTGACTGCCCTGCAGAATCATGTATCTTATATCTCTTATTGATTGATCCACAGTTTTTCTGCTTCAACTGCCATTAGCAAGCCTAATTTTTTTATCAATCCCTCTCAACTGCTACCCTTTTAATGCAACATTCTATCGTATAACTATCTTCTATTTCTCTTCAATTATTACTTAATATTAAATGTTATGACATCAATATGTAATGCATACATGTATAAGTATTGCTTATCCTACCAAGGACACCTGTCATTCTCTCACCGGTGTCCCCAAGTCTATTTCATAGAGTAGCGACATCTCTACTCTGAGTTTTTTGCAATTTATTTTGATTCAAACGAATTCATGCATGCATATACACATGCAAGATATTATACATTATCCCATATTGGTCGCTTTTCTTAATTATTCGATGTTTGTCAACTCAACGATATTGCTTCCACACTAACGCGGTGACCTTCCCATCTTCTATGATGCTAGCATGTTTGCTTTTGTCATTATCTAATAATATAAAGAATTTTCCCATCATCGTGCATGATGTCATGTCTCTCAGCAACTATGGCACGTTTCTAGCTACTCAATATATATATATATATCCTCTGTAGCTTGTCTTCAATGTAAAGCTTCTTTTGTTACTGACTTCTTCAACAATGCAGAAGCATAGCACTCGTCATCGTGGCTTTTGGTTCCTTTGGTTTTGGCATTTCTCTTTTTATTTTATTTTTATTTTAAATTTCAGTTATTTTTTGTGTGTTGTTGGATCATACATAACATAGATTTTTTTAATATAGTTTTAAGTTGGAATCGTATACAAATCCAATTGGTATTTTTTATTTCATTTTTATTTTAAATTTAAGTTATTTAGGAATTTTACTTTAGAGTTCGTATGGAAATTAAATTGCTAATTTTATTTTGTTTTATATTCTAATTTTTAGTTTTACGTTGGTATTCGTATACAAATCCAATTACTAATTTTTAATTGATTTTTGTTTTGATTTTGTTTATTTTGATGTTCGTATGGAAATAAAATTGCCAACTTTATATCAGTTTTACAAGGAATTTTGGTTTTTTTATTGTACTTGACGTGGACTCTTTATTTTGATGTTCATATGGAAATCAAATTCCTACCTTTTATTTTTATTCTGAATTTTAGTTTTTTATGTTAGAATTTGTATACAAATCTAACTGCTAATTTTTATTCTAAATTTAAGCTTTATTTTGATGTTCGTATGTAAATCAAATTTCTAATTATATTTTGTTTTTATTCTATTTTTTAAAAAATTTATTTTGAATTTTAATTTTATTTTAATGTTCATTTGGAAATTAGATTATTAATTATCTTTTATTTTTTATTGTACTTAGACTCTTTCTTTAATCATATGGAAATCAATTTTTTATTTTATTTTATTTTTATTCCAAATTTTAGATATTTTTGTGTTGTATATAACACAAACTCTTATATTGTACAAACTCTTGTATTGTACATGACACAAACTCTTGTATTAATTGTACATGGCACAAATATTTTTTTAATCTAGACCATTATAATCTGGACCCGCCATGATCAACGGTGTAGATCTTTCTCTTTTTTCCTTCGATTAATGTGTGAATTTCTAGTTTTGAGAGTGATCGTGGTGGCTTCTTTTGCCTCAGTTTTAATATTATAATAGACTATTCATCTCTGTTGTTGCCTTGGTATTCCTGCAGGTGACAAGGATGCCGGACCGGGTTTGAGTTACCGCCGCCACATGAGTATGCTGTTGGAATGGTCTTCCTTCCAACCGATGAGAAGCGCTGCGAGAGGAGCAAAGCTGAGTTTAAGAAGGTTGGTAGATGGTGTGTAGATGGTGAGCAATGTAAGACCATGATGTTAGGCTCATGTTTTGAGTTATTTTTGTTCATGCAGGTTGTGGAATCCCTGGGACATTCAATACTTAGTTGGCGCCAAGTTCTCATTGACAGATCAAACTTGGGTGAATCTGCGCTCCACACTGAACCAGTCGTCGAGCAGATTTTCCTCACCAAGAGTTCAAAGTTCGAAGGCGCCGATTTCAAGCAGCAGGTTATTCCATGAACAAGAATTGGTAATCTTGCCAAACCTTTTACTCTCTGCTATGTCCATTTCTTGGTTGATGTAATCATCTCCATATGCCACGTTGTTTGGATTTTATGGTGCTTGGTTTTATAGTTTCCTTTGCACATATAACAGGCTGAGAGCTTGAAGGTGAGAAGTTTGGCCTATCAAAGGATGAATTTTCAAAAATTCTACCAATTGTGGATGCTATCTCTTCAGATTCGAGCTCAATGCCTCAATGTCTGACACACAGTACAACCTGTAGTGTGTATTTACACTTGGCAAATGAAATTTACATATACATTTTCATTATATAAGAATTAAATCAAGCTTTAGAAATTTGGATAGCTAAAACAATGAGTTGAAATGCTATCATGACCATCACTTTCAGCTTTTTCATGCAGTTTGAGCTTCATTTCTTATATTTACATTGGTGTTTGGCACTCATTATCGAAATTTCTTATTGTTCAGTGCTTACTATACTTATCAATTATGTACATAGATATGCTAAACAATGATAGCTATACAACTTATGTAAGTGCCTCTAGGATGCTAGGTATGCGCTGACCAATACCATGATCCATGCCGGCAAAAGAGAAAAAGCATGGGCCCGTGTACAATACTGGACCGCTCAGTTCATGTTTAACCAATGCTAATTACCGCAATATAATGCAAGGGCTCCGACTGCTGTGCAATCAGGGCTCCCGTGCAATCACCGTGCAATCCAACTAAGAAAAGTTTCAAAAAATTCTGAAAAAAATCATGGATGTACATCTCATCTTATCCCATCTACATATAAAATTTCATGATCAAATTCGTCCTATGCTAGAAGTTACAAAAAAGACAAATTTCTGACAAACTTGAATAGTTCAAATGCGCCCCAAATTTGTCTTTTTTGTAACTTTTAGCATAGGACGAATTTGATCATGAAATTTTATATGTAGATGGGGTAAGATGAGATATACATCCATGATTTTTTTCAGAATTTTTTGAAATTTTTCTTAGTTGGATTGCACGGTGATTGCACGAGAGTCCTGATTGTACGGGAGTCCTGATTGCACAGCAGTCGGAGCCTAATGCAAGTCCACATATATAACATAGACAACAAGTTTTTCCGCACCATACCTTGCTAATCCTCTTAATCTCTATGATTATTAGCTTATCACATCGAAAGCCACTTTACTGGCTATTGGCTGCCTTAGACCATATGACGTGGCGTAGTGCGCAACCCACACTAATATGCACCATATAATATCTTGTTGAGATTGCTTACCAACCAGGCGCCCAGTGTGACTTGCCATTTTGCGAAAAAACCCTCCGCTTCTTTAAATTATGGATAGGTCTCTGAAAATTACAAATAGGTCCTTCGCGATTTTTTGTGAGGGAAAGATTTTTTTGAATCGCGTTTTGGTCCTCGCTATTGCTTTGCGTAAAACACCTCCGTTATATTCAAATCGCGAGCAAGCCCTTTTCTAATTTTTCGTAATAGCGAATGTGTCCAAAACGTAACAAATGTGTCCTTACTCCTTACGCCTAGGTCCTTTCTCCGCTTTTTAGTAAGATAGACCCGATAAATTACGAAATTCGCTTAGGTCCCTACGCGGTTTATAGCTAAATTGGAAATCGCGTTTAGGTCCTTTCATCGCGCCACACGGTTTTCTAAAAAACGAAAAACGGCTTTCTTAGAAAACACAGATAAATCGAGGGTTTATAATGAATTGAAAATCGCGTTTATGCTTTTTAAATCATGCAAGAACGCAGCGCAAACTCAAATTTAGTTAAACTAATATCCACAAGAAATGAAGGCTATTGGTTGTTTAGCAAACTCATTGTCTTGCTGAAATTAATCAAAGTTTCCTGCAAAATTCCTGCGTCAATAAACATGTCCTTGATGTGCCTCGCAAATTGCCTTGGACACTGAAAAAAGAGAGATTTTTTTCTAATATTTTACACTGAAGAATTGTTTGGACATTTGAGCTCAAGATAAAGGCTTTAGGAGCTAAAATTTTTCCAGACCCGGCCATGTCACCCCAACAAAATTCGAAACCGATGAGAAGAATCCAAACTGGTGAGAGGAACAAGTCAAAACAATCCATTTCATTTGCATGGATCCAAAGGGGATAATGAAGAAGAAAATGGAGACTATTCATGTGGTCCCACATGTAGTTACAGCTGCTTTGCCAATGGATGGTTCAAAACCACTAGAATTTATAGAATTATTCACTGCACTAGCTTTTTTTTTTTTTTACTAAACTAGCTCCCATGTGAAATGATTTCTAAAAATAGTCCTTCACCACTCCTACCGTACCTAGGGAGCGTGGAAGTATGCTCCCGCACTTGGCCATATGCTCGCCACGCCATGTGCCCCTGCCTGCGCCATGTGCCGTGCTTCCCATGTATGGAATCTTTGCTTCCGCACTACCAGACCGTGGAAGTTTGCTTCTACGCTACCAGATCGCAGAAGCAACATTCTGTGCTTCCTAGGTATTGTAGGAGTGGGTTAAGGGCTATTTTTAAAAATTATTTCATACGAGACTAGTTTTGAAAAAAAAATCATGAGGAAAACACTTCGAATACATACAAGTAGCCCTCGGCGTCAGCCATCCCGGTGTCATCCCGTGCACCCCATCGCTACCTTCTCACGCCACATGTCAGGAAAAATGGAATGTGTCGAATATTTCAGAGAAATCACGTCATCAGACTAACAATATTTTTTTGAGAGAAACGTAGTCAAATTGATCGATTTATACACCCAATAATCAAGATCGCGCGGTTAATTTGCTGCTATGATAATAAAGTATACATATCACAGAAGTTTTTATCACTAGGAAAATCAGGGGCGGATCTACAGGGTGTGCCGGGTGGAACACGGCATACCCAGTAGATTTAGCCTAATATAGTCTATAATGCCGTCATTATCTTATATAGTCAGTTTGTGAAGGTCATAACTTTAGATCCGTAGATCTGATTGAGCTGATTTTTATTGTGTTAGTTTCAAAATTGAATCTAGTTTCTATAGTTAAAATTTCACATCAATCCAATAGTTGGATCTTCAGGAATTACTATTTTAGTTAATATGTGTCAGTCTGTTTTTCTGAAACCGAAGCAGTTTTTTATAATTTTTTTAGTGGTGATTTGAGAATCAATAAAAATTTATTTTAGCTTCCGCGCAATCATTCACCCTCCTCTGATTGCTATATTAGTGTATATCGATCCTACATGTGATTTGAGTACAAGACTGCTAGTTGATTTATAGAGTAGAAACAAATATAATTGCTATTTTGCTAGAGACTAGAGAGTTGCTTGTTGATGTATTGTTTTTGTTTGTTTGTAGAGTTGTTGAATTATGAATAGAAACGGAGACATTGCATCTCTTTTCCAGAAACATGCAACAAAGAAGGCTGTTGCTGCTTCATCTCTTTTCCGAAAACATTGCAAAACGAGAAGCAAAGAAGGCTACTGCTACTTCATCTCTTTTCCGAAAACATTACATCTCTTTTTCGGAAACGTCTATTGAGCGAGATATTTTCTTCCAAGTTGATGAAAATGATATAATCAAGAGTTTCATGGCTATTAGAAAGCGGAGGCCAGACAAGAAGGACAAAAAGTAATATTGTATTATTTGAACTATTGTAGGTGCGTAAACTTCTTTTATGTATATTTCATACTTAAAATGTTCGAACTATTTATATTGTAATTTATACTTGTATTATCATGTTTCTAGTTATTTTATACTCGTGTACCGAATTTCTCGACAACATTTATAGTTGTTTACCGAATTGTTCATTGGATTTTACCGAATTGTATATTATAGTATTAGCTCGGTATACCTTAACTTAAAATCCTAGATCCGTCAATGAGGAAAATAAGAACAAAAGATCAGGGGCATTTTATAATTTATACGGCTGCTTTCTAACCCAAACCATAACTCCCTTTAACACAAGTTAGAACATGTACATTGATATAAACACTATTCTTTCCATCCAAGTTACATTTGGTTTATTTTTTAAATGGTCTTATCCAGGGTTCGCAAAACCGATGAAAACCGCTCGATCTTACTGGGCCGGTTCGAGATTCAAAACCAGTCGGTAAACCGGTCTAATTCAAAAATAAATTAGAAAAATTAGAAAAAATTGAAAAAAAATTATGAGATGTAAACCATTCGAAAATCGGTGAAAACCGCTCGATTTTCGATGAAATCAAATGAAAATCGCTCAAAAATTGTCTCTAAGGAACATTCAATTGGTCAGTGGGTTTTCGACCGTTTTTTCATGAAAACCGACAGGTTTTCGTTTAAAACCGGCCGGTTTTCGATTTTTTTGAATTTTTCCAAATTTTTCTTAACTTTTCGATTTCTAACGATTTTCGACTCGATATTTCCGTTTTTGAATTTTGGTTTTCGAACGATTTTCGACTCGGCAAGAGCTTGCTCATCACAAGACGGTACCCTACGGAAGTCCGTCAAGATTGCTCACGGTGATTCAGCCGTGAGCAGTAATTTGGTCATTTTTGAGCCACCGCCTTAGTCTGTGTTTGTGGCAAAATTCGCGCCTTTTCTTATTTTTCATCTCCTTATATCTCCCAAAGACAAGGAAAATCTCAACTAAAAGTGGAAAGCAACAACCGATGAAAAACTACCAAACTAAATCTTAGGAAACCGAAAATAGAATCGCCATCCATGGCAATGGTGCTCAGATACTAAACTCATGGCAGATCCTAACCACTCCTCCCCTTTCTATAATAGACCCTGTCCATATCAGAGAGGACGGGTGCTGACGTCAGGGCCCCTTTGAGGGACTGGAAGGCCGCGTCGGCCTCCGACGACCAGGCGAAACCGTCCTTGCGGAGGAGAGTGGTGAGGGGAGCTGCCAGCGTCCCGTAGTCCTTGACGTACTTGCGGTAGTACCCCGCCAATCCGAGGAAGCCTCGGAGAGCACGCACCGTGCGCGGCGTCGGCCAGTCGACCACGGCCTGGACTTTACCCGCATCCATAGCGACGCCGTCGCGGGAGATGATGTGTCCCAAATAGGCGACGGAGGACTCACTGAAAAAACACTTAGATTTCTTGAGGACGAGATCGTTGTCGCGGAGCGCGGCGAAGACGGCGCGGACGTGTTGGAGATGCTCGGACCACGCCTTGTCAAGATGAGGATGTCGCCGAAGAACACCGGGATTTAAACGGCGGAGGAACGGCGGCGAGCACCGCGCTCATCAACGCCGAAAGTGGCGGCGCGCTGGTCGTGCCGAAGGCATGACCAGAACTCATAGAGGCCGTCGTGGGTGCGAAGGCCGTTTTCGATGTCGCCGGAAACATCCGGACTTGATGATAACCGAGCGGAGGTCGAGCTTGGTGAAGAATCTGGCGCCGTGGAGCTCGCCGAGGCTCATCCACAACCGGATCGAACGCGTCCCGCACCGCCCTCTCATTGAGTGCCCGGTAGTCGTCGCGATAGCCGTGGAGTTGTCGGCCTTCTTGACGAGCAGCACCGGCGACGAGAAGGCGGACGTGCTGCGACGGATGATGCCGCGGTCGAGCATGTCCTTGCACTGACGCTCGAGCTCGTCCTTGTGCATGGCGGGGTAGCGGTACGGCCGGACGGCGACTGGAGGCGTGCCGGGTAGGAGGTGGATGCGGTGGTCGCATAGGCGTGGAGGAGGTAGCCCACGTGGCTCGGTGAAGATAGCGGCAAACTCCTGGAGGAGAGCGGGCATGAGGTCGGAGCCCAGTGCCGCCAATTGGTGGAGATGTGGAGGGTTGCCCAGCCCCTGCCAACGGACCTTGTGGTCGCGGAGCCAGAACTGCATCGTGAGGGTGCCGAAATCCCACAGGATGGGCCCGAGGGTCGCCAACCACCCGGTGCCGAGCACAAGGTCGTAGCCAACAAGATGCAGCACAAAAACCTTCTCGCGAAACTGCTCGCCGTGGATGGAGAAGGTGGCGTCCTTGTAGACCCCGAGACACGAGAGCCGTTCGCCATTGGCCACCGCCGCCGCATCCGGTTCGAGTCGGCGAAGTGCCGTCCGTGCTTGCGGCGTCGGCTGAAAGGAAGTTGTGGGATGAGCCGGAGTCGAGGAGTGCCTGGAACGTGACGGCACCCCACTGCATCGGGACTTGCATCGTGCGGCCTGTGCGGACGCCGGAGATAGCGTGGAGGGAGATCACGCGAAGCTCGGCGTCCCGTGCGACGTCGGTGTCGGTGGTGGTGTCGGGGACGTCGTCGTCGCTGGCGTAGGCCATCTCCAAGACGAAGAGCTGCTTGCAGAATCGATTGTGGCCTCGGACGTACTTTTCGTCGCAGTTGAAGCAAAGGCCTCGCGCGGCGATCGTCCATCTCGGCCGGCGTGAGGCGGCCGCCGCCGGTACCATCGGCCTGGCGCCCGTGGGGCGCGTTCTTTGGGCGCAGGGAAGCGCGGTGGTGCTGCGGTGTGGGCAGATGCCTCGGCGGCGGCGCCGCCGCCGACCACTCGCTCCCGCCGCTCATACGCCGAGCCAGGCTGATGGCGACCTCCAGTGACATCGGATTTTGGAGCTGGACGTCAATGCTGAGCGGTTCCTGGAGGCCAGCCATGAACATCTAGATTTGTTGAGACTCGGTGAGGGGGCCCGCACACGCCAGAAGCTCCATGAACCGCTCGCTGTACTCCGCGATGGTGCCTGTGCGGCGGCAGGCAGCGAGTTCACCCATGGGATTGGCGCGGATGGGTGGTTCGAACCGGAGGTGGAGCAGCTCCGAGAATCGGCGCCAGGACGGTGTGCCCTCCTCCCGCTGGAGGCGCATGTACCACTGCTGGCAGGGCCATCCATGTTGAATGACGCCATCCAAACCTTCTCCTCCTCCATGATCCGCTGTTGGAGGAAGAAGGACTCACATTTGTTGAGGAAGAGGAGGGGGTCCGTCTTCCCGTCGAACTTGGGAAAGTCGAGCTTGTGGAAACGAGGGGGGCGATCTGCATGATGCCCTAACTCGAGGGCGCCGTCGCGCCCGCCGTCGTTGCCCTGGACGATGACGGCGTTGAGCAGGCGCCGAGCCGCCGATGGCGCGTGATCGTCTTCTTCTTTGTTGTTCCAAATGGGTGATAGCGGTCTCGATGGTGCCCACTTGGCGAAATTTCTTTGGGTGATGGAGGCGAAGTTGCTCCGGATAGCCTTGTCCGTCCAGTCTGGCGGCCATGGTGGACGATGTACCGCAGGATCGGTGACCCTTGATACCAAGTGTTAGGACCCAATGTCCGTCATTGTGGTGGTAAGGGAGGCACCGGAGGAGCTGGCCCTCGGCTCCTCAGAAGTGATCATCGGTGGACGCCCGATCAATGGTGGACAGCAGGAGGAAGACTAGACAGAAGGGAAGGTAAGAGATAAATCAATTCTTGCTTATCTTGATCAATGCCATGCGGCTTACATAAATAGGCTGGATGCCTTATTCAACTTTCCTAATAAACCTTCTTAAGAAAGGAAACCCAAAAGACCAAATCCAATCAAATCCCCCAAATCAGAACCAAAATTCTAGCCCTCTAACCTGCCTTTTGCCGGCGGCAATAGGTGCGGCCCCACATAACAAAAAAAAAAAGTAAATTCTACTCCTTCCAACTTTGAACATGAACTTCCAGTTTCTTCCAAGTTCCAATAAGTTATCTTCAGGTTACCTCCATGATTTTTCATTAATAGTTCTAAGGAAAAAAAATGGTGTGGTACTGATTGAGATATAGGTTTGGTGACTAGAATTGCTCAAGAGAACCAAAATTTTCAAAATGTACAGTAGTTTGTAAAATGACATACTCTTATTGATATCTTATCAATTTGTTGCAAGTATAGTCCATATTAACTTGTGTAGACCTTGGTTACTGTCATACTATCAACATATATTAGGCATTTCTAATGATAGATGACTGTAATGGACCTGACTGAAATGAATTTGGGCTTCTAGTGAAATTGAAAAAAGTTGCATGGGACTGAGATTTCGCCATTTCGGTGAAAGAAGTGGCACCTGTTAAAAAACTAATCATTTGTTTCCAGTTTCTTTCAATATACTTTGTTTAGGTTACCTCCATAACTTCTCATTTGTTTCCACGTTTTCTTCCAATTTCTACTGCCGATACGAACGCTACGCCCTAAACCAGTTCGGGTTCGACAAATCTGGTTTGTGATTTAAGGAGGTTTATAGCGAATCCTCTCCTACGTCAGTTTTGGCGTTTGCGCCCTTTGATCTTGCAATAATTATACTTAGTTTTGGTGACAGAGCACGTGTTCCATTGTGCATAAAACCTTGCATTAAACTTCCACTGTGAAATGATTTTCATTATGCGACAATTGTGTTCAAACCTGAGGTTTGATCAGCATTAGCTCTGAGAGCAAGATGGTCTTGTGAATCATGATATCGTCTCACTTGACTTTACCAGGTTCTCTTATTAGGAAAGGCACTTTACCATCTGTTTGTCAGAATCTGAGTTTATTATCGGACGTGCTATTGTCACGGACAAGAAAAATTGGTTCTTGAGGATACGTACGGTGATCCGAACTGTCCACAAGCATTCTAGCTACAATTTATTTCAGCTGTTAAAGGGCATCTCTAATGCTTAGTACTTAAAAAGCAGGTCACAAGCTCATATGCCCACAGCCCACAGGGCATCTCTAATGCTTAGGACCTGTGTTGGTGCTGGGCCTGACTTGGCCCAGCTCAGGCCCTGGAACTATCCATAAGCATCTGTCAATTTTTTTTTTGGAAGGAAAACAGTATGAGAGTCTCCTACTGTGAATATACAACATCTTTCAATTATTGCTGGGAAAATATCCGGTGCAATTAAAGTTTTGGTGAAATCATCGTGCAACCTTACTAAAAAAAGTTTCAAAAAATTCTGAAAAAAATCATGGATGTACATCTCAGCTTACCCCATCTACATATAAAATTTTATGATCAAATTCGTCCTATGTTAAGAATAATAAAAAAGACAAATTTTCTGACAAACTTGAATAGTTCAAATGCACCCCAAATTTGTCTTTTTTGTAACTTCTAGCATAAGACGAATTTGATCATGAAATTTTATATGTAGATGGGGTAAACTGAGATGTACATCCATGATTTTTTTCAGAATTTTTTGAAACTTTTTTTAGTTAGGTTGCATGGTGATTTCAATAAAACTTTAATTGCACTGGATATTTTCCCATTATTGCTGTATTGCATATCGATCTTATGCTGTTCCACAAAAATGTTGGGCACACTTGCGTTGATCGAAAAAACGTCGTTTCGCCTTGCTCTGCATCTCATCCCGAGATAAGCTAGCTAGATTACTGACCGACAGTGGTGTCGTTCTTGCTTAATCAGTTGTGCGGGTATGCCGATATTGTGTTACGTATACATACATACATACATACATACATACATACATATATATATATATACATATACATATACCTATATGTATATATATACATATAGGCAATATATCCTGTGCATACAGGTCTTCCCGTGTACACAACGTGCACACCAACTAACAAAAGTCACAAAAAATTCTGAAAAAATTGTAGATATACTTCATAGATTGCTCTACCTATGTATGAAGTTTCAAAATCAAATTCATTATATATCAAGAGTTACAAAAAAGAGAAAATTGTCTGACAAGTTTAAACTTTTTAAACTTGTCAGAATTTTCTCTTTTTTGTAACTCTTGATATATAATGAATTTGAACCTACAATTTTATACATAGGTAGAGTAATCTATGAAGTATATCTACAATTTTTTTCAGAATTTTTTGTGACTTTTGTTAGTTGGTGTGTACACGAGAAGCCTGTGTGCACAAGATATTTTGCCATACATATATACATATATGTATATATATATACATATATATATGGGAATATATCCAGTGCTAATGGACTATTCGGTGTTAAAATGCTAACTCCTGTCATTAGCCATCGGATGAAGAATCAGCTGATCTGATTGAACAAGGTGGGAATCCCCTACACCACTTAATCCGTTTTACAGAAAACCCCCTAAAAATATTCGCAATCTCGCCGAGTAGCCTGTTCGTTCCAACCGATCGCCTGATCGCGTGAGGCGATCATCGCGTGAGAACTCCCGGCGGCTCCTCCGGTCCTCCTCCCCACGCCCGGCGGCTCCTCCGGTCCTCCTCCCCACGCCCGGCGGCTCCTCCTGGCGGCTCCTCCGCGAATCCCCAACCGATCGCGTGCGGGCGGCTCCTCCCCAAGCCCGCCTCCTCCCCACCGTCGGCCTTGGCGACGCCTGGCGCCCTGATCGTCCCCACATGGCGTCGCCGCCTGCTTCTGACGGTTCGAAGTTCACGACGCCGGGCCGATCGCTTCGCCGGTTCAAGTCCACGACGGCGCCTTCTTCGCTAGTCGATGTTCCTCAACACTATCGTAGTCCCGCCCATTGCCATGGAGCCTCGCCCTTCCACCGCACTACTACTCAAACTAGTAATCCGGGAGTTCCGTTTATAGTAAGTATCAATGTTGCATAGAATTGTTTCATTGAATCTTCGAACATGTCATTGACAATTTTTTTTGGTATTGCAGGGTGTTTCTTATACACCTAATGTTGACGAATCTATAGAGCCATTTGTAGGAAAAATTTTGATGACTTGGAGGAAGCAGAGAATTCTATAAGGCATATCGCATTCAAATGGGTTTGAGTTCGTGTTGGTCCACATACGGACGTCATTGGTGTCACGCGATGGAAGCGATGGATGTGTTCAAAACAAGGCTTTCTTGGCGGAAAAAGGTAATGACAAGGTGGATTCTAACAAAAGGAAATGTATTAGAAAGTTGACTAGATGTGGTTGTGAGGCAATTCTCGTTAGAAACGCAATGAAGATAATAAGTTTAGGGTAGAGACATTTGTGGAATCCCATACACATGAATTTGTGTCACCTAGCAAACAACACCTCATAAGGTCCAATAGAAAAATAAATGAGAAGGCCAAGCGTGCATTAATCACATGTCACAAGGGAGGCATTGGCACAAGTGGCGCATATAGATATCTTCGTATCAGTGAGGGAGGATTTGAGAATGTAGGATGCACACGAAGGGATTTGCAAAACTATCATAAAGAGTTGAGAAGCTATATTAATTCATCAGATGCTCAGATGTTTGTTGACAACCTAAGTAAGAAAAGCGAAATAAATCCTGCCTTTTATTATGACTATGTTGTTGATGAAAAGGGAAGGTTAGTTCATGTATTTTGGGCAGATCCTATATGTCGAAAGAATTATTCACATTTTGGAGACCTTCTTTCATTTGATTCTACATATAACACCAACCAGTACGACATGATATTCACGCCATTCACTGGAGTTAATCATCATAAGGCAAGTGTCTTGTTTGGTGCAAGATTGTTAACAACGAGACAACCGAGACATACACTTGGTTGTTTCAGTACATTCTGAAAGCAATGGATGGAGTTGCACCAAGGCTCATAGTTACCGATGAAGCTACTAGCATGAAGAATGCAATTGCCAGTGTATTCCCCGATGGCACACATAGGTTATGCATGTGGCACATTTTACAAAAGCTTCCATCAAAGGTACCACCACATATGAGGGAAAACCCTTTACTTTACCAACGTTTTAACTCATGTGTATGGGCCTCAGAAACTCCAGAGGAATTTGAGCATCAGTGGTCTTCTATTATTTGTGAGTTTGGTTTGGAAAGTAATGAATGGTTGATTACTCGGTATGCAATTCGTGCATCATGGGTACCAGCATTCTTTAAAGATGTCTTCTTAGCAGGAATCCTTAGAACCACTTCGAGGTCAGAAAGTGCAAACTCTTTTTTCAACCGTTTCATTGGATATAAAAATGCATTGGTGGAGTTTTGGATAAGGTTTGTTAATGCAGTGGAGGAACAACGCCATAATCAGTTAGAAGCAGACAATGCCACGTTGCATACAATGCCTATGTTACAGACTAGTTGGGCAATGGAGAAGCATGCAAGTGAGGTTTTCACATTCACTATCTTCTCTGAATTCCAGAAAGAAATTATAGCAGCAAGGGATATTTGCAACATGGAGAGCATTGCTACTGTGGGGGAGTGGAAGATCTCAACGGTTAATGATGGCTCCATGAAGGTGAGAGAGGTACGCTACAATATTTCAACAAAGAACGCTAGTTGCTCTTGTATGTTCTTCGAGTCATTTGGTATTCCTTGCTGCCATATTATCCGCGTGTTGCAAAATCCATTGCTCAAGGAGGTTCCAAGCCAATTTGTGTTAAAGAGGTGGACCAAATTGGTAACTAAGGATGATGCCTTTGATGTAGAGGGCAATATGTTGAAAGAAAAACCAAGGAATATGGTACAAACAGTAAATGAAAAGATGTCATCGCAAATACGCACAAAAATAGAAGAATTAATTCACCAAGCTGGAGGGACAAATGAAGGCTTGCATATTCTTCGAGATAGGTTTTTTGCATTTGGGGATGAGATAACTCCATTACTTTGTAAGAATGTGCTAAGTCGAACCAAGAGATTGAAGCGTTTGTAGGTTGTTCCATCCCAAATGAAGTGAACATTCAACCACCTAATGAGGTAAAATCTGTGGGAAGGTGCAAGAGAATAAGGCAGGATAGAAGGTAAAGAAGGATGGGAAGAAAGATGATAACATGGATAATAAAAAGAGGAGCGCAGATGCGAGGTCATGCAAAGAGATCACCTACCATGACAGCGCAATTGCCCTTTGAGAGTGAATATAACAAAATGATTAAGGTTAATAAATATCTTAATTTTTCTATTTTAATTTGTATACTAGGTCTGTTCAGACAATAACACTGTTTTTTATTGGCAGAGAGATGTTTTGTTGTTGACTAACAAGTGGGGGCAGTTACTTAACCATTTGTTTGTTGATCCTAGACAACAGACAACATGTTCCATGAATTAGATGTTCTTCAAATAGGGCCCGAGAGAACCTGCTCCAGCAGCTGTGTGAGTATCTTGAATTTTTTCTTTGATACTTTTTTCGTTTGTGTTCCATTGAGTTAATTATATGCAATTTCCAATGTTACAGGCCACTGAAGAAAGCGAAGAAATGAAGGTTTGAATTGAAGCTTTAGCTTTCTGGTACTATGAAGGATTAGCCTAATTTTGAAGCGTCTGAAGGATTAGCCTAATTTTGAAGCGTCGGAACTGTTTTGTTCTATATCTGAGTGTCATGTCTCAGATACCTTGAATATCATACCATGTTTGTTCTGTTGGATGTAGTAGAGATGTTTCTTTAAACATTTGAGCTCATAATATCTGGTTATATTTATAATTTATTCTTGTATTCTTTTGTAACAGTACTCCAGACCATGAGATGGCAATTTTGTAGTTTTATAATTTATTCTTGTATTCTTTTGTAACATCCTGATATAGTGATATATCAACACCATTTTGCAAGAAATATTAGAATATCATCATTGGCATTTGAGCAAAATTCTCTTCTGTATTTTCTTAACATAATCTTGTTGCATAGAGTCAGCTTGTCATTTTTAGTTACCAGTTTAATGCTCAAGATCAGTCCTGCGTGATCAGCTCAAGAGCAGACTTAGTTTAATTGTTTTGCATTGGTCTGCATATTTTCTTAGCTGCATATCATAGACAGGCAATTGCCTCTTCAAGACAATGTAACCAAACTTCTTATCGCATGTAAATTATGCAAGCCTTTGAAAATGTCAAGACTCTCACATTGGATCATCTTGTAAGCTCTTTAATTTTCATATATATAGCTCTCAAGATTTTACTCGCTCAAACAATATATACACCAAGTTCATACACAAAATTAGCGACGTGTAATAGGAAGAGAAATGTTTTCACATACACATGATGAAAAAAAACCAAAAATTACATGACTAACATCAAGAGCATTGCTCATATGATAAGCAGATAGTAATCGCCGCTCAATCTGAAGCCCGGTGACTTTGGCCAAAGGCACATATGCATGCTGTGCAACAAAGAAGAAGCGTGCCATGTTAGTCTTCACGAAAAATTACATGACTAACAACAAAGAAGCAGCAGGAATCACAAAGCGCCATGATACCCAAATTCCAGCTTGATGTCGGTCTTGACAAAGCCGGGCACACACAGTTCATGCGATCTCGCATCTTTGCCTTGCCAGACCCGTGTAGAGGTTGATGACCATTTTCGACACACTGGATGTGGGCAGCATCATCGGCTACCCTGCCTCTTCAAGCCGTCCATTCTTCAGGTCCTCCAAGAAGGTGTTAAGAACTGCTTCTATTCGCTCCACATCCCAGATGTCGATGTTGCTCAACTCGTTTCGTAGCTTCTCATTTGGCATTCTCTGGTACCAAAATTGAACCCATAAAAGCTAGGATTAATTAGCTATGGCCAAGTAGCATACCAAACATCTCTTTCCCTGCTCTTGCAGTAATTGGAGGTTTCTAAAAGAAACAATGTGAATGATGTACCTTCAACTCTGACGCGAGGGAGGAGGCATTAACAATCCTTGCTCCTGATGTGGATAACTTCAATAGAGGAAGAAGAGCTCACATTCCGCTTGCATCCATAGTAATTGGTGTTGAGACAGTCATTTGCATCATCATATGTATTTTGGAACTGACTTGGTGCATATTTGCTGCTCTGCCAGATGTCTGAATCACAAAGAAAATAGTCAGTGGTCGAATGTTGAAACACTTACTATGGTCCTGGCTAGCTATTCATAGGCATATCAGAAAAGAAATTGCAATTGTAGACATCAATTCAAAGGTTCCCTGAACACAAAGTACTTAAATTGCAATTCTAGACATCAATTCTAGGCCAACTCCTTTGTTTCCACCTGTGACCACTGCAAGCCTGAATTGCAGGTCAAATTTTAGCATCCCGGCTCATTTCAGTTCAAGAAGGCCGCCTCAAAAAGATACCGATAGGAATTATACTATCAAATCAATAGGAATTCTACTAAGGGATCCCTTCTACTAATCAGAACGAATGTAAATTAAACAGCGAGCGTGGGGAGGAGGCGGGGCGCGCAGCATGCGTGGGAGGAGGCGGGCGTCGCACGGGCGTGGGAGGAGGCGAGGCGGCCGTGTGGGAGGAGCCCGTGGGGAGGAGGACCGGAGGAGCCGGGCGCGGGGAGGAGCACGCGATCTAGGTTGGGGAGGACCGGAGGAACAAAGTGCGATCGGTTGGGAACGGTTTAACAGCAAGATCGGGAGGAGCGTCGCGAGATTGCGAATATTTTTAGGGGGTTTTCTGTAAAATGGATTAAGTGGTGCAGGGGATTCCCACCTTGTTCAATCAGATCAGCTGATTCTTCATCCGATGGCTAATGACATGAGTTAGCATTTTAACACCGAATAGCCCATTAGCACTGGATACGTTATGTACATATACCTATATGTATATATGTACATATACCTATATGTATATATACATATACATACACACTCACATACTAGATTAATGCCCGTGCGTTGCTACGAAAAATAAAATTGGTAACAAAACATAAAGGTCAAGCAATAAAAGAAAATTGTGCTACAAGATCAAATATCTATTTCTCCTGATTACAAAAGTTTTTATGGTTTCTTCTCCGATATGAATTAAAACCAAATATATTATACGTAGCAATATATATTACCAATCTCAAAAATCAATCATTCATTTTTATCCCTTTTTGCAATTTATATTACCAGCTCGCGTTCCTCTTCCTCTCGCTGTGCTCGCAGCGCACGCTGTGGAGTTCGCCTTCCTCGCCGCCCACTTCGTCACGCATGCCATGGCCGCGTGGTCAGTCGCCTCAGAGAAAGCGGCCACCGCTGCCACCCAGTCTTTGCACCTCCGCGTCTTCTGAATCGCCACCGCCCTTGGCGCCGTGCTCTTCTTCTCTTCGACGGTGGTCTACTGTGTCGACGGTTCGCTGCTCTTCCCAGATGACCCTCTCGCTTTTGCCGGTCTACTCGTTTCCATGCCTCTGGCGTACCTAGCCATCACTGGCTTCGCCAGCCATGATGTCGAAACTCATGAAGGTGAACCAGAAAATACCAGCGTCGAGGCGCACAGCGTGGGCGCCCACCACGCCGTGCCCCACCATGTCGTTCCTCTCTCTCATGACGTTCAGTTGGATCAACTCATTTATCTCTATGGGGTATGCCAATGACTCTCTCACCACCGACGACGTCCAACCGGTATCACCGGGCAACCACGCCGAAGCGTCGTACGCTTTGTTCACGTCCAACTGGCCGGCGCTGGGGTCACGACACTCGGTGGGCATCGTGCTCTGGTTGTCCTTCTGGCCGTAGTTACTACTAACCGCGACGCTCGGCCTCCTGCGCCTCGCGGCTATGTACGTTGGTTCGTCACTTATTGATCAGTTTGTCGAGTTCATTCGCCGTGGTGGTACAATATGGGAAATCTTGAATGGATTCTCTTGATTGATTCTGTGAAAACTGTACAACATATATAGAGTATAAAAGGAATGATTGGTCGGCTATTAATTACCAGCAATAATCAGGGATTTTGCTATAATAATCAGTCATATTTAGAGAGATATGACTGGCTGTAAATTAGGAAAGAATAATTAGCTATAATGACCGATCATTATTGGAGATATGAGGGGGCTAAAAAAAACGGACCGCCGCCACCAACTGTAAATTTATATTAGTAGAGATATATAATGGTACGATGTTAGTTATCTATAAGCTTTGCTATGTAAATTTTTTTTATTTTTGTTGACATGACGGAGAGAAGGAGAGAGAATATAGATGTCTCTAGACAATCGTATAATCAACACAAAACACCATTGTACGAATTATTATTGTAGCAAACACTTTTTACATACTATAATGAAAAGATTGTAGGTCTTATACAGATAAACTTAAGAGACCTATTTGAGAAGTTGTTTTTAGTTTTATCACTGTGTAACATAGAAGAATATATAGGGTCTATTTAGGAGAGTTGTAGCTTTTCTGAAAAGCTGTTTTTTGGTTTTCTGAATTGAAAAACGACTATTTTTTTTGCTTTCTGAACTTTTTATAAGAGACCATTTAATAAATAGCTAATTTCCTTTAGCAATAAGTTATAAAAGTAGATCTAACTTAACTTTCAGTTTTTATTAGTTATATATATCTTTTAGCTTATGTCAAAAACCATTTAAAAACTGAGCTATCGTTGACAGTTTGGAACATGTCTTACATTCCTTAAAGAAAAAGAGTGATTTTCCTTAAGCTCTCTAATCTCTATATAAAACGATTGCCTCCATGTACTACGTAAGTACAACACCCATTGATTTCGGGGTAGCCGACGGCCGGGTGGGAGCCATGCCCGACGGCGGCGGCGGCGACACCTCGAGGTGCGAGCTCTGCTGCTTCGTCTCCATCGCCGTCCTGCTCTGCTTCGGCTTCGGCGCCGGCTTTCTGGCTACGCTACTTGTACCACCTTGTCGGACACAAGGACGGTGCCACGGCCATCCTGTGTGTGGTCGGATGATGACGGTAGTCGACACAGTTCTCGTGAGAAAAGGGACCGTAGATCTTGATCTCTACGGCTGAGATCTACCCGCAAGGGAGCCGTCGATCTTGACCTCCACCGGTTGAAGTCCTCAAAACCCGATCTTGAAATTTTGCCGGTATTGGCTAGGTGCGAGGATGTTCACCTAGTTCGTCCAGATTCGATCCCAACACAAACTCACCTGAATAATTAGAATAATAGAGGTATTTCTGAGTATTAGCTTAATGTATCAATAAAAAGTCTCTTAGAATATGGTGCATAACTTGACACATTCGGCGGTAAAACATGTGCCTACAATCCATGATGCACATAGTGTATGTAAAAGGTGCACATGTATATGCGCGTGTGTAGTGGTGTGAGTAGGTATAAATTAGGTGCGTGCGTAGGTCTTATTCTTTGAAAAATTGCAGGTACCTGTTTTTTTTTATCATTATACCTATACTAAAGATGGGAAACTTCCCGGCCTGCCGACCATGCCACGTTGCCGTTTTCGCGCGGCTCCGGCTTGATTGGTTGCATTCGCACGCCTCCGGCTCGACTGGTTCGTTTTCTCTGTTCGCGACGCGAGGCGCGATCAAAGACACATGCGACCTGTTGAAACCGGTCCCGAAGCCCCCAATCCACTCCGCCCCCTCGCAACCTTCGCCTCCAAGCTCCCACCCCCTACTCCCTCAATTCCCCAAATCCCCATGCCGGTCGTATATGTAAAAGGATGCACATGTATATCTGCGTGTGTAGTGGTGTGAGTAGGTATAAATTAAGTGCGTGCATAGGTCTTATTCCTTAAAAAATTGCAGGTACAAAAAAATC
Source organism: Guadua angustifolia (assembly GCA_036346375.1). Taxonomy (NCBI): domain Eukaryota; kingdom Viridiplantae; phylum Streptophyta; class Magnoliopsida; order Poales; family Poaceae; genus Guadua; species Guadua angustifolia. Next base: position 47,351,161 of record CM070514.1, read on the forward strand.
AAATAGTTCTTCCTTTTTTTTATCATTGTTACTGAAGTAACAAACATGTTATTGGCGTAAGCTAAGGCACGTGTTACCAACAGAACATATACTAGTCGACATTTCGGCATGCAAAATCTTTGTGATTTGTTTAAAGGCAACGTATCCTGTGCACACAAATATTTGGTGATCACCTGGTGCATCCTACTAAGAAAAGTTTCAAAAACTTCTGAAAAGAACTATTCCTGCTCATGATCAAGTTTGTCTTTTTATAACTCTTAGCACAGGACGAATTTGATCATGAAATTTTATACGTAGATGGGGTAAGCTGATATGTACATCCATGATTTTTTTCAGAATTTTTTGAAACTTTTCTTAGTTGGTGTGCACCAGGTTTTCACCAAATATTTGTGTGCACAGGATACGTTGCCTTGTTTAAATTCATACTACAAATTTGGTTAGCTTAGTATATGATATGATATATATAGAACATCAAAATGAGACATGATGTCAGGACACTATGATTTCAAATGCACAAATTCAAATCAAATTTCAGTATATATTTTAAAATTTTAGTTTTAAAGTATATACCTATCTATAACAATTCAAATAAAATATATATCTTTGAAAAAATATACTCAAATTCAAATATTTTGAGCGAATTCAGATAACATCCTTTGCTGAGTTATATATATATAATCAACATATATCTATGAGCAGTGCTTCAATACTTTCCCTTCCAATACAAATTGCACAAATCTTAAAACAAGCGAAAGAGTAAGTAATCATCATCTACCCTTCATTTATGCTTTAATATTTGTGTAAGTTAGTAAAAAAAAGGCAACTCTAGATTGAATTTCAGTTCAAACTTATTTGAACAAGTTAGCAAAATAATTAAACTTGACATCCAAAAAGTTCAAATTTTTTCACATGCGATACATGAGGGAAATACCCATCCAGGCACCACAGTGTTTTGTATATAAGAAAAATATCTTCTACTTCCGGTTGTAGTTATTCTCACCACTAATATACCACCTAAACGAATTTGAAATAATCTTTTATCACTTTTTTTTGAAAGAGATCTTTTATCACTTTGGATGCACTTATATGTACTAATTATAAGATACTCAAACGTAGAAAATATGAAAAACTTACAAGGGAACTTAGCTGCTGTGAAGCTGGCCCGTTTAAAAGGCTTTCAGCCTTTAAGAAGCCGAAGCGCAACTTAGAGCTCCCCAAATAAAGCCTTCTTCTTTTGAGCTGCAGAAGTACACAGGTACACTTCTTGATGATTAAGAATGTCAAGATTCCACACACACCCTTCCCTTTTTTCCCGATAATGTTGAAGCCACTTCATTTTGGCACGACGACCCGCCGGATTTTCTTGTTTCAATTCTAGTGGATGATGTAACCGCTAAAGAAGAAGAATGACGTTGCCTTTTAAATTTGATCTTGATATTTCAGTAGATTAATCCTGTCCCTAATTTGTATACGGGACCTCTAGTTGACGTTGTCGCCGACTAAAAATCTTGTCTTGCTGCCCTAGGATACGATCTGAAGTGTCCGTATATGCCTCCTGTACATATTGGCGGATCTCAGAATTTTCATATGGGTGTATGGAGTGAATAAAATATTATTCAATACAAAAGTTTAAGGTCCACAACAAATCTAGCTGTTGGCATCAAAATTTTGAAATTTTCAGGTAGTGCTGGCCTAAGTCTAACGGTCAACTGTAGCATTTAATGTATACTTAATAGCCGTTGCTATAGTATCTCCGACACTACTGTCCATATAGGACCAGTATTGCCAGCCTTAAGGACCAAAAACTGTACATTTTGAGCCTTCTTCGTTAATAACTACCTTTCATTTGGGCTGGTACTACCACGTCTGTGGTAGTGTCGCTCCCAGATGGGTGGTAGTGCCGATAAGAGGAAAACCCCTAAAATTGACGCATTCTGGAAAATAACTACCGGGCTCTAGAGCCAGTACCGCCGCACCTGTGATAGTATTGCACTTAGAAGGGCGGTAGTGCTAGCTTGGCAAACATCAAAAATCACCTGCTCTGGAATATAACTATTGGCCTCTAGGACTAGTACTAACGCACCTAGAAGGGTGGTAGTGCCGGCTATAAAGATTTTAAGAGCATTTTCAAAGGATTTTTGAGGACATGATTAAGGTGTGAGCATGAATTTGAACCATGATTCTTTATTGTTATCTAGCTACTAACCAAAGGTCCCTTTTAATAGTACAATATCTAGTCTAGCAACCCGATCTTTTCTTCAAACACCAAGACCAGCAAAAACTATGAAAAGGTCTTTAAATTTTTATACCTTGGCCTTAAGCTTGACGTTTGATTTCTTTTGAGCTTCATGATTCCATCTTCTTATGTGCAATATGTAGGACCAACCTGCTTTCATATTCTCAAGAGAACTGTTAGTCCCTTAAAACATGATTGCCATTGATTACAAGAATTCAAAGCAAATTTGGGGACCTAGATGTTGTCACTGAAGAAGCTCCGCCAAACTAGCAACCAGAAGTACAACCAATCGTATTCAACGAAGGCAAGTCTTCCTTGATCATGTTGATCATAAATTTTAAAATTCTCATGTTGTTTTAAATAATTGTATGCTTACTTTTATGTAATATATTTTAAATTTAGTCATAAGGTTTAATTAAAATTTCAAATTTGTTATGACCACCTCGGTATTGATCATGATGTACCCTTATGGCTCTAGATGGTATTATCTATTTTATGTACTGATAATTAGTAGAGTAGCATAATATGGTAGAATTGTTTAGTCCAGCTTAAACGTTTTGGTATTATACAATTATTGGGAATTACTTTAAATCCTTGTTTAAAACCATTTATGAAGTTCCAGTAATAGGTATTGCTGTTGTTTATTAAATAAAATAAAATATAAAAATAGTTTTAGACTGAGGCGGATGGAAAGTCAAGCGGGTGCAGGAAGCACGAGACTTTGTAAAGTGATTGTTCTGCCCTAGTCAATTAAGGACCGAAATGTGCGCTATTTCAAAATGAGCACTACCGTACAACCGCAAGTTTATATGGGTATGATCTGACTGATTAATTTTTATGTCTTATTATTGGCTTCGTTAGTTGGTAGAATGTGGGTGCCAGATGGAGACAGGTTTTCCCACAAGGCGTAAGAGGGGGCTTCCGATTAGGTAGATGGAACCTTTTCGGTGGTGAAACCTTTAATGTACGAGGTTAGTAGTGGGGTTGTACATTGTAAAGGCCTTGTTGTGATCATCCTAGTCACACTCTAACATGTTGAGTGTGCCTGGACAGTAAATGATTGTTCGCATCTTCCAGATAAAGTTGTATATGCTTTGCAGAATTAAAATTATTTAAGTAGCCATGCCCACAGTCAATGGCGGGCAATTTGTGCTTTCACATAATAGATTTTTTTGGTTTTGCTTTGAATAAAAAATACAGTTTGAGAATATGTGAGTGGTTGGAACTCTCAGGTTATTGGTTGGCAGTTGGAGCCAGTCAGATGGTTGGAACATTCTCTAGTTATTTCATTAATTTCAATTATTGCAACTACATTTGGTCAAATGATGCTTTGTGAAATTATTAGTTGTATTTAAAGTTAAACACTGCTTTACACTAAATGAGTCGTACTAAGTCTTCATTTGATAAGTCTTGCATATAGTTATTATTTATTTATGTTTTTAAGACTTGCAGAGTACATTTTGTGCTCATCTTGTGACAATGTTAAATTCCGCAGAGGAGTGCACTGAAGTAGAAGGTGACTACGAGTTTTTTGCTTGTGGTTTCGATAAAGGAGATCCGGATTACTAGAACGCACATCCCAATCGATTGCCTGTTGGATGAATGGATGGGCTTATCTTGCTATTATTTATTTCGTTTCCGCTGCTACTTTATTAAACTTAGGCCATGAGGCTATTTATTTGTAATTGTTGGCCATAAGACTGGTACTTGTTGCTTAATTATTATAAATTGGATTCATGGTATGGATGTGTTATCGTTATTTTCACTATATGCACTAGCTTATAGCTTGTTCCTGGACCAGTGCAGTTATACATAGAGGGTTTGGATTTGAAAATTCGGTCCCGATACTATCTCTTCATTTTCTTAAGCTCTACATCCATACAATCTATTAATTAATCCCAGTGATTCACCCTTTATCAATATTTCAAAATCTCTGTTCAATGGCCCCTGACTAGCTACTACTATAGTGCAGCCTGCAGTGTTGAGGCTGCTACTTGTCCCATAGCCCAACTATCGCCTTGGCCCTTGGCTTCCCGCTGCCGCCTTTTTGTAAAAATGTGTCATCGGTCATCGCTACGAGACTCAGGAAGAGAGAGAAAAATAGAAAATTTTGGCTATAGTTAGTTGTGTTGTGCAATATGCTCTAATTGGGTGAGGGATGTGACGTATCGGCTTTTCGCTGATGGGCTGGCATAGCCGAATGAGGAAGGGAGGTGTGGTAGAATGAAAATAGGTTAAAATTAGTTGATGATGAATAGGGGTGGGCATTTTTAAACCGAAACCGAAAAACCGAACCGAACCGAACCGAACCGAATTAACCGAAAATTTCGGTTTTTTCGGTTTTCGGTTTACGGTTCGGTTTTTATTCTGATACTATTCGGTTTTCGGTTTACGGTTCGGTTTTTTAGTTAGGAAAACCGAAAAACCGCTTCACCGAATGAATTAGTCAATAGTTCGGCCACTCGGCACGCCTATCGCCTCATCGCCTCAATGACTCGGCCCTCAAAGTGATCGGCCAGCCCAGCACCGCCTGTGCCCACCAGTCCAACACGACCTCGCCAACACACGCACGCCCACCAGTCCCAATGTCCCATAGCGATAGCGGCGCACCCAAATGTGAAATGGCCAAATCTCAAATTCCCAATCGCAAGCCACAGCAAACCCTACCCATAGCGACGCCATCCAACCAGCGAGCGAACTAGCGGCGGGGCTGCCGACGGCGGCGGCCAAGGAGGCGGTTAAGGCGGTGGAGGAGGAGAATCTGAAGCGGGATGCGGACGAGGAGAAGGCGCCGGCCCTTGGAATGGGGCGGCGCGGTCCCAGCCGGTCCCACTTGCCGGAGGATCCAGACGACAATGGCGGTGGTGGCAGAGGAGAAGGTGCCGAGGGCAAGACCGACGACACGGAGGGCTGCGGCGAGGAAGACTAGTATACAGCAGGAAGAGGAAGAGGAGAAGCCTCAAGGTGAGAAGAGTTCGATTCTGTTAGAATCTGTAAATATTCTTTCCTTGTTTGCTAACCTAGATTAGCTCCTTCCTGGTTTAGCCTCCCGGTAATTAGGCTTTCCTAGTTTAGCCTCCCTGTAATTAGGCTTTCCTAGTTTAGCCTCCCTGTAATTAGGCTTTCCTAGTTGGTCGGTCCATGCCTTGCATGCGTGCATGCAATGCATGCCTGTATTGTTATATATGTAAGCTTTTCCTCCATGCAATGAATCAAGGCGATTCACCAAATTATCTCTCGCTTTCACTCTTGCAGATTCCATCAATTTGGCTGAACTGTTTGATTGCTCGCCTTTTAGCTTCGTTGATGCAAATTTTGTGTGATGTGCTAGTGTTGTCACGCCTGATTGCCACTGCATGCATTGCTAAGATTAGTCGATTCACAGTCACAGATCAGTATTGATTGCTGCCTCCCTCCGAAATTCGGTTAACCCAAAAACCGAACCGAATTAATTCGGTTAATTCGGTTCAGTTTTTTCGGTTATTCGGTTTCGGTTCGGTTTACTGATATTCAAAAACCGAATTTTCCAAAACCCGAACAAACCGAACCGAAAAAACCGAAAAAACCGAATGCCCACCCCTAATGATGAATATATATGCTAATTTGTTCCTATTAATATTGGCCTCCCTTTGTTGTGTTGCCGTGGCGCCGCCATTGTTGGTGAACTACGATCATTGCGGGCACCGAGACAATGATGAATGCATGTCGCCCTCCTCAAAGAACGGGCTACGCCCGACAAGACGGTATCCTCGCTAACCTTAGCGCCAAGCTTCAAGCCAACAAGAAAATAGAGAAAGAATTGTCGGTTAGAAGCTTCAAATTTGAAAAAGAGAAGAACAAGGTAATAGAGATAGTCAAGATCAGATAGAAGAAGACTTCCCTCTATGGGCCAAGCCACCAATCTGGGCGATTGGCCCAGCACCAGTCCACCATGCGCCAAACGGTCCACGCTAGCCCAGCCCACTAGCCACCACCCACAACATAGCAACCACTGCCCCAAATGAATCCCTAATCTCCAATACGGCAATAACCATTCCAATTCCCAAATTTGGAAACCAAACTCACGATGGAATCGAGGTTGTTGGTGGCAGCCGGCCGAGGAGGCTTGAACGGCAAGTCAGTGAGGTGAGGGCAGCGGCTGGCGAGGTGTGGGCGATGCCTGGCCGAGGAGGACCAAGCCCCGAGGCGTGAGGGGTGACCGGGTGAACCTCATGCGGTGGCCAACCGAGGACTATCGAGCGCCTGAGTGCCTTGCGCAACGGCTAGTAGAGCCGCGAAGCAGTTGAGCGGGGTAGCGGGCCAAGCTAAAAAGGGTGGCGGCTGGTGAAGCAGTCAAGCCATTGAGGCGACTTAGGTGAGGAAGCGTGATCGACTGGCGACTGGCGAGGCAAGGCGAGGTGAGGCTGGCGAGGGCAGTGGCTAGCCGAGGCTAGGAGGGAGCAGCTGGTGGTGAGGGTAGCGGGCGAAGGACTGGAGCCGGAGGCCCAGAGCAGTCGAGCCTCAGCTAGGCACTTAGCGAGTATGAGAGGAGGGCCAACCGACCGATTAGGCGATAATCAAAGGGGCAAGGGGCAGGGGAATTGGGGAAGTTGCGCTCAGGCTCGGTAGTAGGTAGTGCCGCAGTGGCCACCGCAGGACGCAACTAAAGTTTCTTTATTTCTTTTGTTTGATTTTTGTATGAATTACGATTTACGAATTTATGTAGTATTGATTACTACTATTTATCGATTTGTAGATTTGTAAAAGATGGATAAATGAACACTATATAAATATCTTTCAAGCAATACAAATACAAGTAGTACTCCTCAAACTAGGGTATTAACGAGGTACTATCTTCGTTGTTGGTTGTGTTTTATATTTTTATTATGTTTCTCTTCTAATTATGTATGATTTTCCATCACAATAGTCAGTAACTACTTCTAATTTATTTGATTTTATCATTGTCTTGTTACCGGTCTAATACCCCCTAAATTTATATCCTGGTCCGCCACTGTCAACTCAGAAACTTTTTTTGTTATTAAAATTCAAAAGGCTTATCATCTGCTGCTATTCTTGCACAATCCTACAGATAAATAGATAGAAGTGTTGTTGTTGAGTCTGTTTATTCCGAAACAGACTCAACTGAATACCATCTATTGCCTTCTGATCATTGCGTTTCCTGAATTTCTGCATGGTTGTCTCTGAGATGTGCCGTGTGCGAGCCATTCATGCCAATAATTGGATCGCTGATCAGACAGAGACGGGTGGTCCTTGTCAGGATGATTCATCCACCTAGGCAAATGAATTCAAGGCTCAAAAGGGCCACATGCCATGATTGCAACCGGTTTGCTGGGAGAGGGTGTCCGGCTACCGTCGGAGTTGGATGAGTGTCAAGATGGATAGTGCCCAACACTCAGGCGTGTGTCCCCAGGGAGCAACAGTAGCACTGTTCCATGACCAGCCCCACCATCTGATGTGTTATACCCCTGATTGTAGCCTATGAATCACCGTTCCTTTACAAAATTATCGTATCGATATCGGATACTTATCGAATATGATAATCCTTCATAATAGTCGTGCCGTATGCTTATTAATATAGCGATCATCTGCGATCCTTCCCAAATCCTAATACCGTATCGAGAAGAATCGGTAAAATCCAACATTTAAAATTAATAAAAATAATCCCGATCATTCTCTGATACTTTGCGATACTCCCCGATACTTACAGGCTAAAAATACAAAGTCAAACCCACTTCAAACCATCCCTCCTAACCCTAAAATCTCTCTCACACTCATTCCATCCAGTCATCTCTCCTACCGCTGACTAAATCTCTAGACTTGGTAGCCCCTACCCTCTACCCAGCAGACCAACGACTGCTACTAGCCGGCAACTCACCTACAGTCTCTACCAAGCCTATGGGCTACCGCCTCCCTTCCCTTCTCTCTCTATAGTCTCGCTACCGCCACCCCTCTACCCAGTCTAGCAGCCGTCGTCGCCTTCTCCCTCGACAATCTCGTTACCATCGCCTTCTCCCTCTACAAGCTTCCCGTTGCCTCCCCTCCCTTCTCCTTCTACTGCTAGTCTACTACTCAGCCATTTAATTGCCCTCGTAACCGCCTTCTCCTTTACAAGTCACCATAGCCTTCACCCTCCGTTGTCGCCTTCTCCCTTTTACTTTTTTTTTAATTTTTTAAACACATATATACTTGTCGTATCGTCGGATTCTAGTTTTTGGGAAATTACATATCGCCGTACTGGTATCGCAAATCGGTGATACATAGATCGCAGCATTCGGATGTTTATGTTTGCATGTTTCATGTGGCATCTTATTTTCAATGTACTGTTCATGCTCATCCTCACTTCAGTTCAAGGATTGGCACAAACTAAAAATGCATAGTGGAACGAATTCTTCAGAAAGCACAGGGAAAAGAAGCTAGATTTGGAACTGAGGGGAAACAAAAGAACATTGAGCAATGCATAGACATCATAGGTTTACGTTATGAGAGGTATCTGATCCAATTACACGGACAAGTCGACGAATTTGAGCACTAGGTATTACCAAAACTCTCGTTTATTCTGCGAGCTCGCCAGGTCCAACGAAAGGGGAGATAAAGAACAAAAAAGAATTGCTTCAGGAAGAACTCTATACATGTGCACTCAAAGCATTCTTTTGAGAAGCTGCCTTCAGAATTTTGTGGGATTTCAGTTGCTGGGCTTCTGGTCTGCACCTGGTGATGCCTGAAAGGATTCAAAAAGAACATTCTTCAAGTATGGTTCATATGAAATTCAGATTGTAGTACAATAACGATAGCGATTAGACGATGTTAATGTCAATTTGTAAAACAAAGTGCACTGATTATTACCCCAACTGATGTCACAAAATTGCAGACTGCACATTTGACAGACCTTGCGCCATACTGGTACATAAGTAACATACGGCAGTTCCCGCAGTTTACATGTGCAACTTGATTCGCTGCCACCAAGAACATGAGAATCATTTGTCATTCAGAATGTTTTAGATTAGTTGAACACTCGTCCTTTTAAATTCTGAGTAAGTGTGGAACTTCAGAAGTCAGGACTCAGTGCTAATGGGTATCTTTGTGAAACCTTCAGTAGCTCTAGGATATGTTTCCCAGAATTCTGGTAATTCTAGAAGATATTCAACGAACTTTGGTAGATATAGAATATCATTGTCAAAACTTTTTTTCGTTTTCTGAATCACAACAAATGGATATCCTACTGTCCAATTTTTATGAGTACGACTTCAGGATAAGCCAATTTTATGACGTTAATTGTTATCGACTGATTGCTATAGCTTTCAGCCACAGAATATATTCTATTCAGAAGGAGGATTTTGCATACAGGAATCAAAACCGCAGAATATACCATTTGCAGCTGAGGAAAGAGGAGAATGAAAAGCTTTGGTTGATGTACCTTCCATAGCCAGGTTGACAGTGTGACAGCAAGAGCATTGTACACTTGTTGCGCCACGTATGTACATGAGAAGAGTGTGGCATCCTCCGCAAACTAACTGCGCCATCTCAGTTCCTACACCAAATCCAGGTGGAAAAATCCTCAGAAAACTGCATTTCAGGACAACTTTCAGAAAATGCAAAGCTTCTTGCGTTGGTTTAAAGCTAACAAGTTATCCCCTTTGATCTCTCTATATTACTGTGGAATCTGCAACTACATTTCTGTACCAAAAAAAGAGATCACAAGACCTCCTTTGTTTGTAAAGTTCAGAAGATGTGAAGCACACACATAGAACAGATGCTACTTCTTGTTACAGGACAGAGAATAGAGAGAATGGAATTGACCCTACTAGTACTGATCTTGCATAGATGGAACTCAATATTCAGATGCCACATTACGTACAAATCCTTGAGAGGAAGATGAGTGATTCATGTGCATACCGGGAGCCGGCACAGCGGTCACGGTACTGCAAACTGCGCAGCATACCGACGTCGCGCCGGCTGGATACATGAGTAGATTACGGCAACCGGTGCAGACAAGCTGGCTTTGCGTTCCTGAAATTGCAGAAAAGAGGCAGAACTTCAGTGGTTGCATCTCACCAATAACTGTCAGTTTCGTTTCGGAAAAGCACTTTCATGCATTGCAATAACAAAATCATCATAGAAACTTCTGTAGCTTAATTGAGCACATCTTGAGCATAATTTGTTCTGTCAGAACTTCCAAAAAAATATATGAGCAGAAGGTACTGAAACTCTGAACCAGGAAATGGAATAACTTCTCCAAGAGTTTCATATGAAAGTGCGGTATCTAGATTTCTAGTCTAAAACGGTGAAGAATGGTAAACTTTATGACATATGCATCTTGATAAATACTGAACTTGTGATATTTCTCTTAACACACAACATTTCTGGGTGACCAACCAACATCAAAGAATGCCAAAAGTAGTTGTGTTCTTGCAGTACCCAGTTTGGAACCTTACCATTGGGAGGTGTAAATGGCACAGGAGGAGTTGGATAAGGGGCAAGGGGAACCGGCATTGCCGTGCCGGCTGCCTTAACCGACGACGTTGTTACTTGTAGAGACTTCGCAGATTCTGACGGCAATCAGGCAACTAAAAAACAGTTTTCCTTCCCCTACATGAAACCCTGCAGAAAGTGCAGGAGATGTTGATGAGAGCTAGAAAAACCTCAGTTTTACAGAAACTTGTGAAAGTTCCAACGGAAATGTTAGAGCATCACTTCATTTGCAACAGGCAACTTCTGGACTCTTTAGACAACAGAAAATTTCTTCTTAAAGGCACTTCTGCAGGAAATATTTCACCTCCCTATTTGAAACTCACATCAAATTTGATGTTCAATTTCTATTACCAAAACACCATCAAAGAACCAGTTCGTAATTTCATCAGCGCATATGCAGCTAAGCAAATATCTATCTGAATCTTGTTTCTTCTACACTTAGATTGCCAACCAAATTACATGAATTTTTACTAGTTTGGGGAACTTAACCATAGCGCTCGGGATTTTCATGGCCATCCACATTCATGAGAACTATTTGCCATTGTTGTCCTAATAGAAGATGAGCAAGAACAAATCCAGGATAAGGTATGAGATAAAAAAAGTCACAGCTAATCTATTGACCGAACCCAAAATAATGCTTGCCATCTACAGTAGATAACAGGTAAAAAATCATCCACAAGACCAGAGCAAGGCAAAGAAAAGTTAGAACTTAAAAGATGGAGATATCATCCATTCAACAACACAATTAAGGGCAAAGGGAACAAAAGAATAAGGAAGAGTAAGAAGCAGCACCTAACAACAACGCTTATGAGCCAATCCTATGATAAACTGCTGCATGAATAAGAGCAGTTCATTAGCTAGTACATCCCTCTCCCTCTCTCTCTCTCTCTCTCTCTCTTCTGCTCTCTCTCCTCTCTCTCGATGTTAGACAGAGGTTGACAAATTTATAGGGGAGAAGAAAAAAAAGGAGCGCACATGATAGGTGGCCAGAAAGGGTACCCAAAAGCTTCTCACCGCTTACAAGGACTAATCTTATCTCTAGTTGTTCAAAGAAAATTTTGTTTATGAATTTTTCCCAAGTTATCTATCATATTTCATCTGCAATATACATTTTTCTAGAAAAACGGCTACTCATGTCATTAGATTTCGAATTTTCCTTTTATAACCCTAAACTTAGCAACAATATGAATAGTATATAGAATATTGATGCTCCTTGAAATGGAAAGTGCACATTTCCGAAGCAAACAAGGAGTTGAAAGACCGAGGGCAGGTACAGTAGTGTGCTATCAGTGTTTACAGTGGCGGAGGACGGAATAAACTTAAGGTATAGCAAGTTTGAAAACGTAAGATTCAACCTCTAATGCAACATTTGAGTTCCTAGCTGCTGCAATCGGATAAAAAAAACGCTCAGCACCATCATATCACCAAAACTTACGAGAACAGAAATAGAAAATGATTTTATGCCGACTTTGTCGTAAATAAACTCAGATTGCGTTGTGTACTGCTGTTTGGGCGTTGGCCTTGCCCTTTCCCTTTCAATCTATTTTTACTTAATTACTTCACTCTTGTTTTTAACCGTCCAACCATTTACTAATCAATTGAGTGGGAAAACAACTAAATAAAATAATAAACAAGCAATTGGGTAAATCGTAAACAATCGCGCCATGTGAATGTGGCATGTGCTAATACTAATCGTAATAACTTAATGGCCAAATGCAAAGGTGGGCGCCGCCGCCATGCTTAGGCCACTTACGTAGGGTGCATGAGAGACACGCTGCTGTTCGCCTGCCTACCAGATCGTGGATCGCCAATGACGACTCGACGTCCGTGCCCTTGGTTGACTTCGATTCGACGATGACGGTTCGCTCTCGCTCGCTCTGCCACAAATTTAAATAGCGAATAGCGGATGCGTGCGCTCACAATACAAGCACCGAGCTAGAGATTTGAGATACGGTCTCGACTCTCAACAACGGACGCAGCAGGATGGCGGCCACCGACGGGACAAAAATGATTCATCGTGGGGTTTTTCACCGCGGAATCGAGGTATGGCGAGCGCCACACCTCGCCATACCGGGTGCTCCGCCCCTGAGTGTTTATAAGTTTTGCCACATAAGGTTTTTGTGGAGAGAGTAGCCATCTTTTCATGAAGAAATAACCATATAGACAGTATAAAACATCAATGCATGAATTATTGTCCATAATAAATACTTTTTATGTCATAATTAAAAGATTATGGATCTCATGAAAGCAACTTTAAAACATTATCTATTGTAGAAGTTATTTTTTGTTTTGTCTTTAGATGATGTGGAGAAATATATAAACAATAGCTGGCTCAGCTATTGTACATATTCTAATTAATTTGTGCCAATCCATAGGTAATCATAGGTGCTTTAAGATCTATGAAGTATTACCCTGTTTGTAAAGCCTAGCAGCAGTCCTCAATTTGCCCTCTCCAAATATGCTAGTCATCCATGATGTAATCATTTCCCTAAAAGAGGATACATCTTGGAGCAGATTTCAAAACTAACACGAGAATGACACTACGGGTCTATTTGTTTGAAGCCAACTTTATTATTACTAATCTTAATCAAGTGTGGTTTGTCGTATTTTTTGTAGCAACAAAATTTAGTTTCACGAGTGTGGTAAAATTTAGCAAAAAAATGAATGTATGATGTGTGAGACATGGGATTAAAAAAGTGTGACAAAGCTATAGTTATGACAACGAACCAAATATCTGACTAAGAATCTACTTCACATTTAAACTTAGGGGTGGCAAAGTTTCAAACCAAACCTGCTCTAAAGCAGTTCATGGTGTGTTGGGGCCATGGTTTCCAAGTATTGACAAGAAAGAATAAGTGATAACATAAAGGGATGATAGGAGTGGATTGTATTTGCAGATTGATTGATGTACCAACACGTCTCAGATCTCTGACGGTTATGAAGTTATGACATCTACATCTATTTCACCTAAATTTTCCTGCAAAGGAACCATCACTCGAGATAAGCTCACGAAGAAGGATAATAATATCATGATTTAACCTGAGCAACTCAACTTTCTATTATACTGATAGATATGATGATAGTACAAAATAAGGTAAGTGTAAGCAGTCCCTTACCAGCCACATTGTTGTTTAGCCACATCATGCACATTGAACGCTATGGAAATTGATTACTTTTCTGACTCCCTTAATTTTTTTAAAAAAGCTTCTTTCGAATGGAATTATAAATTGAGTCCTCTCCTACAACGAAAGCGCCTCCTGCACTCCTCCGCCGCTCTCGAGCTCTCGTGCACACCTACCATAGAAATTCGCTCTCGTGCTCACGTGCCGCGGGAGCTCCACCTCCTCCTGTGGCTTGAGTGTGGAAGCCGTGTCCTCCGCCTAATCCTACTCCTTCCGCCTACCGCGCTACCCCTCTGCGGTACCCCGAGCTCCCCTAAGACACAACAAGTGATAGGTGTCATTTACTGTGTTTTTAATTTGTCGTGAATAAGAAGGCTAGATTTATAAATTCTTTTGAAAATGGGCTATTCTTTTTATTTTCAAGAATAGACGGGAAAGTGATAAAGCTTTCTTATGTGGCCCACCAGCCAGTAAGATGATATGCCAATGGTGTAGTACTACACGTTTGAGATGTAGGAAATAGCGGCTGAGGAGATGCCACGTGCACGCCAGACGAGTCCAGAAGCTCGTGCACAAAATCCTGGGGCCACACACGTTGTCACACAGTAAAAGTGATGGACTACACATGCAAGTATGCAGAGCATAAAGATCATATGAACCTGTCCTTGTATGATTGTATCGTACTAACTTCCATAATATAGTGCTGCCGAATGCGATTTATCACAGTGAGGTGGACTAACTGAGAGCCTCTGACACTATTTGGTATCCAACGTTGTATTTGATAATTATACTCCTTTGGTCACATGTACACGTTGTTAACTTTCCATATTTTAATTATTAATATCCTTTTAAATATTTAGATTGATATGCAAAAATAGTATGTATAAATTTGTTTAAAAATTAATTTCATAATATTATAATTTTATTGAGTTTTATTAATATATTACAATAAAAATTAATGATCAAAGTTACGTTTTAAGGCTATACCAATATCCAAAACGATATGTATTAGTGACTAGAAGTACGTATCATAACGCCTAATTAGGCGTAACAGAGAAATATATAGTACTATGATAATGCTTTCAGCGATCACTTGGAAACCACATCTAAGAAGAGAGTGAAAAGACATTGTACAAAATGATTTGGAAGCACTTCAATCTCCTAAAATTACGTCAGAATCGCATGGCAAACCACCCATACATGCTACTTATTGTCAATCATAATTTTCTAGCTACAACAACATATAAGCCATCTAAGCTACAGGATCTTCAGCTACAAGCCTACATATCTTGCAGGGCAGAGAGTACTGCTCCCTTGTGTCCATTTGCTGTGGTAACTGAAACAATCAAGGGATGAGTGGCTGCCAATGGGCACGTCCCCATTGGTAGATCCCCGTGATCTCTGGGACCCCCACATACAAACAATCCCTCTGTATTTATACATCATCTCTCCATCGTGAAATCATAATCTTATCCTCGGGAAAAATGCAGGAGAGGAGAAAGGGAGAGCTGAATTAAAGCAGAACAATGGAAATCAGCAAGTAATGGAATTCAACGCTTCCAAGGGAAATGCATGTTTGTTTATACCATATTGGTTAAGTAGTGTGACAGTGCGAGTTTAATATGCACAGATAAAATCCATCAATGAGGGTTTTTATATAGAGAGCAACTACCACACGCTATACCGTTGGGAATCACTTCCAACGGTATAGCATGGTTTATTAGGTTCACGGATAGGTTTTACGGGTAGGTTTCATGGGTAGGTTTCATGATGTTTTCACGGATAGGTTTCATGGGTTTCATCAGATTTCAAGTTTCATAAGGTTCGTATTTCATTAAAAAAAGTCTCATAGATAAGTTTCAACCAAAGGTTTCATCAGACAGCACAATGCTAAACTTTTTTTTAATGAACACGAACCTTATGAAACTTGAAACCTTATGAAACCCATGGAACTTATCCGTAAGACATCATGAAACTTACCCGTGAAAACCCAGAATGAAACTTACCCGCTAACCTAATCTAAACTCGTATACCGTTGGAAGTGATTCCCAACGGTATACCGTTTGGTAGTCTTTCTGTTTTATATATGTTTCATCTTATAAAGGATAATCCTAAGTTAGAATATATCGATGGCACGATTTTGCTTGGGAACAGAGATACAGTAATAGTATGTGTTTCTAATTCACTCCTAAAGTGAGACAAATGTGCCACAATCTAGGCATGGTTCCATGCATTTTTTTTCGGCTATAATATATATATATAGCCCCTCTGTTTCAAAATAACTGAATTCTTAATATCACATATTTAAAAGTATTTACATATATATTGCTAAAAGTTAATAGTCAAAGTTCGAACCGTGAGAGTCAAAAGTGTCAGTTATTTGGAAACAACCGAGGCAATATAAGAACTACGTTTTGACTACATCATCATTAGGGTCGTGCGAAGATTGGAAGCAATTTCCTTCTTTCAGTCACGAAAGAGTGTCGTTTTTTTTTAACTTTTCAAAGTTAATAAAATGCTTTTTTTTAACACAAAATTCTCTAATCATATATTTTAAAAAAAGGTTGTAAAAGTGTGATACTGTGAACCTATTTTTTAGAAAAAAAAACTAGTATCCATCTCATATATCCAAACCATATATTGTGAACAATATCGTCGATTAAAATTTGCAGAATTCGTACTTAAAACGTCACTCTTTTACGATAAGAGATGCCCTAGCTAGCTAACCACCTCCAGAGTGGATAATAGGATAAGGCAGCCAACCCATAGCTTTCCAAGCACTGTACTGTACCCAGGAAGGACACACTTGCTTGTGTGTTGGAAGAGTAAAATGTCAACACCCAGCAGCTTAGCCTGCCCTGGCCACAGCACCATCACGCGCAAGAAACACCCAACTTAGGTCCTTGTCAGCTCCAACTTGCACCAACCACCCTCGCTGCTACTTTTCTTGAGACCTGAGAGTGAGAGCGAGCTCATCCATGGCGCCGGTTAATCTCCTATCTCTTTCTTTCTTTCTGTCTTTTTTTACTGTTTTACTGCATGACAGGAAGCCTGACGGATAAAGGTCCTACATGGCCGGTTCTGCCATCGGTCCACAGTTATTGGAGAAGACACCGGCACACTAAAATCCAAAGCACATGTGTAGTAAAGTAGTACACGGTATATATAACATCTTGGCATAAAAAATAATGGTCTAAATCTTTTGTTATACTGTAGCTAAACACTGTTTAATGATTTGAACCGTAGGTTACTTCGATCTATCAATGCTAACGATTGGTGACCGCTTAAGTTACAGTTACCTTTACAACTTAAACTCTATTTGTAGCTACGTTCCTAACCGGTGTGAGTTTGAAAAACGCAGAGGGGGCCTGATTTGCCTGACTCCATGCCCTGATGGTCAACTTTCTCTGTATTAAGCCTAGGCAAAGTATGATTTTGTCATAAAAAAAATTGGGCACACAAGACAGCCATCATCGGTGTGGCTGATTTTTAGTCAAGAAATTTAGTTTTTATTATGTGAGCCATTGTCGCAAGCTATAATTGTGGTGATGAACTAAAAGCTTGCCTAAAAAACTATGGTGTAATTAAGTTTGAGCAGTGCATTCATACTTTTTCTCTCAATATAAATTATACAAATCTTGAAGCATACGAAAGGGTAAGTAATCACCATCTATCTTTCATTCATGTTTTAATATTTATGTAACTGTTAAAAAGAAAAGCATGGAAGCATACCTCATTAAGTTTTGGTGTGGAAAAATTAGGTTTGAAAGCAAGCCGTTAAACTATGTTAAATCTAAGATAATGTTTGGAACACGAGAATTCCGTAGGGATTGCATTGTTTCACGTGAGATTTCTGTTACAAAATGGCTCAGAATAGTGGCGACTTGTTTGCGAAAGCTTGAAAAAACGGTAGAGTGGTATTAATGATAATACATACACGGGGCATGATTGTTGTGATGAACAGAGAAAGAACTTTCGAGTGTATTACACACGGATGCTACAGTAATAATTTCGGCTAGTAATGTTGGAGCTATCAGAATTGGACGATTCTGCGGTGTCAAATCATATCAAATCAGAGTGCGGCAGCACACAGAAAGGTGGTTTTTTTTTGTTTTCTCTCTCTTTCCGGGGTGCAAAAATTTTGCGGATAAATGCGAGTTAAGGGCTCTAATCTGGGCCACTAACTCAAGATTTGCAGCGTGCAAAATATCCGTAGCTAACCCTGCGGTCAAAACACGAAACGCACCCATCAGAGATCAGGGCATGTGTACTGTATTCGCCACAAAATCCACTAGCAGGGAAATGACATTTAGTCCCGGTTAGCAACTGATTTTAGGTCATAGATCTTGAGTCCCGATTCGTTCAAACCTCACCCTTCTAACCAACCCACCCACCATAGCGTACTAATATACATAGAATATGCATTCCTTTTGAACTTTCCTCAAAACGAACCGATACTAATATACCCCACCTTTAGTACCGGTTAGTAACACGAACCGATTGATGTGAGGCATCAAGATTAAATGTTACTAAACTGTATCAAAGCCTCTTGATCACCAGAGCTAATAAAAGTCTTGAAGCCCTCATCAAGACGGGTTCAAATCCAACCGGACCGATGGGCCGATATAGAAGGTCGATCTGTAGTAGTGATCGGCTGCAGCTAAATCTCGAGTTAGATCACTCTCGTGTCACACTCGAGCAAAAAAAGAGGCAAAAAAAAAGTCGAATGTTTTGAGAGAAAAAATAAATATTTTTAGCTCTACCTCGAAGGGTTTTGAGGCGCTATATAATTTTAAATTATCACTTACATAATATTATATCAAATCTTTTTTCACTTATCATTTTAGACATCAATACGATTTCCATGTATACTTTTTTTATCATTATTTCCTCTAATTGTATGTTAGCGAGTATTGTTAAAGAAATACTGATATGAAAGCATTTTTGATTAAAAAATCTAGTGGTATCATTTCCACATGACAAATCTAAATGATTCTGTGTATATTAGAGATCAAGATTTTAAAAAGTTGTCTGTCTGTATTCTGAAATGACATCTTAAAAACAATAGGGGGCTGGCTGTATGCATCTTAAAATACAAAGTCTTATTATCTAAAAAAATAGAGGGACTAGTTGACAAATATATAGTAAAGTATGGCAAAGGGACAAAGATAAGTTGGGATCAACCGGCACGCGCTCGCATAACTAAATGTATGTCTAAATATTGTTCGTCAATCGATAATGATATTATTGTGGCTACGAATCAAACATGTCTTGATGGATCTATATAATAATGCGAAATGTTCGTTGTCTAGAAACATCTGAAATTGGTAGACAAACATGCAGTGTAATATCCCTGGTGCCACAGCTAAGAACAACTCCAACCCAAACCCCTATATTTTCCCCCTAAATCACTCATTTAGGGGTGGTATAAAAATTAGAGACACTCTATATCAAATTTGTCTCCAACCCATACTCCCTATTACTCACCCCTATTATTTATCTAAACATTATTATTACTTTGCACCCATGAACTATTATTTTAAAATGAATAAAAAAATATCAAAGAAAATAATAGGGGAAAGAGAAGCCCCCTAGATGTAGGGGTCAGAGAGTACCTCTCTAAAATAGGGGTTTATAATAAGGGTTGGGTTGGAGCTTATATTTTTTCTAAATCTTCTTATAATTTAGGATAGGAGAAGGTTTAGGGGGTGGGTTGAGGTTGCTGGCCCTGTGTCTCGTCCGCTTAATTTCCCCTTCCATCTCTTTAATTAATCTGTTCCTCCTTCCCAATCAAAAAGCAATTATATACGACGCACAGTACACTTCATGCATCTCATGAATAGTTCTTAATCAATCATGCATGTACCTTAAAGGCCATGCACATTCATATAATGCTGATGCTTCGATGAACATGAGATCGAGATCGAAAGGCATATGATGTTAGCTCATTGTTCCATTAGACGAGCATCCGTCCATGCAGCGTACGGACCACATGCAGCTGCCGTTGCAGCAGTGCATTATTATGCATTGTTGATGGTTCGTTCGGTTCGTCC
Source organism: Guadua angustifolia (assembly GCA_036346375.1). NCBI lineage: Eukaryota > Viridiplantae > Streptophyta > Magnoliopsida > Poales > Poaceae > Guadua > Guadua angustifolia. The sequence goes on from CM070514.1 coordinate 47,371,041, forward strand.
ATGAATGGAACTAGATAATGACTCGCGCTACGTCGTGGCATGTGTAATTTGTTTGATGTGCCACGTGAAATTTTGATCGCTTAATACTTATGGGGAAAACTGTGTAATCCCGATTTTTCCGTTTTTTTTAAGAAAAAACGTGTCAAAAATAGTCTAGAGGGAAAATGACAAAAAATTATTAGAGATGGCAACCTTCTTTTGTCGAGTCGAATACTCTATGCGTTCACCGAGTAATAATACATGTTCGCAAAACCACCCACCGCTAAAAAAAAGTCTAGAGGAAAAAGGCGAAAAATTATTAGAGATAACAATCTTCTTTTGTCAAGCCTAATACTTTATGCGCCCACCGAGTAATAATACATGTTTAAAAAATATCGAGATCGAGATGGAAAATCGAGTTGGGGAAAAGTCTAGAGATAGAGCTGCACACATATCTCTCGGGCGATGAAAACTTTTTTTCCCGTGAAAACGGAGAATACAACCGTGAATAAAAAATACGGTTTTTAACGGAAAATAAAGGCGAATGACCCGTGACGTGAACATGAGGAAAAAGGGCGAAAAATTATTAGAGACGACAATCTTCTTTTGTCGAACCTAATACTCTACACGCCCATCGAGTAATAGTACATGTTCGCGATAAAAAATTATTAGAGATGACAACCTTCTTTTGTCGAGTTGAATACTCTACACGCTCACATGTTTAAAAAACCCGCGTTATGACCCGCTGGCAAATCTCTAAGTTGCTATAAACCTTCGATTTAACCTGTGTTTTTTGGTGACGAAAACTTTTTTTCGGTTTTTGGCGGAAAACTTTTTTCCGATTTTTTTTGCGGAAACATTTTTTCCGGTTTTTTGGGCAGCGAAAACATTTTTTCCGGGTTTTTTGGGCGGCGGAAATATTTTTTCCGTTTTTTTTCGGTGCCGAAAAATTTTTCCCGGGAAAATCGGAGAAAGGACCCGAACGTTATTAGAGATGACAACCTTTTTTTATCGAGTCGAATACTCAACACATTCACATGTTTAAAAAAACCCGCGGTTACGACCCGTTGGTAAATCTCTAAGTTGCTATAAACCTTCGACAAACCTGTGTTTTTTTGGCGACAAAAACTTTTTTTTCGTTTTTTTTTGGGCAGCGAAAACTTTTTTAGGTTTTTTTTGGCGAAACATTTTTTCGGTTTTTGGGCAAAAAACATTTATTCCGGTTTTTGGCGGCGGAAACATTTTTTCCGTTTTTTTTGATGTGAAAAATTTTTCTCGAAAACGGAGAAAGGACCCAACGTAGAAGCGAGGACTGCTTGTTATTTTTTGGACCTGTTCGCTATCCTGAAAAATTAGAAAAGGGCTTGTTTGCGATTTAAGATTAACGGGAGGCTTTTCCGTAAAATACCGCACTAGGGACCTAAACGCGAAGGAAAAAAAATATTTCCGTCTCACAAAAAATCGTGAAGGACCTATCCGTAATTTCGAAGAAATGGAGGGACTTTTTTGCGAAATTGCGCTGCGCCACGTGGATGGGCTGGGAGGGCACGCTTTCTTCCGCCTGTAATAGAGTTGATATAAGCGTCCAAGGAAAGAAATACTACATTCAGAGGGGCGACCAATTATGCACTGCTGAGTTCACCGGCTACTCAATCCGAATCCGGCCAGTCGGCTACTCGACTTCGGCCCATTGCTTCAGTTGCCGACCACGTACCACACGATCTGGGCCGGCGGTGGTGAGTTTCTGAGGCGTGTGTTTTGTAGGCAGGGAGCTTAGCGTTGGAGGGCCCTTTGCCCTGCACACACTACTACAGAAATATATATCACAATCGGTTTTTTTGTCATCACGTTCTATTTTGGTGGCGATACAAAATCGTTAGACATTTTTGAGGATGCGCTATTACAATCAGTTTTCATCCGATAGTGATAAATTATAATCACAATCGGTTTTGAGTTAGAACCGATTATGATGATAAGCCATATCACAATCGGTTCTAAGTCAGAACCGATTATGATGTGGGTGTTTGATGTTCAATTTGTAGAGTACATATATCGCATTCACAATATCTGACACAACATATAGAACACAAACATATGACTTAACATTCACAACACAAGCATATCATATTCACAGTACACATATTATATTCACATGATATAATATTGTTTACAACATATAGACCAGTAGGAGCCTGTTAGGTTTCTAAACCTATCGTCCTCCTCTAGAACTTCTGTCTAGTACCACTGGCATATATGGTCTCGTAATTTGTTGAGATTTTTGTTGTTTAGACTCTTGAGGGGGATATTGAGGTTCTGCAAAATAGAAAATAATGCACTAATTTAAGTTTTAAAATTTGTATGTAAAAGACTGAATGCATTATATATGTACATATACCTTAGAGAAAATGTATGAGTCATTGATCAGGATCAGCATGTGATGCATGATGTAGAAGCTGCACAGGTCGTTGCATCCCTGTTCATAACACTTTGAATAAAGAAAATAAAATTAGGAGATGAAAAATAGATGTCAAGAAAAATTCTATGCTATGCACTTGCACCTTGAAGCGCTTCTACTCTAACTAATCACCTCATTTGTCATCGTGTTGCCCTCCTTTAGCAACGTATGACAATGAAGCCCTATATACATTGAATAGATACCATTGAGGCAAAAAAATGAACGTAGTTAAATACAGAAAGTGTTAAGTTAAATGAATGTAATTACTACTATAAAACAGACTTGATCACGTAGACCATTGATTTCTTCTCGAGCGAATTAAAAGTGTAGACTTTATTTTCACTTGGAGCGACTAAGAGTAGAACTCAATAATTACTTATTAAATGGTATGCAACGCAAGAAAATAATTTTATATACTATTTAAGTACGTACAAGTAATTAAAGGGTAAAATCATTAAAGTAGTATATACTTCTCGTGGTACGAGAAGAGAATGGAATCCTTTTTTGCCCCACTTTGCAATGTCTGCTTGATGTAGTTGAAAAGGAACTCTGATTAATGCTTAGCTATGTCGTAGGCACCATCTTGGGGTCGACAAACCCAACTAGATGTTGACCTATTATAGCTTGCTACCTCATTATGCTGTAACTCATGTCAATTGTTAAAAAACAAAATACAAAATCTTATGACAGTCATAGGCTCATATTGTATGGTGTGATATTCACAATGTCCAAGATCGTATAATAGAAATATTGATGACTTTCAGGCTGTAGAAATAGAATAGATCCTCAAAACTCATAGGGAATATCCCATGCTCCTCGTGGTGGAAATGTCCTCCTCGATACCTCATTGAAGTCGATGGGACACTTGGCTTCATTCACCTTGTCAATGTACCATCCATGGAGCAAGCGAGTGCACTTGCCTAGAGCATTTGATTCAATTGTCATGGACAAGGGGCTTTCTATGTATGTACCTCTTAAAATCTCGAGGGACTCTATGGCTTTAGTCAACTTTGTTTTATGGACAAAAGGAGTATCGGAGGTCAAAAAAGGGGATTTTCATGTATTTGAGGGAGCTTTTGGCCTCTGACAACTTTGTCTTCTTGATAGAATGATTCTCCAAGGTCTTCTGTGGTTCTTTGATCATCGTGCTAGCCCTTTTACGCATCAGATCCACACTCTGTGTAAGAGTGGACTTTGACGGAGGAGTCATCATTATGGTGGGAGGAAGAGCAGGAGTAGGTGCAGGTATAATAGGAACATACAAAACACATGCATATATAACGTGTTGCAGTACTGGAATGATCGAGAAGACATGTAGGATTTTTACCTTGAGCAGTACGACACCTGTGTGGGCCACTTAATGAACGGCATCTGTGCTTGTCCGAGATTGGTGATATCTTCGTTCGGGGGAACTTCGACACATGACATAGGAAGTTATTGTGGACATAGTCCACCTACACCCTCATGTAGCCCTTCCCCAAAGGGTTATCATGTACTGTGTTAGTCTTCTTGCATGGAAATGCAACCCCGCCCAACCTCAACAGGAAATCTGTCTTCCATCACAATGAGCTAGCACTTGTCAGGCTCTTGTAAGAAGTGCATAACTTGATCGAAAACATTGTTTAGCTTACTCTTGTACCTTTAAGTCAAAAATAATTATTACCTTCAGGTAGGGACCGACCTGATCGTTTTTGGAACCGCAGTTGCTAAGGCGGGGCACAAGCCTTTCTACGAGAGGCGAGACCATCTGACTCTAACTCTAGGAGATCATCGCCGTCATCTCGGTCTTGAGGTGCTCCTTACGTGCCATCGTCTCCTCCTCCATCTCTTCCTTTAGCTCCTCACTTAACTGCTCCCTCAGTGTGTCCTTGAGGCACTCCGCACGTGCTTCCCATGATATTGATCTAGCACTGGCAATATCCTCGTCTTGGAAGAAGGAACTCTTCATATGCCCCGCACTTGTGGCAAGCACCAACCCCTTATGGTCGGGCTTTTCGATCGCCGAAGGCAAGATGTGCTTTAACCCTTAGCTCTAAAAGGTCCCTTACTTTTTCTGCTGGCTTACCTCCTCCTGTAAGAAGCAAATATAAATTAATGCTAAATTACAATAGGAAGAGTTAACTGTAATGTACTAAGTTAGATGTCTTACGTGGTGGAGACGATCTGCACGGTCGTGGGGTTTGAAACTACAAGTAGACCGTCTGAGGTTTTCTTCATCCCAGCTAATATCCAGTCGCGTACCCGCTCCTCACATATGTGGGAGTAAGGCATCGTCGTTCCGGAGCAAGCACACTCCTCGGCTAGTCATGCTCACTCTACCATCTTGCCTTCATAGCAAGCAGAACCAAGGTGGTGCGTGTGTGTATTCTGTCTCTAGATAGTGATGTTTTTCTCTCTCAGCTTCTTCACCCCCGGCGTACTCTTCGTCCTTGTAAACTCCTTCTAAACATCGAGAGTTACAAATGAATACCTCTTAAAGGGAGTACGGCCTTTCTGCACGTACTCACCATAAATAATAACCCTGAAGTGCCTTAAAGACACACCTATTCTCTTCAAAGTATACCGCCTTGTATCGCTTTCATCTTCCTTTGGTATAATCCATTTCCCCTTAACTTCGTCCCATAGTTCTTCTGCTCGACGTTAACTTCCTTTCTCTAGTCCTTAACCGTGATCAACACTCTCTACCTCACTAATTGGCTGAAAAAAAATCAGTAGCACCCTTTATACTTGGGAGGACCCGTGTAAACCCTCGTAGCATCAAAGTGGAGAACCTGCGGCATTCTCCTTGTGGTCTCTTTATTTGGTCCTCGGGTCTTTCTCACCTTACTCAGCCCCTCAACATTTTTCACCTTACTCGGCCCTTTAGCATCACCTTCTATTCTGTCTGGCGATGAGTCGATGCTCTCTCTTTGCGGTATTTTGAATACACACACACATATATATACATATGTGTGTGTGTATCAAACCTAAACTGAATGAAAGAAAGCAATTCATATATTTGACATGGGCATATATTTCATATGAGAGAAAGTAATTCATAACTATTATGTCGACTTGACAATGAATCATGTAAAATAAGATACCGTATTATTGTATTAGTATACTATTGTAAATTAACATATTAACAGATTAATGGATGATCTTACAGAAACGTCTATTTGTTAACCAATTAAGTACGTACTAACGATGACTCATAATCTCTAATTAAGTTAGTTCCTAATCCTATTCGAGGATATATGGCTCAGGTAAGTTTCTAAACTGTTGTACAACTCCAGAGAAAATTTCGGTGGCATCTCCCCTCTATTCTCCAAATACACGTCTCGACATCAATTTGAGAGAATGTGTATTTGGAGAACACTAGGGAGATGCTACTAAAACTTTCTCTGGAGTTGTATAACAGCTTAGGAATTTGCTCGAACCATATATCCTTGAACTATTAAAAAAGTCAACAATTCGAGACTGCTTGTTTTTAAATATGCCATTTCAGTATATTTATAAACAAGCATCTTCTAACAGGAGACAAATTATGCAACCTAAACTCTAACATGGATCATATTATAGTAACAATAATGACATATAACACATTCACCAAATCAAAATTGAATTACCTACTGCAAAATTAAAGAGATTTGAAGGAATACTCATATTTTGAAGAAAAACACAAATGAAGGAAAATTGAGGGGAAATCTCCTTAAGCTAGGCCTACAACTTTACCCACAAATGAGGGAAAATTGAGGGGAAATCTTCTCAAGCTAGGCCTACAACTTTACCCTTTTAATACCCATCCTTGAGGAGTTCATAATTCTCACCCAAGTATTACATCCAACCAGAGTATATTGTGTTTTTTAGGCAGCGGTGATTTTTTGCCTCTAGAACAACAGAGGGGAGAGTTTAGCCGAAGTTATATAACCTAGCGAGGCACATCACAGTCGGTTTTCATGTTAGAACCAATTGCCAATTGTGATGTACACGTACATCACAATTGGTTCTAACATGAGAGCCGATTGGGATGTGCAATCTATGTCATAATACGTGTACATCATAATCGGTTTTCACCTAAGAACAGATTGTAATGTGCTTAGTACTACAGCAAAATTAGTTCTAACCTGAGAACCGATTGTAATGATTCCCCACCAATTATTAAACCCTTGCTGAATCATCTATCACAATCGTATTTTTTCTAGAAAAGTTAGAAACCAACCTAGATAAAGTGATAGTGTTGTACCATTCTATAGTAGTGTCGGTGTTTTGTACAACCGGCAAGTAAATTTGTAAGTATAGGGGCCGCGCGTTCCCTCTCCTTGAATGTTTAGACGAAGGGAGTCCCGGATGTATACTGGTTCGGACCGAATATCCCTACGTCCAGTTCGTGGTGGTGGTTCTTATTGCTCAGGATGTAGTGGACTACAGGGGATTACAAGCGAGGGCTAAGGACATGCCCTTAGCTCTCGTCCGAGCGAGGGAGCTCGAGAGTATTCGTCCGAGTCTTTGACTTGCTGGAGATCGGATGCGAATGCGGGTTCGGAATGTGAATACGAATGCCCCTCCTTGAGGGCCTTGCCCCCTTTATATAGCCGGAGGGGGCAGGTTACACGGGAGTTTAGGAGAAAAAAGGTAGGGGTATGCTACGCCCAGGAGTCCCTATCTTTGGTCCTAGCGCCTGACAGGTTGCTGTCCATCCCACGCTTGGGTTGGTAGACACAACGGACAGTGTTCCGTTGGGAAGGTAAGCACCGCCTTCTCGTCCGCTTGTCGATGTCGATGTTGCTTTATTTGTGCTCTAGTACCGCTTGGGACGGCGCTGCGTCTCTCCATCAGGCGTGACGGGTGAAGAGACCGGCGCTTGACTTTGTGGCCTCTTGACCGTCTCGGGAAGGAGCCACCTGCCCTTGCGTGGTCGTCGTGTCCACGGGGCAAGTGACCAGCTCGAGGCCGATCGGTGACGTGGTAGTGGTCACGGAGTCGGAGCTTGTTGGGGTCCCGACCTGAGGTTAAGTCGGAGCCCGCGGGATGCCCGACCTGTAGCCAGGTCGGGACTTGCAGGCACGTCCGACCTGCGGCCAGGTCGGAGCGTCCCCTGGTAGGCCCGAACGAGGCCACGGATCCTTCGTGGCCCAATGGGGCATAGAGCTGGGCCCAAGATGGATCATTTGGTATTCTAGCCAATATTTAGTGATAATCCCATCTGTGAGGGACGAAGACTTTGGTAGTACCCCCTCCAGCGCTTTGCGTCGCCTCCAGTCCCACTGTCATGTATTAACGACTGGGGGATATACGATCTTGAAATAGATGTATACCTTGCTGTGGGGTACCCCCGATAAGTATTCGTCAATAGCCCCCGGGGCCATCCTGAAACGCGTGCGTTCCTGGATGGGCCCATCATCTTCGTCGACACGATCTCCTCGCATGCATGGCGACGCTTCGGTTTCCGACGCCCTCTTTTATTGGAAACCGCTCGGCTTCCGCGCTTTGAGCATATATGAGAGTGGTACGGTTGCTGGAGTTGGAGGAGTCATTCGCCTTTCGAATTTCTGACCGCTTTTCAATACTCAGCTTCTCTCATGGCTTCTTCCAAGAATGGAACCTTGGTATTTGGCTTCGGAGATGACGACCCGCTGGCGCCCACGGGCGAGGAGGCCTTCCTCGTGGAGCTTTGGGGCGACTTCGAGCTCGCCCAGGCCGAATGGGCCGAAAGAAGATGTCGCCACCGCGACGCTGCCGCCGCCGACAGTTGATTGGCGCCATTCCGGCCGGGTCAAGGCTAGGGATGCCCTCATCGAGGCGATTTGGCGCGCGCGTGCTTAGATTTGTTGTGTTATCTTGATGTCTTCATCGTTGTGCCGCGAGTAGCAGTTATATGTAACTTGCGTGCCATATAAATGCCATCAGTCTTTGTCCGTCGAGTGCTTCCTTGTGCATGCGATCTTCTCGGGGACCATCTTTTAGCGCCACGCAGCAAGGTCACGGTTTTTTCCTTGGGGTAGCATAGGGCCACCTTGGTCGGCCGAGTCCGACCGACCTGGTCAGGTGATTTCGTCCGGGCACGCGAAGACTTCGGTGGGTGTAGCCCCGAGCCCTCGAAAGCAGATCGGGGTTACCGGTCAATAAAACGGACCGAGCGAGGTGAGCGGACTCGGTTGGTCGGATCATTCGACACGCCTATTCGATTCGGGCGGCGAAGTCCGACCGATTTGGTCGATGAAACCCGACTGGGGGTGCTCGGACGGAGTCAGTTGGCCTTGAGCCCCCGAGTGGGTCGGAAGTCTGACCTACTTGGTCGGCCGGTCTAGACCGGGTGCGCGCGAGCGCACCCAGTGGGTGTAGCCCCCGAGCCCCCGGGCAGGTTGAAGAGCTGGTCGGGGGGTTACTTTGGTTGGAACGCTGGTTTTACGTCTTAGCTGGACACGGCCTCGGTCGGCAGAGATGCCCAGATGCCTCAGCGAGGTTCTGGTTCCCGAGTGCTCGTTTTACGTCGTAGCTGGACACGGCCTCGGTCGGCAGGGATGCCCAGATGCCTTAGCGAGGTTCTGGTTCCCGAATGCTCGTTTTATATCGTAGCTGGACACGGCCTCGGTCGGCAGGGATGCCCAGATGCCTCAGCGAGGTTCTGGTTCCCAAGTGCTTGTTTTACGTTGTAGCTAGACGCGTTCACGAGGCTGGTTTTACGCCGGAGCTAGGCGGCTTAGTAAGGCTGGTTTAACGTCGGAGCTAGGCGGGGCCTTAGTCGGCAGGGATGCCCAGATGCCTCAGCGAGGTTCCGTTTCGAAAGTGCTCGCTTTACGTCGAGCCGGGCGCGGTGGCTGGTTTTACGCCGGAGCTAGGCGGAGGGCGTCCATCCCGAGTCCTCGTCGGGCGAGGCTATCTGCGAGAGGAGTGGCCGCTGTCTGTCCCATGTTTAAGCCCCGTCCGCAGGTGTGGGACCTGGAGGGGGTGAGCAAGCGCGTGTTTACCATGCGTTGGTTTGAACACCGTGCTCGTGGAGTTGCAAACGGGTTATCCGAGTGGGCCCTGGAGATCACGTGACCTCCGAGCGGACGATCCCTACACCGGGTGTCCGACCCGCTGGGGGCGACCCATAAAAAACCTTTTTTTACTCGAGCCGTGACGCACCGGCCGTCTGCCGACCAGAGCGCAGCCTGGCCGCTACCTTCGAGGGGCTCCGCGGAGAGTGTGAAGTATGGTCTCGGACACGAAGTTAAGGCGATTGAGTCGTCCGCCAACTCAACTAGAGGTTCGCCGAGGTTTCGCTTTGTCTCGCCCTCGCCGTTTTTGTGACGGGTGGCTCCCGAGTCCACTTGGTGGATCGGGTCCATGGAACCCGCCCGCCAAGATTAGGCCTTGGCGGGCGCTTGAAATTCTCACCACCGAGGTCAGAGCGGCTCGGTGGGCTTTTTATACTGCATGGGCGATCGACCCGCGGCGGCGAGATCGAAGGTCGCAGGGCGTGTCGCTCGGTGCGATGTCCTGGCGCCTCCTGCTGACATTTAATGCGCCTAGAGGCAATTAAATGCAAAGCGAAATGATTGGGGGCGATACATCTCACCAGCGGCGTGGCGTGGCGCTCTGACGGGGTGTGCGACGCTTTCATCGAAGCGACTCCACTCGAGTGGCATTCGCTCGGTCGATGCTTGTGCGGCTGGTGCGTGTTTCGACTGGTGCCTGTTCGGCGCCTATAAATTCGGCGTGGGGGTGTTCAGGCGAACCCTTCACGTTTGCTTTCCCCGTCTCCTCGTCTTCTTGCTTGAGAAAAGAAAGCAAAAAGAGCCAGAGATTTCCTCACCTTACCTCTTCCATCATGGTGGTGTGGTCAGCCTGGCCCGGGAGCTGGAACCGAGGTGTTGCACGGCCCCTCGGCCGAAGTGGCGTCCTTTCGTCTGCAACCGTCGCGTCGCCATTCAATGCATAGCGGGCGGAGAGGAAAGGATTTAATGCCGGCCCATCGCGTCACATCCTGCCAGGGGCGGTTTTATTGCGCGTGCGGTGTTTCGCCCGTGGCGATGCCCGCTTGGGCCGCTCCGCCCCATCTCTATAAATCTGGCATGGGGGGCGTCAAGGCGAACGCGCCCAGCATTTCTTTTTGCCTCTTCGCCACATTTCTCGCATCTTCAGTACTAGATGGCGAGCGGTGGTGACGACCGGATGGCCGGCAAGCGGGAGGCGGCAGCGGACCCACGGGGTCAGGACCCCAAGAAGCCCCGTGCCGATGCCGGGTCCTCCGGGGCCGCGGCGAGGGTGGGGATTACCCTGCCCTCATCGCGTTTTCATATTTGGAACCCTCTCTCACCATGAGTTTCCTTCGCTTCCTTTTGAGATTGCTTTGACCTCTTCTTGACGATGCTGACTTGGTTTTGTTTTTTCTGGCAGCGCACTGCTCGGCTCGACAGACGCCGCAGCCTTCCCCCGGCCGCTTTGGTGGGGAGGCGGTTCTCGCCGGCAGCTCGACGCTCTTGCCGCCGGGCAATCCCGTCTTGCGGCAGCATGGGCGGCGGACGCGGTGGTCGAGCTGACGTGGCTGCAGGCCTCCTTCAACGTACAGGCAGCAACGGCCGCTGCGCAGGAGGCGAGGCGATGTGGCAGTGGGCTCGGGTGCGGGCCGCTGAGGAGGAGCTCGCCAAGGCCCGCGAGGAGGCGCTGGAGCAGCGGGCTCGTGCCGATGTCACCGAGGAGGAACTCGCCAAAACGCGCGAGGAGGCGTCGTCGCTGCGGGCTCAGACTCGGGCCGCCGAGGAAGAGCTTGCCAGGATGCAGGAGGGGCACTGGGTCTGGCGCGAAGATCTCCTGTCGATGCTCCGCCCCGCCTTCGAGGGCATGAGTAGAAGCTTGGAGTCGCTGGAGCGTACACCGTCGGGGTACGCCTTCGGCCTCACCCAGGCGGCCGATGCTTTGGCCGACCTGCCCCACGCCTTGAGCGAGCGCTCTGCTCGCGAGGGGCGGGAGGTTGCCGTCCTGGTAGCACAGTACGTGCTAGCCTACTGCACCAGCCGCGACGCCTCCTTCGACCCGGAGGCGGTTGTGGCTGGATCGGCGACCAGCCCCAACAGAGGCAAGAGCACGGCGGTGGCGGAGGAGGCCAGGTCGAAGCCCGGGGCGCGGACGACGAGGGCTACAACTCCGACGATGACGCCTGGGGCTAAGAACCTTCGAGGTGCTCGCGCCCGACTTTTGTTTTTGTATGATGTAATGCATGTACATTTTATGTTATGAATTTTGGGGACTCTGCTTGATATTCGGCATTTCTCGTGACGAGCGCTCGTCGAACAACTGTAGCCCTTAGGAACCACTGGGGTTGTTAGAGCGTAGGTCGGAGTGCTAACATTTTGAGGAAAATGCGAAAATAGCAAGGGACTTAGCAGCCCAAAGACGCGTCCCGGATCGACCATGGATCCCCCCGCATGGGCACTTCCTTCTTCCGCAAAGCACTACTTCGCAACCGTAGTCACCGGGGCGTAGGCCGTAGCACTTGGGTCGAGAGGGTTACCGCTAGGGGGAACCGAGTAGCCGGTCGGGGCGCCGACTTAAGGAGGCATGCAAGCAAGTAGCCCCCGAGTCGCGCGTGAGGACTAGGATGTGGTCGGCACGCAGCGCTTCGAGTCCGGGGGATTTGAGGGAAATACGTGGATAAAGATGAAATTTAGGGATAGAATCTCCTTAACTTCTCAATATTCCATGCGTTAGGTACAATGTTGCCATCAGCGTCTCAGAGTCGAAAGGTACCGGGTCGGAGGACCTCCACGATGGTGAATGGCCCTTCCCACGGAGGGGACAACTTGTGCCTAACAATGTTGGACTAAACTGGCGCAAGACCAGTCGCCATATTCAAGGATGACCTCAACCTAAAATCGTGGTAGCGCCAAGCGCTTGTCGGTACTTGGCCGACCACAGGACGGCCACATTGCGCACCTCGTCGAGTTGGTCGATGGCGTCTTGTTGCGCGCCGATCCCTCGTGCCTCGTTGAAGGCTTGTAGTCTTGGGGTGCCGTATTCCAGGTCGGTTGGCAGGACGGCCTCGGCACCGAACACCAAGAAGAATGGTGTAAACCCGGTCGACCGGGTCGGTGTGGTCCGCAGGCTCCAGAGAACGGAGGGCAGCTCGGCCGCCCATCGCCCCGCGAATTTCTTCAGTCGGCTGAAGATTCGCGGCTTGAGCCCTTGGAGGATCATGCCGTTTGCCCGCTCGACCTGGCCGTTGGTCCGCGGATGGGCCACGGCGGCCCAGTCGACGCGGATGTTGAAGTCATCGCAGAACTCGAGGAATTCTTTCCCCGTGAACTGCGTTCCATTATCGGTGATGATGGAGTTCGGGACTCTGAACCGATAAACGATGTCGCGAAAGAAGTTGGCCGCCTGCACCGAAGTGATGGCGGCGACCGGCTTGGCTTCTATCCACTTAGTGAACTTGTCCACCATGACAAGAAGGTGAGTGAAGCCCCCGGACGCCTTTTTGAAGGGCCCGACCAGATCGAGTCCCCAAACATCGAACGGCCATGTGATGGGGATCGTCTGCAGGGCTTGCGATGGGAGATGCGTCACGAGCGAAGAATCGCACCCTCGCAGTGCGAACAATTTGTTTCAAGATCGCCATCTGCGTTGGCCAAGAGAAACCTTGCCAGAAGGCTTTCCCCACGAGGGATCGTGGTGCGGCGTGGTGGCCGCAGATTCCGGCATGGATGTCGAGTAGTAGCTACTTCCCTTGGTCCGCCAGAATGCACTTCTGGAGGACTCCGGAGGGGCTCCTCTTGTAGAGATTTTCTCCGACTAGGACGAAGGGCTCCAGTAGCTAGGCTTGAATCCATTAGAATATTACTTGCCTTTGCTACTCACCATGATTTTAAGTTGTATCAAATGGACGTAAAAAGCGCCTTCTTGAATGGACCACTCTCCGAGATAGTCTATGTTGAGCAACCACCCGGCGTCGAAGACCCAAATCATCCGAACCATGTCTACTTCCTACACAAGGCTCTCTATGGACTTAAGCAAGCACCGAGAGCGTGGTTTGAATGTCTTCGAGATTTCCTTCTCGAACAAGGTTTTGTAGTCGGAAAGGTTGACCCTACTCTCTTCACTAAACATATTGATAATGATTTATTTATTTGTCAAATATATGTTGATGACATAATATTCGGGTCCACTAATGAACATTTGTGCAAGGAGTTTAGCAGGATCATGACTAAAAGGTTTGAGATGTCCATGATGGGTGAGTTGAAGTTCTTCCTCGGCTTTCAAGTTAAACAACTCAAGGAAGGAACCTTTCAATGCCAAACCAAATACATCAAGGACATGCTCAAGAAGTTTGGTATGGAGAATGCCAAGCCAATCAAGACGCCAATGCAAGCCAACGGGCATTTAGACCTCGACAAAGAAGGTAAACCGATCGTCCAAAAGGTATATCGTTCGATGATCGGTTCTCTACTTTATCTTTGTGCATCTAGGCCCGATATCATGCTTAGTGTGTGCATGTGTACACGATTTCAAGCCGCTCCCAAAGAGTGCCACATGGTGGCCGTAAAGAGAATCTTGAGATATTTAGTGCACACTCCTCATTTTGGGATTTGGTATCCAAAAGGTTCATCTTTTGAGTTAGTTGGGTATTCCGATGCAGATTATGCCGGATGTAAGGTGGATAGGAAGAGTACCTCAGGGACTTGTCAATTCTTGGGTAGATCTCTTGTCTCGTGGTCTTCTAAGAAACAAAATTCCGTAGCCCTATCCACAGCCGAAGCCGAATATATAGCGGCCGGGAGTTGTTGTGCCCAATTGCTTTGGATGAGACAAACCCTAAATGATTATGGCCTAACCTATAACCATGTTCCACTTTTGTGTGACAATGAGAGCGCCATAAAAATTGCCAACAACCCCATTCAACATTCCCGCACAAAGCATATCGATATCCGCCACCATTTCCTAAGAGACCACTCCACTAAAGGCGATATCGATATTCAACATGTGAGCACAAATGATCAATTAGCCGATATTTTCACCAAGCCACTTGATGAAAAGAGATTTTGTGATTTGAGGAGTGGGCTAAATATTCTAGACTCTCGCAATTTGGCTTGAATCATGCTCACAATTTGATTGATGATTGAAAAATACTTTAGAAAATCTTATTTACTTTATTTCTCTAAATCTTATTGTGTTTATTGGTTCTTGATCTTCGGATCTTGTCAATTATCATGTGATCATGGTTTGATTGGTTGAGTGGCTTGCTGTTCACATGATGACTTGACTTCTTAGGACCTCTCATCTATTTCACCCTCCGGAGTCATTCTTGTCCTTGTTTTCATGCTATCCTGAGAAGACAGTTCGGACTATCCGAAATTCCATTCGGACTATCCGAACTTACATTCGGACTGTCCGAAGTGGGGTCTCGGGCTTTTTAACTCGGCCCGGCCCTCTTCTTTCTCTTTTCTCTCTTTTCACTTCATATCTCAGTTTCTCTCTCCTCAAACCGCCCCTCCTCTTGGATCTTGCATTTTGGCCAGAGATTTTGTGGTTTGGGGGCTCCAAGATCTTCCTCAAGGTCAAGGGCTTCACCTCTATCCGTTGGTTGCCCTAAATCCGTCTTGGATTCTCAGTTTTCACTCTCCAAAGGTTAGTTTAAATCTATCCTTGTTTCGGCTATTTCTCGTCTAAAATTGCGAATTCTTGGACTCTAGGATATTCTAGGCCTTGCTAGGATGATCCTCCTTGATTAGATCTAAATTTTATTGAATTAGTGCCTAGATGGGATATTCTAGGGTTTGTGGGTGCTTACCTCAGACTATCCGAGATTCTGTTCGGAATGTCTGAAGATCACTTCGGACTATCCGAACAAATCTTCGGAGTATCCGAAGAAAACTTTGACTGTCCGAAGAAAGTTTCGAACTATCCGAAGTTGGTGAGTTCTTTCCAACCTTTTGATGTTCTTCTAGATTCTAATTGGGATCTAATATATCTTCCACCTTTGTATACCTCTAGAATGGATCATTCTCAAGGTGGCAGTCCTCCTCCTCCTCATCAATCTCGCCAAATCGATGTCACCATGGCTCACAAGAAGAAGGCAAAGCATGATCACCCAGCTGGCGGTTCTTCTACGCTTACTACTGCAGCTCCTGCGACCTCGTCACCTCCGACGTCTCCTCCGGCAGATCCCGCTCAGTCAGCAAAAAGAGGAAAGCGCCAAGTGGTTCGAAAGACTTATGAGAAGAAAGCATCTCATACCGCAGCTTCTGGTCAAAGGCAAAGTGATGAGGGGCAAGAGGGTAGTGCGGCTGAGGACCCCCGGGCTGCAATGGCAAGGATGAGGGCAGCTAAGTGTGCTGAGCAGCGCCGTGCAGGCGAGTTGATTGGACCATTGCAAATTCATCCGTCTGTTCGCATAACTCCTATGGGTGTCACTCCCAAGAAAAAGATAGACTATTGCCTTGGTCAGGGGAGAGGAAAAGAGGTCCGCCAGCACAGAAGCCAAGACCCTTTGATGTATCTACAAGAAGATTATGTGGACAAGCGGTTTTGGAACCATTTTCAACAAGATTTCTATGACTCTGTGATAGCTGAAAAGAAGAACCCAGTAGCTTTAATGCAATACATTGATTGGGATTATATGGCACAGCAGGAGGACGCAGTGTTCAATGAAGTTATTGCAGCATGTGAGCGTCATAATCTGAGGGATATCATGTCATTCAAATGCAAGTGGAACAATGAAGTGGTGGCACGTTCTATGCCACCTTTATATTGACACCGGCGTCGACAAAGACAATGTGGTTCATGATGGATGTGCTCTACTATTCGGTGACTAAGGCTTTATTTGCAGACTGCTTGGGTTTCTCAACTGAAGGATGGGATAATCTGGATAAGCTGCACACACCGGAGTCTTTTGGCATAAATGATTTGGGTCCTCTTTATGATGAATCTCAGAATTTCAAGCTTGGGACCACAAAGGGTTTGAAGCCTTTCTATGCTATCTTATACAAGCTTTTGAGGAAGACTTTGTGGCCTAAAGAGGGAGATGCCACAAATATCAGTTCCTATTCTAGGAATCTTCTGCTGAGGATCGGTGAGGGATCGAGGCCCTTCGATGTTTTTGATTTTATCTGGCAAGAGATCCGGCTCAACTCCATTAGCCCGCGTAGCAGCTGTGGATTTGCTCCATATGTGATGTGCACGGTTGAAAGCATTTTGGTCTGTGGTTTGCTAAGGATGTGGACCATGTTCCTTATCGTGTCAGACTGATCAGGGCTCCACCTCCTCCAGCTCCGCTCCCCTGCGCCTCCTTCAAAGGTTAGGCACCGTCAAGATCTCCTCCTCATCGCTATACCTTCATCTCCGGCTCATCCTTCTTCTCCAGGCGGCTCCATCAAGTCCATGCTTCGTGCCATTTTCTGCCTGGGAGTGAAGAATCACAAGAAGATCAAGGAGATGAATGTGAAGCTCACCGACACTCGTCGTCAGCTGAACGTCATCAAAGGGAAGCTCAACCTTTCTTGCTCTTCAGAGGAGTCCGAGTCTGAGTCTGATTCAGCGACAGTTGATTCGGTGACCCGGTAGCTTTTTGATCTTCCCGCCGTTTCTGCACCTACTGGCGATGATGAGGGCGACTCTGCGCGCCACTCAGACAACGACAAAGAATGATTTTATTTATGAGGGCGGCGAGGAGTAGGGATGGCAATGGGTACCAAACCCGACACCGGCGGGTATTTACTCCATTAGGGTGCAATATGGTCCAATAATCATACTGGTGGTACGTTAATGGAGAAAACCCATACCCATCGGTATGATGGCACGGTACGGGTACTTCCACCTGCACTGCTACCCATTTACCCGTAAGTGGGAGCGGTCCAAGCCTGTGCCCGCTTGACGAAAGTGACGACTAGACTCCAAAGTCCAAATCTCAATTCGCCTCGAAAACTAGACTCCAAAAGTCCAAAATCCAAATCTCCAATTCAAGAGAGTGTCTCCAATCTCAGGATCATCAATAAAGTGTTCTTGAAGTTTTTGAAGCTCCTGTCCTAAAAAATCCTAGGTAACTATTATTGATATTCTTTGATTCTTGAAGTCGTTGAAGCTAGGTTAATTCTAAATATCATGGTCTTCCGCATGCTTTTTTTTCCTCAACATTCGGATACCCAATTTCATTGCCGAGCAAGATATAGGCCGATGCAACATTACTTACATTCTCGATTCTACTTCCTTTACTCATCAACGCTATGTGAAGAGCTATTGGCTAAAATTGTGTTCACTAAATTAATCGGGTATGGGTGACCTACGGTGAAAAGGACCCGACGGGTATAGGTATGGGGAAGAAGTTCTACCCGTGGTCTGCACGGTAAATTAATCGGTGATTTTTCATCCGACGGCACGGGTATGGGTGGCCGATACCCGACATGTATGTACCCATTGCCATCCCTAGCGAGGAGTGACCCTTTTGGTGTTTTGATGCCAAAGGGGGAGAGGAATTAGATTTATCTGTTAGTTGTGTGTTTGCTTGGATGTTTAGTTTGCTTATTGTTTGCTTATTTTTGGCTTGCTTGTTGGTTGGTTGTTGAACTATGTGTTGCTTGTTGGATGTTGAACTATTTGCTTAATTTCAATTTCCCTTTAGCAATGCATTTGTGTGATATCATGTCATATTTATTTGTGCAAATTATTTGCTATATATCATGTTATATTCTCTCGAAAGCAAAAATTTAGGGGGAGCTCTCGCAAAAATTTCCCATAAAATATGTGCATTTGATACATCTCTCAAATTCCTCTAATGCACACATTTAGGGGGAGCTCCACTATGTATTTGGTTTTCCAAATACACTCTCATTTCAAATTTATCTATAAATCTAATCGTGTTGTCATCAATTCACCAAAAGGGGGAGATTGAAAGTGCATCTAGGTCCCTTAATGATTTTGGTGATTAATGACAACAAGATTAAGTGACTAATGAGCTTTATGAGTATTGTGAACAGATGAATACGCTCATGGGAAAGTCGCTCAAGAAAAGAGGTCCTCAAATCAAAGAAGAAAAGGCGTTGTTAAACTCAACGGTTGTATATGAATTTTTAATTTTATTTGAGTTTAAGTATTGCCGTACTATAAAGAGGGATATGGCAAGAAATAGCTTTAGAATGACCCAATGTGCTCAATGATGAATTCTAGTCTAAAAATGAGTCAATGTGTAAAGTCTTGGGGGCAAAATGTTCAAAAAGGTTTGGAGTATCCGAACATATCTTCGGAATGTCCGGGCTGGCCCCCTCGGGTGCTCAGGCAAAATTTGGTTCGGAATGTCCGAACATAGGTTCGGAGTATCCGAGCTAACCTTCTCGGTTGGTCGAGTTCTTTTTAGTTCGGAATGTCCGGATATTGGTTCGGAATGTCCGGACATCGGTTCGGAGTATCCGAGCCAACCCCCTCGGTTAGGTTTGGTTTAATTATATTCGGAGTGTCCGAAGAGTTCTTCGGAGTATCCGAGGTGTTCGGACTATCCGAAGAAATGTTCGGACTATCCGAGTTGGGGGTCTTGGTTGCCCTGTGCTCAACCTGTTCGGACTATCCGAACATAAGTTCGGACTATCCGAACAGAGTCGAGCTGAGCACAAAATGGCTAGTTTTTGGTGGCTATAAAAGCCCAAACTCTCCCACCTACCAAAACTTACTGCATTCAATTCATTCTAAACAGCTCTCTCACTCTCTCTAAGCCCTAGAGTTCTTCTCCCTCAAATCTTTGATTCTTGAATCTTTAGAGGGAGGTCAAATAGAGAGATTGATAGATCTAGAAGTGTTGATTCATCTTGAGCACTTGGTTCATCCTCAAGCGGATTTCTCGCCGGATCTTTTACTCTTGGAGGTTGAGGACTCCTAGACGGCTAGGAATCACCGGTGAGTTCCCAATCTTCGTGTGGGACGCCGCCGAAAGTTTGTGAAGGTCGAATCCACCTCCGCAAGGAAAGGATTCAAGGAAAAAGGAGGTGAGTGCTTTGTGCAACACCTAGAGGATTAGTGTTGAAAGAGACCCCGGCTTTGTGCCGCCTCAACAGAGACGTAGGATCCCCTCAAGGATCTGAACTTCGGGGAAAAATCGTTGTGTCTCTTTAGTTCTTAGATTTTCTATTTGTCCCCTTTTGTGCTTAGCTTAATCTTTTGGGGATTCAAGGGTTTGATAGCTTCTTGCTGTAGATATTGGTGGGATTTCATATTCTGGAAGTTGTCTTAGCTAAAATATTTCATTTGGTAGCAATCTTGCCCTCTAAATAGCTCAGATCTACTTTTTAGGATTTTCGTGCGCAGAGCAGTTCGGACTATCCGAAAAGTCACTCGGACTATCCGAACCATTCGGACTGTCCGAAGGAAATTTCGGACTATCCGAACAGTTAATTTCCGCTGCGAATTTAAATTTGAAAATCGCCTATTCACCCCCCCTCTAGGCGACATCTCGGTCCTTTCAGTGGTTCTTCATACCGAGCGACCAAAGATCGGGGCGAAGTCGAACGCGCCATCGGTTGAGGGCTTCCTGCGTCCAACTGAAGTGGTCGGACTTCTTGAGCAGCTTGTAGAGCGGCATTCCGCGTTCGCCGAGGCAAGACACGAAACGGCTCAAGGTTGCAAGGCATCCCGTCAGCTTCTGGACTCCTTTTGAGTCGCTGATCGGACCCATCTTCATGATCGCGGAGATCTTCTCCCGATTGGCTTCGATGCCACGCTCGGAGATGATGAAGCCGAGCAGCTTTCCCTTGGGGACCTCGAAAACGCATTTCTCGGGGTTGAACTTGATGCGAAACCTTCGGAGGCTCGCAAAAGTCTCCTCTAAGTCGGCGATGAGGTCGTCGGCCTTCTTAGTTTTGACGACGATGTCGTGACGTACGCCTCGATGTTACGGCCGATTTGGTCGCTGAAGCACGTTTGCATACATCGCTGGTATGTAGCACCCGCGTTCTTTAGACCAAAGGGCATCGTTACGTAACAAAACGAGCCGAACGGAGTGATGAAAGAAGTCGCGAGCTGGTCGGACTCTTTCATCGCTATCTGGTGGTAGACTGAGTAGGCATCCAGAAAGGACAGGGATTCGCACCCTGCGGTGGAGTCGACGACTTGGTCGATGCGAGGCAATGGAAAAGGGTCCTTGGGACATGCCTTGTTCAGGCCCGTGTAATCAACACACATTCTCCATTGCCCAGACTTCTTTTTTACGAGGACAGGGTTGGCTAGCCACTCGGGGTGGCGTACCTCTTTTATAAACCTTGCGACCAAAAGTTTGGCAATCTCCCCTCCTATGATCTTGCGCTTCTCCTCGTCGAAGCGGCGCAAGCGTTGGGCGACCGGCCTTGAGCCAGGTCGAATATTCAAGGAGTTCTCGGCGACCTCCCTTGGGATGCCTGGCATGTCAGAGGGCCTCCATGCGAAGACATCTCAATTGGCATGGAGGAAGTCGATGAGCGCGCCTTCCTATTTGGCGGGGAGCGTGGCTCCGACGCGCACGGTCTTGGCTGGATCCTCGGGATTGACCACGACCTCCTTCGTATCCTCGGCGGACTTGAAGGATCCTGGCCCCGACTTGCTGGAGTCGGGGGCGGATTCGGAGGTTTCCCTCCGGAGGTTTTCGAGTTCGGCGGACGCTATGAGCGACGACGCCAGCTCGCAACTGCTGCGCTCGCAGTTGTAGGCGAGCTGAAAAGACGCGGCCACAGTAATGACTCCCCGTGGTCCCGGCATCTTCAGCTTGAGGTAGGTGTAGTTGGGGACCGCCATGAACTTGGCGTAGCATGGCCTCCCCATGATGGCGTGGTAGGAGCCAGGAAACCCCATGACCTCGAAGGCTAGGGTCTCGGTGCGGAAATTGTCCGGGTTTCCGAAGGTGACGGGTAGGTCGATCTGCCCAAGTGGGTAGGCCTGCTGGCCTGGGATGATGCCATGGAAAGGCGCCTTGCTCGGTCGGAGACGCGAGCGAGGAATTCCCATGGCATCGAAAGTCTCAACATACAGGATGTTGAGGCTACTGCCACCGTCCATGAGTACCTTGGATAAGTGCTTCGACCCCACAATGGGGCAACGACCAGGGGATATCTCCCTGGATGCGGGACGTGGTCGGAGTGGTTGGCCCGATCGAAGGTGATCGGTGATTCCGACCACCGGAGGAACTTGGGTACGGCGGGAGCCGCCATGTGGACCTCGCGGAAGGCGAGCTTGAGCTGCCGTTTGTCGGTGTAGCTCGCCGGTCCGTCGAAAATCATGAGGCAGCCGTCGGGTTCAGGAACTCGACGTCCGCCTCCTTTGCCCCGGCATCTGGTGCCGGGTCCTTCTTCTTCCCTTTGCCCCGTGTGGGGGCTCCGAAAATGAGGCGCTTCAGGGTTTCGCATTCCCTGAGCTTGTGCCTGACGGGGTACCCGTGATGTGGACACGGGTTGTCCATCAGCTTCTCAAAGTGGTGGGGCGACTGCCGCGCCTGCTGCTTGGCGGGGCGATCGGTAGCCGCGACCACATGGTCTTGTTTCCCCTTCCGCTTCTGTTTGTCGGAGTGGTCGGAGGGGGCGCCGGCTTCGGCGCCGGCTCCCGTTTGGCCTTCCCCTTGTCGAAGATGGCCCCCACGGCCTCCTCACCGGAGGCGTGGTTGGTGGCGATGTCCAGGAGCTCCTTGGTGGTCCGGGGCTTGGCGCAGCCCAGCTTGTGGACCAGAGCTTTGGACGTAGTGCCGTAGATGAACGCCCCGACGACGTCGGCGTCGCAGATGTTGGGGAGCTCATTGCATTGCTGGGAGAAGCACCGGATGTAGTCCCGGAGGGTCTCCCCGGGCTGCTTCTTGCAGCCCTTCAGTCTCAGAGTTCTGTGGCGCTTGTAAGTGCCCTGGAAGTTGCCGACGAAGAGGCTCTTCAAATCGCCCAGCCTCGATGGTGTTTATGGCGGTACTCGAGCCAGCTCGAGCCGAGTCTCAGAAGGTAGATGGGGAGGTCTTGGATGATGAATAGATCATCGGTAGCTCTCGCCCGCAAGACATAAGTCGGTAATCCTCCAACCAGACACTGGGGTCTGTCACCCCGGTGTACTTGGAGATGTTGACGGGTGCCCGGAATCGGGTAGGGAAATCCGCATTGCGGATCTCCCGGCAGAATGCCTGAGGCCCAGGGCCATCAGGGCTTGAGGCGTGGTCGTGGCGCCGATCGCTATCCACGGCCGCGATCGGGCCGCCTCGTCCATCATCCTCCTCCGCGCCTCGAGGGTGTCACGGACGTCGCGACTATCGCCCAGGTGCCGGCGCACCGGAGTACGTGAGGCCTGGGCCGCTCAAGGAGCGGCGCCGTCTTCACCGGACCTCGCTGGTCCCGCGCGGCGGCACGACTCGGGTGGCTTGAGGAAGCCCCCGAGTGGTGGGAGCTGGAGCCTTGCATGTCTGACGGTCAAGACGCTTCCACCAAATGCCCAGAGGTTCTGGTACTTGACCTTTGCCTCCGGGTCTTCGGGCTCAGGGATGCCGCGGAGCAGCATCGCTGCTACGGCGACATTCTAGCTTGCGTGGGGGAAGAACGGAAGACCGTCGGACCCCTCGGCCAGTTGACGTTGGACCTGGCGTGCGCAGCGCCGCGTGTCGTGCGTGTGAGGGCTCGGTAGTGCTGCCCTGTGTCGGCTCGAGCTTGTCCGGTGGGCCTTTGAGCCTCCAGCTGTTCGCGCTATTGCTGAAGCTCAGCGCGGCGAGAGCCTGGAGGCTCTCCTCCACCTCCTGCGCCTCGGCGCGTCGGGCAGCGGTGCCCAAACTTACGGGGGTTGTGGCCGGTTCAGCCACACCCGCCATGTTGCACTCGCGAAGTACAACCCGTCTGCCGAGTGCTCCGCGTCGGAGCTGGAGCCGTCGCTAGAGGAAACCTCCAGTAGTACGTGGACGGAGGCCGGTGCATAGCCAGCCATCGCCACGAGCTGCGAGCCTTCGGGAGGTGGCGTTGCCGCCCGGAAGGGTTTACGTGCGCCCCTATCAGAGGCGGCGTGGCGGCGGACAGGCCCCGGTGGCGAGGTCCGTGCAGGGGCCTTAAGCTGGAGGTCGTCGAAGGTGTCGGTGATGGAGTCCAGGCTCTTAGCGGAGGCCTGGACCTGGGAAGTGGCGGGGACGAGCACGAGCTCTCCCGCCGGAGTGGCGACGAAGTCGAGGGAGCCGAAGCGAATCCAGCTCCCCGACGCGAATGCGTCGTTGTGGGTGAAGAAAGCCATCAAGGAAGCAAGCGGGAATCCGGAGATAACAATGACGCGTGGAGCCCCTACCTGGCGCACCAACTATCGGTGTTTCGTACAACCGGCAAGTAAATTTGTAAGTATAGGGGCCGCGCGTTCCCTCTCCTTGAATGGTTAGACGAAGGGAGTCCCGGATGTATACTGGTTCAGGCCGAATATCCCTACGTCCAGTTCGTGGTGGTGGTTCTTATTGCTCAGGATGTAGTGGACTACAGGGGATTACAAGCGAGGGCTAAGGATAGGCCCTTAGCTCTCGTCCGAGCGAGGGAGCTCGAGAGTGTTCGTTCGAGTCTTTGACTTGCTGGAGATCGGATGCGAATGCGGGTTCAGAATGTGAATACGAATGCCCCTCCCTGAGGGCCCTGCCCCCTTTATATAGCCGGAGGGGGCAGGTTACACGGGAGTTTGGGAGAAAAAAGGTAGGGGTATGCTACGCCCGGGAGTCCTGGTCTTTGGTCCTAGCACCTGACAGGTTGCTGTCCATCCCACGCTTGGGTTGGTAGACACAACGGACAGTGTTCCGTTGGGAAGGTGCTTTTGCCTCTGTCACTTTGTTAGATCTTGGCGTTGCTTCTGTTGTGCTCTGGTACCGCTTGGGGACGGGCGCGTCTCTCCATCAGACGTGTGGGGTGAAGAGACCGGCGCTTGACTTCGTGGCCTCTTGACCGCCTCGGGAAGGAGCCACTTGCCCCTGCGTGGCCGTCGTGTCCACGGGGCAAGTGACCAGCTCGAGGCCGATCGGTGACGTGGCAGTGGTCGCAGAGTCGGAGCTCGTTGGGGTCCCGACCTGAGGTCAAGTCGGAGCCCGCGGGGTGCCCGACCTGTGGCCAGGTCGGAGCTCGCGGGAGCGCCCGACCTGTGGCTAGGTCAGAGCGTCCCCTGGTAGGCCCGAACGAGGCCGCGGATCCTTCGTGGCCCAACGGGGCATAGAGCTGGGCCCAAGATGGATCAGTTGGTATTCCAGTCAATATTTAGTGATAATCCCATCTGTGAGGGACGGAGACTTTGGTAGTACCCCCTCCAGCGCTTTGCATCACCTCCAATCCCGCTGTCATGTATTAACGACTGAGGGATATACGATCTTGAAATAGATGTATACCTTGCTATGGGGTACCCCCCGGTATAAGTATTCGTCAAGTAGTGCTAGGCAGCTAGCTAGCAATTAGGAAGTCCTTCGAGGACTGTAACTTATGTAGTTGTATATGGACTGTTGGATCAAAAAATGACAGTCAAGATCTTTCGGGAATATTGTTCAAAAACACTGTGTTGATTTTTACTACACATTGTTGGATGATCCGGGCCGTTCATTGACTCAAACGGATGATCCAAGCCTACAGGGACTGAATAAAATATCTGTCCAACAGCTAGCCAGTCCAAGATTTTAGCTCTAGCAAGTAGGAGCAAGCCACTATGAAACAGTGCCACCCATTTCATCTAATGCTGGCAATTTGAGTAGTAGATGTGAAAGACCATGTGAAGGTTTATCCTTATTGGTGATAAATTATTGATTATGTTTGAGTATGTTGTGTTGTAGTTTGAGTTTGTTTTGAACTATATTTTAAGTTTAAAACAATTTGAGGTGCTCTCAGGTCAAGGGCGGTATTACCGACCATGTAGGAGTGGTAGTGCCAGCCAGACGGCACTACCGGCGAGGTTGGCGGTAGTGCCGACCCTAGGGAGCTATTGGTCTTGGAAGTGGTAGTCTTTTTACAAAGAGATGTTTTCTGTAGGGTTAGACAAGGGCGGCACTACCAACCATCTAGTCTAGAGAGGTGTCTCTCGTTGGTTGATCAGTGCGAGTGGCACTACCGGCCAACCAGGAGTAGTAGTATCAGGGGTGCGGTACTGCCGACCCTAGGTGGCGGTAGTGCTGACTTTCCAGCGAGATGTGAATTAAATTTTGATGATTTAATTTTATATCTTTATGAACAGTGCTATGTGGTGTGTTTCTTGTCTGTGTTGGTTGCAGGATTGTAAGTTCAAGCTCATTTTTAGTTTTGGATTAATATTTAATTACTATTTAATAACAAATCTAATCATTGTGAGACTAACTCTTTTATTGAGCTAATGAAAAACGGAAACCCCAAAGGTATGCATCATTACAACTCTATCATTTCTATAGCATACTTTGTATTTAAGTTAGAAGGTGAACTTCACTATAGTTTAAACCTCAAGATGTGCATTTTATGTCCAATTCCATATATACATGAATGCACACATTTAGGGAAATTTATACTTTACCTTGATATTTCATAAGTATTGATCCCTTTCATATTGCTAAATAAATTAAGGATCATTACTTAGAAACAAATCCTTGAGTATATAAAAACTTGTGTAGTTGCAGTGTACTCGTGGACGAATAGGATAAACTCTAAAGCAATCTTAAATTGAATATATGCATCTTGATTTAAAGTTCAATTATTTATATGCACACATTTAATGATGTTTACTTTATGTTTGATGGTCTCAATAGTATTGATCTCTTTCTATAGTATTGATCTCTTTCTGCCACTCCATATAATTTGGATCATTACTTAGAAACTATCAAAATGAGTATATGAAACTTGTATATTTAATATATACTCATGACAATTTAAATATAATTTAAATTATGTCGGTTGTCGTATAATCATAAGGCTCTATATCATGTGTTGATGGTGTTCTTTATTGATTAAAGGACAAATGAAAAATTCTTGAGTATATGGAGCATTAGTTGCATCAATATACTCAAGACAAATCAATATTTTTGTTCAAATTGATTTGGGTTGTAGTCAATCATTGTAACATCATAAAATTTACACCAAAATATTTTATTACTTATTTATAATTTTTGTTATTTTTGTTGAATTTTCTAGAATTTATAAAACTATTTTCTATTTTCGCTTTTATGAAAATATTTACTATAAAATCATAATTAAAAATTTTTATAGTAAATTGAAAATTTTCTCAAGGTATTTTGAGAATTTTTAACCTTATTTGCTATTGTTTCAAAGGCTTTTTATTTTCAGTATTAATTAAATTCAAAAATAAATAGTAAACTGGGCCCACATGTCATATGTCATCTTCAACCTCCAGCAAGCACGACCAGCACGCATTTTCTCTATTCTCCACCATGGCCAAGATTTTGAAGTCCCAATCCAACACGTTTTTGCTTCCGAATTCGTATCCAATAGGCGTGCCGTATTATCCTAAACCAATCCCCGTGATTTTTTTGTTCTAATCCCCTCTTTTTTGGGAGAAATTTGAGTTTTTTTCTAGTACGGACTCTTCTTGAATCGTGCATGTATCTATGTCTACAAGCCACCCCGAGTCTATTTAAGGTGAGCACCGGGATCCTTTTTCATTATTCAACTTGTTCCTCCACTTGTTCCAACCTCTTGTGCCTCCGTTTGGACAAAACGTAGCAACACTCGAAGCGCTAAGTGAATGTCAGCCACCGTGCCCTAGCAAGCTTCCCCATGTTTTGGACCTTCTCTTCTAAAACCGTTCGCATCACTTTGTGCCACCGGTCGTCGTGAAGGTAAACCCTCAATCAATTTCAAGATTGGTTCACCATGCACGATGAATTTTGTGTTTTTTCAAAGTATGTTCGTCAACGTTCATCACATCGTTGCGCCACCGTCTATGCCCCTCCATCGTTGTTGTGGCTACCATTGAGTTCGTCACGTTGTGAGCTTTTGTGTTCTTCCCTTGGCCAGGGCCAAACTCCCTTGCCTTAGCCTTTGCCCTAGCCCTAGCCTTAGCTATGTCCCTCTCTGGTTTCTCTCTGTTGGCTAGTTGTGCATGGGTCTCTCGAGTGCTCGGGTGAACAGTACTCGATAGGTGTTGTAGCAAAAGCTAAAGCCAACTAGGAGAGAGAATCAGTCAAAGAAAAAAATAATACAATAATTTTTTTAATAATTTAATATTTAGATTGCTGATATTTTTTAGTAATTTGGATTTTTATTTTTCTTTGGAAAAGTAATTTTTAAAAATTCAAATCCTTTCTTTATTGTTTGTGTGATTTAAGCATTTCAAAATCCTGTTCTCCTTCATACTAATTCTGATTGAGGCGATTCAAAATTTTCAATTTTTATAAAATCAAGCTCTACATTTAGAGATATTTTTTAATTTAGAGTTTGCTTGAGTATTTGTTTGTTATATATTTGTATTCATTGCTTTCTTTTCCGATAGACGCTAATCCCAAGAGAGCAAACGAAGAATTTGAAGATCAAGACTCAGTAGTAGATCAACAAGTTAAGTTGTAACCTTTGATCATATTGAACCTATGATTGCAAAAGTACTTTGTTTTATACAATCTGCATGCTATTTATGTACAATGATTATATCATGAGAATAGCTATATATCTAGTTGTCATTATGACACCTTGATTATTGAAATACCATGTATCCATTGTTAACCTTAGGTTGGGACATTATTAGTTGGACATGATCATATTACGAACATTGGGTTATTATAGTTATGCTTAGACATGCTTAGTTGTAAGATAGGATTCATATCAATATGTTGAATAATATTAATCCTGACTTAATAAAATATTGAATTATGACCAGTAGTCATTATTGTAAAATTTGTTGTATCATGGTAGGGTGTGCCATTGCCATTGGTGTTTGCAAAAAGCATTTTGCAAAATATTGATATTTATACTTCTTATCTTGGAGTATGAGATAAGCTTTTGCAAATATATTTTTGGAAAGCGTTGTGATCATGTGTTGATCATCTCATAGCTTAATATTTATTTTTAATTGAATGGATTTGTTATTTGTAAATGCGTTTTACAAATAAGCTGAAAGTTTATGAGATTGGTCCTGGAGCATGTGATTGCATTAGCAAATGTATTTTACAAAGTGTCGGGATCATGTGTTGATCCATACATGGCTCAAGGGTTGACCATATAGATTCTCGATTTATTATTTGCAAATATGTTTTGTAAATAAGTTGAAGTTTAATGCCAATTTTTGGAGCATGTGCAGAGAATTTGCGAATGCGTTTTGCAAATAAGTTGAAGTTTAATGCAAATTCTTGAAGCATGTGTTGAGAATTTGCAAATTAATGTGATCATGTATTGATCACCACATGGCTAAATGATTTGACCTAAAATGGTTCTTGATTTGAAAAGAATTGATTTATGTGTGAAATCAAATTTTCTTTGAAAATCCGACCCTACCGACGTGTTGAGTTCGGTAGTACCACTGGGCCGGTACTACCACACCTGAGGCCGATAATAACGCTCGGTCTGTACTACCGCCTGTTTAAGGTCGATAGTTATTTTCCAGAAGGGACGTTTTCTTAAAGTTTTTGGAGGCCGAAGCTACCGACCATATGGGAGCGATACCACCGGAGGTCTAGTAGTACTAACCCTATAGAGTGGTAGGTTTTTTCCGGAGCATGTGTTGCTGATGGATTCTCTGGTTGGTGCTGCTGGCGTTGGAGGCCACTGCGCAATGGCTAGTTTTTTGTACAATTTTCTACCATTGAAGTCGGGGCCGGTACTACTGGCCCTACATGGGTGGTAGTACCGATTTGCTGATTTTTGCCCGATTTACCCTCAACGGCTAGTTTTCTTTAGGGAAAGAGGAGTTTTGAGCTAGCATTTGTGTTTGCTAAGTTTATTGCTCATTTTGGGAGAGTTGTACATGTGTTGCTTTCTTTCCTTTGCTTCTTGAGCTAGAGTGGAGCTTCTAATTTGCATGTGTTGCAAATTAGAAGTGGGTTGAGTGCTCCTTGTGCATGTGTTGTAGTTAAAGAGGATCCTTGTACATGTGTTGTATTTGGTGATCATCATTATGCATGTGTTGCACTTGTGAGGTTCAAGCTAGAAAGCTTGGCTTATTACTCTAGGTGTTTGCCAACACCTAGACGACATAGCGGCGGCGTGCATGGTAACCTTATCAAAGAAGATTGTGAAAAGACCCGATAAGTTTGTGAAGGTTGGAGCTCGTCTACCTAAAAGTGAAAAGAGCTACCACGAGTGGATTTGAGGTAGGTCCTTAATTTGTGGAGCCAGTCCAATATGTTTGGGCTAACCTCAACGTGGACTAGAGGAGACGTGCAAATCTCTGAGCAGCACAGTAAAAAGTATCGTGTCTGTTGTGATTTGCATTCTATTCTTTATTTATAATCATAGAATTAAATTGATTGATTGCTTGCCTTTAGGATTGTAAAATATTGTTAGATACATAGATAATTAGTTCACACAGTGAGCATAATTGATTTAAGCTTTAATTTTCAAAATCTTATAATTACGCTTTCGCATATTATTTAGGTTTTGACATAGATGCTGTTTAGTTAGTTATAGAGTGAAGAATTTTTAAAAACCGCCTATTCACCCCCCTCTAGTCTGTATCCTCATCCTTACAAGGACTCCGGGGTTAGGTCAAGGTGAGGGAAAGGCGAGACCGAGACTAGGCTATACTACTATAGGAATGTACATCACAATCGGTTCTTTTTCATCATCACAATTAGTTTTGATGGCGATAAAAAGTTATTAGATAGTGATGAGGAGACGCTATCATAGTTGGTTTTCGTTCGATAGTGTTAAATGGTTATCACAATTGGTTCCAACTCAGTACCAATTGTGATGGGTACCACTTCACAATCGGTTCTAAGTAAGAACCAATTGTGATGTAGTACCAATCATAATCAGTACTGAGCTAGAACCGATTGTGATAAGGGGCAACATCATAATCGGTTTCAAGCTAGAACAACTAGAACCAATTGTGATGAGGTGTATATCACAATTGGTTCTGAGCAAGAACCGATTGTAATACGGTACCCATCACAATCAGTTCTGAGCTAAAACCGACTGTGGTGAGGAGCAACATCACAATCGGTTCTAATTTAGAGCCGATTGTGATATGGGTGCTGTGCTAGTTCTTTGTATATCCCCCCAAAAACAAAATAGATTGTATATAGTATGCATATCACATTCACAATATATATAGAATAAAAACACTTAATAATACACATATCACATTTATTCACAATATAGAATACAAACATAATTAAAAGTTAGTATACATATCACATTCACAATATATATAGAACACAAACACTTAATAATACACATATCACATTCATTCACAATATAGAATACAAACATAATTAAAATTTAGTATACATATCACATTCACATGATATAATATTGTTTACATATGGACTACTAGGAGCCTTTCGGATCTCTAAACCTACTGTCCTCCGCTAAAATTTTTGTCCAGTACCATTGGCATATGTGGTCTTGTAATTTGTTGAAATCTTTATTTGTAAACTCTTGAGGGGATATCGATCTTTTGCAAAATAGAGATGAGTGCACTAATTTAAGTTTTAAAATTTTTATGTAAAAGGCTGAGTGTATTATGCATGTACATATACCTTAGAAAAAAAGGTGTGAGCCGCCGACCAAGATCAGCATGTGATACATGACGTAGAAGTCGCACAGGTTATCGCACCTTGTTGATGACACTGTGAACAAAGAAAATCAAATTAAAAGACGAAGAATAGATGTCAGAAAAATTAATCATGTGCTAGGCACTTGTACCTTGAAGCGATTCCACCGCAGCTGTTTACCTTGTTTTTCATCGTGTTGCCCTCTTTCAGCAACATAAAACAAGATAGCCCTACATATATTGGAGAGATGCCATTAAGGCAAAAAAATGAACGTAGTTAAATACAAAAAGTGTTAGATTAGAGGAATGTACTTACTTCTGCAAAACAGTCTTAATCGCGTAGGCCATTGGTCTCTTCTCGATCGAGTTAAAAGTGTAGACTTTGTTTTCACTCAGAACAACCATGAGTAGAACCCAATAGTTGCTTATTAAATGGTATACAGTGAAAGAAAATAAGTTCATATACGGTTCTTAGGTAGGAATCGATTGTGATGTAGCATTAGGCACATCACAATATAGAAGATTGTGATGTGCCTAATGCTACATCATAATTAGTTCTAATATGAGAACCGATTGTGATGATTCCCTACCAAATTGTTACACCCTCGCTAAATCATCTGTTACAATAGGTTTTTTTCCTGATAAGTTGGGAACCGACCTAGATGAAGCGATAGTGTTGTACCATTTTGTAGTAGTGCTAGGAGGGCTGAGGTTTAGGATGGTCTAGGGACGTCAGAAGATGACTAAGGCTAGAAAGTGGTTGCAAGTCGAGAAAACAAGGAACCGGAGTGTAAAGCATTAGTGATGGATATGATGGGCAATTGCATGGACCGGGACTAGGCTTAGGGAGGAGTCGAGGTCCAGAGTGGTCATGGAAGCCAATTCCGTCATGGTGAAGTGGAAAAAGACAAGTGGTGGTCAAATGACTTGGGCCCATTTGCAAGCGAGGACGGTTCGGAGGAGTCCAAATATGTGAGAGGTTTGGCGGCAAGTCATTAGGGCCACGTGGAAAGCGTGAAGCATGTCGATGCTTTGAGCAGGAGGAAGACCAATCATTGGAGTAAATTAGTAATTTGTTCAATAACAGTGATTGAGGTTGTTTGAAAAACCCTGGTTATGGCCTAAGTGGTTTAGGTCACACCAAAGTGGGTTTTGATGCAAATTCGTGCTCGTGGAGCTGAATTGGCATCAATATGTTGGTAGCTTTGAGAAGCGTGCTTAGATGAGTGGAAACCCGTTAAGAGTGTTAGGTTTCAGATTAGCCTTTATAAGAGTGGATGGTATCTACATTAGTGTCCAAGTTTAGTGTTAGGGTTGTTTCCACTATATGAGGAGATGTAGTGGGAGGTGAGTATTTGAGACTTTAGAGTTAGTTACTAGAGGGGTTTAGTTTTTTCACAAGATTTCGGTGTTCTTATGTGGGTGTGCGAGTGCTCCTTTGGAGTTTTATTCTCAGGTGAGAGGTTTTGTAATCTGTCCTCATATTTTGAAATAAAGATCAATTTCATGTTCAAGATTTGGCTTTTGTTCTTGACCTTCCTCCTTGATTCTTGTTTTTCTTGTTAGTTTCTTTCTTGCTTGATCTTATGCTATAAGAATAAATGATTGATGAATATATCCTTTGTAGATCATCTTCCAATCATCTAGGCAGATCTCTTCTTGATCATCCAAGTTTCTTTAAAAATCGGTTTTTGATTGAGAAGGAAGATTTTGAGGTAAATTTTGACCTTGGTTATTTGGGAGTAATTTTTTTTGGTGTTCTTACCTGTTAGGATATATGGGAGGCCATCTAAGATCATCTTAATCATTAAATCTCCACGAGAAACTCAGGGTGAAGTTTTGGTTTTTGATCCGATTTTGGTGCAACCTTCGGTATTTTTGAAAAAGGTTGGAACTTTGACGTCAATCCTTGTGATTGAAGGTTGGAATAGGTTTCTGACATCCTTAAGAAGATGCATACAAAGTTTCATGAGTTTTGAATCACTCAATCAAAAGTCACATTATTTTTTATTTAAACTCGTGCTGAAATTACTATTTATATGTCTGATTTTATTGCTTAGAATGGTAGTACCACTTCTACATGGGCAATAGTGCTGGTCTTAGGCTAAAAACTCTAAAAATTAATTTTCTGCTTTCATTTGATCTCTAGGGTCATTGGCTTGGTTTCTTTGAAGATAAAATTAATTTGTGATCATTCGCTCTCTTTGATCGTCATATGATCATCATTTTCGGTCCTTTAAATGGCCTACAACTCTCGTGTCATCTGCAGCCAGCATTGTTGTTGAGACTTCCCTGCTTAATTACTGACAAAAGAAGAAGAAGAAGAAGCGCAGCTAGCATTGGAACTTTGGAAGATTGTCAGAAATATTCGGACAGAGAAGAACTGCGATCTGGGCATGTGATGTGTGATTCATTGAAACTGCTGGTTTCGTTAAGGCTAAGGCATGTCATCGACCAGACCACCACTAACTCATCTGAGACCTGTCACATACGGCAGTAGCGAAACTTTGGTTGATGTGAGCTGCTTCATCAGGCCCAAATTAACTTTGAGTTTAATTAGCTAGCTTAATTTCCTCAAGATCAGGTTGGCCTTTATCTGAAGGCCTCAGAGTGGCTTAATTAATTTATATCAACTTCGGCATCTCTGGCTGGCTCCTCGAGAAAGGATGCCGACTCCTGAAAGCAACCTGTGTTGCCGCTTTAAATTTCCCTGCCAAATAATCTGAACATCTAGCACAGGGACAGGGTGAGAATCCTCGAGGAGTACTGCGACAACAACGTGCAGAGCCCAACTCCAATTATTTCCAAAGCATTCAATTCCTTCGCAGCTTGTCTAAACACACAACAATTCATCTGTAATTGGATTGGCCTTATTGCTAATGATCACCCCCCTCCAATTTAGGCCACGTCTAGAACACAGGGATTTTTCCCGATTCCTAAAAGAGCCGAACCATTTCCTGTTATGTTTCCTGTGAAAATTTCTGCGTTCCAAACGGAGTCTAGCCAGGGTATCACCAGTCTTAATTAGGTACCAAAATACATCTACATATATATAATTTTTTGCAAGCTCACATGATGCTTCCGGATGATATATTCAGCCACACACCAAGATAGGTATGCTGCTGCAAAGGGACGATCGATTTCCCTGGCCTGCAGTTGCAGATAGCTAGCTGCGAATTGAAGCCAATCCCATGGGAGAGGCGCTCGTCATTGTGTGGAAACAAAACTCCATGATGCGCACGGTCCACGGCGACGATGACTCCATCGAAACCGACGTGCTCGAACGTTAGCTAGCTTGGTAGCTTCCTGAAATCTCCCCGGCCTCTTCATCCTGTGTAGCATGTGTCTGCAGGCACGTAGGAAGAGAGAGCGATGTACAATGCGTACGAACAATGGTTTTTCTTCTTCTTTTTTTCTTTCATGCATTTCTTTGCAAAATTCACGCTAATGTTATAACATGCGAGATTTAGCATATGAGATATTTTATTGTCTATGATAGGTGCCAAAATTTACATTAAGCTAATACCCAAAGGTACCAAAAGTTAGGAACTCTAAAAAAAAAAGTCTAGTAAACCGAATCTATCCTTCACAATGAGGTTAGATTCGTAAAAAAATATCACTCACAGGGTTAGAAAGATGATCGTTTCTCCGTCTACCGAGTGTAGTTGGCAGACAAGCGCATCCTCTGCCTTTGAGAGCACAAGAACCTACCTTTTCACGCTTTAAAGCCCTTGGATGGGATGCAACAATTGACACGAGGTGCTTCAATGTATCACTATTTAAAAGTTGTATAAATATTAAAGTATGGATAAAGAATAAATAGTTATTACTTATCTATTCGCTTGCTTCAAAATTTATACAACTTGCATCGGAAGCGTGATGCATAGAAGCGCTACTCACAATTTGCCCAAAATTTTTGGGCTTATATTTGAAGCCTGGCCCAAGAGCGCCTTACAACAACACGAGAAATGTATGGCCCATGGATGTGTATGCCCCTCATAGGCCCAAGTGCACAGCTAGCCCAAAGTGTACACCCCAATGGCTAAATTCGAATTTTTTTATTTAATATTTATTTTAAATCTTTTTTTCAAAACTAATCGCAGGCAAAAAATTACAAAAGTAGGCTGTCTTTGACTGAGGCGATCGCCTATTAGGCGATAGGTGCCTGCCTAACTCATCGAAATTCCAAATTTTAACAGAGCAAAAAAATTTTGAAAATAAGGTGATCGCCCAAAGATCATGATCGATCATAGCACTATTTAGTAGCAATTTTTTTGCAATTCTGTTGTATTCATGGAAAAAATTACGAAAAAAACTTATGATGTAATGAATGGAAAAATTATTTTCTAAACCGCTGAAATCGCGAACTCTGATTCATGGTTCGTGACCATGAGTGCCATTTCGATTTTAGAACTCTCGCTGCCCGCCATTCGCCCGTACATAAGTGGTAGCCGTTGCGTAGGTCGCCTTGATTTTTTCAGATTTTTGGGCGTATCCGGCCCACTAGACTACGAAAACCCTAAGTGGCCACGGTTTCGCGGTTTAAGTGGCGCGAGTGCCTTCGATTTTCGCAATTTCGTCGGGGCACATCCGCCATCTCGCCTACATAAGTGGTGTCGCGTTGCGAGAGTCGCCTGTTATTTTTCTCGTATTTTTGGGCATTATCCGGCGAGCCCACGAGGCTACGTAAAACCCTAAGTGGGATGCGATCACTAACAAAGTAAAATAAATTTTCGATTCATTACATCATAAAAGTTTTTTTTGGTAATTTTGTCCCTGAATACAACAAAAGTGCAAAAAAAATTGCTACAGAAATGCTCTAGTACCAATCGCCTGCAGGCGATCACCCTATTTTCAAATTTTTTGCTCTGTAGTTAAAATTTGAATTTCGCCTATAAAGTCAGTCAGCAGGCACCTAAATTCTACTCTCAATCCTCGATTAGTTTTGAGAAAAGATTTAAAATAAATATTAAATAAAAAAAAAAAAATTCTACTCTCAATCCTCTAAAAAATTTGTCGTCATAATCCCCTCAAAAAAATCTCCTCTCGGCAAAGTGTTTATTTGGTCTTAAATTCTCCTGTAGAAAATTTCTGCTTAATAAACTAGTTCCTGCAGATTACTATTTGGGACACTGGATGGAAATTAACGTTGATTATCCATATGCCTAGTTAAATGATAACTAACCAGAAAACAAACTATTATTTTGAGAAATTTCAGATATTCGCCGGACTGATCTCAGGGTTGTTATCTGTAGCTGAACTGTGCTTTTAGAAACACGTTTTTCTTTCTGAACTGTATAACTTTTGAACTGAACTAGACAGAAAAGAACGAAATAGAACAAACATATATTTCTGTACTTTTGCACAAACGTGCGTAATAAAATACACCCAGTTGTACCATGCATGAACGGTGAACCTCACAATTTAAAGTTGTTATATTGCTTTTGTAAGTCACTAAAACAACGCAACTGTAAATATATCTCTTAAAAAGAAGATTAAATCTTTCAAAACCACACTAGGATGCCAGAACTATCACAAAATTGCATTTTAACGATTTGTATCTTAGAACCGCACTACCTTTGCGCAATCCTTTGGCAAAACTATATTTCCATGGAATCCAACATGAGTGACATCCCAGATCCATCCGTCAATCCCACATCCTCTCCCAACTACCCCATTTGCTGCCATGGATGAATATGCATGCGACACACATCATCTGGCTGAACCGCAGTTTGGGTTCCTCTCCCTTGAAGCCATGCATTATTTTTTGCGATATGTCCGTACAAGAATGGTGTAATGTGGTTTTGCGAAATTTACTCTAAAAGGAAATATCTTTCGGCTCAAAAGGGTTAGCCGTCATACATGGATATTTTGGTTGCTAATTAATTTAATTCATTTTCGTTTTGAAACATATTGGATGTGCTATGTATCCAACTTCTTGCAGATGGATCTGACCCAGGAATTCTTTAATTTTCTGGATCAAACCATGCCATAAGAAATTAATCGTGATGAGTATATAGGCATGCTTAGTGGAAGAAATAGTATGCCTACATATTAGCAGCTGTGTCCCTGACCTGTTGTGTAGGTATAGCATATCACTGTAAGCACTTCCTTTTCTAATTAAGTACAGCATTGCTTGTCCACTAATTTGTAGGCAGCACACTGTGTACGCACAGAGAACAAGGAGCTCCTCTCGATGAATTCCCAAAGAGAAAACTAGTAGGCACATCAGTACTGATAGGACACTTGCATCAATTTTTTTTTCCATCTAGCGAAAACTAGTACGCACGCACATTGAGTTTGTGTACGACATAAATATAGTAGTTGTAACTTGTAACATCGTATGATTCGTATCACTGCAATTTTTATGCAGAGAACGGATGAAAGTAGTAGTTAGCTGTATATCTAAAAGCAAACCTATACTCCTGTGTTCTAGGTGCATGAAATGATAAACAAAATAACAGTACCCCATGATTTAGAGATGTCGCAATCAAGTTGCAATAGGGGAATTGTGTGTGTCGACTGAATAAAGAATTAACAATAAGAAAAATTTACATCCTTAATTAGTTTCGACGATCAAATCTGTTCTTGTAGTAATACATGATCCTCCAAAGAATTCATGCAGCGATTAAATTAACATGCAGTTCCCAAGGCCACAGAAAAGGCCTTGTAAGTTGTAACAAATTCGATCAGACACGCACAAAAGAACATCAAAGGAATGAAGGACACATGTAGATCATGAATGGGACCACTGAGTGAACTGGAGTGGAGAGGTTACTGCAACATTTGGCATGGATTTGAGAGCCCTAGCAAATGCAAACAGCATGCATGCATTTTGCTCATTTGGGTATGGTAGTCATGTACCCCATTTTGGGGAGAGGCAAAGATTCCAAAAGGGTCATTTCATGGCTCCAAAAGAAAACAGTCAGCTCATCAGGGTGCTCGTAAAGAGTTCGGTGCCACACTGCATCCATGATTTATGTACTTGCGTGAAGTGAAATCATAATTAAGGAGTATGGATAGGCCTGCACACGTGAATCAACTAGAAAACCCAATAAATTTGAAGAAATTTTACGGTGGATAACATAGTTAGTAAGTAGTGGTAGTAGAATTCAAATCTAATTATCTATTCTTGAAAGGTATTTTAGACTTTTCCTATCCATTAATCAGGGGTATTTTAGATTTTTTCTAATTCGTTTACAATTTTGAATTCACGAATATCTGGTGATCTTTAAAGGTCTCTTATCCATTCATCTGTTATTCATCAGGATCATATGACGTGTTTTACTATAGATGACAAATAGTATGACGGAATTTTTTACCCTTTTATCCCTCTCTGAATTTTACTACTAATACTACTGATGGTAGTATAATTATATCTAAATTGATTTCAACCATTAAATTTAAAGTAATGGATGGCTTATATTGATTTTAATGCACTGCAAAAGAGCTCTAAATATATGTTGTACTATGTAGTGTGTTTTTTATATACATATGCAACCATGCATGCTTCTACACATGTAGTATAGTTCTTTCTATATATTCTAGCGCGAATTAATTAGCCATTGCAGTAATTTGGAACGACTATATGACACCAATCAAAGAAACAAAGGAAGAGTGTAAGTGGACTATATGAAATACGTCCCAGCCAAACATCTCGCTTGCTCTTCGCACAACTTGGCTTCAGTTTTTCAGACAAACAATTCCAGTATATGCATCCATGTAAATTACAGTGATCTTTTCTGTGTTTTATAAATTGTAATTAGTAGTTACATGTTATTAATCATTCTCTTGTCTTCTTTACCTCTTCTTTTACTTGTTGTAGATTGTAGATTTCAAAAAGAACCAGAGGATAGCAGCAATACATAGACAAAATAAAACTATATTTGAGTTATCTCTTGTTTGCCTTTAATCATGGATCTTGCCTAGTGTTTATATATATGTACGAACACGCGAGTCTACTTGTAATTAGTAGTTACATGTTATTAATCATTCTCTTGTCTTCTTTACCTCTTCTTTTACTTGTTGTAGATTGTAGATTTCAAAAAGAAGAACCAGAGGATAGCAGCAATACATAGACAAAATAAAACTATATTTGAGCTAGTTATCTCTTGTTTGCCTTTAATCATGGATCTTGCCTAGTGTTTATATATGTACGAACACGCGAGTCTACTAGTGTTATCCTGTAAATTCTTTAGGAGTCTTGCAAGAAACAATGCAATACCTGTAGGAATTATGCAAAGTTCTCATGTTCTAAATCAGGCCTTAATTAGTTCCAACAAATTATTCCATGAATTATAATTTTGTTAAAAGTTACTTTGATACTTCTTCAATATTCATTCACAAGTTGTTTTATATACATATAGAGAGGCACGAACTAAAATTTTCTTGCATCTTACATACTTCATTTTCTAATCTAGCAGTACCCTACCTTTCTTGTGAGCCATATTGATGTCACAGTGCAAGAAAAAGAAGCAATGTTCTTCCCTGACTAGCTCTTTCCCCAATCTAAGGAAAAGCTTTAATTAACTAAAACAAAAATCTTTCTTTTGCTTCTTACATACTTCAGCAAATTAGCTGATTGTATCATACTTTTTTTTCTCCAACCACCTATATATATATATAGATCATGGTTAACAAGAATAAACATATATAGCTGTCTTGCACTTTGCAAACCAGCTCATTAGGAATCACACTTGAAACATGGAAAATAAAAGACCATAAATAGAAGAAAAAATAAATATTGTAAATACAGGTAAATAAAATAGACTTGCTTGTATATATACAAAACAAGCTGGGCCATTTGCAAGAAACACTGGCCTGCGATCACTATTCATTTTAAGCATGTAGATGCAAACAAACGCATAGATATCAGTCTACAAAACAATAGGAAAACGAACAAACAAGCAAAAAGCCTTTCATTTGTAGACAAAGAGGGGCAATCCAAATGAGCTTATTCAAGGAAATCAAATAAGTTGCAATGACAAATTAAATTGTTGATATTTGCCATTTGAACCACAAGAATTCATGGCCTGCAAGTGAAAACTCGTTAATTTCAACATAAACAACAACACTAATATAACTTTGATCAATTTATGAGTGCATGTCCTGACAACTTATAGTCCAAACGAAGACACCCGACTGATCAACAATCAACACAAGATTCTCATACAGGTTAACAGAAAACATCAGAAAATGAAAAAGATATAATAGATCGAGAACAAGAGAAAGAGGAACGACAAAGAGAGATAAGAGAGGCTACTTGTTGTTGACTTGTTGTACATGTCCACGTTCCTCGCACTTGCCGACCTCGCCAGACAAGATCCATCATGAGAACGGTGGCCTCCCGACGCCACCGGCGACGCCTGGCCAACCGGCGTGCCCGTCCACAGGCATTTGCGGCATCCCCAGCGGTAGGTTGAAGAACGGGAGCCCACCAGCCGCGGCACCGCCTGATGGATCACAGCCAAACGGCAGGCCGACGCCGCTGGCCGGGTCGCTCCCTGCAGGCGCTGGGGGAACCACCTCGTCGCCGTCCTCGAGTGGCAGCCTCTCGTATGCCACGTTGCTGAAAGACGCGGCCACAACGACCACCGGTCCCGCCGCAATGAGCGCGCCGGCCACGCTGCCGCCGACCACCTGTCCCTGGCCCCCGGCGAGGAAGGCCGCAAGACTGGTGGCGCCCGGCGGAGCCGGGGGAGGGAGGAAAGAGCCAGCGAGGGAGAGTATCTCGAACCTGCCGTGGAGCGTAGCCACTGCCGGCGAGGCCGGTCCGGTCTGGGACGACTGCGGCTGCCGGAGCGTCACGTTGGCGACGGTCCCGGCGGCCGAGAGCACGCAAACACCGCGCTGCCGGCGCCGCGCGTAGGCGGTGAGAGCATCGAAGACGTCGCACCCGGCGGCGACCTCGAGGATGTGCGCCCGGAGCGCGTTAGCGCTCTCCCTGGTGATGATCACCGGCGGCTTGGGTTTGTTCTTGGAGCCCGTCGGGCGGCCACGAGGGCGGCGTGCGACGACCTCCCCGCCACCGAGGCCCGCGCCTCCAGCCGTGCTCGGTGGCCCGCCCCCCGCCCCCGGCGAGAGTGCGTCCTGGCAGCCGTCGTCGGCCGCGGCGCCGTCATCGTGGCCGAGGTGGAGGGACTGGTGGTGGTGGAGGTAGGAGCTGGTGCCCAAATCCAGGCCTGCCATTTTCTGGGGTAGGAGAAGAGCTAATTATAAGTAAGTAAGAAGAGTATAGTAGCAATAAGGGAGTAAAAATAATGGCTAGATAACAGTACCGATAATATTAATAATTGGAGATGCAAGAGAAGCTAAGTGGTGATGATGATGCTAAGAAAATAGGAGGAGGAGAAGCGAGAGCTGTTTTTGTGCGTGTGTTTCTTTAGGGTTTCTCTTGTGGTGCTTGTTTTCTTGGAGGAGATCGAGTAAAGAATGGTTTTTGGGATGTGGGTTGAGGAGAAGTAGCTGAGAGGGCCGGGTTTGGTAGTTTTTCTAATTTGTGTTTGTTTATCTTTGTTGATGGTGTTTAATTTCTCATGTAGTGGATTTGTGATGTCACTTGTGGACTAAGCAAATGTTTTGGGAGGGGCGAAGCTACATAGGAAGGGAAAAAAAAAGAAGCAAAAGATGGGACAAGGAGGAGGTGTTAGGAGGAAGCCAGAAAGGAGGAGGAGATGGAAGACACAGATCATGAGAGTGAAGGGGAGAGGAGGTGATGGCAAAGAAGATGAGAAAGGGATAGGTTAGTGCTCTTTGGAGTTGATGGAAGGAGAACACCGGAGATAGCTAGAGAGAGAGGGTCATGATATGATGGGCAAAGTGGTTTGGCTTGTGTTTACTTCATTGACATGTGGGGTATGGTAGTTATGGAGTCCACATGTCTGTCACATACACCATGCATGGGAGTAGTATAAGAGTGCTTTTCTTGAGCGAGAAGGATGACTACAACGTTGATGCTTATGCACGCAAGTGGGGGCGATATTAGTTTAATGGTACAAGTTGGGGCTTATTATATTAGCCCTAGACCAAAGTGCTGAGCCATTGGGTTTGTGCATTGAGACAATTTCGATCGGTTTAAGTGGGGGGCATGTGGAGCTACTGATCAATGCTTCTCTCTCTCACACCCATAGATGTGAGGGGCATCAACAGAGAATCATGTTGTATATATGCATGTATATATGTAAGTGTGGCTTAAAACTATTCCAACAAAGTGCCGCACTCATGTCTAGCTAGAGTAGTCCAGGTTGGAATATGGGTTGGCTTGGCTAGCTAGGTACCTCCATAATTTGGTGCCAATTAGAAGGGACTAGATTAGGATTAGGGTTTCCTAGGTCTTGCATTGTTGTTTTCTCTTGTTGGTTAGTGGAGGATGAAGGTGCATTTTGACCAACACAGTAAAGTACCCTACGTACGATTCTCTTCCTCAATGCCTTCGCTTTGCGATGAATGCAGTTAGTGGAACATCAAATGAAGTTTATGCCCTTCTTTGATTGACCAATGGTCAAAAGTAGCATATGTGACTACATATATATAGCTCAGGACCTACCTACTCGGATCACTTGTCTAGGATAAGCTACATGAAGCTTAACTAAAATTTTGTATCATATGCACCATCTCTGGAATATATGGGTGTCTCTGCAGTAAACTAGCTACTCCACTACATGACTATTCATGTAACTATATATGAAAGTGCTCTCATTAATTTGTTCTTAATTACTCCCTCGAGTCACTGAGAGTAACGTTTCAAAATTTCCGTGGTCAAACTTTGTAAACTTCAGTTATGATATTTTGATTAATATTTAGATTGGACATGTGAAAATAATGTGTAGATTTGT
The DNA here is from genome assembly GCA_036346375.1 of Guadua angustifolia. Lineage (NCBI taxonomy): Eukaryota > Viridiplantae > Streptophyta > Magnoliopsida > Poales > Poaceae > Guadua > Guadua angustifolia. Next base: position 47,413,869 of record CM070514.1, read on the forward strand.
CTCAAAAACTACTTTCATAATATTATGATTTTATTAGGTTTTATCAATATATCATAATAAAAATAAGTGGTCAAAGTTGTGTTTTTTAATTAAAAACTGTGTTGATGTCTAATTTTTGGACGGGAGGGAATACTATATACATAAAGTCTTCTAGCTATATTGTAGTAAACATACTTGATCTAGCAAGTAACTAGGGCAGGCATGACCATTAAGGCCGCACGTGGCTACATCTATTGAAAATTATGTTCAAATTGGATCTGTACCTCTGCTTGATTTACTTAACTCACCTGATCGACATCAAGGAACATTGATATGAAGTCAACATTTCAAAGACAATACTAGTTCACTACTACCATCTTGTTACTACTGGTTGAATTGAGTCCGGGTACTTTCTCAAATTCAAAAGAAACAATTTCAATGTACAGAGATCCATGCATGAGCATGTGGAAGAAGTCATACTCTAGATCTGGATGTGTTCAGGTTAAAGAAAAAGTATACATCATTTGGTAAATTTCCTCAAAAGAGTCCATGACGCATGTAATTAAGAAAATAAATATATCCAACAGTACTGCACAAAGTTAGTTGTTAAGCAGTCTTTATTAATATCAAAGATTCAAAACGGAGTTTTACTATATAATATGTTTAAGATACTTTGTTAATACCAATGTATGATTCTGTCAGCACTTGGTGTATGATGAGTACAAAAATGTTGAGTCATATTAGTTGTTCAAATCATTGGGTTGGCCCTCTATGTAGTGATATCAGAAAATTTTTAATGAAAGTTTCTCAATCAGGTCTTCGTTAATATAAAAGATATTGCATATCTACTAGCTAGCTACAGAACTAATTTGCATAATTATCAAACAAACATTTTTGTGAAGAAAGCAACTTCTGAAAGAAGCACAATCCCCGTAGAGGTGTGCGCCGTGTGCTAGAATTGTTGAAATTATTGATCTCTCTCAAGTCTTAGCTCAATTCTAAATTATGCTAATTAATTTACATTGCTTTCATAAACGATATTATGAGTGATAACTCTAGATAGTTTCGATCGAATAATTTTCTAAAAATTCAAAATTAAATTTATATAGTTCCACATTGACTTGAGTGATTGGTTACAGTAGTACACAGGGTAGTCCATATTCGCTTTTTAACTTTTTCTCAACGGAATAGTGGTCGTGTAGATCGAGGGCCATCAGATCATATCGATCAACCCATAATTTGTACTCCCTCCGATCACAAATAATTATTGTTTTGAACATTAACACCACTACTGCACATACTCACATTATAGACGGTTCACAAACTAAATCATAGACGGTTTTGTGAATCGTCTGTATCAAAGTATCAGTGATGATAAAGGGTCATCACAGGCGGTTTTCCAATCATCAGTGAAAAAACTCATCATGGATGGTTTCAAATTGGAACCGTCTGTGATGTAGTATCATCTCAGATGGTTCCACTTTGGAACCGTCTATAATGATAGGCTTATCCCAGACGGTTCTAAAGACTGTGAATAGGTCCACTTCACAGACGGTTCCAATTTAAAACTATTTGGGTGATCCCCTCATCGCAGATCTGTGACATCCAAAAATTTGCTTCTTCATTTAACTTATTTAATCTGGAATTTGTTTGGAACTTTGTTGATTTTATAAAGTCTTTTTTTGTTGTAATTTTAGCTTTAATAAAAATAATTTCTGTATAAAATTTAAAAGTTAAAAAATTCTGAAAATAATTTTAATTAGTTCGAAATATTCTAAAGTATTTTTAAGAATTTTTCTAGAATTTTTAGAGCTTTTTATCTATTTTTACTGTCGTGCTTTTCTCTCAACTTAAAAAAATCTGAAAATAGGCTCCACTATCAGGTGCTTCACCTACCTCCGGCCAAAGTTCAGAACACCACGTCTCTCTCTTTTCTCCATTAATCAAATTTTTGAGTTTCAATTTCTCCACGATTTGAGCACCAAAAATTCGGCAAAACTCATATCTAGATTCCTCATGACCTCCTCTTGCTATTCATAGCCTTTAAAACCCCAAAATCCGAGAAAAAATCTCGTTCTTCCCTTTTTCATCCAGCACGATTTTTGCACAATTACCGTCTCCTCAGTCCTCCTCCTACCCTATAAAAGAAGCACCGGGTGCCTCTCATTGCAAGCAACTCATTTTGCCTCTCCTCCTGAATTATTTGGTTCTCATTTCGCCGGATTTTGGAAGCCAAAGCTCTCGGATGAACAGTACCCCGCGTTATGCTACAGTACATGAGCTGCAGTAATATTTCTTTTTTTTTCCATTTTCTTGTTTTTAAACTTCCGGAAGCCACTTTTTGTCCGTTTGAACTCCGTTTTGCTCTGTTTTTCTTTTTAAATTCATCTAAAATCTCAAATTACTTATTTATGCTAGTTTTGTTATTTTATTGAATTTATTTGGATTTATTTGAAATTGGTTGTTTTCGCGTATGGATTTCAGAGAGTTGGAACGGTTCGCTGTCGATGATCTCGAGCATCAACCCTTTGACCAAGACAAGTCATACCTTTGAACATGTTGATCCCAGAATTTAAAATTATATTTTGATTTAAATTATTGCAAGCATAGTTTTATCAATGTAATTTAAATCCTAGTTTTAAATGATTAGTAACTCCTAAATGTTATGACCTCAATTGATTTTGAAATATTTATATCTTGTCACTTTAGAGCAAAATATCATTGGTTGATACATTATTGTGGTATTAACTAGTACTATATAATAAATGGGCTTAGACATGTTTAGACATGAATTTACGATTTTTTGGGGATTTGTACCAAAACAAGATTTATATTAAAAATAAAGTTATTCCTTGGTGTCGGTGTACTATAGGATGTTATGAAAGATGATGTTATTCAAAAGAAAGTGAAAATGTGATTTAGACTGGGCGAGAATGGTTGATTGGTGGGTGCGTGAGGCACAAAGGTTGCGAAAGCTTGCGTAGTCAATTAAGGATCGGTCTGTGTTACGCTGAATGTAAAGCTATCGGGACCCGAATTCACCAATTCGAACCCACTGTGTTTTACCGCACTAGTCCCAGGATCAACGCTAGTGCACACAGCTTAACATCGGTAAGCATCACAGCATACAAAACGATAAGAATAATAAAACTTCATTTACTAGTATAACTAGTGTATGATCTTATAATCATTTACATTATTCAGCCACGTAGGGCTAGACTAAGAATAAACTAAGACAAATGCAGCGGAAATAGCAAAAGACGTTGGTGACTCATTAGTACACCATAGGCGACTAACAAGGCTTGGGCCGACTCGTGTCCACCTGTAACTCCTCCAATAAGGGCGATGATTCCTCCACTGTTGATTTGTTGTTGATGGCAAGGGTGAGTACAAAAGCACTCAACAAGTTGTGCACAGAATGCATTTCTACCATAGTTATATGCAAGGCTTATTCCAAAGGAAAGGCTATATGGTTTATTTGCAGTAAAGTAGCATTTATGAACACATACATTATATAGATTGAAAAGACAGTAAAACAAATAATAACAATAAATAGATTAAATGATTCTCAAGTAAACCAAGTTTTCATCCTAAGTCAAGTTTCATCATCCACATGGTAACCTCCCATCCCATTTAGTTGTCTAATTGATTAACTAACCCTTGACTGTAATTCCCGAGCTATGCTTAGTACCGTGAGCACGGCTATCCGAATAGATTTACACTCTGCAGAGGTTATGCACTTTACCCACACGATACAACCATACACCACACAGGCGAATGATCATAACAAATCCTTTACAATGCCCCGCCTTAACCCAGTACTACCCGCTAAGGTTTCAACACTGATAGGCTAAACCACCACAACAGGGCCCCCCTCTTGTGCCATGTGAGTTCATCCGTGAACCCGGACTCACACCACCAAAACAGTACTAAAGCTAAGACATTGCAAATTAGTCGGCTAGGCTGCCCTATAATAGACATGTGGTTGTATGATTGACTCAGGTCAAAGGCTCGCAAGATTAAGTCCTTAGGGTGATTAAAACAAGACTTGCACATACTCTCAGCTAGGGCTGGGCATTCGGTTAAACCGAAAATTTCGGTTTCGGTTTTCGGTTTTTTAGAAAATTCGGTTATTCTAAAAATGAAACCGAAGTTTATTTGGAAATTTTAAAAACCGATATTTCGGTTAACCGATAATTCGGTTTCGGTTTCGGTTTTAACCGAATTAACCAGAGTTTGATTGTCAGGAATCACCACAAAGAACAAATTATCTGACAGAAAGGAAAAATACGCACATCACATCAAATATTTCAGCCTAGTTCACAAACTCACGAAACCGTGTGATCACGGGCAATGAACAGTACAAGAGCATTACATAAAAGTAGTGCATATAGATAGCAGACCCACTAGCAAAGTAGGAAGCGAATTAACACATGCATTGCTAGCGCCTAGCGCCATGAACCATGTAACCATGAGTCCAAGTATGGTGGGGCCCAACAAGGCAACAACGATCAAGGTTGAGAACTTGCAACACGATAAGCGATAAGTTGTTCTTGTACACACTACACAACTTGCAACCTGATAGCCTAGTTCACAACCGATATGCAACCTGATAGACCTCCAGCCGCTGAGCAAATTTGTAAGCATGAATTTCAGAGATATCATAGTTATTAGTTCCACTCTTTCTTGTGCCATTTGTGCTCGAGTCATATTCCGGTTAGTTCGGTTAACCGAGGTGTAAAATCGAATTAACCGAAAAAAATCGGTTATTTCATATAGCTAACCGAATTGACAACCGAATAATTCGGTTTTGGTTTTTTCGGTTTCGGTTTCGATTTTTGATTTTCGGTTTATTTGCCTAGCCCTACTCTCAGCCCATCGAGCCCACCCTGGCACACTTGCCCTGCCCTTGCCACTTGCTTCAATCAAAGTGATTACCAACCCAGTTGATTACCAAGCACCACGTGCTATCCACAAATCAACATCATTGTGTGATATCCTCGCCACAATAACTCAATCTCATCGTGTGACCACACATGACACACAAGTTCACATCATTGTTCTATAATCCATTAGTCAAGATTAATATTCAATGATTCGAGTATATGTGATGATGTGGCATGGCTAAGCAAGCTAATACGATCTAACCATCCCATGTTGATTTTAATATCAATCAACTATATTAAACCAATCTAAGGTGACAATTAAATTATGGCATACAATTGACAAGGTAGGGTATAGTTCAAAGGGTATGAAATCTAAGTCCTACTTTAGATTGAAATCATTTATACACATGAAATAATATGCAATATCATAAAACAAAATAGCAACTTTATAAACATGGGTTCAACATGATCAAAGCACAACTTGCCTTGGTAAAGCTCTTGGTCTTGATCTGGAATCTGGTCTTGAGGTGTCGAATCCTCCTCCGAAGCATCATACAGTTCAACGTCTACGCAAATCGAAAAGGAATAGCAAAGAATCACCCAAAATAGAGAGTAAATGAATTCCAAAAATCAAACAAAAGCCACCATTATGTAGATCTCAATTTTACAAATTTTTAGAAATTTAAATCACCTCAATCGGAGTTCGTATGAGGAAGAATAAGTTCTCAGAAGATTCAAAATCTTAAAAATCAGAAAATTGGAGAATTAAATAATATAAGAATTATTTTTATAAATGAAAAACATATTTATTGCGTCACCATGATGTCAGCCCTGATCTGAACCAATCGTGTGCTGACACGTGGCCCTCAGTACTATTCCATGGACCAGGTGCACCGTAGGGCCGGTTCACCGTGGACCAAGGCATTGTGCTATGCACCGGCTGATGCCAGTGCTGACGTCACATGCCACGCATCACCACCTGATTGGTCCGACCTGAGACAAGATCTGATCCACACGGTATTGATCCAACGGCTCACGATGTGATTGGATCCAACACTGTTTCGATCAGATCCAGCGATCACGGTCATCGGCCATGCGGCGAAGCGATAGCCACCCGATTCGATCCAACGGCCGATGCTTACTAATGGCGAACACTGTTGACCTAGCGACACGGTGCAATCTCGATCGCTTACCTTCGATCAAACTTAGAGCAAATTCATCGCTAGGACAGAATACTCCTTGCTAATTATATGCAGTTGAGAGTTGACTTTTCTTGGTAGGCTGAAAATGATTGTGACATATGACTTGATGTGTGGATTATTTTGGTTATGAGCTTTGAAAGTGCAATGCTTATGAAACTAAAGTAGGAATGATTTTTAATTAACTTAATTCTGAACAAGATCAATCTTTGCACATTACCTGCTTTTCCGCATTTTTTTTAAATTTAAAATAGTATTTTTATATTTTTCTGCATTTTTTAAAAATTTAAAATAGTATTTTTGTCGGCCTTGGCCGCCAAAAATACCACGCCATGTGGACAAGCTATTGATGTGTCTGACGTGGTATAGCTATTTTCGTCGGCCAAGGCCAACGAAAATAGCCCTGCCACGTCATCAGGCGCTGCAAAGTCTGGTTGACGGCTAGTATTTTAAATCAATGTCTTGGCATTTAAAATATCGCTATTTTAAATGGGTTGTCAACGAAAATTCGGTTATTTTCGTTAATATACTTTCACGGCTTATTTTCATCAGTTTGCCGACGAAAACATCTATTTTTGTCGGTTTTCGCCTTATTTTCGTCGGTTTTAAGCCGACGAAAATAATGTGGATTCGTGTAGTGTGTGTAAGAGATTCATGAACTTTTCAGGATTTCTTTATGCTTGACATTTGGATCTGAAGTTTGTTTATCTTATCTAGGGGTAAAATTGCTTCAACTTCATGAGTACATGTCTCAGGTGAGCTATTCATTTTTCCTTACAATAGCCCTGTCATCTTGGTCCAGTGTTTCTATTAGCCCATGGTTCATGTATGCACTTATATTTAAACAATGTATGGTTTCAAGTGAAGTGAAGTTGTTTCTTCCTAGATCTCTGTTACTGTTGAACAAAGTTCTAATTTTAGGACCTTTTTTCCTCTAAACACTTCCTGTATGTAGTGTTGCCAGTGCATACCCTACAACAGTCATGCTATCATTTTTTTGTTCGGTTCAGAAGCAGCAGATAAGCACTTAAGTTAATCAACATATCAATTTCATGCTTAAGTGATGCAACCGTTGTTTCCTTTGTTTATTCATTCTTTGCATGCTTTGGTAAGATCAAATGAGTAGTTGTTTAGTTTAACTTGAGCTCATGGGCTTTGTCGAGTCCTTTCACCTAATTTGGTAGTATTTACAATATGACAGCCTATAAAATTTCATCTTGGATTTGTTTATGCTCAAAAGAACAAACCGTGCTTTTATTCAACAGGAGGATACAATTTGAGCGGAGCGTTTGGTCTCATGGCATGGTCAAGTCAAGCAAGTCTACAATGTGGAACAACCTATTCTCAAGTCATTAGTTAATAGAGTAGTTCTGTTATCGCAATCTTAGTTGAGAAATTTAAAGTTTTCGTTTAGAGATTACTATGAAATTATTCTATTATTGGTCTCTTTTGCTTCATGTTTGTACATACTGAAAAGATTGTTACAAATGCTCTTATATATGATTTGATGGCTATAATTGATATTTTTGTTCATGCAATTTCTAATTTGAGTACATTTCTTTTGCAACAACGGTATATAAGCAAATATTATTGCAATATGCATTGACGCCTCGTTGCGAAAAAATGAATTGCTATAGATATAGATCGTTGTAATAATTTATTGCAACGAAGTTATTTCATTGCAATACATCATATTGCCACGAAAATTATTTCGTTGCGACCTCACTTATTGTCATGGATTGGTTTTTGTTGCAACTACTATCTAATGCAATGCCTAAACGCGTGGTAATAGAGACCTCTATTGCCACAGCAATAAAAAATATTGCCACGGTATTAAGGTCATTGCGACTACTATCTAATGCAATGCATGAGAGCGTGGTTGTCGGTGTTTCGAATACCGGCAAGTAAATTTGTAGTCAAGGGGTCGCGCGTTCCCTCTCCTTGAATGGTTAGACTCAGGGAGCCCGAGATGTATACTGGTTCGGGCTGAATGTCCCTACTTCCAGTTCGTGGTGGTTCTATATTGCTCTGGGTGCAGAGGATTGCACAGTGTTACAAGCGAGGGCTAAGGGCCGGCCTTGAGTGCCTCGTGCGAGTGGGAAGAGCTCGGAAGCTTGGGAATGCTAAGGACTCAAAGCTATAGGAGCGTTCGAGCTGTGTATCGAAAAAGCCGCCCCTTTCCCTGAGGGTCCTGCCGCCCTTTATATAGACGGAGGGGGCAGGTTACATGGGAAATTGGAAAAGAAAGGATGGGGTGTCCTGGCGTAGGAGTCTGGTCTTGGTCTTAGCGGTGATCGGCGCTGCCGCGCTATCTTTGGGTCGGTAGGCACGTCGAGTGGCGTGGTTTTCTGCTTCGTCAGGAGTTGGCGCACCTACCCTCTGCGCGCGAGCCAGGCGCCGTAGCGCCTGGCTCTGACGTTGCCTCGGGAAGGAGCGCGTCCTCCCACTGTGCATGACTGGACGGCGAGACCGGTGCTTGACTTCGGCAACCTCCTCGCTGCCTTGGGAAGGAGCCACCTGCCCCCACTCGGTCACTCTGAGCCGTCGTGGCCGTGGGGTAGGTGGCCAACTCGAGATGACCGGCAGCGGTCTGGCGCCGTCCCAGTGGAGATTGTCTCGGTTTGGTGGACTTGGGGACTTGGACCCATGGCGGGGGTCGGACCCTCCTTGGTCGGTCAGGTCGAAGTTCATGGGGCGCCCAACCTGGGGCAGGTGTCCTTCGTGGCCCAGTAGGGCCTTCGGCCAGAGCTGGGCTTGGGGTAGCCCATTTGTCGTTCTGGGCCGCTGGGGGTACCCATGGTATGAGTACTCGTTAGTGGCAATAGTGACTACTATTATTGCCACGGCAATTGAGACTATTGCCACGTCAAACCATCATTGCAACTACGGACTAATGCAAGCATATTCCCGTTGCAATTAGCATTACAATTGCAACAAAACGTAAATCGTGGCCCAAACTTTGGACCACGCAACTAATAGCCACGCCTGCCAACGATTGTGACATTGTAGCTATTGGTACATATTGCAACGAAATGGGCCCTATTGCAACGATTTCTCGCCATTGCAAAAGCCTGAAATTCTAGTAGTGATCCAGTGGTGATCGTTACCCGAGATGCGATCTGCTTCCAAAGGCGACGTGGCTTGATCTGGAGCGTCGATGATCGATCCAAGGGCTCAGCAGCTTCCCGATGCGAATGGTGGCATGGCTGTGCGGATCTTCACCGGACTTGAGAACGACGACACGGTTGCGGTGCTCCGACGATTCAATGGCGACGAGGAACGGTGGAATCAACATGGCTTGGTGCGAGGAGTCTAGATCCGGAATGGGCATGGCGATTGGCGACTCAACGACGGCGCAAATTGACGAAAACAGCGGCGGCGCAACTGCGGACTTCGGCGAGGTCACACAAGTTCTCCGGTGCACTTCGACCGATGGCGCTATAGGGAAAAGACGTGTTTGACTTTGGCGATCCTCGGGTGCCCCGCCCCCTCTAAAATAGTGTCGACGATCGGGATCACCAACCGTAAGAAATGAGGCGAAGTCGATGTGATCTGGGACCCAAGCGTGCCGCTCAAGCGGAGGAAAGGTGTAGGCGTGGTGTTGGTCGAACAAGGCGACAACGAAGCGTGAGGCAAGATTTATCTTGGTTTGAGCCCCGTGGAGGTAATAGCTCTACTCCGATCGCCTTTGGCGATTTTCTTAGCTATTTCGAGTACAAGGGTGTGTTCTGACTCAAGTTCAACAATGGTTATGCCTAAGCTCGAGCTAGGGCGTGTTGTCTTCGTGTCCCCTAAAGGATTGTGCTTCCTTGGTCTTTATACCTCCTCTCCGCATAGCAGACGGGAGAGATTCCGGAAAGTGGCCTTCGTGCACGTTGAGGGTGGCGACAACTGTTCGAACTTGTTGCACGACTGCTCCTACCCCACGACCAGCGCCTTGGGCAACCGCCAAACGCTTGATCCGAAATCCAAGGGTGAACCTGACTCGAACAAGGGCCGCTTGAGCTCGAGGTCGGCGGGGCGTGCTCGGGTCAGTAGCGCTCTAGGTCGGCGCTTGGCTCGCACCAAGTCGTGGCGGGGCCTCCGAGCAAGGGATCTGATTGACCGTCTTGCCGGCCGGTCAAGGGACGCCTTGACCCTCGTCGGCTAGCCCAGGAGGCTTAAGGTCGTGGCGAGCGTGGGCGACCTTGAGTCTCTATAGTGGGACCGATTCCCAAAATTCTCTCGAGGTCGAGGTCAGGCGGAAACGTAACGCCAGGCCTTGATGATACGACACCTGGCGCCTCTTGATCTCCGAAGCCCTGGTACGGATACAAACGGTTGGTGGACACCCGCCATATCTCGAAACCGCCGCCCCGGCCTTAATTGCACCTGTCAAATCATGGCCGGCGTGTCCTTCAGCGCCATGATGCGGATCCGCGGACGGTGTGGCTTATAAACTCAAAGCCGCAGCGACTCTTGAGGGAACTTCCCGACCAGCCCTTCGTCTTCCAAGCCTCTCCGCCCAAGCAAGTAACCTTCCTCCCCCGCCCTTGATCGAAATCGCCGCGATCGCCATGGCCAAGCTAGGGAGGAGCACATTGTCGCATTCAAGGATGAAGGAACTCGAGACCCTGGGACTGCTCGACCCATTCACATGGCGGCTGCCGGGCAACGAGACCGAGCCAACCCCCAAGGACAACGAAATCGTCTGCACCGAGCACTACGTCCTCTTCGGCCTGCGGACCCCGGAGAGCGAGTTCCTCTCCGTGGTCCTCACGATTCTTGAGATCGAGCTCATAAACACAGTGCGAACTCCATTCTTCGCTTGCCATATTCTCCCCATGCGAGGGTTCCTAGGAATCCTTTCCAATCCTCGCTTTTCTTCGATACTTGGCCTCTTCCGCTCTGGGAAAGACCACGTGGTGGTGCCTCTATTCCGGCAATGAGACAGACGGGCTCAAGTGGTCCTTCCCAAGATCCAAGCTCGGGACTCTCTCGGCCATGGTCCGGCGGTGGTTCTACGAAGAAAGGGAGCTCGGCATCTTGTCGTCTGAGGGAAAGCCCGTCGGTGGGAAGAAGGAGACCCCGGATCTGAGCGATCCCGAGGCGGCGAAGAAGCCATCGCCGCCATTCATTTCTGCTGCGCGGCAGCGGCCTCACCGGCGAGCAATCGCCGTCGACTTCTGCGGAATCGGGTGTCCCCCTGCGAGGCGGGCGCACCCGTTCTCACGAGATCGAGGCGCCTCGACTCGACCAGCGAGGGCACGACCGGTAAGCATCCTCGCCTCGTGGCCTTGCTTGGGTGCGGCCTCGACCTCTTTTTGAAGGGCATTTCCTTTGCGGTATTGTTGGAGTCTGGGTTGCCACCAAGATGAGCGAGATGTTGGAAAAGCGGCGCTAACTTCTCCATGGGCGGCGGCGTCGAAGAATGTACTCGCCGAAAAGCCGAGGTAAGCCATCGACCAATGGCTCGACTGAGTGACCACAGGGGCCTTCTGATCCCTTCAAGCTCGCGGGACCACCGGAGATGCTCGACACGGCGAGCGGATGCTCCATTGCCGGGATGGGCAAAACAAGAAAGGAAGAAGAGACCTTCCCGGCCGACGCAGACCGCCAGAGGCGAAAAACCCCGTCGAGTGGGGTGACCGCGCCATGGTAAGGATCCGCCGGTCGAGCCCCGAGCCCGTGCTCGTGTGCCTTCTTTGGTTTGGCGTGTTCTCCTTTTCGCGGCGAAAGCGCGCGACGCCGCTAGGACCTCAAGCCCTCTCCCGGCTTCGGGTTTTCAAGCTCGGAGCCCCGCCGTAGTGGACGATGTGGAGCCGGCACAGACTCCGAGACCCCCGGCCCCGAGGACACGCAAGCGAAGTGCCCCTCCAGCCTCGGGGCATCGAGACCTTCGCCGACCCTCAACGAGGCGGAGGCTGGCGACCCAGGTAAACTCCTGGCTTTCTGGACTACACAGTCTCCTCCGCTTCTCTGGCTTAGCGTATGTCTTCCATCGCAGACTTTGAGCACCCGAGCTCGAAACTTGCCGTTTGACTATGGTCATTGTCGGTAGTCCGAGTCCGAGGAGGAGGACACCTTTGAATTGGTCCTTGCCGCCCTTGCGCCAGGCCGGACTCCGTCGGGCCGCCGAACTGGTTCGGTCGGCGAGTTCGACCAAGGCCTCAACGACACGCACGAGAAGAGCCCCCCGCGACCGGCGTGGACTTTGACACCGGTGAGACCCACAGCGCGGTGCCGTCGTCGACCTTCCCGAGGCCTCGCGAAGGACACCGAGCCGTCGGCGGCGGCGATACCGAGCTCCCGACCACGGTCGCTCGGGCGCCGAGGGCGCGATTCCGCTGCCACGAAGGTGATCGGTAGTAGAGCTCCGCAGAACTGCCTTGAAGCGAGCTGCGTCGGTCTTGAGCCGTAGCATCGAGCCACGGGGCCGAGAGTGCATGGCGGATTCGGCCGCCGTCCCCTTGGCGCCGGAGACGAAGCGGGGCCCGGCCGTGAGGCTGGGACTAATCTTGCCGCCATGCCTTCCCCGACAATGGTGAACCCGGAGAAACAGCGGATCACCGAGCCGCCCGGGCGAACTCAAGGTCTGGCCCAGCGCCGCCGTGGTGGCGAGTCGACCTCGACTCGGGCGCGACGGCCGACGAGGAGGAGGAGACCCCTCGCGATCGTATTGATGACCGCGAGGAATTCACCCGCGCACGTCTGGAGGGCCATCTCTGCGAGGTAAGAGATCCCCACTCATGCCCTGCAATGCGTTAGGTCGAGTTTTCTCGTCAGTTTCTTACCGGGGCCCCTCTCCCTGTCCTCTTAAGGCGATTGGCAACGTCACCCGAGGGTTGCAAGGCCTCTACGAGCATGCCGACGTGCTCAGGGGGCTCTTGAACGTTGTGGACATTGGTGGGAGGTCCTTTGTTCACCTCTATGCCCTCGTCGTCATCATCCGATCTATCTTTACGCTTGTACCGGGATGCGTTGCACACCCGATATACATGCAAGTTTGCGTACTCTTTGCGGTAGAGAATACAGTTGTTCAGACAGGCATGTTTTCTTTCTACTTCCATTCCTAAGGGACAAAGAACCTTTTGGCTTTGTAGGTGGTTGTCGGCAACTCGTTTCCCTTCAGAAGCATATCTACTAACAGACCTAACAACGCCGTGAAACTCTTATCAGACCAACCATTTTTTGCCTTTAATTTCAACAGTTCTAGCACGGATGACAACCTTGTGTATTTGGACTTGCAACCTGGGAACAAAGATTTCTCTGAGTCGTTCATGAAGCCTCGGGAATTTTACATACTCCTGCTCATCATGGTTCCCTTCTGCATCTCGTAGCATCTGATCCAGATTATCATCGTGAAACCTATCCTTATCGAAAGCATCGTTGATATCATTTGGAGTATCGTTGACTTCGTTGATGATATCCAGAGTATATTGACTTCGTCGATAATGGTAGTACTACTTGGTCCTTGCATAATTTGCTCTTCACCGTGATTGGTCCAATGTATATCCCCTTTTGAAACCCTATAGAATCAAGTGTACTTTGATCTGTGCATGGATAAGGCATAAATTCCACCTACTTATTCAACATATCTTCCTTTGTAGCTCTTCTAAAAGTGGAGACACCATTAATATACTCGGTGCTTGCACGGTTTTCAGTGTATATCCATCTTTGATCCATCTACGCTACATATGTAATAATAGGTGTTAAATAATGAATTAAGTACACTAGGAGTGCACATGTGGACATATGCTACATATAGGCTACATTTCAACTTGCCGATTAACTTATATAGCTCCTAACATAAAAAAGAACGAATGGATATGTAAACATATGCATATAAGCTACATTTAGACTCAGCATCTTCAATTTTCTCTTCACATGGCTAGCTACATCTTCAATGTAATGCAAGTAGAACCAATCACTAATTTACATCAAAAAGAACAAATGGATCTACACAAAGCTATATCAAAACTATCTTCAATTCCCTCTTTACCAAGCTAGATGTATATACCTTCAATATAATAAATACTATTACAACCAATTATTAGCCTAGATCACCTTCCTTTAACTAACTATCTACATATTGAGTATAACACAATTAGAGCCAATCACTACTTTACATTACAGAGAATAAATGGATCTACACTAAGCTAGATCTACAAACCAGCTTCATTTCCCTCTTTACCAGGCTAGATCTTAAATATAACGCAAATTTGAACCAATTACTACTTTACATCATAGAGAACAAATTGATCCACACCAAGTTAGATTTAGAAACTAGTCTCGTTTCCCTCTTTACCAAGCTATATCTAAAATATAATGCAAATTTGAAGCAATTACTAATCTTAGATGAACTAGAGCACAAGGATCTACAATTACACCTCCAAATCTAGGGTCTTTTTCCACCGGATCGCCACTCAATCGCAACCACCTCAAAAATATCTAGGAAACTCTAAAAATACAGAGAAGATTGAGGCTCTTTGTTCTTATTTATCAGAATTGATCATTACAGACTGTTTATGGATAAAACCATCTGTGATATTGCCCATCACAGATGGTTTTATCCACAAACCATCTATGATGTTCTCCTCGTCATCACATACGGTTTGTGGCTAGAACCGTCTATGATGACCTCATCACAGATGGTTTTAGCCACAAACCATCTGTGACATTGGTTGAAAGGTTTAGAAGACCTTTCGTGTTCTAGGCATGCGGTTTTGAAGAATTCAACTGTAAAGAAATTCGTCTTCCATGCGTTTCGTTTCCCTAACGAAGGTGGTAATTGCACTTCCACAACGATATATATATATATAAGGTAGCGATGGCACCCAAAATTACTCGATTGATTGCATTCCACTGCCTTTGATGCCATAAGCAGCTCAAACTCCATCCCCTCCTCTGTTGGCTCCACCGCCTCATGTGGGACTCCACTACCGTCGCCTCCGACGCTGGCTCCACCACCGCCTTCACCTCCACCGTCGACTTACCCTCAGCCACCGCCACTGTCTTCACCTCCTCGGCCTCCAAAGCCCCTACGACAATAGCTACAGCACCACGGCGCAATATCAATGAATCTGCCAGCCGCGGCTTATGCGCTACACCAATGGTCTCCTCCGTTGACTAGTACGTCACCCGCCTTGGGCACCGCTCCTTTCGCCTCAAGCGTTGTCAAAAAGAAGCATCCGCCAACAACATTCTCTGACAACGACGATAGCTTTGACTCGTCGGTGGGCTATCGTGATGGCTGGGAATTGGAGGATGACCAAACAGAGCAGGTTCGAGCAAAGACCCCGATGGCTGTAGCGACAATGACTTCGACGACGATGACTCCAGTGACAACGAGGACCAGACTAGCTAGGCTTTCCCATCAAAAACTTTTGTAGGGAATTTTTTGTGTATTGTGATGCATATAAGAAGCTAGTTCTTATATGAAATGCATGTTTTGTTTAACTGTTTTGAAGGAATCACTGATAGTTAGGGCTCACCATAATTGATCATCACAGACGGTTTGTAGATAAAACTGTCTGTGTTATCGACCTCATCACAGACAGTTTTAGCCACAAACTATCTGTGAAGTTCTTCTCGTCATCACAGACTGTTTGTGACTAAAACCATCTATGATGTCACCCTCATCACAAACGGTTTTAGCCACAAACCGTGTGTGATGTTATTTGCGTCATTGCAAATGGCTTGTGGCTAAAACTGTTTATGATGATGGCGACATCACAGACAACTTTAACCACAAACTATTTGCGATATGCCTGAGTCTCTTCTCAGATGGTTTTCGTAAAAAACAGTCAGTGATGATGTGTCGAATATAACTCCTTTTTTAGTAGTGCACGGTTCTCAAAACTCAACTTTAACCACTAATTTATATTGTAATATATTTAAAAATCCAATAAAATTATAATATTATGAAAGTATATTTTGAGATGAATCTACACATATGATTTTCGTGCATCCAATTTAAATATTTAAAAAGATATTGATAGCTAAAGTTTTAAAAGTTTGACTACATATATCCCAAATTAACAAGATTTTGTGAACCGGAGGGAATAAGCATTAAAGTTGAAATCCTCTTCTCAGAGACACAACTAAGTGCCTTTCTTCAAGGTATCTAATGGTATATATGGGTCCAATTAGACAAAACAACTGTGGGCTCAAATAAACAAATTGGACTTAATAAGGGATTTGTTGCAACTAGCTTGATAGTTGAGGAGCTCAAATCAACAAAATTGTACTTTGTACCGAGCTTGATTAATTGCACAAAATGAAAAAGGTTGAGGGCTTATAAATTATAATGCAATTTTCATTATATAGCCCCGTTATTTGCTATAGAACTTTTAACCATGCATGTGTGTCGATCTACATTGTAACTTCAGAAGGTACTTTTAGCGTTATTGTGCATGTGACCAAGTACCAAATCACACTAACATGATTATGGTAAAAGAAAGGGAAAATGCGTGCATGCAAATATGATATGATACTACTCGACATTAATGATGGTAAACGAGACAAGATCTTACCAAGATTCCTTATGACTTACTACCCATTAGGAGATCAAAACTGATTGTTATCAAGGAAACCAAATTAATGCCATCTGAAAGAGACTGGACGCATGCATGATTATATATGCATTATACGCTTGATGCAATTGTATAAGTTTGTCTTAAAGCAACCATTGATGTCAATTGGCTGCCCAAGTTGACCAACTGCCCTAGTAGCTAGCTAACCATAGAAATATATAAATATATGGCAGTTGTTCTTAGTTTTATACAAATCATGTCATTTTCACCTTATTCAAGTCATATCTGCCCTTGCCATATCGTGACAAGATGGATAATTGTGTGTATATACAAAAGGCTCGAGGGTCAATGATACAATAAGTTGGTAATTTTCTTTAATCTAACTTTAATTTCATGCACTAACGTTAACGGCAGAAAAGAGGAACACACTTAGTTGTCGCTTAGTGCAAACCTACTTGAGTATTGAATAATTAGAGCAATGTTAGCGAGAGGTGTAATCACGCACATGTATCATTCGGTCACTATCTTGCAATGTTTAATTAGAGCAAAAAAATGTGGTGTCAATGGTGCATACTTGTTCAATGGATCACTATATTATTTACCGGCCGTTATGTCTGTATCAAGTTAAGCCTTCAAATAATACACTGTATAAAGTCATTTAACCGTTTAAAAATTAATGATTATATAATATTGTCTAACAGCGTCTTAGTTCGAATAGTGTGGGATCTTAATTTTCGGCTAGAGTTCAACTTTCGCTGATCGAAGGCATCTCCAACCCTCCACCTCTGAAGCGGTATTACTTCATTTATGAATAGATGTCATTTTAGCTTCTCGTACTTTTACCAAGTCATATCTAAAAAAACTGCATTACCTATTTTTAATATATCTTTGGATGAATGTATCCTACTCTAGTCCATAATAGTAAATGACACCGAAAATAACTAAATGGAAGAGGTACAGAAGGAAGAAATTATAAAAAAATCACATCAAAATTGTAAATTGACATGTATTTAGAAATAAAACTTAAAAACTAGGATGACATGTATTCGAGAACAAAGAGACTATCTACTATCAGTACCTACTCAAAACAAACGGTACTCCAGCCCTTCTTCTCTTTTGAGGGTTGGAGGCCCCGATCACTGCTGTCTATTCATTTAGCGACGATAGAGCACTGTTGTCAAATGACACGGCGATAGAAGATTTGACGCTACTTTGTTACCAATAATTGCTTATGTCGCTAATTCATTTAGCAACAAAAGTCTATCGGCCATCAGAGTACCTACTCAAAACAAACGTACTCCAGCCCTTCTTCTCTTTTGGGGGTTGGAGGCCTCGATCACTGCTGTCAATTCATTTAGCAACGATAGAGCACTGTTGTCAAATGACACGGCGATAGAAGATTTGATGCTACTTTGTTACCAATAATTGCTTATGTCGCTAATTCATTTAGCAACAAAAGTCTATCGGCCAAATGAATTGGCAATAAATGGAGCTGGTGGTCAAATGAAACATGGACAAAACTGTTGGCTAAATAAAGCCCTATCATTAATTTATTTAGCGATAAACTGCTGTCATTAAATGAATTAGTAACAAACTTCAATCACCTGTTTATTTGGCGACAGATGATTTGTCGTCAATTTATTTGATGAGATGAGCTTTGTCGTTAAATGAGTTAGCGATAGAGGTATATTTATGTGATTATTTTTTTGTGTAGTTTTTCTATAATTTATTTAGAAAATATATTATATAAAATAAATTGAGCCCTCGCCCATAGCATAATGTGTTGCCACGTGCGGCTTCTTGGAGGGCAACGTATCCTGTGCACACAGGCCCTCGCGTGTACACACCGTGCACACCAACTAAAAAAAGTCGTGAAAAATTCTGAAAAAAATTGTAGATGTACTTCATAGATTACTCTACCTATGTATGAAGTTTCAAAATCAAATTCATTATATATCAAGAGTTACAAAAAAGAGAAAATTCTGACAAGTTTTAAGAATTTAAGCTTGTCAAAATTTTCTCTTTTTATAACTCTTGATATATAATAATTGAATCTAATTTATACATAGGTAGAGTAATCTATGAAGTACATCTATAATTTTTTTCAGAATTTTTCATGATTTTTTTTAGTTGATGTGCACGGTGTATATACGAGAGGACCTGTGTGCACAAGATACGTTGCCTTCTTAGAGTCAAATATACGAATCCCGCCGTAAACGTGCGTCACGCGTGACGCTCTGCACGTGCTTGTGCGTGCAAGAGCGAGATACCGACCGACCGGCCGGCCGGCCGGCCGGGGTGCTCGTACAAGTTCGGAGGTGTCGGCCACGAGGCAGGCCCAGCATCTACTTTCCTTGTTACTTGTGCACTCGCTCTGATCATCTTCATCCATTATCTCTCTGCAAGTCTGCTACAGGTGAGGTTGAAATTTCGTTTTCGGATGATACGTTGGAGATGCTCGAAATTTGAAATCTTACCGAGATCTCATAATTTTTGATAAATTTCGGACGAGATGCAAAAATAAAAATTCAAATTCAGTTTTTTTTTACCTAGAAAAACAAAATGTCGGCCAGAATTCCCGAAATCTTGGCGAGATCTGCCGAAATTTCAGTGAATTTGCACCGAGCAAAAAATAGGTCAAACGATGTCAGAAAATTTTAAATTTTTTTGTGAAGGGTCCTGACACGTCAATGATGTTCTCATAAAAAATTTAAATGATTATCAAGCTATAAGAATTTTTAAAAATTCGAACATTACTACTGTCTTGCTAAAACGCTGACCAGCAAATTTGAACCAAATGAAAAATGGTACAAATCACGTTAGAAAATTTAGAATTTTTTTGTATGGTTATGATGCATTACTAATATTTTTATAAAATTTTCAGATGATAATCAAGCTTCACAAATTTTTAAAAATTTGGATAGTGCTATTGTCGTGATAAAAGTTTTATCGGTAAAATTCAATCAAATGAAAAATATTTCAAACCATATTAGAAAATTTTTGTGGGTTGTTCTGATGTATCATTAATGTTTTTATAAAATTGTCAGATGATGATTTACGTAGCAAGGGCACAGGAAATCTGGGAGTCTGACAAATTAGTCTAGGACAGAGATTTACGTAGAAAAACAATATTTCTATGGTGTTTACGACTTCAAAGCTGCACTGTATTCTCTTGAGTCACCAGAAAACCCAGACAATCTCTCGGCCTATAGATCCGTAGGTGGAAGTAACATCTCCGACTGCTACACATGCCTATACATGTGTGTGCATTAATTGGCACTAACAACCAGTAGCCAAGGATCCAAATTTCACTGAATTTCAGTGAATTTTTGTTGAAATTTTGGATTTGGGCCACCATGAATCTAAACTACCGACCAAATAAAAAAAATTAAAAATTTTGAAATTACTACAGTAATTTCGTTTTTTGGCGAAATTTTGTGCTTTTGGCCGGTTTTTGAACTTTTAGGGCCAAATTTGGTCCAATAACCTTTAAAAAAAGTCATCTTTTATGAAAATTTGTTGAAAAACCGAATTTTGAAGACATTTTTAAATTTTGACAGAAACACTTTTAGATTCTTGTAAAATTTTACAAGCTTGATAATGATCTGGAAATTTTACGGTACTTTAGTTCTGTAGGATCATATACAAAATTTTCAAAATAATTGAACTTTATTTGTTATTTTTAAAAAATCAAAAACAAAATGAACATAGTTGGGATAGTAACCTTGTTAGAATTTTATAAATTTTCTCAAGTGTAATCATGATCTAAAATTTTTATGAGAGATTAAGAATTGCCTCAATACCATTCTATAAAAATTTAAAAATTTTCAAATTTTTGTTTGATCAATCAAATCTATGTAAGTATTGAACTTCATTTGTTATATTATATTTCAAAAATCAAAAAGAGAAAAAACATAAATGGTACCGTGCCTTGTAAGAATTTTATAAATTCACTGGAGTGTGATGATGATTCAAAATTTTTATGAGATCTTAAGCATTTCCTTATCACCCTTCTGTAAAAATTTTCAAAATTTTTAAACCTTTTTTTATTGCTAAAGCAAATCTATGTATTGATCATAAGGCTTTTATCAGGACGTAGCACTGTCAGAATTTTGACTCACCATGCATGATAACTCTGAAGTGTCTCAAAGACACACCCATTCTCTTCAAAGCGTACTGCTTTCATCTTCCTCTTATGTAATCTATTTCCTCTTCACTTTGTTCCATAGCCGATTCTTCTGCTCAGCGCTGACTTCCTTCCTCCAATCCTTAATCGTGATCGGCACTATCTCTCTCACCAATGGACCGAAAAAAGACCGGTAGCATCTCTTATACTTGGGAGGATTCGTACAAATCCCCGTGGCATCAAAGTGGAGAACCTGCGGCGTTCTCCTTGTGGCCCCTTTATTTGGTCCTTAGACCTTTTTCACCTTACTCGGCCCCTCAACATTTGGAACCTTGCTCGGCCCTCAGCGGCACCTTCTATTCTGTTTGGCGATTAGCCGATACTCTCTTCTTGTGACATTTCGATATATATATATATATATATATATATATGAAATCTGAACTTAATTAGAGAAAGCAATTCATATGTCTGACATGGTTATATATTTAACATGAGAGAAAATAATTCATAGATATTATGTCGACTTGACAATGAATCATGTAAATTAACAGATTAACTGATAATTTATAGCATATACTTGTACTAACATATTGTAGTAAATTAACAGATTAACAAATTAATGGATGATTTTAAAGAAACGTCTATGTGTTGACCAACTTAGCACGTACCAACGATGACTCCAAATCCCTAATTAGGTTAAGTCTTAATCCCATTCAAGGATATGTGGTTCGAGCAATTCCTATGCTATTGTACAACTCCAGAGAAAATTTCGGCAGCATCTCCCTGCTATTCTCCAAATACACGTCTTGACAACAAGTCAAGAGGGTTGTGTATCCAGAGAACACCAGAGAGATGCTACTGAAACTTTCTTTAGAGTTGTACAATAGCTTAAGAAGTTGCCTAAACCATATATCCTCGAACTGTCCAAAAAAGTGTACAATTCAAAAGTGCTTCCTTGTAAATATGTTGAATAGTATATTTATAAATAAGCACCCTCAAACGGGAGACATAGGTTACGCAACCTAAATTTTAACATTGATCATATTACAGCAACAATAATTTTAGATTTATACAAGAGTACTACAAAAATAAATGGATGTGTGCTTGTCAAATAAAGGGTGTGAAATCTGATAGGATATACACAATTTCAGTACAGCCTAAACTTTCTTTGCGATATATCAAATTACTTAACGCAAAATTCAAGGGGTTTGAAGGAATGCTCACATTTTGAAGAAAAATCACAAATGGGGGAAAATTAAGAGGAAATCTTCTCAAGTTATGGCTTCAACTTTACCCTCTTAACACCCAACCTTGAGAATTTCATCATTTCTCACCCAAATATTGTTTCCAACTAGAGTATGTGATGTTTTTTGGGGCGGCGGCGGTTTTTTTGCTTCTAGAACAACAATAGAGGACAGTTCAGCCCGAAAGTACACTTCGCAAACGGTTTTTATATTAGAACCGATTGAGTTATGCATGAGCACATCATAATCAGTTTCTACTTAAGAACCTATTGTGATATGTATGAGTACATTACAATCAATTCTCATATCAGAATTGATTATGATATACATGTGCACATCACAATCGGTTTCTATCTAGAAACCGATTGTGATGTGCATGGTGAAAACCGATTCGAAGGTACAACTTAAAAAAGATATAATACTTATATCTAATTCACTCGAAGAATTCCTCGAGCGATCCAGTGCACGAATCGATCGTTGAAGCTATGGAAGCTCGTTACTCGGTCCATGTCTCTCTTTGAACCTATATCCCTATGTTGATGTGGCATGCATCTCTTTATATATATATATATATATATATATATATATATATATATATATATATATATATATATATATATATATATATATAGAAATATTAGTTCTTTAATTCCATCTTTAGTTGAGGCGATATTAAATCAAACTTTTCTTCTATTTTCCAATCTATATATTCACCATCTAGTGGATCGACCTCTTTCATTAGACATTCCTTATAAGTAGGCTTTCTTTTTATTTTTCATCTTCATTTATATCTATTATTGGTACCGTGTGTACCACTTTCTTATTTTTGGCTCAAATGCGTAATTAGTTATGTATTCTCTTGCCAATGGTTCTATAAAATAATTTGGGCCTAATATTTTCTGGCGTTTTTAAAGCTTCATCAATATCTCCATATTTCTTCCAAGATATAGTACCATACAATTTTGAATCTATTTTAGCTGATACTACTTCTTCGAATGAAATATAAATTCCAGGCCTAGGGCCTTCAAATATAACATAAAGTGGCTTTGGTTCTATTGTATCCAGTGTTTCTGTCATTGGTGGGATAATTTTATTAGTAGCATGAAAATATTCAGCTAGACTATTTAATATTGAAAGCATATAACCTTTATCTTCTTTTTTCACATTATGTTGATACCAGAAATTATCTAGTATGCATTCTTGCACATCAGTGATGTCAATATGGTCTTTTGGTTTGAATTTAAAAGTATTAGGGGGAAAAATTCTTAATTTATTTTCTCCTCCAAAGTTGTAGGCTTCCACGCCATTTGGAAGTAACGTCTTCTTCATTCCTGCAAAATAGGTGAGCGAGAAAATATGTCAGGCAATTTATTGTCAATACCCTTTATATGTTCAAAGCTCACTTTATATCCATTCCCTGAAATAATATCTTCAAACAGTACCCATCTCTTTGTTGAACTTTTCTTACTGTTAATTTGATTATAATATCTACAGATGGCTTCAATCAGTTCTTACTATAAACTCTTTGAATCCTAAATAAAGTCTAAATGAGTTTAGTGCATAAATGATTGCTAGAATTTCTCGGTCTATATTATTTCTTGTTTTCAATTTATAGCTTCTGATGCGTACTGCATATTTTTCTTGATTTTTGGAGAGTATTTGTTGGGTTTTGCTTTAATATTGCTCCCCATCCTATTTTGGATGCATCCGTTTCTATAATAAAAGCTGTCTTCTAAGGGTAATTCTAATGGTTTGAGAATCTTTACTTTATCTTTGATGGCTCTAACTATTTTAACATCTTGAAATTAAAATATTTCGTCCATTTTTCTTAATTTAGCATATAAAGGTCCTGCTAATTTGGCTAAGTTCTCTATATAGTTTCTTGCATAATTTACTATTCCTAGAAACTGCTATAATTTCTTTGTGTCATTCATAATATCTGGGAACTGTAAAATCTTTTTAGCTATATGTTCTTGCAGATATATTTTTCCTTCTCCAATCTCATGACCTAGAAACCTGATCTTTTCTTTGCATATATCCATCTTCTTTTTAGATAGGATTAAACCATTTTGTTCTACTAGCCTAAAGAATATATCGAGATGAGCAATGTGCTCTTTATAGGTTTTGAGAATATTAAGATATCATCAATGTATACTAGTATAAATTCTTGATGTACATTGAATATTTTTGCATTTTCCTTTGAAAGATTGCGGTGCATTCTTTAAACCTAATGGCATTACCAACCATTCAAAATGCCCTTGAGGACAAGTAAATCTGTCCATTTTATAGAGTCTTCGCCATTTTACTTGCCAAAAACGGATTTTAGATCAAATTTTGAGAAAAATTTGCTACCTTGGATCCTGTTTATCCATTCTTGCTTATTTGGAATATTAAAAGCATCATCTACTGTATTGTCATTCAATCTCTTATAGTTTATAACCATCCTTGATTTTCCCGACTAATTACGAATGATTCCTTACTATAAACGCTGCAGATCTATGTGGACTTTTACTTTCTCTTATGGCTCCTAATTTTAACAATTCTTCTATGTGCATCTTAAAATCTACTATGTCTTTGGGTGAAGCTTCTATAGGGCTGGTCTTGATTATGTATTCTGGGTTTATGATGTCTATAGTACAGACTATCTCATTTTTCTCCCAATGTTTCATAGAAATTTCTCCAATTATCTGGATATCTTCAAGTCTATTGATAATTTTTTGAATGTCATCTTTAGATTTTATATCTCTATACCAATTTGGAGCAAGCGATTGTAGACCTATGCATTCTATAAAAGTATTTGCTATATAATAATCTTCTAGAAGTGCTTACATTACGAACCAGTGTTCTTCTTACATCTTGGCACAAATGTTTGTACTCTCTGTTGTATTACCACCACGCTTTCGCACTTCTGAAATATAAGGAATATTGTCTTGACACGGAATGAATGTAATTCCTTGTTCATGTATGATAGTAGTTTGAATGATTCTTTGTAAAATCTTAGACCTATAATCATTTCATCATTGATCATTGATAAATCCCTTATTGTGATTTCATCTATTATGTATTTAGTACCATTCATGTATAATTCAATATTATAAGCTAACTGGTTATGAACCTTTTTTGTTCTGACATGTCGAGTTGATATTTACCTTTATCATTATCTATGGTGTGAACTATTTGGGACACTTTATGAAGTATTTATCATGGATAATATTTTTGTGCAACCTGTATCTACTAATGCTAGTATCTTGTAAGATATATTGGGTTTTAATTTTATCTTGACCGGTATCCGTATTCCTAATATCTCTTTAAACGGAAGTTTAATAATGTATTTATTCCCAAAACTGGATAACGCTTCTCTAAGTTGGAGCCTTTTTTGGTTTTTATCATCTGTTATCGTTATTGTTTGTTCTTTGAATTCGGTGTTTTTATCCTTCCTATCATCAGGTAAATGTTGTACTTCTGCGCTTTTCATCTCTTCAATTTCTAGTTCTAATTTATTAACTCTATTTTCTAATGTCCTAACTCTCTTTGGCTAGAATTTTTCATCGATTCTAATTCTACTTCTTTTCTCCATTTTGCCTTTGGGTTTTTAGGCATTCTAAGCATGCTTGCCTTAAGCAAACCTTGCAGGTAGCTCTATTTTCCTGACTAGGATAGTATTTGCAGTATGCACACTTTATGTTGTAATCTCCTTTTCCCTTAACCCAATCATGATCACAACTAGTTTGTATATATATATATATATATATATATGTTTATGACTTGATGGTTAAGACCTCTCTTATATATGTTGATGACTTGATGGTTAAGAGATGTCGTACACTGTGAAACATTGAAGGTGATTTTTCGTCAGGCTATGCGGTTTTGCGTATGCATGGTCTTAAAGCCAATGGGTTCTGTGGTCTAAAAAAAAGTCAATGGCTCGTGTCATTGCGTGTTTACCTTACATTTAATTAATGCAAACAGAAAAGACCGGCGGATATGGTTGAGTTGACCTAAGGGCGCCATCTAAAAGGGTTACTCTGTGTATTGTATAAGGTGCATCGCTTCATTTATCGGCGACATACGCGGTCAAATGCATGCGAATATAGTTTCAATTTTGATCGAATTTATAAGTCGATCAAATTTGTTCGTATTTGCGAGATAAAAAGACAAAATCTTTCTGAAATAGTGAAACACTATGTCAACAAGAATTTGCCCTTTTTAATCTTCTAAATACGATCAAGTTTGATCTCGGAATTTTTCTGATATATAGAACATATCCTCGACTAGATGGGGTATTTTTTTTTACAAGTTTTTAAACTCCTAACTATGGTGAAAATTGAAACTTTCAAATTTTCTCCATATTTGCATTTTTGCCCCAATACACCGCCTCTTTTATTTCCCACTATCTATTAATGCATTCTTGTATTATACTCAAAAAAGCGCAAGTCTTTCTAAGGGGTAAGATCCGCTACAGAGAAATAGTTCTCTATTATATCTTTTTTTACAGAGATGAAGAACACATATACTATTTTTTGTGCTACATATTTGCACTGGACCACCCTGCACACGAATGGATAGGGATATATAGCAGCCTCGGTAGCTCAAGAATTTTCCTAGCTATGACCATTTTAATTTATAGACCTTTCTCGATAACAAATAAATTTGGCCACTTAATCAATAATATAAGATGGTTTAGTGATGTGCATAGGCTTGCTAAGTGCATGAACCGTACAATTAACACGCCTAGAAGAAATAGATTCAGAAACGGAAAATCCTTGGTATAAAAATGAATGAACAATATGGAAAATGAGAGTATTTTTTTAAAAAAAGTCAAAACACTAGTATTCATTAAAGAAGAAAGTAACAAAAACCGAACTACAAATACACACACCCCACACACGTACACCCTCCATGCAAACCCACACACACGCACTTGTACACGGCTCGTGGCAGGGTGGCGAGACGCACTCCTCGCGTCTTAGCCAACAGAGCTAGCTCGGTCGTACTTAGAAAAGGAGAGTTTACAAGAACCAAAATATCGTGAATTTTAGAACCAACTAGGAATTGTTCCGCGGCGTTATACGCCGCGCGTGTCGTTTCAAGATGTGTTTATGAAATATATCTTAAGGAAGTTGTTAACAACAACGGTAAAAAACAGCAAAATAAAGAGACGCATTGCACAACACCTACTTCACTGATTTATACACATATTAGTGTCGTAATAAGCAGTTTGGATCTGAGTTAATGGTGCATGCTTAAAATACACACACAAAGTTTATTACATGTGGCGATCACGAACCATTATCGCAAAAACACATAAACAAAAACCCTAAGATACGCCGACAAGCTATTGTTTTCCTACAAAGTCCAGCCACACTCTGTATAGAGATTGCGGAATAGGACCTAAGATCTTTAGCATTTTGCCTGCAGAGGAAAAATCTGTTTAAAATCTACTGACCGGATAAGAAGAAATGGTAAATTAAATTAATGAAGAGCAGAAGGAAGATTGTATTACTCAGACAGGTGAACCGTTCTTTTAGCACCAACTATGATTCCGTAAGGCGAGGCTGCACAGACGATAATGGGGGAAGGATAATGCTCTGTTTTTTGAATTTGTTGTTCTGATTGATTGCTTGGATCTTCAGTACTCTAACCATCGTTCTGCATTTTTTGAAGACTGCGGCTTTGTAGTAGCACCTGAAGAACCTAGGAATGGGAAAAAGTGAAAAGGAAAGGTAACATAGAATGTTCAAAACTGTAATCTGCTTGTGCAAGGCATTTACAATATGATACTAATCAAAATAAATATCAGGAAGAAAAACTTTTTTGCATTGCTAAATCATATGTTTGTTTCATAGAAGCAATCTTGATATTTATGACAACTTTTGATACGATTACTATATGTATTTTTGGTAATTTGTAATGAGAAGCGGTGATAGATGGTTAGCATATATATGCATAAATAAAGCGGAGAAATCCTATCTTTGGTTGTAGCAGAACCTAGATAGCTTATTATTCATGAATATATTTCATTGAGATCACATTCTATGCAGCGAGTCAAGTCTATGCATAAACTTTATCTAGATATCTAAATAAGATGTCAATGAGATGTTTTGTAAAAGAACAAACACTTACATAGTATACGTATTATGAAACTACGAATAAATCGAGAAAGATCTTCTATAAATGAGATCTGCTGAAAACATGAAACTAAATTACACTACGACAATGCTTAGATGTTTAGAAAGATCTTCTATAAATGAGATCTGCTGAAAACATGAAACTAAATTACACTACGACAATGCTTAGATGTTTAGAGTAGCCAGTGAATCAATTAGATGGAAGAGTATAATAAGAGGATGAGAACACCATTTTCGTCTACATCATACATGTGAGTCATATAATCTGATTGAGCAAACATTGAAGAATCGGAAAACAAGTGGGAAAAAAAGAAAATTTACACAATTGCAGTGAGCAGTTGTTGTTATACTCAGAAAATAGCGAGAAATACATGGATCTATTTAGATTTTATGCTCAGAAATAGCATTTGGAAGCTATACAATCTGAAAATTTGTCGACCAATATAATTGTACTCATTATTTGTTGTCTACAGTTTTTTTTGGCTATAACATGATAAGGAAAGCATAAAAGTAAGTGGAATCGAAGTTTCTTTCGGCAATGTAACAATTTTCCTATATTTTATAATTTCCGCTTCGTTTTTCCAGTATTATTAGCAATCAACGTCAATACATAAAACATATTTAATATGGCTTGATGAAAGAATTGATATAAGCGAAAAGATGCATGAGAAGTGCAGCATGTATGGAGTTTGCCCTCTTGTTACGTGCTACTTTTGAGCTAGTCTAAAGCGTGTTGAGATCAAGCTTTTTAGATTGAAGTGACATGCTTTATTTCGTCAAACATATAGAAATGAAAGCACCACAGGCGATCTACCATGCTAAAGCGAATTACATTGGCGAAGAATGCAATGTGCTGATGGTTTGGCCAATGGAAATACCCTATCAAAAACAAAACAAAATAGGTTTTGATATTATATGATATGGATGTTGTTCATCTCTTTTGATCTAAGAAGGTCGCTAGCGCCTAATAAGCTCTTGTAGCGGGGTTTGCATGACAACTAATCTTGACATCTGTAGCTATTTAAAAAAATCTTCTGATGTAAGATAAAAATTTCAAAGTGTAAGATGTGTGCCTACATGCAAAACAAGCGAGATGATCAACATTAGATGATTGCTATCGAGAATCGCTAACTTATTGCAAATAACTTTATGAAATCCACCAATGTAAGAGAGAAGCGAAAAAGGAGATTTACATCTAATTTTTATAAGAAATTGATGGCTGCGGTATATTAATATTAGCGCTTTTGCAAAGACATATTATTACTGTTTCTAATTCCTGTAAATCCTTTGCTCCATGTAAATTGTATTTTCTGAAATTTCAATGCATATGTAATGGCGGAATCTGAATTTCTTGAAACCGGTGAGATGCATCTATCTTTGAACAGCGTTAGAAATGAGGATCATGTAAAGCGAGGGCACTATAGGCACATGAGAGCTCTTGATAAAACATTTTATTTGAATAAGCTTTTAGTTTGGTATTATTTGGTTGTTCATTCTATGTAATTAAAATACAAATAATGAGTAAATAAGTGATGATAACCTTGATCAATGTAAGCGAGATGTTTTTGTAAAAGCGGAATGATATTGTTTAACTTTGTGTTTTGGAGAAGATTCAGCAGATCATCCTCTTGCACGGACTATGTTCTTAGAGCGGAATAAGTAGTCTGAGCTCTGCATAGCAAGCAGAACTTCGAAGTTTTGTAATGAGATAATAATTTTTGCGTACTTTAGAGTCTTCCTTTTATATTTTGGTAGCAATAGTATATGGCCACTCTGAAATGGGCGGCTTTGTATATCTTGCCAGTAGGACAATGATAGGTAAAGATTTAGGCATCTCATTTGCACTATGCGAGAGCAGGATTCTATCACTAACACAGCTTAATTGGCTGGTGCAGCAGATCTTATTATCAATGCAAATACCTCCACGTGCATATTCCAAAATAAAAGAGCCCTCACAATTAAGAAAGTATTAAAAGTAGTCTAAAAAGGAAGTAACATACACTATGCAATAACGAATGTGAATATTTGTTTAAGGACTATGCTAGCATGAGGATTATGCACATCTTAAGGCAAATTTATTTGTGTCGTTTGACAACATCAAAGGCATTACGCTTGCTCACGAACCTGACTGGACACGTAGAGCCACCTATTAAATAAGAAATTCTTATCGGTATATTGTGTTTAGCAAGGCATTTCTTTGTATTGGTCTCGATTTGTCTCATGGATTAATTTGTTGTTAGCAAATAATGATAGTCAAGGGTTGTTTGGGTGAGGCGATGGTAATCGAGGTGTTTAGTTGAAACTAAAGAGAGATGCAACGCACCATCTGGGATTCGCTATCTCTTACTATCAATTAATCACTTTGTATTCATATAAAGAACTAACCATTAATTCTATCATCGAAAGCGGTAGTAAAAGCAAATGTGTACAGGCTATAGATGGTAGCCAAACCTCTGGACTAATTTTTGAGCTACAAAATGGAGCGAGAATAGCATGGTGAGTGGCTTTAAAAGAATACGTTTCATTTTTTGGTTCATAGTGGTACGGATTATGATAGGATCATTATGCAGAGAGTAGTCTGTGGCGCAAGCGATGGCGACTTAAGTTGCAATTTACGAAGAAGCAAATTAATCGGTCGAGGGAAGATATAACGATAAGCACAATAAATCAAGCGGATGCAGATAAGCGTAAAGAAAATTAATTGCGAATAGATAGAGTGGCGAAAAAAGACATGCTACTAATGGATGTTTGAGCATACTAAGTGTAAACCGGATACCACTAACGTAAAGGAATTATTTAGAGCATAGGTTAAATGCGACATCTAAAAGGAATATTTGTTCGTTCCCAATAACTCTGAAATATGCCAAAGCAAACATGCTCTATATTGCATAGAAAAAGCATTAACGATTCAATTCTTCGCAAACAAAAGCTATGTGACATAGCACTTACTTTGGTTTGTTGGTCTTGCCCAACATGCAATCGTCCATCTCCTTGGTTGCTGCATCGTGTTACTTCGACCATATTGTATATTTCTAAAGCTTAATAGTTTCAAACTGAACATGCAAATCGAACAAAATCATAAGCACCAATATATCCAAGGAAAAATTACATTTAAAAATGTATACGCATTAGAAAGGGAAATTTGTATATCTATCATTTGTTTTGCAATGTCGCGGAAATTTGCAACAACCATGAACAATAAGGGGTGATGATGGGGCCTGTTTGGATTACGATATTGACCCATTACTTAATCAACAACAAAGCGATTCTTGCATCAAAAGCTCATTGCAACTATTACTGACATCCCATATCAAGCCGTACCCTACGATCACGTACTCTGAAGCTCCATTGCATCGGCCGACCATTTTAGCGAAATTAAGGTTCTCATTTGGACAAATTCGCGAAATCAACAAATGCAATCGAATCTACGGCACAAAGCGACACCAATTACTACCCCAATTTCGATTCGTCTTCCCAGAATCACGGTCACCACGGACACAAACCAAAAGCGGGCGATGACCAGACGGCATACCTTCCCACGATCGAGGCGGGCGTGATCGCGAGCCGTGGCGCGGTGGAAGCGGGAAAAGCGAGCACACGGACGGCGGCGCGCCGAAGTTCTGCGCTGCGTGTGGGGGAAGCGGCAGCTAGGGTTAGGTCGATCTGACTCCCTGCGGTTAATCCACATCATAGACGCCCGAGCGGAAGGAAGCCTTGGTTGAGGCCGCGGCGAGGAGCGGAAGAAGCGGCGGAGAACACGAACCGAAGCCGGTGAGGTCTGCTGCACGAGCGAGTTAGCGAGCGAGCGATACATGGAACGGCGGAGCTCGAGGAGAACAGCAGACAGAGCGAGTGAGGCGAGGAGAAAAGCGAACCGATGGAGCTGGATGGAGAGAATCTAGAAAAGGGGATCGGGACCATGCGGGCTTCCAGAGATGGGCGGCGTGGGAAGGGCGATGGTAGTGGCGCTCTAGAAATAATCGAGACGATGGCGTGGAGGGCTCTCGTGAGAGGAGGAAGCTTCTCGGTGAGGCACGCGCGACCCTTGAGGAAGGAAGCGAGCCGAGCCCCTCGCGTGGCCGTGGCCTTGTGACGAGCCGCAGCGTGAAGGGAAGCAGACGTGGTGCGGTCCTCAGCTCGCGAACTCTCCCAAGTTTAGAAAAGGTATGATATACGGTGCAATTTATTTCTTAAATCGTCGTTGTTATCAGCGTCCACGTAGGATTACATGACAAAGACAACGGTGGTTGCAATGTGATATTTGCACGACTCGGACCAGATCAGCATATGCTAAAGTCAACCAGGACGACGCCGTCGCGTCGCCATACTATATGTTTCACGACAAATGACTACGTGGCACCTACGAATTAAAATGATTCCATACTCTTATCTCCAGTGTACTATTTAAATGATGTTGTTATATCTTGTCCTTTTGAGTATACTCTAATACTAATTATAAGATACTCCAAAGTGAGATTCAAAAAAAACTTCATGAAAGTCCACACTTTATAACATAATTTGTTTATATATTTCTTTTACGTATGAAAAAGGGTATGTAGCAAAAAAAATAAAGGGTTTGATAAAAAATTTTCAACCATGTTGCATTAGGGTATCTTAGAATTATTATTGGAGTATACTGAAAGCGATAAAGAAGTATAAAGTGTTCATTTAAGTGGTATATTAAAGGTGGGAGTATGTACTCTCGAAAACACAGAAAAAGACTATATATATATATATATATATATATATATATATATATATATATATATATATATATATATATATATATATATATATGTGTGTGTGTGTGTGTGTGTGTGTGTGTTCATCACAAAGTGCTTATCTATTGATTGAGTCCTGTCCAGTAACGTAGAAAACGAAAGGAACCACAATGGGTTCAATTACTCTCAGGACCAGTCCAAACTTCAGGTTTGCATGCGTCATCAGTGTACTTGTAGTCATTCTTTTACCATGTAAAACTATTTATCTGTTTTTTACCTCTTCTTTTAACAGCTTCCGCCTTGTAATTTTGTGAAGTACTTAGTACTTCCCCGTGATAACATTTTTTTCCCTTTTTAAGTAAAAAAATTGATTTTGGCAATTTTATTATCATGCATACAGTATTATTCCATCACATTAGGAAACAGTGAACATGGATTAAATAGGTAACACTTTAGCTTGGATTTGTTTTCTCCCAAGAAGCATCCAGGGCAAGGTTGTTCTTTTCACCATTTCTTTAGCGCAATGTCACCCATTGCATGATAGTTTGTTGGATAAGATGATTCGAAACAATCTAGTATATACAGTTGCTCTTAGTTACAACTAATTCGTTTAGTGTTCTTGTCATGTATGGCAAGATTCCAATCTACAAAATGTATCGTAAGATTCCTCCGATCGACCAAACACTTCAATAATGATATTATACATTGAGCTTAGCTACTTGCCCTTTCTTTACAAGAACACCATTTTTTATACAAGAAACACCTAATAGTACTGTCACATTGCCTATATATGTAGATACTTTGTAATAACTTACTATGCCTAATTTTATAATTTTGACGTGTCATTCATGTATGGATTTCACTCACAACCTAGTTGGGCCACTGGGCCTGAAGAACAGGTAGCTGAATATTCCAGCAAAGGAACTGGTTATAAACTCAAGAAAAAAAAAAGAGTAGAAACAGATACAGCCAATAGAACAAAATAACAGAACAAGTGAAAAGGAAACAAGCAGTTTAGAGTACTAACAATGCCCAGAACTCCTTACAAATATAGGTCTTGCGACGCTGAGCTTACTGCAAGCATTCAACAAGAGACAGCAGGACTTGCAGCAACATAAAATTTGGTCTTACAACACATATATTCTGTTGAGACCAGGTTTTGCAATGGCAACTAGAACTTCTAGACCGGGGTAAGGGAACACACAGATGTGACGAAAGACCAAGCGAGGGCTTCCCTTCCTACTCATTTTCGTCTATCCAATCACCATAGATCCTGCTGATCTTGTCAGGGCCCTTCCATTTCTGAATGGGCCTCTGTACTTGCCCAGACCTCTGGCTGATGATGGCGGAGCGCTGCGATTGGACACCAAGATGGTACACGTCGGTGTGAGGGGGTACAGTGGTGGATGCAGCAGCAGTCTCTGCTGGAGCTTTCGCAGAGACAGCAGCCTGGTTCGAGTCGGGGCTTGTGCTGTCCATGTCGACAAGTCCCCCACCATATTTGTGGAGTTCTGTGATTACATTCAGAACATATTAAGAATGTAAGCGGACATCAAGTGGGTCTTGCTATTCAATCAAATATTAAAATCAATATCATTGAACAACTGAAGTACAAAGCAGTTTATTCAATGGTTCCACCATTCCAGCAGTGACATGAACTTGTAGGAAATAGACATGTACTACATATCAGCACAAAGTATCTAGTATAAATTTGCGTACTGTTAAAAAAAATCACATGAAAGATGCATCAGGTATGCGTGCGACTGCAAAATGGCGAGCTGAGTAGTAAATTCTTTTCTAATGAGTGTTCATATTGGACATAGAAATAAATGGAAAATATTATGCAAGATAAAACCTGCAATGGAGATATCAATTGTCCGAGGCAGCACAAACATAAACCTCCTAAAATCCAGGGTAAGTGGGTAGAATCAGATGTGGCCATTAAGTAGCATCCAATACCTCATTTCGACTAAACCTTTTTTTTTTTTTTGGGTGAACCCAGAACTTAAATAGATCCCTATCCAACACGTAAACTGTAAAAGACACATAAAAAATGGTCATTTCCTAAACTGCACAAACTAATCAGTGACTTCGATGATTGAATTTTAGTAGAAGCTGGCTTCTGAAAAGCAAAAGCAACTAGGCACGCAGAATTTGCTTTCCAGTTCTTGTATCATCCTGGTTTCCCAATTCTAGGAGTACAAGCCAGTAATTCCATTAAAAAAAATTGTCAATTAAAAACATGTGCATCAATGAGCTATTAGCACCAGTGAATGAACATATTCTGTAATTAAACTCTAGATTCTAGAAAGCCTACCTAAGCCACATCCAGATCAAGATTTACGTTATCATGGAATTATTCATACCTTGCAGCAACGGTACAGTTATAAAGGGAATGATAAGATTGATGGCAACCACACAGATCAACCCAATTGGATTATTTTACCTATTTAATAGTGAACTGGATCCCAAATATTGTGCAGAGCTAGACCATCACAAAGCTTGAAAAATATCAAAACTGGATATGGACTAAAGGCAGAACATATGAGATGGCAGTGAATATTATGTCACAGCATGAAGTACCAAGATGAATTTCACCAGCAATTTAGAAGCTTTATTTTGGGTGGGGGGTGGGGGGGTGATATTTCTACTGTCCAGACTCTGGACCAAATTAATGTACATTCATATAAGTTGAAGCAACTGAAAGGCAGAATGAAGCTAAGTTCTGAACAATCACAAAGCCTCTAAGTCTCTTAACACACTGGGAAAAAAACTAAACAATTGATATGAACTAGAGCAGACACTAGATCTACCATCAAGGTGTAGTTCATAAACCATATAATACTCATATAGGCCAATAGCCCAACGGCATTTGTTCTAGCAGTTCAGTAGCTGTGTTGGAAAGCACATACTTCCCATCCTAAAGGAGAGCTAAATAAATTTATGAAACAAGATTTAAAATTAGGCCTATGATGTATTGTTGTCAATAATAAAAGAGCATCAGTTATCCAAGTCTAACACACGAACAAGTGTCAGAATCTAGACTTCACAAGGCCCAGCACAGGTTTTATTTGAAACCTAATCTCCATAACAGGGTCATGGATCAAATGGAGATGACTAATTGCATACAGTAGGGGCCTGTTTGGTTGCTTGTATGATGCTTGCATGACATGAGTGGATGCAGCTTTAATTTTTAATGCAGCTGTTTGGTTTTCTGTACATAAGAGAAATTTGGCCCAGCTCGTGCACTGTTGCATCCAGTGTCCAAGCTCGCAGAAACACATTCTTCGGCCTTCTCTCGTGTCCAAGCCCGCCAGATGCAGCTTTGCTCGCTTGTGTCCAGGCCCGCCGGAAGCACAGGCTCAGCTCCCCTCCGCTCGCTCGGTCGGTGGCGTCTAGGGTTCCTCCACTCGCTCGCGTCTAGGGTCCCTCCGCTCGCCTCCTCTGCTCGAGTCCCTTCGCTCGCCTCCTCCGGTTACCTCCCTCCGGTCGACTCATCTGCTCGATCTGGTACTTATTTCTATGTTTTTGCATGCAAAATCAGTAAGCTGGAGAAAGGGGAAAAATAAGGGAGATGAGTAAAGGCAGTCAGAGGGTGGCTGCTATTAGCAGCTAGTTTTCTGGTGGTAATCCGTGTAGAGGAATCGAAATCAAAGGAACCCTCCTTCTCCCAAGCCATCGCGACCAATTACTCCCGCAAGTTCCGCATCGATTCCCTAACTGGCGTCTACAGCCAACCTGAGATGGTACGATTTCATTTCCTGTGAGCTGCTCGTTTTCTTGTTTTCGTAAGATAAATTGGAGTAATTGATTATTTGCCCTCATTTACTTTTGATAAATTTTGGTGTGGCGTCGGATCTCTCAGTAGCTCTCGTGAAGAACGGCTAGACCCGTTTCAATTTGTGGTTGGATTATTAGTTAGTTCTTACTTTTCCCTGTAAAGTTAGGGATCTCTGGGCAATTTCTTGTATGATAAGAAAATTTCCTGATTTTCTTGTGCTTTTTTGTGCGTACCTTTGCCGTCAATT
This sequence comes from Guadua angustifolia, assembly GCA_036346375.1. Taxonomy (NCBI): domain Eukaryota; kingdom Viridiplantae; phylum Streptophyta; class Magnoliopsida; order Poales; family Poaceae; genus Guadua; species Guadua angustifolia. The sequence continues at coordinate 47,450,694 of CM070514.1, forward strand.
TTGTAATTACTTCCATTTGTTTTCAGTTTAAATTAAAAGAAATTTGGTAGCTCTATATGGTCTTCTGAAGACCTCCCCTCCCTTTCTTACAAATTGGTGTAATTTCCCAAAGCTCTTTGAAGACTTGTTGTAATTTATTAAGCCCTAGGTCCCAACCAACCCTCCGGTCTCTATCTTTTCTTTTCTTTGTGTGTGTGTGTGTTGTAAAGACCATTAATCAGAAGTTGTGATGTTCAAATTTTTCGTAGACATCATGGCAATTCGAATCAGCTAACAATGGTACAACTTTACATAGGTTCTCTGATTTCTGGTCAGAGTGATGAATTCGAGGCCAGTAGTCCTCATCTACCTCCTGCTTGTGCTCATTATCACATCACAGTTTGAGTGGAAGCAGCAGATTGATGAGGCTGAGGCGAATCCAGCAGCTACACGCCGGAGGCAACAAGCACTGATCCAAAGGGAAGATGCTATTAAAGAGAAAGTGAGCACCTGGCATTCTTGTTAAATTACTCACTTTAGGTTGATTTTAGGGCACACCAACATTCTAATTCGCTGAAAATGAGTTGCTTTTTTTGGTCAGAAGCACCACAATTTATTGATAATATTTGTTCCACCAGTTTATGTTCTGAAGAAATTGGTTTTTTCATACTGTACCTCTATGGAACTTTGAGCACAGATATTGAAACCACCACTAAAAGTGTACTGTGTGGAATCTGATAGAAACATGTGAGCTTGTTAGTTCTATTTCCTGTATTTCATTTCGTCTGGTCTACGTATCCATCTGATTTTTTTTCCTGAAACAGCAATAGCATTGCTCCTTTATATATTTCTTTGCTGCTTACTTTTTATGTAAACCCTAGTATTATAGTCATAACTGGCTGAAGCTTTCACTGTGGGCTGAAGATCTACAACTTAGTGAATTGTAGAGCATGATAGTTAGCTGTCCGAAAATAGTCTTGAACGCTCTTTTGTCTATATCCTTTATCTCTAATTTATACAAAACGGAGTTCTACAGAGTATTTAGCATTAATATTCACTTTCCAGCTAAAGGGATATGAGGTAGAAAGCCTTTCCTGGAACATTTACTCATTCTGTAACTGGTATTTTCCCTGTCTTGCATTTGATTACATGAGTTTTTTGTAACTTTTTTGAACCTTAAAAAAATTGTAATTATTAACGTAAAGATGTTAAAGCACCCACCCTGTATATCTTTGTATGTGCTGATGCAACAGAAATGCTGCCCTCCAGCACTCTTTCAAAAGAAAAGGAAGATCATTTTTAGGACCATTGTTTGGAAGCTGTTCTTTTTCATTTGTTTGATGGCCAAAATGGCTGCATCGCATTGCAGGAATTGATTGCTCTGGGGGAGAGAATCGGTACTGTAAGCACTGGCCTTTCAGAGGATGCACTGTCAGGGTGTCTAGAGAGAATCCTTTCTGTGCCCACAACTTCAACTAGTCATGAAGGTGACATAAAATGCATCATATGCTAGGTATGTCCATTTAATATCACAGTATCATTGGATTGTTCTTTAGATTTGATACTGTTTGGAGGAGTTTCTATTATGCTTGATCATGACAGATGATATTGACCGATGCAGAGTTAGTGATGAGGAATGTGGGTGCAGGTGTGCGTGTAGGACAGCGGAGAAGTCGAACATCCTGTGGAGGGAGATGACGAAGAAGATGCTGGAGTCAGACGTGTACGAGGTGTTCGAGAGGATACGCGACCACAACCTCATCTACCCTGACTGTGAGTCCATCCCATTTCATCAACCTTAATTATTTCTTCGCTGATTAATTTCACCATTAGTTTCACACTGAGAATTTTTCTTTCAGTTTGTTTACGATCCAATTCAACGATCAGATTGATATGATATCTTAAGTAAACTGAAGCGTTGACTGCTTGCTTCTTATTTCACGCTTATGATGAAGGAAACCTATCATGGCTGGTAATCTAGTTCTACTCTCAATGTTTGTACTCTAGTAAATTTAGTTTGTTGAGTTGCGACTGAGTTTTTCGTAATGATAATACTGTTGCAATTATACGATTATGAAAGTTGTGAAATTCAGATAATTGTATTGGTAACCTTGAATGATTTAGTTTTGCCATTATACGATTATTTTGTTTTTGCTCGCATTAATCTTGAATGATTTAGGCTGCGGCTGAGGCTGAGGCTGAGGCTGCAACAATGTCAATTGCAAAGAGGGCCATACCTGAGGCTACATTGATCGAAGAAGCGAACCAAATTGTTCGAGGAAACTGGCTGAATGCTATTGAGGAGCATCACCTCAAGTACTCGGGAAATTTCAGATAAATGACATTCAGACCAGGACTTATAAATTTGCATTTTATTATACAGCAAAAATTTTCTTGTTTGTGTGAATAGGTGTGGGGGAGAATTGTTGTGTGCCAGGCTGCCAGCTCTGAATATTTGCAGTAACATGATTGAATTGTTGTAATTCAAGTGCAGTGTTTGGATTGGAGGGAGCATTCTTGCATCTCTTGAGTCGTTCCAGCAAATGTGGTTCTCCAAAGCAGAGTAAGCTTGATATTTTAGGCTTAGTTTGCCCTGTTCGTTATGAAAACCTAACAAGTTGTGCTATTTATCTTGCAACAGGTATGAAGAGAATGGAGTATCTTATATCTAAAGGAAGTGCCCATGAAATAGTGGAAAGCTATGTATTGGCGAAGGGTGCATGTGGACAGCAGAGATGCAGGCGATCACAGCCACATTGTTATGTTGGCCTTTGACCACTCCTATCAGATGATATTTACCATTATTATGGCTAGTTAATTTGTTAGTTTTTACGACTCCTATCAGACAATATTTACCATTATTACTTGAAATTACATAACATATGTTATGTAATATACCTTGTACAGAGAACTGTTGTTATGTTGATGTGTATTTTAATCTGGAGTTTATGTTATGAGTTATGAATGATTTACTAATCATCTGTTTGTACCCAACGAGGTAGCCGTTAACCTACTGTGATGTGTGTAATTGTCAAGCATGGAAATAGTCACCCATATGCTTAACAGAAATATGTAATGCTAAATTTATATTTTAGAACTCTATTTTAAAAATATTTTTTTGAAGAGAACAGAAGAAGTCTTGATAAAACACGGCAAAAACTAATGGATAAATTGTGTTAGGAAAAGCCTAGATGATGAGGAAGAGAACAATGTGGTCAAGCCCGAGTTCAACAGTGCAATCCCTGCGAGATCCTTAGTCCGAACGGAGACAGCAATAGTGAAAACTAAAAATCATGAATATTTCATCAATCCTCCCTCATGCATTCAACCAAACAAACTTCTCCTTGCATCCTGTCATCCCTCTACCCCCTCATGCATCCAACCAAACAAACTTCTCTTGCATCCTATCATCCCTCCTCCCCCCTTATACATCCAACCAAACAGCTGCTTAGCTCAGCCAAGATCAGTATATGCAGGCAACCAAACAAATCATCTTGCATCCACTCAGCGTGTCTCCCATGAGCTCATATGACTCGTACGGATCAGGCTAGGGCCATGCAAGCAACCAAACACACCCTAGAATATTATGGGATCAATGTTTTATATAAAAAAACAAACAAAGTATCATGCACAACCAACTTGCAGATATAAGGACTATATATATTCCACTGTAGGGCGAATCACAATTGGCTAAATGAGCTGTAAAATGCACTAACTGTATAACAATTCAGGAATGAAAGATGAACACGAAAAGAGAGACTCACCGGCAGCTCCATGAGCGAAGTGGCACTTGCTACCAAAGGGGCAGTAGCCAGTCATCTCCCACTTGTTACAGATCCTCGTCTTCCAATTCGATGGCTTCTGTGTCGGCCCATTCGTGGCAGCAGCAGGGTTGTAGCTGCCCCCTCCAACCGTCGGCGAAAGGCTGATCGCCACGCTCTCCCGCGCCTTGGACTGCTCGTCGTGCAAGAAGGTGCACGCGTCGCCGTAGGGGCACCCCTCCTCGGTGTAGAACTTCTTGCAGTGTCGCCCCTTGTACGCCCTGCCGGAGCCGTTGTCGCCGGGCACCACGTTGGACGAGGTCATGATCGGGATCTGGTGCTCCTCCCTCTGCTCCGTCGCCTCCTCGTGCGCCGCTACAATCTCCTGCCAGTTGGGCGGCGGCTTGCGCAGCTCCTCCATCCCATGAGCGAAGTTGCAATTGGTGACATACGGGCACGTCCCGGCCCGGAACTTGCAGCAGAGCTTGGTCTTGAAGAACATCTTCCCGATCGCCCGCGACTTGCTCGTGCTCCCCCCGCCGTCACCGCCGCCCGACGGCCCTCCGCCCCGGGGCTTCTTGCCCGGCGGCGGCTGCTCGCTCCCGGCCCTCGACTGCGGCTGCGAGGAGTTCCTGTCACCTCCGTAGCCGCCCCCGCTCAGCCCCGGGTCGGCGTTCCACTGGCTGTAGTCTTCCTCGGTGGCCCAAATCCCGGCGTCCCCGCCCGGAGGCGCCGCCGCGTTGGCCCAGGCGTCGGGGCCGGCGGCGTCCGGGATGATGTGGATGGCGTTGGTGTAGTCCATCGCCGTTCCAACGAAGCTCCTTTTCCCCCGATTCAGCGGCTCCTACAAGAAGAACGGGATCATCTCACCACCAGATTGAATCAAAGGCGGAAGCTTTCTACCAAATTGGAGACCAAGAACAGAGTAGCAAGATTCGGCAGAAGTTATCTTCCAAGCGAAGCGCAAGAATCGTTTGCCAAGTCTTGTGGTAACAATGCTGGAAGCAACCGAACGATGCATGCATGTAAAGCAGAGAGATTGGGCGAAGTGGAATTAGGGCTTACCCAAGAAGGAGGAGGAGGAAGAGAAAGAGTGGGGCGCCGGTGGAGGAGGAGGAGGAGGAGGATCGAGCGAGCCTGGTTGGTGACGGAGAACGGCGGCTCCGGTGAAGACAGCAGAAGCCGCCTGTGGGATCGTGTGTGTGAGGCAGGCGGCGGACGGAGGAGTATATCGATATCGTGGGCTTAGGAGCAAGGACCCATTTAGAGTAAATTTCGCGAAGCCATTAATTTATAGTACAAACTATTAGCACGGCTTCTATTTTATAAAATTAGAGATTTTAAAAGAACTTATATCACAAAGCTATAGGTTATATAATTAATAATTTTTTATAATAAATTTGACAATGTAAGCTAATCTCACTCACGAATGAAATAGGAAATAGAGTGCATAAAGTGTCATGTAGACCTCACACTATCGAACCTATATTTTTGTGACACAAGTTCTCTTAAAATCTATAGTTTTATAAATAGAAGATAAAACATATAGTTTTCTAATAGTTCGTAAAAAAAATTTATAGTTTTTTTTAAATTTACCCACCCTTTTAAAGGTCTTCAAAGACAAGGAATTTTGTGAAACACAAATATTTACGGGGCAAATAGTGCAAAACCGCATAGAATTTTCTCTATTTCTACATTTTTGCCAATTTTTGCTCTGTTGTTGAATCACATTTGGTATGGCCTCCTCGATATGGTTGCTCTGGCAGCGCATAGATTACAACAAAAAACTAACGGCTCAGCAAGCTGCTATGCCCTATCATAGACATAAGGCTTGTTTGTTTTTGCTTTAGATTCTCTAAAAGCTAGTTCTTCAAAATCTAGAATCTAAAAGCACATATGAAGTGGATTGAGCTGAATTATAGTAATCAATTTATAGAATCGGGCTGTTTGTTTTTTATTCTACTTTTAGAATTAGAATCCAGAATTAAAAACAAAAACAAACAAACAGATCCATAAGCAATCGGATGGCACCTTCTGCTCGTGATTCTCTAGTAACATAGCATAAATATTTAGAAAAAATATTCTGCTCGTGATTCTCTAGTAACTGCTTGTCGTCATTCATTGTTCCATTTGCCAAAAATACCCCAATTTTAGTAAAAATAAACATAGCATAAATATTTCAAAACATCTTGATCCGCATCCGCCAATTGCAAGCTAGAGTGGTCGAAATGTAATCGCCTTCATCGCTATTGCGGCGGTGTCACCCTTAACCCTCAAAGGGTGCGTACGCCATTGTGCTAGGTTTTGGAGGTGTGACCGTGAGGGATCACATGGCCTCCACCATGTCACTTAGGTCATGTTTGGAACATTCAAACTTGCCTTTATGGGGCTTTAAAGTTAGTTTCAGTTTTTGAAAAACTACTAAGCTCTCTAAACATGTCAATTTTTAAATAGCTTTAGACATAAACCAAAAATCACATATAACTAGTAAAAGCCAAAAACAGAACAAGTGCTTTTCTCTACTAATATAAATTTGCAGTTGATGACAGCAGTCCGTTCTTTCTAACCCCCCGCCATATCTTCAATAATGGCAGGTCATTATAGTTAATTATTCTTTTCTGATTTACAACCAGCCATATCTCTCTAAATATGGCTGATTATTATAGCAAAATCCCTGATTATTGCTGGTAATTAATAGCCGGTCAATCATTCCTTTTGTATTCCATATATGCTGTACAGTTTTCACAAAATCAATCAAGAGAATTCATTCAAGATCTCCCATGTCGTGCTGCCACGGCGAATGAACTCGACGAACTGATCAATAAGTGGCAAACCGACGTACATGGCCGCGAGGCGCAGGAAGCCGAGAGCCGCGGTCAGTAGTAACTGTGGCCAGAAGGACAGTCAGAGCGCGACGCCCACTAGGTGTCGTGACCCTAACGCCGACTAGTTGAACTGAACAAAGCGTACAACGCTTTAGCGCGGTCGCCTGGCGACACCGGTGGGACATCGTCAACGGTGAGAGAGTCATTGGCATACCCCTTGGAGATAAACGGGTTGATCCAACTAAACATCGCGAGAGAGAGGAACGATGCGGTGGCGCACAGCATGGCGGGCGCCTCGGCGCTGATGTTTTTTGGTTCACCTTCATGGGCTCCGGCGTCATGGCCGGTAAAGCCAGTGATAGCTAGGTACGTCAGAGGCATGAAGATGAGTAGGCCAGCAAAGGCGAGAGGGTCATCTGGGAAAAGCAACGAACCGTCGACGCAGCGGACCACCACCAAAGCGGAGAAAAGCGCAGCGTCGAGGACGGTGGCGATATAGAAAACGCGGAGATGCAAAGGCTGGGTCGTGACGGTGGCCCCTTTCTCCGAGGTGACTGACTACGCGTCCATGGCGTGCGCAACGAAGTGGGTGGCGAGGCAGGCGGACTCCACAACGCGCCATGGCGTGCTCGGCAGAAGGAAGAACGCGAGCGTGAGGAGGATGGCGGACACTGCAGCGAAGACGATGGACGCCCTGAGCACGACCGTGTAGCGGTCAGTGGTCCAGAATGGAGGTGGCTTCGGCAGCAACACCTCGTGCTTGGGGAAGCCCCCATAACAAGAACGAGCGAGGCGACGAGGAAGATGAGGTCGACGACGCCGAGGAGCGCGCGCTGCGGGCATGGCGAGAGAAAGAGGAACACGAGTTGGTAATATAAATTACAAATAGAGATAAAAATGATTGATTGATTTTTGAGATTTGTAATATATATTGCTACGTACAATATATTTGGTTTTAATTCATACCGAAGAAGAAATCATACAAACTTTTGTAATCGAGAGAAATAGATGTTTGATCTTGTAGCACAATTTTCTTTTATTACTTGACCTTTATGTTTCGTTACCAATTTTATTTTTCGTAGCAACGCACGAGCATTGATCTAGTATAGCCTATTGCTGAGAGGAATTAATTGTTTATCAAACGAACTTTTATAAAATAAAAAAAAACTACAGCTATGTTTCAACTCAGAAAAAAAAAAACAGTTGTTGGTAAACCCGACAGTGAGCTGCGGAGGACCAATTCTGTTGGTGAGTGGTGAGGTTGCAGCACTCGAGTTCGATTTTAGGGGCAAGCAGCCCATGAAATAGGCGTTCCCAAGACATTAACACTCGCGCAAGCTCTGTTCCAATACAAAGGGGCTATAAGAAATGGTTTGATTTTGTTTTGGCACAAATCTCGAGTACAATATAGACGGTTGTGATGATGTGCGCATGGGTTCAGATTAAAGTTCTTACCGTGCGCTATAAGATGTTATATAACAATACGCCTATAATTGGACGCCCGTAGTGTCGGCGTGTCCTCATGCCCAACAGGGTTCCAAGGAAAGAACCGAGAGTTGCTGATTTCGATGCTGCAGTGGCTCTTCGATGTAGAAACTGCTTAAGCCACCGTCAGGCACTGCATAAGTAGAGACTTGCAATATTCACTAGTAGCTAGAAACAACCGGGCGATGCATGTCCTTGTCGCATTACCAGCAAGCCAGTTTGATTTTACCCCTTGCGCCACCTTGTTCTGCACAATGACATCAGTCAGTAATGTTTGTATGACGAAAATATTTAGTAGCTCAGCGCAGTTCAGAAATAAAAAGGGGCAACAGAACAAACATTCACTGTCATGGAAAACCACGATAAACCATCTGCCACATCATCTTAACAGTTAACAAACATTCGCTGTAATGGAAAACCACGATAAACCATCTGTCACTCAAGAGCACCAACACATTATATGATGATAGTAATAATACTCCCAGACAATCATACCAAAATGCCCTTGGCAACTAAACTCGACTATTGGCCCACCAATTGTGTGGAGGAAGGTGGAAATTAATGAGGGCAAAATAGGAAATCGTGCACTGGGAACTGTAGAGTGCCAAGTATTTGTGAATAAATAAAATGATCAAAAGTAACAAGTAGTATTCGCAATCGGAGGAAGTAATATTTTTTTTTTTTTAAAAAAAAAGGTGCATCTCTCCATCTCTCCCAGAAAAGATGGGCGCAAATGACAGATGCTAGGAAAAGAAAAGATGATACGCAGTAGCCCAGTCTCCTTGTTCACCAGCAGCAGCACCACCTCACAAACATACCAACCTCGGTTTGCAACAATACAGTACATCTGAAGATCAAAACAAGAATATCATGGCGCTCTTATTTAAACACATGAAATGACTTGAATCAAAGCTCGCAGGTAACAGTAAAAATGAAGGGTATACAAAATCAACCCAGCAAAAGCTAAATTATTGTTCCTTGTTATAGCTTCCCAAAGGACAAATCAATAACATAGAACCGGATTAAGCAATTGTTGGTCAAACAAACTTTTCATTATCTCGCACCACTGTGCCACTATATTCATAAGCAAACAAGAGCAGTTATTCAGTTTGAAAGTATCATAACCCAACCGGTATTGTCAAAGCACCAGAAAGCTCAGCACCTTCTCTTGCATTAAACTATTCCCCGATACTGCTCTGGGTGAACAGCGCACCGTAGATCTAGGGATGCCATGACTACATGTAGTGTTCACAACAGAAAAATGTATGGAACACATCCCGCACTAACAGGCCAGCTATCGCCATTGTTCTAAGCCTTCTGTCCAAAGGCAACAAAAATTGTTAATAGAATTATAGAAATTGTCAAAATGTTCAAGCTTAGACAATTTCCACAATAACCATGTGACACTAAATAACCATTAGCTTCCTTATATAAATGGCTACGATTAAAAAATTTGTTGCATATCTGGGACAATCTGAATACATGGAAGTACCAATCCAACAATGGCATTGTGGTCTGCCAACCATTGTAAGCTGCAATGTGAAAATACACCCACAGAACAGTCAGTAAATAAAATAATAGAACTGAATAATAAGGCAGCCAAAATATTTAAACAATAAATCAGAAATACATCAGTTGGGCAATGATGAAGGACTCGGAGAGAGCAACATGAATTGATAGGCACCATTTTGCACATTGTGAACATACACAAGCAGCTCAATTTTCAATCCTATGTACTATGATATTAATTTTTTTCATACCTTCTCAGGAAAATCCCTACGCCTCTGATACTGGGCCATTTTGTTATCCATTCAGCAAGTCAAATGACGGAATACTTTCCAGTCTGAGCAGAGCCAGGAAGATTCAGAGCCTGGTTGGTACAATCCTCGAGGACACGTTTCAATTCTGCTTTCGCCTTCTTGACAGACAATTCGGTGGGCCCCTCGATAAACAGGTAAAGCTTGCGCTCATTCGCACCAACAATTTTACCTTGAGGAATATACGTTCCCCTGGTAGTGATAGCAGCTCCAGTCCATTCCTGAATAGGAACTAATGTCTCTTTGTGTGTGATCTTCCAGCGAGCATTTTGTGGGAAATCATTAATCTCAAGTTCAGCCTCATAATGCTCTGGAACTGCATGGGCCTGTATCCTTGCTAGATTTTGCTGTATGTTCATTGCAGCCTGAAGTGCGCGTACTGTGGCCTCATTATTTTGAGGGTTAGGGGCAATGGGTAAAGGAAGCAAAGGGCCTGTTGTAGTGCCTGGTGCTTGCTGGTTGCCATTACTGGAGGCCTTGGCTGCAGCCGCAGCCGCAGCAGCTTGAGCAGCAGCAATAGCTTGTGCTGCAAGGTCACCTCCTGCCTTACGTACCCCCCCTTCCTCGTCAGAATCAGAATCTGACTTGTCCTCCTCATATCCATATTCCCTCGCCTGAGCCTTCTTTGCGAATCTTCGTGCCTCATCCTCTTCTTCATTGAACTTGAAACCGCTTCCACCATAGCCTGTTCCATGGGCCTGCTCTGTTCCCTGCTTCACCTTTGCCATAAACCGATCAGCTAGGGCTTTCAGGTCCTCTGGGACAGCCTGTTCAGAGAGCTCCAAAGCCTTAACAAGGTCAGGTGCATACCGTTCCTCTTCCTCAGAAATAAAAGTCACAGCAAAACCCTTCCTACCAGCACGACCAGTTCGCCCAACACGATGAACATAGTCCTCATAATGGTTCGGGACATCATAATTGACAACCAACTCAAGTTCTTTCACATCTAAACCCCTAGCAGCAACACTAGTAGCAATCAGCAGGCTGCAGACATTGCTCCTGAAATCAGCAAGAGTTGATTCGCGATCAGTCTGATCTTTTCCGCCATGTAGAGACAGACATGGGTATCCATGCTGGAACAAGTCTTTCAATAGAGAATCACATTTATCTTGTGAGTGGACAAAAACAAGAATTTTGCCTTTTACAAACCACTCTCCAAGCAACTCCAACAGCCTCAAGAACCTCTCACTTTCTGGCCGCACCTCAACCAGTTGTGTGATATCTTTGTTCACGACGCTCCTCCCACCCACCTGAATCTCAATGGGCTTCGTCAGCACCTTACGTGCCAGTATCTCCACCTGCCGCGGAAAAGTGGCAGAGAAAAGAACAGTCTGCCTATCCGGCCGAGTGTTCTGAACAATCCGAGTAATCTGAGGCTCAAAACCCATATCAAACATCCTATCAGCCTCATCCATAACCAAAAACGTCACTCTCCGAAGGTTAGTGATCTTCCCACTGCTAGTGCAAAGGATATCAATCATCCTGCCTGGTGTACAAACGACAATTTCAGCACCCCTCTTAAGTTCACTGATCTGCTGGGCAACCCCAGAACCTCCATATATAGCAACACAATTGATGCCAAGCACCTTAGAGAACTTCTTGACGTCTGAATGGATCTGCACCACAAGCTCTCTGGTAGGAGCCATTATGAGCCCAATAGGGCCATCTCCAGGCACAACAGGCGGCTGGTCCTTGACATGCCTAAGCATGGGCAAGACAAACGCTAGAGTCTTGCCAGATCCAGTCTTTGCAATTCCTATACAATCGCGTCCACTCATTATGATCGGCAACGCCTGAGCCTGTATAGGCATCGGTTTCTCGAAACCAAGCTTCTTGATGGTGTCAAGTAGCTTGCTCGTCAGCCCACTCTGTACCCACGTCTTTATTGGCTTGGGCACATCTTTCCCATGCACCTTGAGCTCCAAGTGCTTCCGGTAGGCTGCCACTTCCTCGGCCACCATCTTTGTAATATCCTTCACCTCAATGTAGAAATTCTTCCGGAATGGCTGGTAGTCAATCTTGGAATGGTCAACAATAGCCAACTTCTCTGCCTTTGTCTTCTTGACACGTTTCATGAACTCCTCATCATCCTCATCCTTCAATCCAGCCTCATCATTCTCAGAATCATCATAATCCGAGTCTGAGTCATCCCCTTCCATAATTCTCCCCATCGCCTTCTTGTGCCCTTTCTTATCCCCATTACTCGCAACATCCTTTGCACTCTTATCATTCTTTTCATCCAAATTGGCAGCAGGCATGTTCTCCGTCACAGTTGCAGCACTCTCCAGCTTTGTGACCTCTGGCAGCACCATGGAGTTCATGAACGCATCAAGAGGGTCAATCTCGTCCTCCACCATAGCAGCACCAGCGTTTGCATCATTACCCCCATTTGGCAAATCAACATCCATGCCAACACCGCCACCGCCATTCTCCTCCTTATCCCCCTCCTCATCAGACTCCTCTCCATCCAAGGTCCACTTCTTCCCGGCCTTGGTGACACCATCAGCCTCAGGGGCAGCGGCAGCACTGCCAGCACTATCCCCCTGCTGCAGCTGCTGCTCGCGGCGCTTCTCCTGCCACTCCTTAACGCGGCGGCGGCGGCGCTCCATCTCGTCATCGAGTCGCTCCTGCTCGGCCTCCATGTCCTCCTCCTTCTTCTTCTGACGCCGCCTCTCCGCCTCCTCCTCATCCTCCTCCTCCCTGGCCGCCGGTGCCGCCTCCGGCTCCGCGTCGCGGTGGTGCGAGGACCGGCGGCGGCGCTTGCGGTCGCGGCCCTCGTCCTCCTCCTCGTCGACAGCCTCCCGCCTCCTCGATCTCTCCGTCCCCCTGTCCCGCTCCTCGCGGTCACTCTCCTCGCGCCGCCGCGCCCGTTCCCTCTCCTTCTCCCTCTCGCGCTCCCTCTCCCTCTCCTCCCGCTCCCGCTCCCGCGCCTTCCGCTCCTCGCGATCCCGCTCCTTCTCCCTGTGGTGGTGGTCGCGTTCCCAATCCCGCTCCCGGTCGCCATCCCTCTCGTCACGGCGGTGGCGAGAGGACGACCGCTCGCGGTCCTTGTCGCGGTGGTGGCGGGAGGAGGAGCGGTCCCGGTCCTTGTCCTTATCGCGGTGGTGGTGCTTGGAGGCTGTGCCGCGCTCGTCGTCTCCGGAGACCATGGCGGCGGCGGCGGCGGCGGCGGCGGCGCTGGCGGTTGTCGGCGGCCGAAACCCTAGACGCGGATGTGTGGTGCGGTGGGGAGTTACGAGTATTTTTCCCTTCGTTTTCTCGACTAATTATTACGAGGTTGGAATGCAGCAGTGCTACCGGCGGCAAGACGGCGTCGATTTAGTCAAAACCGCCGACTTCAGTATGTCTCAATATTTTTTATCTTTTCAAATATATAAATACGAGATGATGGTGGTTGTCAACGTCATCTGTATTTGAAGTACCCCACGCCGCACACAAGCGATCAACACGGCGGTCAACGTGGCGACCCACGTGGCGCCCGGCGAGCAAAGGGCGAAGCACGCCTCGCCGCCCGGCGATCGATCCACGTGGTGCCCGGCGAGCAAAGCGGGCGAAGCACGCCTACCGCCCGGCGGTCGACCCACGTGGCGCCCGGCGAGCAAGTGGCGTGACACCCGCCGCCCGCCGAAGACAAGAAGGTGGTGCGAGGTGGCCGCCTCAAGTCTCCTTCCCTTATCGTCATCGAATCTGGGCGGCAGCATGCGGTGTCGATCTATCAAGCCGCGAGATTTACGCTACAAGCTCATTCTCTCGACGCCTCACCAACCCGTCAAAGGGGTCACATCGGCGGGACCGGGCGAAGCCATCGTCGGCATTTAATGAGACTGGAGAGAACGGACAAAGACAGAAAAGGAGTAATAAATGCATAAGGATCAAGATGATGACCTCCCTTTACCTACTCCGATTAGCCCGGCCTATATAAGGGCCTTTCGGTGCATGGGAAAGGGGGACGACGAGTCGAGCAAGCAAGAGTTCATGAAGAGAGCATAGGGAAAACTTGTAACCCAAAGACTCTGTACTGCACTAGTTCAAAAACACTCTATAAACAATCTAGCAGGAAGTAAGGCTATTACCCAAGGCAAAGGGGGCCTGAACCTGGGTAAAATCTTTGTGTCATCCCTAATTCATAGACGCCTGGAATCCTTCGCGTGGGGTCTCTAGGGTTTTCACCTCTAGGTTAGCCACCGCCAAGACGCCTCCTTCCAACCAAACCCGGTCTCAGACTCCGGACTGTCGAGACGGAATACGCCAAGCGAGGCGCGCTGTAGGGGCTAGTGGTTGGTTTTTCCGCTAACTCCCGGCGGACTTGGCGTTTGTGATTTGGAAGTAGGCCGTGCATCCGAAGATGGCGATTCTCGGCACCAGATGTGGCGGGCGAGCGACGCCAAGGCGCTTCCGGCGGTGCGCCGGCCGAGGATCGTCTCACCCGCCCAGGTGGCGCCATTACTCCTTTGAGGCGGTGGAGCGGCTCGGCGTCGCAGTCGGCCATGGAGGCGGTCACTCCCGCCCAAAACTTGCACGCACTGTGGCCTTCGGACCACCTCCGGTGGAGTTCGCGGAGACTCCGGCCACTCAGGTCGCTAAGCATCGCCGGTCTCGTGGATGCGGCTCAACTCGGTAGGGCTTTCGGTCAGTATCGTTGGTACCTTGTCGCTTAAGGCGCATGCAGAAGCCTTTCAGCATCCACCGCCCTAACGAGAAAGGCTCGCCAAAGCGCGGTCGGTCGAAGGAAGAAGGCAGAAGATCTTGGTCCGGTTCCACAAGGGACCGTGGGGACCTCCGCTCTCATTTGATGAGAGTCGCCGGCGTGATGATGACCTCATGATGCGCTGCCGCGCCACCCGGACAGAGCGCTGCCATGTGTGCAAAGATCGACAGTGAGAGTCCCCGTGGCTCTCACTCTCGGACCAAGGAGGAGGTTCACTCCTCCGACTCTATAGGGAGCCGGGCCTCGCACTCCCAGGAACGGTTGTAAGTTCAACCTTCATTAGTTATGGTTTTGGTGTTAATGACAAATCTAATATTGAGATTATCCATTAATGACAAATCATATATCGAGACTAACTTGTTTATTTAGAATATCTTTGATTAGTCTCATCGCATTGAAAAATGGAAAACCCAAGGTATGTTTGCATATTCATTCTAATATTAGTTGCATATTTTGGAGTCAAGTTAAAGTATGAATGTCCCCATTATAATAACAACAAACGTGCATTATGTTTCCCAATCCACACATTACATGGATGCACATATTTAGGGGGAGTTTGTAGTTTAACTTGAAAGTCTCTTTGTATTGATCGATTCGTTATTGACACATATAAGGATCAAGACAAAGAAACTAAATCCTTGAGTATATATTTAAATTGCCTAGTTATAAGTATACTCGTGAAAATATAGGATATGCTCCAATGCAATCAAATTGAATATGTACATATTATATCTAAGTCAATCATACTTATGCACATATACATGTGGGGTGTATTCTAGAGTCGATGACTTAGTATAATGATCACTTCCATATAGATTTCACATAATGGATCATTACCTCTCATCAACATGAGTATATAAAAACTTGTGTAGTTAATATATACTCATATCAATTTAAATGATAATTTAAATTGAGTTCATTTGTCTTATTAATTATTAAAGAACATTTCATCATGTGTTGATGGGGTTCCGTGATTAATTGAGGATAAATGAATAGTTCTTAAGTATAATAAAGCATGAGTTGCATTATTGTACTTAAGGCACAATTAAATCATTCAAATTGATTTAGGTTGTGCTCAATTGATCTAAAGGCATCCATTATGTGTTAATGGAGTGCAAGAGATAATTGAGACAACCATGCATCTTGGACTAACTATTTGTATGAGTTGTGATTGAGTTAGATCCAAAGATGGATGAGATGATGAGAACGAGACAAGGACGACATCATGAGTTGATGGGCATCAAGAGAAGATCCCGAAGTCAAAGAAGAGGAGTCGAGTGATGATCCTGGGGAGTATCAAAGTGAAGATCATAAAGACCCCAAAGGGATTGCTTGCTTGTGGCGAAGGTATAATTAGATAGGCTAAGGACTTTGTAGTCTTTGAGTCTAAGGTTTTATCGCCGTTCTATTAAGAGGGTTGTCTCTAGCTTGAGCTTCATCATGTGTTGATGATCTCATTCGCGTTCACTAAAGCTCAAACCTTTTTGGATTTGGTTTTTGCATAAAGTTAACCATTTGGCATGTGTTGCGAATGTGTTAAGCTTATGCTTGGTTGTTATTGGTTTATGCTTTGATTTGCATGTGTTGCAAATAGGATAAGCTAATGCGTTGGCTTTTGCGTGAAGGTCACTTTTGCATGTATTGCAAATATTGAAGCTTCATGTTTTTGGTTTCGTTCAAAACAATCTTTCTAAAACATGTGGTTGCTTGGAGCTAAGTTTTGCTTGTGTTGCAAAAGGAGAGAGCTCAAGCATGATTTGGTATTTGTGGTTGTGTATGTGCTAGAGGCTCGCATGTGTTGTGAGTAGAGAGCACATATGGTTGATTTGGTGTTTGTGTGTTTGTATGGAGCTAGAGGCTTGCATGTGTTGCGAGTAGAGAGCTTATACATGTGATTTGATTTTAGTTGAAGTTTGGTTTTGGTGTTGCATTGAACTAGAGAATTGCATGTGTTGCAATTAGAGAGTTCATGCACCTTGATTTGGTGTTGCTTGGAGCTAGACTTTTACATGTGTTGCAAAGAGTAGTGCTCAAGCATGAAATGTGCTTATTGTGTTATTTGCAAGTTCACAGCGCGAATAAACCGAGGTTTATGAGTCCGAATCCGAGAGCATATGAGTAGGGCTTGCAGCGGGTGTTGGCAAGTTGATTGGGTCTCGTGTTGACCTTCACATGGCTAGGGGATTAATCTCATAAACTCGAGTTTGATTTGCTTATACGTTTTGCAAATAGTCCTTGAGTTGATTGCGTAAATGTGTTTTTGCAATTTGGTTGAAATTCTTTGAGCATGAGCTAAGTTGGTGCAAATGTGTTTTGCGTGTGTATGATCATGTGTTGATCATCTTTGTGGCTCAAAGAATAAGTTTGGTTTTTGGAGAAATGGATTTGGAGTTAATCGGCTTTCTCCTTGTGGTAGCACTATGCAGATGCATGGGCGGTAGTACGCAAGTGAGTACTACCGGCAAAGTCTTGTACTACTGGCCTAAGGCACCGTAGGTATTTTCGATCTTGGTGATTTTCGGTGAGTTGAGTCCCACTACCGCTAGGTCGAGGCGGTTCTTGGTACACTGGCCCTCGAGGGCGGTAGTACCGAGAAAATAGCCGTTGGGCCGACCGTTGGAGTGAGGGCGGTACTACCGGCCCTTAGAGGGCGGTAGTACCGCACTTTTGCTGTTTCACCCGTTTTGAGCCCCCAACGGCTAGTTTTCTTGGTGGGGCTATAAATATACCCCTTGGGGGGTTTGGGCAGGTTGTTGTTGCTGTGTGGGAGGTTTGTGCATGTGTTGCTCTCCTCCCTTTGCTTCTTGAGCTTAAGTGTGAGCACTAATTGCATGTGTTGCAATTAGGGAGTGGTTTGAGAGCCTCTTGTGCATGTGTTGCACTTGAGGGAGTCCTTGTGCATGTGTTGCATTTGGTGATCACCGGGAGCGCATTCGTTGTGCTCGGTGAAGTTCAAGTGAAGGAGCGGCTTGTTACTCTTGGAGGTTGCCGACTCTAGGCGGCGAGAGCGTCGGCGCGGAGCTCTCAAGGTGTGAAAGCCCCGCAAGTTTGTGAAGGTTCGGGTTGAGCCTACGGCAGAAGCGTGAAAACCACGACTAGTGGAAAGAGGCGGGTGCTCGAGCGGGAGCCGGTCCAAGTGTGGGCATGCCTCAACGTGGACTAGGGGAGACCGGCAAGTCTCCGAACACCACGGAAAAATATCGGTTGTCTCTTGTCTCATTTATATTCAAGCACTTTAATTATTGTATATTGATCATTTGCTTGAATGCATTAGAATTGTTTAGTGTAAATTGTTTATTCAATATAGCAATTCTTGTTTAGAGATATAAATTAGTTAGTGCACTAGTGAGCCTAGTTGATTTAGGCTTTAATTGTCAAAACCTAGTTTATCGCTTCCGCATATATATTTGATTAGGTTTTGTCTTAGGGGTGTATTAGAGCGAATTGTTTAGTGAGCGATCGGATTTCATAAAACGCCTATTCACCCCCCCTCTAGGCGCATCCTCGACCCTACAACGGTCTCCGGACCGGGCCCCCGATGAACACCTGGGCTCCCTCTACGGCGTCGGGTGCCAGGCCTTCTCTCGGCCAGGCCGCGTGGCGTGGCCGAGACGGAGTTCGCCCGTGACCATAGAAAAATATGACGGCACCACCAACCCGGAGAAGTTTCTCCAAATCTATACGACGATGGTGCGAGCAGCTGGTGGATCTGAAAAGGTCATGGCCAACTACCTCCCAACTGCCTTGACGGACGCCGCGCTCTGGTGTTAAATCTCCCCGAGGATCGGTGCACTCGTGGGGAAGTTGTGCGACCTCTTCGTCGCCAACTTTCGTGGCTCCTTTTGCAGCCCGGCGTGGAGGATGACCTCCACGCCTGGAGCAAGAGAAGGGAGTCGCCGCGACTTCATTCGGCGTTTTGCCCTTCGCCGCAATACAATCCCCACATCTTCGAGCAATCGGTCGTCATCGCCTTGAGAAGAGGCGTCGCGATCGCGAAGATGAAGGAGAAGATGGCCACCGTACCATCGGCTCCACCTCCGAAGCTTTTCTCCTCGCACATAAGTGTGCGCGCCATGAGGCGAAGGGCTAAGCCCGACCCCAAGGGTGGTCAAGGCAAGGACGAAGCCGGGACCTCGAAGGGTTCCGGCCGTGCAGGCAAGAAGGTGCGAAAGCGCGAGGCAGGAGAGACCAGGCAGGTCTTGGCCGCCGAGTGCGACGACGAAGAGGACCCCGCGCCCCGGAAGCGCAACCGCCGCGACCGGCGCGATGATCACCGTGAGCAGCATGACGACCGTCGTGACCGGCGTAACGATCGCCGCGATCGGCGCGATGACCGCCGCGGTTGTGGGAATGACCGCCGCGACCAAAAGGAGGGCGAGCCCTACTGCCCAATACATCGAACCAATACCCATGACCTAGACAGCTGTCGGGTCGTGGACAAAATGGTGGAGAAGCGGCTCAAGGAGCGCCGCCCCGACGACGATCAAGATGAAGATCCTGCCCCGCTGGCCTTCCAGCAGGCTGATCACGCGGTGGCCTACATCCATGGTGGTTCGTCCACCTTCCCCTCCAACGCCGCTTATAAACGGCTGAAGAGGGAAGTGTGCGCCACCGCATCAAGCTCGGGGGCGGGTCGGATGCTGAAGTGGTCTGAGCAGACGCTCACCTTCAGTCAGGCCGACCACCCTGAGGGCGCCACCGGCCTAGGGCATCTCCCAGTTGTGGTGTCGCCCACCATTCGGAAGGTGCGGCTAGGGCGCGTCTTTGGTGGACGATGAGCTCCATCAACCTCTGTCCTCTTGGCATTCGGCGCTCCAGATCCATGGCGCAGATCTGCGCCCAGCTCTGCCCATCTTTGGGGTAGCACCGGAGTGTGGCTTAATGCCCATAAGTCAGGTGTGCCTCCCCGTCACCTTCGGGGACGAAGACAACTACCGCACCGAGATGGTGGACTTCAAGGTAGCTGATTTCGATCTCCCCTACAATGCCTTGCTCGGCCGACCGGCGTTGGCCAAGTTCATGGTGGCAACCCACTATGCTTACATGGTGGTGAAGATGTTGGGGCCGCGCGGCCCCCTTGCTATTCGGGTGGATAAGGCCGAGGCCTTGCGCTGCCACAAGTATGCGCTGGACATGTCCGGTGCCACCTGCGTCGGGCGCCCCGACGCCACTTCCTCGGGAGCCCCTCAGGCCCGGACCCACGCCTCACCTGGCTCCGCCGGTGAGGTCAAGGTGGTCGCCCTGAGCGAGGGCGAACCTCGAAAGACCGTCAACATTGGCGCCAACCTCAGCGCCAAATAGGAAGACGCGCTCGTCACCTTCCTCCAGTCCAACTTCGACGTGTTCGCTGGCAACCGTCCGATATGATGGCGTCCCTAGGAGGTGATCGAGCACCGATTGGCAACGCCTCGAGGCGTCGCCCCGCCCCAGAAGGTCGGGAGGCAGCGCCCGAGCGCCAAGATGCCATTCGAGAGGAGGTAGAGAAGTCAGCGGCCTGGGATTGTTAGGGAAGTCTCTCATCTGAGTGGCTTGCCAACCCAAAGGCTCGCCAAGAAGTCCAACGGGAGATGACGATGTGTCGACTTCACCGACCTCAACAAGGCCTGCCCGAAGGACCCTTACCCCCTGCCGCGAGTCGATCTCATTGTTGACTCCACGGCCGGGTGTGAGCTGCTGTGCTTCTTGGATGCGTACTCCGGGTACCACCAGATTAGCATGGCACTTGAAGATGAAGAGAAGACGCATTGTAACCCCTACGGTGTGTTTATCGTTATGTAAGAATGGCTTTTGGTTTAAAGAATCTTTGGTTCCACTTACCAACGTGCCATGCACATTACCTTCCGCCCCCAGATAGGGCGAAATCTTGAGGTTTACGTTGATGATTTAGTCGTGAAGATCAAAAAGAGCGAAGAACTGATCCAAGACCTGGAGGAAACCTTTGCTAACCTCCGGAAGAACTTTCTGAAGCTCAACCCGAAAAAATGCGTGTTCGGTGTGCCCTCCGGCAAGCTGTTGGGCTTCCTGGTGTCCAGCCGGGGCATTGAAGCCAATCCTGACAAGATATCGGCCATCGAACACATGAAGCCGCCAGCGCGACTCAAGCAAGTCCAATGCCTGGCCGGTCGCCTAGCCTCCCTGGGGCGGTTCATTGCCCGGTTGGGAGAAAAAAGCTTGCCTCTGTTCAAGCTGTTGAAGAAGACAAACCACTTCGAGTGGACTGAAGAAGCCCAGAAGTTTGAAGATTTGAAGCGGTACCTCTCCTCTCCCGGTCTTTGGTCTCTCTCATACGGGTGAGCCCTTGCTCTCAGACATAGTCGCCACCCCGAGGTGGTGGAGCAGTGCTAACTATGAGAGGAAGGCGCCCAGAGGCGGTGTACTACATCAAGAAGGTCACAAAGCGGAGACTCGACACCAAGAAGCTCGAGAAGATGTCAGACGCATCTCCGTGGCGCCCAGGAAGTTCGACATTATTTCCAAGGGCGGGAAATTACCGTGGTCACGGCCTACCCTCTGCGAGAAATTCTCCACAACCGAGAAGCAGAGGGTCAATTGCTAAATGGTCGGTGGAGTGGGGAATTCAACCTCAAATTCGACTCCAGACCGCCATCAAAAGTCGGTGGCGGAGTTAAATCACCGAGTGGACTCCGCCACCTCAACTAAAAAGCTCCCACGCCCTCTCCCTGGACCTTATTCTTCGATGGCTCCTTTAGGTTGGAGGGCGCAGGGGCTGGAGTTGTCCTGGTCTCTCCGACCGGCGACATCCTCCAATATGTGGTCGCCCTCGATTTCAAGGCCACGAACAACATAGCTGAGTACGAGGGCCTGCTGGCAGGATTGCGCATTGCTTCGGCGTTGGGCATTCGGCATCTCCAAGTCAAGGGAGACTCCCTGCTGGTCATCAATCAAGCGCGGAAGGAGTTCCAGTGCTCCGACCCCACCATGGCGGCGTACTTGGCGGAAGTCCGAAAGATGGAGCGTCACTTTGAAGGTTTGGGGTATATCCATGTCCCTTGGCGCGACAATCGGCTTGCGGACGGGCTTCGCGCCTTGCGCCCTCAAGGGCTTCGCTTCGGCCGAGTCTTGAAGAAAGGTGTCGCGATCGTCCATTGCGCCCCGATTCAGTGGGGACGATGGTGTTGCTGTTGCAGCCCCCAGTTCAAGCGGGGACGACGGCAAGGCCGCTATGCCTTCGGCTCGAACGGGAAGCGGCGCATTGCCATGGCCCCGCCCGGGGAGGCAACAGGTTCGCCAAATTTCGTGTCCGGAGGAAGACGGCTAGGGGTGCAATCGGATCGGATTTGGTCGGATATCACTCTTTCTATATCCTAAACCATATTTTTTATCGGATTCGGAATCGGATTCGGATAGCACCGGATACGGATACGGCGCGGATAATATCAGAGCGGATTCGGATCGAATCGAGCGGAATCGACATCTGATTCGAATAATTTTTGTCGGATAACGCGCAAAAATAGATACCGCATAAAGCACACATATAACACTGATTAGCTAGCCGATGATAAGTTTCGAAACATAGAATGACACGTAAATAATATTACAATAAGTCGATAAAATGATCATGAGGTCCACAACTCCATTTTTCATAAAGTGACAATACAACTCCATGTTTCATAAAGAGACAATACGACAAGTCAATAATATTTAGATTACATCATAAGGAGTACTAAATTAAGCTAGCAACATCTCAAGCAATCAATCATTCTCATTCGCCACCATAGTCTCATCCTACAAAACAAAAATCAACAATAAAGTTAAAATGGAAAGTAATTTTTGCGTAACAAGGTGGCATGAGCCATAAAGCCGCCTAAGTATCATAGCAACAACACAAGGCAAATCATCATAAAGGTCTTTGGTAGTAGTAAGTTGCTCCAATGCTAACTCCAAGAACATGAGAGACAGAGCCAATGACTATATTAGCATCAAAATCCAAGGGTGCTTAGTGAAGTCAGTGTCCTGGAAGGTCGGAACCACATGTTGTCGCTATTTAGGTGCCATTTAGATGAGTTGATATCAATGTCGCATACAAATGAGTCCAGATCATTGATAATTTCGATTCTTGGGTTACTAGCTAGGATGTCTTTGCATGCATTGCTAGCTCGGTAGCTCCTAGTTAATCAAGACATGCCATTTATTCCAAAAGGCTAAGATTGCTTTCTGTTTACAAACTTGTCCAGATCATTGTTTCTACTTTTCGAACTTCTTTTGATCTGTAAAAGCTTAGAACATATGTTAGGACAAAAGGTACTATTATATTTGACCAATGAACTACTTAATCAAATATTCACAATGCACGCAACTAGAGAATTATGTGGTAACTCAAGATAAGGTTAAGGCGCTTACTATTAACAAAAAGCAAAAATAGAACAAAGGAGGAGAATGAACAAACCTCGAAGTCGTGTCTACAGTGAATCACATGCTTTGGCTTTATACTCCATGTCCAACTCATCAATCAACGCTGCAATCTTCTCCTTAGAAGCTGAAATTTTATGAAATGAATGACAGTTGCTATTAGTAAAGGAAAAAATAGAAATTGTATAACATATGAAATGGATGACATATTTTTACCTCTTCTAGATGATGTTGTCCATCCTTGGTACAAATTAGGGCTTCCACCACCTCGGGATCTAACCGACTACTTAAAAGGATCAACGACACGCCCACCAAGACTCAATGCCGATTCGATGCAACGGTTGACACTTGAATGGCTAACACATCACGAGCTAGTCGTGAAAGAGTAGGGAAAATCCCTTGTTTAGCCCTCCACCAAGACAATATGTCAAATGGACCATCTTCACTTTCAATCCATCGAAAATTTGGTTCTTTCATGTATATATCCAATTCGAATTCTCATTGTTTCTTTTCACACTCACGGGGCTATCATACAAGAACTCTTCAATTTCAAGAACACCCAAGTCATCGCCAAGTGGGTGAGAAGCCACACTAGGTCCTGCAGCTGTAGGCTTTGCAACTTGAGGTGTGATAGACATGTATGCTTGAAACAATTGGTTCACAAATCATGAATGTATGAAGTTCAAGAATGCTCTCTCCTCACCATATATCTTTTTCATAAAATACTCTACTAATTTTTTCTTGTACCTTGGATCAAGAAAGCACGCCACAGCAAGTGCTATGTTGGATTTCTGCCAATACTTGTCATACTTTGCTAGCATTGCCATAGCTAAGGCGTGAATAGTGAAATCAGAACTGTGACACCACTCTTCAATAGCTAACTTAATCTCATAGAATTTCCACCAAAACAGATTTGCTGTGGGATATGTAGTACCAGAGAAAATCAATGTAGCCTCATAAAGTCTCCTCAAACACCTACATAGTGCTATTGCATTATCCCATTCCTCATCTGATGGAGCACACTTCCTGTACTTACTCTCATTCAACTCAAATATCCTTTCAAAAGCCTTCCTATAATAAATAGCTTGCTTCAACATCAGAAAAGTGGAGTTCCACCTGGTTGAAACATCCAACGGAAGACCCACATTGATATCCAAGTCACACTCGATGCACACTTCGAAAATGTTCCCCTTGTAATGGTGAATTCTTTACAATTACAATGAAGCTCTAATATTCTCTGATGAAGATGTAAGCGCTTTCAAGCCATCTTGAGCAACAAGGTTTAAAATGTGACATAAGCATCTCACATGAAAAAAACACCATCACAGCACTAAGGAGCTTTCTTGTTTAGTTTTGCAACAAGTTCGTGAGCACACTTATCATTAGATGAGGCATTGTCTATAGTGAGAGCAAAAGGCTTCTTTTCAAGGTTCCAATGCATCACACTCTTGATGAACTCTGTGGCTAGATTAGTGCCTGTGTGGCTGCCTTGAACATGCATGAATTTAGCAATTCTTTTCTGAATCTGCCAATTATCATCTATCCAATGCACGGTGACACACATATAACCTTTATTTTGATTTGAGGTCCACATATCCATGGTTGCAGAAAAGCGAAATGAAAGAGATTTGAAATGCTCATACAATTTCTTTGTTTCCTCATTGAACATTTCCATTATGGCATTTCTTGTAATTGTGCGACACTTAAATGAAAAACTAGGCCGCAAAGACTTGATGAAGTCAACAAAGTACTCATGTTCAACCATATTAAAGGGATATTCATGCATAACAAGTGCTAAATGCCACTTTCTAAGACTAGTTTCAGCATCGAATCTATATGTCTGAACATTGGCAGTGCTATCTTCACCCTTTTCTAGTTTGATCATTTGCTGTCCTGGAGTTATAGAATGCTTGCTTTTTAAATGATTTAGAAAGCATGATGTGCCTCTTGTTGTCTCACATCGGGCTTTATAAGTACATTTCTTGCATCTCGCCTAAAGTTCCTTCAGAACCACACCATTTGAATCTGTTTTTGTGACAAGATCTTTAGTGTAGTACTCCCATACCTTGGAGATGGACTTCTTTTGCCTCTTGCTAGGAGGCTCATTTTCTCCGGTGATATCACATTCGTGTTCAACTTGAGGACCTTGACCCAGATGCAAGAGGCCCTCGACTACTAATGCTTGAGCACTCGGTGCAGAGAGACTTGTACCAAGTGTGGCAGAAGGTGACGCTCCACTAGTTGCGCACACATTTGCACTAGCACTTCTAGACTCCATCACAATTCACAAAGCGGCAACTGGATACATGTATAAATATGGTAAGTCAATAGGATCTTAATTAAGGGTTACACACAACACGTAACTAATGTAGTTGGATTTCTTTGGATACATGTATAAATATCCCTTTAAGGGTTACACACAATATGGATACATGATGATAGAAACTTCCCACTCTAGAGCAACATTTACATTACAAATAAATAGCTCACACAAAAGAATGTTCGACTAGCCTCATGCAATTTGGTCATTTCCCACAATAATGACTATTCTTATATTATGTTTACCATTACTGATAAATAGGTGTGGAGTAATTAATTGGTTGCAGCTATTTGGCATGGTTTTCACATTTACAATCTTCATGATCATCGGTTATATTACTAAAGAATGTGGACAACAATTGCAAAACATCTAACAGTAATATCATGCTAACACTTTTGATTAGCGGATCAAATCATCTCAAACAATTTGTTAGTCAGTTCCACGGCTCTAATGACAGAGCAATACAAAGTAAAAAGCATAGGTTAATCAATTTCTAATGACAGAGCAATACAAATGTCTTTGAGTCTGACCGGATCTGAAGGGATCCGAAAGGCCCGGAGTAGGTGGCAGGAGGGGGCACCACGACGGTCGACGGGCGAAGGCTGGAGGCGGTGGCGGCGGCGCCGACGGATGGACCAAGCAATGAGCGAGGACTCCAGATCGGGAAGGACCGAGTCACCGAAAGCAGGGGCCCGACACCGGATCGGCGCGGCAAGTGAAGAAGGCGGCGGCGGAGAAAGCGGAGGGCGACGGCGGGACGGGTTGCTGCGGCAGGGCGACAAAGGCGAACCGCGAACGGCGATGGAGTCGGGACGGGTTGGAGGGGCGGCGGCGATGGAGTCAGGGGGAGGGCGGCGGCGACGATGGAATCAGGGGGAGGGCGGCGGCGGCGATGGAATCGGGGAGGGGGGACAGCGGCGGCGGCGATGGAGTCGGGGGGACGGGAGTGAGTGACGGGAGGACTGAGTCTGAGAGAGGAAGAGAGGAGCTAGGGTTTAGGTTTACCGGTTAAGTCTTTGGCTCTTTGTCTTTGCGCGTCGGAGGTCAGGGTCGGCAAATACTTTCGGATATCCGGAGGAATTAATTCGGATATATCCAAAAATTTTCTCGGAATATACCGATCCGACGGATAGTGCTCTCCCGAATCCGAATCCAAAAATTATCCGAAAAAAAATCCGAATCCGATCCGAACTTGTCCGGTCGGTCGGTCGGCAAAAATCCGATCCGATTGCACCCCTGAAGACGGCGGTGCTGCCGAGACAGCACCAGGGGAAAAGCTTGGCCCGGCGGAGTACCCAGGCGAGCACCGAGTGGTCGCCACGCTTGGCCAGGAAGATTGGTGGATGGATCCTATTCTAGCCTTCCTGCGTGACCAAGTGATCCCCAACGATGATGCCTCAGCTGAGAAGATTGCACGTAAGGCCAAGTGCTATACTCTGGTAGGTGGGGACCTATATCGCCAGAGCAGAAACGGAGTTCTACCGGCGCATCACCGGGAAGAGGGAGCAACCCGCTCTCGATATCCATGGAGGCGCAGCGGGAGCCATATGTCCGCCGAACGCTAGTCGGTGAAAGCGTTCGCCAAGGATTTTATTGGCCCATCGCCTCCGTGATGCTTGCGAAGTGGTGAGGACATGCGGCTTGTCGGGTTCTTCGCCAGGCAAATCCACCGACCAGCCCAGCTCGCAAACCATCCGCTCTCCGCCGCTTGCGGTGCGGGTCGATACCGGCCCGTTCCTCTCGGGCCATGGGGCTTCACCCACCTCTTCGTCGCCATCGACAAGTTCACGAAGTGGGTTGAGGCCGAGGCGGTGCGCGCCATCACGGCCGCTGCCGCCGTCAAGTTTATGCGCGGGATCTTCACCCGCTTTGGAGTCGCCAACCGCATCATCACCGACAACGGGACTCAATTTACCAGCGCGGCTTTCCTGGACTTCTGTGATGAAATGGGCACCAAGGTATGTTTTGCTTCAGTGGCCCATCCCATGAGCAATGGGCAAGCAGAACGTGCCAACGCACTGGTGCTGAAGGGCCTCAAGACAAGGGCGTTTGATCGGCTTCACAAACGGGGCGCGCGGTGGACGGAAGAGCTCCCGGCGGTGCTGTGGTCGCTCCGTACCACACCCAGCCGGGCCACGGGCGAGACGCCTTTCTTCCCGTGTCTGGGCGAGGTCGTTCTCCCCTCCGCTGCCGCTTTCGGTTCCCCGCGCGTCTCGGTGTTCAACGAAGAAGACCAAGAAGATCTCTGGCGAGAAGACGTCAACCTTTTGGAGGAGGTGCGGGATTGCACTGCTCTCCGCGCCGCCCGCTACCAGAAAGTCTCAGCGATACCATACCACCCGGTCTCGAGAGAACATCGGCAAGATGGCGACCGGTCTTCTTGCGAAATTGAGACGATGCCGGGTTGCATAAACTGTCTCCCGATGGGAGGGCCCTTTAAGGTGGTTTTGATTATCTCGGCCTGTATGTCGGTTGGCCCATCGAGGACGGCGAAGAACGATGAATTCCTATAACATAGAGTTATTATGAAGTTCTATCCTTGAAGGAGTTTAGGTACCAAGACTTCATACCAGTCACCATGAGGTAAGTCTCTCCCTTAGCTGGTCGGCGGCTTCTGGCGGTTAGTAAAGTTGTTGCCTAGAAGGCTTTTACTTTACCATTATTGTCCCTTTCTGTGCCCTTAGCAGCAAGTTTTTTTGCATGAATGTCGCTGGTCCTGTATGTTTGCTAATTCCTTGGTGATCTATAGAGTCACCTGGTGCCTGTGTCCGACAAGGACGGGTGACGAGGCGGGCTAGATCTTGGTGCTCAAATGCGGCTCGCGACGCCTCGGGTTGGCTCCTTGAAGCACCGCTGGTTGTCACCGCGAGCATCGTTAGTCTAGTACCCCTCCTGGAAGCCCGCTGCCTTGACACACAGTACCGTGGTTCGATCTCCGAAAAGAACGCAAGGACTTAGGAATCAAAAAGGCGGACCGGAGCTTACTTCATGCGGGGGCCTATATCATTTGATTCTATCTTGCATATGCACTGCGCAAAGCCTACTCATTCTATTGGTAGCTATGTGTGCGCGTAGGCCAAGACATAGAGGCGCCGACTCATTACATGAAGTCCCTAAGCCTTCCCGTGGTCGCCCAAGTGCTCGGGGACTGGTCGCCCCAAGCCTCTTCGTGGTCGCCCAGACGCTCGGGGGCTGGTCGCCCCAAGCCTCTTGGTGGTCGCCCAAGTGCCTGGGGGCTGCTCGCCCCAAGTCCCTCCGTGGTCGCCCAGATGCTTGGGGGCTGGTCGCCCGATGGTATATAAAGCAAGATAAGTGCTCCGTGCCGTGTTTTTGACCATTTCCTTATGTGCATGCGCTAAGATGGGTCAAGTTACGCGTGATTGTCACGAGTGTTAAAAATCAACGGCCCCTCATGATAAAAGGAAGTGTGCTAAAGCGTTAACGTTCGGTGCGGCCAAGCAACCGGGGTGCAAGTTAGGCGCGGTACTCAAACACGGCTTGTACGTCTCGGGTTGGCTCCTCAAGCACCGCCGTTGTCACCGCCGAAACCTGCCGGTCTAAAGACACTTCGAAAACTTCTTTGCCGCCACGCCACTGCGCGGCACGCCAGTAATCATCGTGGTCCAAGCTCTAGGAGAGTTTGAACCAATTGACAATCCCGCGCAAAAACCAGACGCTAAGACCAAGCTACGTCTTGTGTCTCCTGTCGGACTCAAGGTCGTTTTTTGCCTAAGTCTCAGATGACTTGTGTGATCCATACTTGTGTATGCAAAGAATCACAGAATCGCCGGGCGAACTCGTGAATCTTGCCCTAACCTAAGCGTTCCTCGGCGTTCGGCCAAGTTAAAAGGTGGCCGCCTAACGGTTTAATCTAGCGAACTCGATCATACAAAACGAACAAGCATACGATAGCATTAACCCGGAAATATCTGTTCTACTAAATGCTGCCTAAGTGTTCATACATGCAGACGGATCAACAAAAGGAAGCAAAACAAAAAGAACAAAGAGGCTGCCCGGCCCTTCACTCTTCGTCGCCGACGTCGATGTCGCCACCCTCGTCGCCTTCCACGGCCAGCGGGGTGGAGACATCCATGACCGGCTGCTCCACTTCTAGCATCCCGGCCACGTGTTCGGCGGGCGCACAAGCGCCTCACTCAAGGCGTGTCTCCTCGATGCCGCCGTCACCACCGCCATGGGATCGGCGGCGGCGCTGGCCGCCCAAAGAAAGCCGTGTAGGTCGCGGTCATGATCGCGACCTCTCGTCCTTCTCTAGCGGAGCGGGCGGCTAGGGCTTCAGGCAGTCCCCGGAGTGCTTCCGCGGCCTGGTTGGTCGCGTGGCAAACAATAGGCGGAGTCCTCGGTGGCGCATTGATTGCCACCCCAAGGGCTCGTGCACCTCTTCATCTTGCTGAAGGCCTTCTTGAGCATGACGGCCAAATTGCGCCGCAGGCGGAAGGACTCGAGCTCCGAGGTCTTCAGCGCCGTCTCGGCCCTCTCCGCCTGCTTCTTGACCCTCTCTCGCCGCGCCCGCATGGCGCTGCCGTCGCTC
Source organism: Guadua angustifolia (assembly GCA_036346375.1). NCBI lineage: Eukaryota > Viridiplantae > Streptophyta > Magnoliopsida > Poales > Poaceae > Guadua > Guadua angustifolia. Next base: position 47,480,508 of record CM070514.1, read on the forward strand.
TCTCTGCATCAATGCCGCCTCGGTGCGTCGCACCCGCCTCTCAAGACAGCTCGCTTCTCACCGACGCCAATGTTGGTTGTCTTGGCCCGTGCTCGTGGTCGCAGCGAGGGCGGTGCCCAGCGAGGCATGCATATCCCCAAGCCCGGTGAAGAGCTCGACGTGGCGTTCGGTGGGGGCAATGGCGGCGCGAGGGGCGAGGCGTCCGGGAGCGCTGGCGCCAGATCGTCCCGCCGACTCTCTGCAAGAAGAAAGTGAGGCACTGGCGGAGGTGCCCGCCGTCCCGGTGGGCGCTGGGGACGTTGGCGCCCTTGGCGCGTCCTGAGGGGCCACCTTTGGCGGTACCCTCAAGCTGAGACCGGCCATCGGGAGTGTGAGGCCACCTTGTTGGGCGGTGGCCTGGGCTCCCGTGGCCGAAGGCGTTGGCGCCGCGGCCATTGGGGCCGGCGCCGGAGGAGGAAGTGTCGGCGAAGGTGTCGGAGCTGGCGCCGCGGAAGGCGGCGGCGCCGGAGGAGAAGACGCGGCAGCGCCGAGAGGCAGCGCCCGGTGACGAAAGTCGAGATCGGGCGGCTCGTGTTGCCGCCCATGAAAGGTGCCGCCACGGCAGGCTCGTGGCGAGAGGTTTGGCGACGCGGCCCTCTTGGGATCCGGACCGTGGCGTCCGGCGATTAATCGCTGCTGCGGGTCTGACGCCGGCGGGGCCGTGTCCTCGATCACCGGCGGTCATGGCGGGACCACTGGCAGCCTGTGGAGTCCATCGGCGGGAGCGACCTCATGACCGAGGCGCTCTGCGTGCTCAAGTCGGCGAAGCGGCCGAGCCGCCCGGAAAGGGTGTGTGCGGTCGGAACCGGCCAGATCAAGACGGTGAGCCATCTGCCCTGGACCGGCTCCTCCAAGTTTCCCGCGCCTGGCAATGGACAAAAAACAGCTGCTGGTTGGTAGGAAGCCACAAAAAGAAGCATGTGCGTGAGAAAAAGCCAAAGAAGGACGAAGACTCACGTCCGGGCCACGTGCGCGTTAGGTCGTCGTCGCCCGTGTACTGTCACGCAGGACGGACGCGTCGGCGAAGAGGGCTGATCCTCCGGGCCACGAAGTCCCGGGCTACCAACCAATCAATCGGCTTCCCTTGATCGGTGGATGCAGTCGCCATCGCGCGAGCTCCGCTGCCTCGACTCGGGCGAAGTTCGATCCTCGGAGGCCTCGCTGCTCGGCAGACACCTCAAAGCGCCGATTCAGCATCTATCTTTGATGTCTGACCATTCGCCGCCATGACTTCGCTTGGACTGGCCGAAGGCGATGTAGCGGGAGGCCATCCCGTCCCGAAGGCGGAAATAGCAGCTCCCCACTATCTCGTTGTCGTGGGAGGCGCGGCAGAGGAAGAAGTGGCGAAAGAGTGGAAGATTCGGCATCACCCCCATGAACATTTCACAGAGGTGTGCGAAGATGGAAAGGAAGACAATGGAGTTGGGGGTGAGGTGAAGGTGGTGGATCCCGTAGAAATGGAGGACGGTGCGGAAGAATTCGGAAAATGGCGGGACCAGGCCCGCCATCATGGCCCAAGTGTGGATGAGGATCTCGTCGGAAAGGCACCGCGGTGTGGCGGTCCTGCCCGGAAGCGGAAGGTGCCCTCCGGCGCTAGGATGGCCATCCTATTCACCGTGGCGGCGTCCGCGGTGGAGGCAGGGATGGGAGGCGCCATGGAGATGAAGAAGGCAAAGGCTTTTTGAGCGAAGAAGTTGAAGAAGCGAAGGTTGGGGTGCGCAAGAAAGAAGAAGGCGTAAACCACATGATACAGATGAACCTATATATGCACCCCTGCACCGACGGTTCGCGAAGAGACAAGATCGTGCGTCGCCTCGGGTCCCGAGAAAAATCTGCAGATATCTTGGGGGAACCGAGAAGGTCAGATTCTCATGAGTGGTGGCCCGCCAAGAGCACACTAAACATTTAATGAAGGTTCTAAAAGCTTTTGCACGCGCTCCGGGCGGGCTGGGCTCTTGTCGCCAGATTGCGCTGGGGTACCCCACGCCGCACAAAAGCAGTCAACATGGCGATCAACGTGGCGGCCCCACGTGGCGTCCGGCGAGCAGGTGGGCGAGCACGCCCTGCTCGCCCGGCGGTCATTCCACGTGGCGCCGGGAAAAGTGGGCGAAGCACGCACGCCGCCGCCGGTCGGCCCACGTGGCGCCCGGCGAAAGTGGGCGAAGCACGCCGCCGCCGGCGGCCGCTCTACGTGGCGCCCGGCGAAAGTGGGCGAGCACGCCGCCGCGCTGGCGGTCACCCACGTGGCGCCCGGCGAGTAGGTGGGCGAAACGCGTCCGCTTCGCCGGCGTCGCCCACGTGGCCCCAGCGGCGGTGGGCGAGCACGCCTCGCCGCCGGCGGCTCGATCCACGTGGCGCCCGGCGGTAGGTGGGCGAGCATGCTGCTTCGCCCGCGGTCGCCCACGTGGCGCCCGGCGGCGGTGGGCGTGGACACCTTGCTCGCCGCCAGAAGACAAAAGGTGGTGCGAGGTGGCCGCCCAAGTCTCCTTCCCTATCGCATCGTTCGGGCAAAGAGTCTGTGGTGTCGATCTATCAACCGCGAGGATTTCGCCATAAGCCCATTCCTCCGACGCCTCACCAACCCGCTGTCAAGGGTCACATCCGGGCGGACGGGTGAAGCCATGTGTCGGCATTTAATGAGGCCGAGGAACGGACAAAGACAGAAGGAGTAATAAATGCATAAGGATCAAGATGATGACCTCCCTTTACCTACTCCTGCTAGCGGCCTATATAAGGGCCTTCGGTGCATGGGAAAGGGGACGACGAGTCGAGCAAGCAAGAGTTCCAAGAAGAGAGCCTAGGGAAGAACTTGTAACCCAAAGACTCAGACGCACTAGTTCAAAAACGCTCTATAAACAATCTAGCAGGAAGTAAGGCTATTACCCAAAGCAAAGGGGGCCTGAACCTGGGTAAAATCTTTGTGTCATCCCTAATTCATAGACGCTGGAATCCTTCACGTGGGGGTCTCTAGGTTTTCACCTCTAGGGTTAGCCACCCAAGACGCCTCCTTCCGAACCAAACCCTCTCAGACTCGAGAACTGTCAAAGCGGAATACGCCGACAGCGGTTATCCATCTTCTCTCTCCTCATCTTAAAAAAATAGTACGCTGATATATAAATTATAGACCACGACACATTTCTCTATATCTTGTGAATAAAAAGGAATCCAACCACACTTTTATCTTTCCATCCACATTCACTCTCTTGGTTAAGTCATTCCTTTTTTTCCCTTCTCTGACAACTTAAGATTATAATTTTACTTTTTTATATGTTTGACATGATTTGATTATTTGGTTTAAAAATGTGTCTCGCTGCAACACACGGGCATTTTTTTATAAAGGAAGCAATTATATTAATACCAAGTACAGTACATCAAGAAGATACAAAGCCTCGGCACACTTCCGGCTTCTGTTTAGAACACACAGCCATGGAAAAAAGAAGATAAAAGACAGACACTTTCTAGTGATTCGCAATTCGAAGACTAGACCGCCACCCATGTGCCTGGGAGAAAAAAGCCTTGGGCGCTTGTACTATAAGATGCGACCCCTCCACTAACCACACCTTCAAGTCCTTCCGCTGTAGAATAACCCAGCTGGAGAGCCAATAAGTCGCCAAGAGGATAACCTGTAAGGGAGAAAACAAAGACTTATTTTTAAAAATCACATCATTTCTGCAAATCCAAAGTGACCAGCACAAGGCTGTCGCTCCAAGCAGAAACAGAGATTTCGAATCCTTATTGTAACCCTGAAGCCAATCCCCAAACAAATGTTCCACGCTGTCAGGTTGTTTTAACCCGGTTGTTAACTGAAGGACATGCCAAACAAACCGAGCAAAACTGCATTCAAAGAACAAATGTTTGATTGACTCATTTTTATGGCAAAAAACACATGCCAAACTACCCCTCCAATTTCGTTTAGCTAAGTTATCCTTTGTAAGCACCACCCTCCGTCGTAAGTACCACAAGAAAATTTTAATTTTCAAGGGAGCTTTTAACTTCCACAATTTTTTGTTCTCATTGGGGATGTTTCTAAGCATTAAGGCAGCATAATGAGATTTTACCGAGAACTGGCCATTTGAGGTTAAGTTCCAGTAAAAGATATCCTGATCTTGCGATAGAACAACTCCTTCAATGCGAGTTAACAAATCAGTCCAAGTAACCAGATTTGGACCAATGAGTATTCTACGCCAAGAGAGGCTTGGAGGTGAAGCGCTTAATGCTTCCGAAATCGTTATAAATTTTGGTCTGGCAACATTATATAGGGAAGGATAATGATCTTTCAAAGGTGATTCACCCATCTAGTTGTCTTCCCAAAAGCGAACTTGTGATCCGTCCTTCACAATAAAGGTTCTGAAACGGAAAAAGTCGCATTTCACCTTCATTAGACAGGACCAAAAGTGAGAATCTCCATTTTTCCATTCCACTTGGGCCAAAGGCTTTGAACACAAGTACTTGTTACGGAGAATTTGTTGCCACAACCCATCAGAAGTAAGTAATTTATGCAACCATTTGCTAGGAAGGGCAATATTTTTTATATTTAGATCGTGAATCCCGAGACCTCCCTGATCTTTTGGTTGGCACAGTATGCTCCATTTGGTGAGTCTATATTTCTTCCTATGTTCGTCTCCTTGCCAATAAAATCTAGAACGGAAATAATCCAGTTTTTTAAGGACTCCTTTAGGTAAGGCGAAGAAGAACATCATGTACATCGGAAGGCTACTAAGCACCGAGTTAATCAAAACTAGGCGTCCTCCGATAGAGAGATTGTTCCCTTTCCAACTACTGAGTCTTTTTTCAACACGCTCTTCGACCTTTTTCCAATCGCAATTTGTAAGCTTCTTATAATGAATTGGAATACCGAGATAATTGATCGGAAAATTCCCGGCTTTACATCCAAATAAGTCAGTGTAGTAACCTAGATGCTCCTAGGCTGACCCAAAGCAGAAAACCTCACTCTTATGAAAGTTGATCTTAAGACCCGATGCCGATGCCTGCTCAAACGCAAACAGAAGTAGTTTCAAGTTACGAGCTTTATCCGGGTTATGATCCAAAAGGAGTATCGTGTCATCAGTGTATTGAAGGATCGAGAGTCACCCATCAACTAGATGAGGTACTATTCCGTCAAATTGCCCATCCAATTTAGCTCTGCATATCAGCACCTTTAACATATCAGCTATGATGTTAAACACACGGGCATTTAACTAATCTACTTATAAATATGAGTTAATAGTAGTCATCCGTTAAGATTTTATGTTGCTTTATCCGGTGGACACAGAGTATGTACAAGTCAGAGCCCCTCTCTCCGATACAATCTCCATGCGCAAAGCGTCTTTGTGTCTGTCTGACTGGTGTACAAAACGTAAACGGAGAGAACAAAATCTATCAGATGCTGAATCGTATTCGGTTGCATCCAACAATGATGTTTAATAGCCTTTGGTCTGAAAGATAGCGATATTCATAGTTGATTCCTCAGTAGATTCAGAATGAGCATGCCGACATCCATCGGATATCTTTTGAAATCAAACATCAGATATTGGTCAGTGCTGATCATTCTGACGCGCAAACATGGGTTCAAAGCCTGAAGCATCAAGCATAAATGCCAATGTTTGTCATCCAATGGATTGGCTAAGAGGGTTATCGTCAGCTTGTGCAGGTGAAAACATGGTTAGACACTTGTGGCCCGTTGGAATTTCACAGCGAATAGTTAGTGCAACTCCTGCCGTCCTGCAGGATTTCTACGAATTTCCCGAGTTCCAAATGGGCCTAAATCTACTCTACCCTCCAAGAGAGCAGACAGCACAAGTGCTGACAGGTTATGCATTACCATGGATGCCAACACCTCAGATCTGACAATATATAACATGATATTCAGATTCCATGACAGGCTGTTTTACTTCAATCAGCATGGCAAAGCAACACATTGCTGACTGTTCAGTAAATAATAACACTACAAATTTGGTTCTGGAGGACTGCACATGTTTCAACAGAATGTATTGCTTCTCTTCATACAAGAGCATGCTTTTACAGTCGATTACGGCTTACAGTTGAAACTATATGAAAGACCAAGTCATGACAAAAAGCATCTCCTACCAAGCAAGTACAGTCCTATATGGTTCCAAAACAATGTAGCAGTGTTCGCGCGTGCAGAGCATGCGACTCGCTTGTGCTAGGATCATTAATCAGTCTACAGCCATTGCATCTGAAGCACCACCACTGCCTTCATCTATGCTCATCTTCTGTTCTTCAGTTGCAGCTCTCAGCTCATCTGCTATGCTCCTTTGCTCATCTTCGATCGATACTTGCAATTCATCAACCTGTAACAGATGCAACATTAGAACAGGCATTTCCATACCATTCTACTTGCCCAAGACTACTGAATTCAGACAAATATATCTAGAGGCTTCAAGCAAGAGAGCAAAGTGATTGATTTGTTTAAAAGAAACTACTTTAGCCAATCAATCTCATGCTACAAATAAATTGATGCCAATAGTATCATTTGATGATTGGAGATAGTCGTCTCCAATACACAAAATTTGGTGAACACTGATATAAAATTTAGAAATTAGTGTTATATTGCTACTCTGGCCGATCCCCTCTAAAAGTTATTTTGTATTGTGGATAATAGAGCCTGGAGAAGTATTACATTTTAACCAACCGCACAGAGCAATTATTTCAGCCGATAGCCCTGCATGTCACTCTTACATAGATTTTGTTTTTTTGGGAGGGGGGGATGTGATTCTGTGGGGTGGAGAAACACTAAGCATAAACTCACCACATGCAGAAGAAGAGCAAACTGCTTCTTCCTGAGTTCCAAAGTCCGTATGCATGCTGCATTCTCAGCCTCCAAATTAGCAATCTCCTTTTCAAGATCTGCGATGAGTTGCTCTGTCTCTGACCGTGGAGGCTGCAAAGAAATAAGCTTTCTGATTGCTTCACACTCCTCTTTGTGCTGCCTCTCAATCTTGCTCTGTTCAAGTTGCTTCTTAAGATCCTCAATATCAGTCTGCGCTTGCAAGATTTGTCGCTGGATCTCAACCTGCAGCTCGTTGAAGCTCTCCTTCTCCCTAAGGTTTGCATCAACCACAGCCTTGCTTTTAAGAAGAGGCAGCTCGAAAGTGCTGATTTCCTGTAGAAAGGCCTTTAACAGCCTCTCACAGTCACTTATGTTGTCCGCACCCTTCTCGATCTCAGTGGCAAAGGACATGAACTTCTTCTGAAGCTTCTTGAGTGGTGGTTCACCCCTTGTGGTTGTCGTCCTAGTCAGAAGCCGATGTTTAATAATCGCATCATCCACCTGTGGCCCAAATGCATAATGTGCAGACATGTCTTCACCCCTTCCAACAACTTTCCTCCCTTTGGCAAGCATTTCACAAGTTGAGGGATCGAATAACCGAAATCAGCACAGTGCTGTGACCAAAAGAAAACGTATTATTTAGAAGTCAATTAATTCGGATGTTTTGAGTTCTGACTACCATATTTGGAAGACAATTAATTCACCTGTATGAAAATGTACATGAATGGGCATAAACTATAGAAATCAACATGTTTTATATCTGCAAGACTGCAAATTTGACTAACCTAAATGGATCCATGCATGTTTGTACACATGAATATCTGTTCTAACAGACCCTAGCAGTAATGGAAAATTCTAGAGAAAAGCACAAAACCAGGCGGTGGATCCAGGGCAAATGATCATTGGGGTATACCATCAAGCTAGCATTGCAAATGCATGAAGTAGAAAGTTTTTCCTAATTGCCACTGCTAAATCCCACACCTAATCTAACGGTGGTTCACATCAATCTCCTGCTAAACTCCACCGCAAAGTTTTTGGTAAGTATACCACACTAAATTTCCAGTTAAACTAAAACAATTGAAGAATCTTTGATAGCGCTAGCCCACCGCTGCTGCATCAGGAGACAAGGCGACGATTATTGTGCCGAGACACGCGGCCAAGAAACCTAAGCAGCAAACAAAACAAGAACCTCTTTTCGCTATACCCCACAGAGCGCTGCTTGCCACCAGCCCACCAGTGCCTAGTGAGCCCATCACACACGAGTCGCAATCCCACGCCCACTCTACAACCTCCACTGAGGCCAAGCTCCAGCAGGACCTAGGGTTTCCTCTCCAGATTTTGCCATCGCTGCCATGGATACCAGAAGCCACCTAACTAGCACAGAACTGAATCGGCCACGACGTACAAACGCGAGCAATCATACCAACCTCCCGATCAGCCGCAGTGTCGCCGGTGCTGCGGTGGATGCCCTGCGCCGTCAGCCGCGCCGCGCAAGGCCCTCGTGCTCGGGCTCGGGGGGACGGCGCGCTGCGATTTGTGAGACCTAGGCGGAATAGGCTAGAGTGGGCCAAATGGGCGGCACGGCATGGCCCGGCCCGTTAAACGGGCGGCCCAGCTCATTTAGGCCCAGCAGATATATGGATCGTGTCATGCCGGCCCAAGCACAGCCTGCTGGTCTCACAGGTCATGTCGTGTCGGTACAGGTTCAATAGGCCTAAACGGGCCAGGCCATCAAAAATTCAAAAAATTAGAAAAAATGTTAGAAAAGTAGAAAAAGGGGGAAATTTTAAAATAATTAGAAAAACTCTTAAAAATATATGTAAAATGTTTCTACTGGCTCAACATTTTCTGTAATATATTGAGCTCATTGATCAGCTTGTTTCTTAATAGTTTAATTTATACTATTATTACTATTTTCAAAGATTAACTCATCATGAACTTAAACTGAGAAGTTATACATTTGTGAGGCTAATCAGAACAATAATATAAAACACTTTACATTCAAAAATTTTAAAAGAACACCAAATACAATACCGATTAATATACAAGGAGTCGTAGGACTTCTGGCTGCTAGCATATCCTATATAGTCTAGTTTTACATACTTTAAGGATTCATAGGCTATCTAAGCATTGTTCTAGTTAGGACAAGTTACTATTCTAATTTAAAATTCCCACTTAGATTCTGTAGTACGGGATTTTGTTCTTTCTGACTTAGAATCACTATATACGATCCATGCATAACGGATCGGTGGAGAAGATGGTGGAGTCTCTATGGTGCAGCTGCTCTTCGAGCTTGATGGTAGTGGTGGGAAATTCCTTACTGCAACTGGCTGAAAACATTGTAAGTACTCCCAATGATTGCCTGTTCGACGATGCCTTGTTCCAATTATTGTTGAGGATGAAGGATCTTGAGATCTTGTACAAACATTATATGCATGAACATAAGTGTTTTATGTCAATTCCATGAGTTTTACACACTCGGCGTAAAAGTTTGCGTCTAGTCTCTTGGATAGCACTGAATCTGGTGTCATCATGATGCTTCATATAGTGATGTAGGGCTTGACATTCAATTTGAGTGCTAACATGTCCTCTAACTTTGTATCCAATTTTATTGCCTAATTTGGTTTGCCTAGTGTCATAGAAAGGTATATGGTTTTCTTGTCTAAGACTCATAATTAATTCTTTCACAATATCAGTCCAATTTGTCTGGTTGTCCATCTAGAATCATTTTTAAAGAAAAGATATTAGAATGATAATTTAGATAAGAAAGTGATTTAAAATGGGAGGAAAAGAGTTACCATAACCATATTTCAATATTTTGGATTTTTGGCAAAACTATTTTGAATTTTGCCAAATTATCACCAAATGCAAAAGAATTTTCACAAGAGAATCAAGAAAAGAGAATGCAACTTTACTGGTGTGAAAATGGGGAGGGCAGCCACCTATTTATAAGAAAAAATTTAGGATTTTTGAAAAATTTTGGATTTTTTTGATTTTTTAAGCCTTCAACAGTTATAAAACAACTATTTGTCAAACTAAATGGGCGGCTGTGCCGAGCTAATCGGGCCATGCCATCCGTAATGGGCCATGCCACGCTATGGGCCGTGCTGTGCCTGCCCGGCCGTAAACGAGTTGTGACGTGCCGGGGTGCCGGCCCAAGCACGACATGGGTTCGTGGGCTGTGATAGCCCGTTTACGATCGAGTCGTGCCTAGGGCGTGCCAATAGTGATGTGCCTCAGGTCGGCCTAATTGGCCATCTCTAGAGTAGGCTTACGCAGCCACGTGTCTCAAGAAGGGCCCATGTTGTCCAGTATGGACTTGATGGGTCGAAAGCCCGAGACACCTTGGATCTAGGCTATTAAAACAAATAGTTAGTGTTTTCTTTTTTTAATAAGTCTATTTTGCACCCCTTAACTTTACAAAAGGTCAATTTGACACCCTCAATTACAAAATCAGATATTTAACCTTCCAAACTTATAAAATTGGATCAATTCATACCCTAAGATGGTTTTGTACGGTTGTTTTGATGATTTGGATCGCAATCAAGATGGTTTCATCATATTGGCAGTTACACCATCAAATTGGTAATGAGGATCCAATTAAAGTGTATTGATATTAACATCACCGAACTCCTTTTTTTCTCTATATGCATTCTCTTTCTTTCTTTTCGTCATCGTTTCTTCTCTCATTTGGATCTACATCAACAAACAAATCGATGGCATGACTGCCAACATAGCAAAAACCACAAAATCCACCATCCCTGTCAGCAAAACTGCTCTTCAAAACTATCTTACGGTGTAAATTGACTCGGTTTTGTAAGTTTATAGTACTAAATATCTGATTTTATAGTTAAGAATGTATACAAATGATGATCGCATTGCAATTGATGACGTCTACTCCAAATTTATCGCCATCATCCATCCATCCATGAGGAGTCGATCACCATGTTCGTGGTCACCCAGCACAAATCAAGGCATCAACCATCACTGCGCAGCCAGCATCGACAAAAACCTCCAACAAGCCGTTTATGACTTTGATCTATTTCCATTGACATTGATCAATTCATTAACTAGTATAACTACCATGTCTTAATAGATCAAGTAAATAAACTCTAACACTTCTTGTATTAAAACCAATGGGTTGATAACCTGCATAGCCACAACAAACGCCGCACGCACATTTTAGGGCCAATGGTTGTGCCATCCACGGGCTCTCTAACCATGGCATAGCATCGGCTAGCCGCTGAACCTCACTCGGTTTGCCCAACATGTCGCCCACAATCGAGCCGACTGCTGCATGTCGCCGCCACCACTCCTTATGAGTGCCGTACTCATGTGCATCTTTGCCTACGCGTGCTCGCTACCACTCCCGATGAGCACCATGCATCCGCGCTCCTCTGCCAGCACGCACCCGTGTGTGCCCACCACCATGCTTGTCGCTTCCGTCAAGTACCGTCACCGTGGGCAGCTATCGAACTCCGCACGCCCACGCCGCGCCTGCCGTCGCCACCACACTCGATGCTAGGTTTGGAATCTCTAGAGCACAGAGGGGCTTAACTCCTTTTTAGTTGAGTGAAAAGGGAATTTTACCAAATCTGTCCTAATACGATATGGCTAAATCAGACCTAACTGGCAATTTTGTGAAAACACCTTTAAGTTCTACATAATTACAGAAATTTTTTGTATAAAGAATATTTTACATTTTGGACCCTGAATTTTCAAATAATCATGAGCAAAAAAATAATGAATAAATTCTAGAAATATACATTAATACTTAGAAACTGAATATTTAGGTATATGGGTTTTCCAAAATTGTTGAGCCTTAGACCTAGCACACAGGAGAAGCTTCATATCACTGGGCTTATTTTCCTAGCATATTCCATGATTATGTATGCTTAATTTATTTTATGTTATTTCAGTAATTCTAAAATTACTTTATAATTAGCGAAAAATTATGAAAAACACTAGAAAAATTAAAAATAATTATGTATCGAATAGATATAGACCAATATTAATTGATTCAAGAGTGAGCATGTAATATGTTGATTTTACCAACAGTAAAATTCATTTTTGCATGAATATAATATAGGTTACAATGGACATCACAAAGAGGGAATTTGCGGAGCTCACCCTAAATGGCAGCACTTACCTCACTTGGTCAATGAATGCCAAGATCAGCTTTATAGCTCGATTTCTTGGAGCTGCTATCACCTAGCTTGAAGCTGGTGCTCTTGCTCTCTCTAAAGCCACCAGGTGTGCAGCTCTGCACTTCCTAAGGCACCGTCTCCATACAGAGTTGAATGCCAAATATATGATGGAGGACACTCCTACGCTTCCAAGATTTCAAAATCATGGTAGCTTACAACTCTGCTATGTACAAACTTGTCACCAATCTATGCTTTTGTAACCAGAAAGTTATAGATGGCGAGATGATAGAGAAGATATTATGCATACTCCACCCCAGCATGAGGATACTGCAGCAACAGTCTTGTCATACCAAGTACCAGAAGTACTCTGAGCTTATCTACACTTTGCTAAAATTAGAAAGCATGATGAACTCCTATGGAAGAATCATAATATTTTTCACAATAGGACACATACAACATCCGAAGTGCATGCTAATGCTCGATAGGCTAACAATAGCCATGGTCACAAAAAAGTTCAAAAGCATCAAGGTGGAAAATGGAAGAATGGTGGAATACAGAAGGGAAGAGGTAAAGGTATAGGGCCAGTTAAAAACTCAGCCAACAAGGCTACTCATCCTCCATAGCCCTACTTTAGGTGTGGCTACACTAGCTATTGGTCTCGTACCTGCCACACCTCGAAGCATTTGGTTAATCTTTACATGCAATTCACTAGGAAAGTAAAGAAGTCCCAGGGGAACAAGGCTGAGGTACACTTTACCACTCAACATGTTGTTGACAAGGACACTAAGAAAAGTGATGACACGGTTCTTGATCCCATGGAGGAGGACACTAACACTCTCATGGACCAAGGCAATCTTCTTGGAGTTGAGCTCAAGGAATTCCAAAATGACACCCATGATTTGTATGGAGACCTACAATAATCTCCTAAATATTCCATCATTTTGTTAAATTCCATGCCATACTTTCTTATAAGTCTTCTTCTCAGTTTAGTTTTTGTTTCTAAATGAATATTGGTCTACACTCCTGTTGAATAAATTGTTATTTCTCATAATATTTGACTCATTCATTTATTATGTTATGTTTGTTCTATATTTTATAATATGTTTATGATGCAACAATTGTTTGGTTGCTAAATCATGCTTTTAATATAGAACAACGTATAATCTAATGGCGGATGAGGAGATCTATATTGTAGATAGTTGCGCCACAAATTCAATTCCTAGAGAAACTAAATATTTTTATATTTTCATTAAAAAATTAAAATTATTATAATTATCATTGGAAGCGATACCCTTATTGTTGGCATTGGAAGGGTCATCATGGTTCTCCCTGTGGGTAATCGTATAATAATAAAGAGTGCTATCTTGTAGCCTGAGTCAAGTCGTACTCTATTAACTTTTAATGACATTCATCTAAATCGTTTCCATGAGATAGAAAATGAGGGTGGTACAGAATACCTATTCATGACTAAGTTTAACTAGTGCAATAAACATATGGTTGAAAAACTTTCTTCCTTCTTTTCAGAAGTATACTATACATATATAAAATCTTAAATTTATGTTGCGATGAAAATAATATTTAAAAACCCAAAACACTTTAAGGTTCGGTATGATCAACTGGTCATCCTAGGTTAAATATGATGAGAAAAATCATCAATAATTCTGCAGATCATTACATAAAAAGTGCAAACTTCTTATGCCTTGTTTGTGCTAAAGGGAAACTCATAATTAAACCATCTTATCTAAAATTTAGGGAAGAATCACCGAGTTTTTTAGAGAGAAATTAACATGATATTTGTGGACCTATCTCACTCCTGTCAAGCCCCTTTAGGTACTTTATGGTATTGACAGATGCTTCTACTAGATGGTTCCATGTATGCCTCTCATCTACTAGGAACCATGCTTTTGATAAATTAATTGTCTAAATTATTAAATTATGAACCTTTTTTTAGATGAAAGGATTAAATGTATTCAAATAGACAATGCTGATGAGTTTACCTCTAAAGCATTCAATGATTATTGTATGGCTCTAGGCATTAATGTAGTATCTTATATCCACATACAAAATAGTCTTGTAGAGTCATTAATTAAAAGAATAAAACTTATTGCTAGGCTAATCTTGCAAAATTGTAGGCTACCCACTGGCTATTGGGGCCATATAGTGCTGCACGCTGTTGTATTAATTTAACTCAGACCAACTGCACACCATGATATTTTCCTCTTGAAGTTAATGTATGTGAAAGAACTGATGATTTTCTATCTTTGAAAATTTGGTTTTATTGGATTTGTGCCAATTTCACCACCACAGCGCACATCCATGGGTCCTCACTAAAAGCTGGGGATCTATGTATGTTATGAATCTTCATCAATTATTAAATGTCTAGAGCCCATGACATGAGATATGTATACGGCTAGGTACACTAACTGTATCTTTGATGAGGATAATTTCACGGCATTCACGAGAGGAAAGTGCCACACTAAAGAATGTCAAGAAATAGATTGGAATGTCACAGACATTCAGTCCTTAGATCCGCACACTAAAGAATTCGAACCTGAAGTTCAAATGATAATAAATCTACAACAAAGAGCTAATAATCTGCCATATGCATTCACTGACCATTATGGAGTGACAAAATCTCATATACCAATAGTAAACACACCAAAAACAATGTAAAATACCTAGAAATATATTAAATTCACTCTTACCTCGCATGGTAAGAAGAGGAGGAGACCTTCGGATGCGCGGGACTCAATTCCACAGAGATGTCTGCAAAAATAGAGAACTGAACAAATCAAAACACTCCTCAAGGCAGTGGAAAAAACTCAGCCTGATGTTGAGAAAATCCCCGAAGCGAGCAATTCTAAGAATGGTAAACCCAACGAACATTTATGTGCACAATCTGACACTGGGAGATCGAAACACTCAGACTCTATCATTGTGGGAAATTGCGAGCAGTTTGAAGAAATTAATGAAGAAATATCCACTAATTATGTAGATTCAGGAGAGTTATATAAAATAAATAATACAGTTGTCAAAATATATATTACCTTAAAAATTGCTAAAACTCTTGATATTGATCCAGAACCAAAGTCCATAGTAGAGCGCCAGAAGCGCTCAGATTGGGTTAGATGGAAAGAAGTAATTGAGGCACAATTGCACTCATTTAACAAAAGAAAAGTATTTAATCCCGTTGACCGAACACCTCCTAAAGTTTTACAAGTAGGATCCAAATGGGTTTTTAACTGGAAGAGAAATGAGGAAAACTAGGTGGTGAGATACAAAGTGAGGCTTGTAACATAAGGGTTCACGTAGAGACCCAGCATCGATTGTGATGAAACATACTCTTTTATGATGAGTGGAATAACATTATGATATTTAATATCAATGGCAGTTAATACGAACTTAACAATATAGTTGATAGATGTAGTGACCAGAAATTTATATGGGTCACTAGATATGGATATTTATATGAGGTTCACTAAAGGAGTCAAAATTTTGGATCCTAATAAAAACCAATCGCAATCTATATAGTGTCAAACTACAGAGGTAACTATACAAATTAAAATAGTCGAGAAGAATGTGGTACAACCGAATTACTGAGTTCCTCCTGAAGAAGGATCACTCTAATAATGATGATTTTCCATGTGTGTTCATAAAGAAGTCCTAGAATGGATTCTGTATCATCTTAGTGATGCGCACTAGGTCGGCCCGATCTTCTGATGAGAACGATACGTCGGTTTGATAGCGCACGAAGTAGATGGATCGGCTACTAACCACGAGATCAGCAACCAAGCAATCGCAACGTCACCACACGAGGCGATCAACCGAATCAAAGACCCGATCGATCCTTGTACCTGCTGCAACCGAGAACAAGCAAGAATAAGGTGAGAGCAATTCCAATCCAATAATCTCAAAGATACAAAGGTGAGGTTCTATTTCTCGTCACGGGTGGTCTAGTCGACACACGCGAACACGAGGAGGGACGCACAAGGGGTCTACCAAAACACAACAAAACCTAAGCGTGAAAGAACGGTGGCGGCCACATATATAGCGGCGGCCAGGAGGTGTAGGGCAACCAAAACAGCGGTGGCCACCAAAACCCTAGGATACATGGGCCATAGGCCCAAAAGTGAGGTGATGCAGCACCCTGAATTTCTGGCCCGTGACATTGTTCCGCATTTTCCTGTCGTTCTGGAGTGAATTTGGAAGTGGAGCTAGATCCATTGGAAAGCTAATCTCCTAAGCTTTCAAACGTGTGGTCGCACGCTGAAAACGAAGTCCGGGAGCACAAGTTATGCCCGTTTGAAGTTGGCATGCTGCTGGATGGCCGAACCGGGCTTTTTGGCATCTTGGGCTTCCATATGGGCCTTCCTTGATGCATGGGCTGTTCTCGGGGTGTGTGCTTGAAGCCCTTGTCTATTGATGTAGGCTTGAATAGCTGAGCTTTTGGATTAAGGCCTCTCGGCGACGAAGTTGCCGCAGCGTCGATCATTTGTGACGAAGATGGAGCAACGTCGGTAGTCTTTGGAGAAGCCGGAGAGGATGGAGGGGCAGCGGTCACGCTGGTCGTATCCATGTTGGTGATGTCCTCATCATCCTCCCCTTCTTGAATTGGAGTCGTCCTCGACTCCTTCTCATGATCCTGTAAAAGGTTAGTGGTAACAGGCGGCAAGGAAACAGATGTCTGCAAAGCAATATCATGTGAGGAAACAATCTTATTTAAGAGAACTACTTTCTTGAACATTGGTTTCGATTGTTGTACACCACTAACAAGTTTGTCATCCTCATGTTCTTTACCATTAGTTCTTTTTGTATTAATTTTGGCTAGCTCAGCAGGAGTCATTGGATTCAAAATCATTTTCTTTCCATTAAACTTGAAAGTATATTGATTGGTTCTACCATAGTGAATAGCATCAACATCATATAACCAAGGTCTACCTAATAAAAGTGAACATGATTCCATAGGTATGACATCACAATAAACATGATCATGGTATGAACCAATGGAGACAGAACTTGCACGCTTTGTGTTACACGAACCTTACCAATTGAGTTGAACCATTCCATTGAGTAAGGTTGCCGAAGTGGAATCGTGGTCAAGCCAAGCTTCTCGACCATGTGTAGACTTGCGAGGTTGCTACAGTTTCCTCCATTAATGATGACGTGTACCGCGCGTTCTTGCACAACAAACTTAGTTTGGAATAAGTTGTTGCGTTGAGTTTCATTGGCATGCTCCACTGGTGCACTAAGTAGACGATGAGCAGTGGCGGAGCCAGGATACTTTAAAGCCTCGGGCCAAAAATTAAGCGATAATAACTAACGTCAGATATTACCCACACCGAGGTACAACAAAAACACTACACAAACACACAATTAACGATAAATTTGAATTCTATACTTAATATTTCAATAAAATAGATAAAATATGTCAAAACAACATAACGTAGTGGAGTGGTAGAAAACTTGATACCTAAGTAAGGAAGGTTTGGTGCATCCGAGACTATTATATTTTCATCAACAATAGAACAAAAACCTGAACATGTAAAAGAGAAAATTGTACATATAAATTAGACACACAAAACTACGAAAGTAACTATTAAGGTAAATTACATTAGAAGAATGTAACATACCACTAGCACGAATAAATAACTTTTTGATGCTTATGAGAGTATTATGTTATTAGTGTAAAACATCCAATTAGAACACTGAACAAAGCAAACAAGTTAAATATAATGGCTATAAATTGTAATATACAAATATCATTGCACTGATCACTGATGCTTGACCACAAGGTCCACAACTCACTGCTTGCTAGAAGGCTTGAATTTGTCTAATCGACATAGTGGATAACCAGAGATTAGTAACAACCATTATCACAGATTTGAAACAACCATTATCATAAACATTTATTTCAAAGCATGGGAAAAGAGGACAAGATCTCGTAATAGCTATACACAATCAATGTCGCAAGGAAGAAATGCAATGCATAGCCTTCCTACTAGCATTCAAATGTTGGAAAACTTCCCTTAAAAATGCCGAAAACTCAATAAGTTCCATAGCTCCCATGTCTTCTGCAGCCTCTAATTTACATTTCCCAACCATGTGGAGTGTAGCGTGTAGGAGGATGACTTCCCAAAAACTCAGTTTTTTCCCAATCGCACATTATGTATTAGAAACAATTTTCCTCGCATTTGATTACATTTAGTGGTCAGGCATAGCAGAAGAAATACTCTCAGAGCTACTAAAGGACACCAAATTAAACCACCAGTGTTTTGTTTTCCTGATGAGACAGTGGAAGAGTGATTCGAGGATAGATGAGTAGAGGTTAGAAAGGTGAAGGACTTAATATTCATCGCCGCTAGTTTTTTTTTCCGAACCAAGAACCAACCATCGCAGGACGTTTACTCCAGAGAAGTAGTGGACGGAGAGCAACAGCCAAGGCCTCTCCTGAAGCTCTCTCCATCCGCCATGGCATTTGCAGCGGCCTCCACGGCCTGCAAGCCTTCTCCACTGCCGACTCCTCGGCGTCGTCGTGCATTCGTCTCTCCTCTCAAGACTCGCTCCTCTGCAGCCCTCCACCTCGACGAGGCCGCGCCCCACGGCCTCGGGCGCGGCGCTCGCCAGATCGCCGCCCAGCCGCCACATGCGTCATCCATGAGCATCGTCTCGGGAAGGTACCTAGCTATGATCTCGCGGAAGTGGCGCAATGCTCGCAAATTCGTGGTGATTGATTGGGTTCTGGCGCTTGTAGGTGACTAAGGGGGCAGTGTCGCCCGACTTCACTGAAGACCAGACGGCGGCAAGGCAGACGCTCTCGGGCCTCGGGTTCCACTTGCTATTTGGGCTGGGCCTCGGGCCCAGGCCCCAGTGGCCCGAGGCCCAGCTCCGCCCCTGACGATGAGACATGAGGCTCATGTAGTTGTCCGTCATTGCAGCACTCAGATGCGCACCATCTTGATCATTCTTGCCTCTGTGGTTAGTTGCGTGAATAGCAAGAACATTCTTGTCGTTATATAATGAAATACACTTACTATCCTTCTTTTGAGTGAGGCAGCTTCAAATCTTTCTTGGTGGTGTGTTCTCATTCTTGGTGAAGGATAATCCCATGCTCAACCGTCTCACCCTTTGATTTCTGCAGGACTCAATTCGCTTATGTTTTCGCAAGCATTTCTTTTCTCTTTCCGTCAAGAATGGACAATCCTCAGTATCATCCTCGTAAGTTGTCTTGATATGTGAACCTGCCATTGTTAGGGGCAACAAACAGAGAATTCACAAGAGAATTAGTTCCTATGAACTACTAATATGTGGACAATGGAGGGTCTCACACGCTCAAGTTCACACCAAGTTCTTACCAATTCTTACCCTGCAGCTTTTTCAAGGTTCAATCGGTGGATGATGGTAATCTGCACTCAGGGGTGACAAAGCGATTGTAAGGTGCTTCTCCTGTGGTTAATAGTAGGTGGAGCTTGGATAGGTATAATATGTAGCAAAGGAGATACAATAACCACACTAGCCAAAATAAGTTGAAAGAACGTTCAACGGCGGTACTTTGCTGGTCCTAGGCTAGACCAAACTAGAGACGCGAGCCTGGACACCAATGAAGTCACGTAAACAAAGAACTGAATGACCACAAACACACAAGCAAATAGCTAGGGCTTCTTTTTTCCACCTTTTAGTGCGGCTCTTTTATATGCACTTGCCTTTTTTTCTAATTTTTCTTCCTTCTATATCAACAAGTGGCACATATGATGAATTACAACTCAAATTTTTTTCCTGCTACAAACAGATCTACTATGCAGAACTTCAAACGCTGTTTTCGGGTTTTTATTGGCTTCCAATGCAAAAAAGTATAACTGGAAAGTTGTAGACCTTTTCGAGCTGATCAATTTGCATATATGGAACGTCTATTTTAGATAAGGGAAGTCAGAGATATTGACCCCGAAATACAGACTGCTCAGAAAATCCAAGACGAAAACAGATTCCAATCTGACGGGATTTTGGGCAAGAAGATGGCATTTCTAGAAAGTTTCACAATGGACAAAGTTGTAGATAATTTCTCAAGCTTTTAGGAAAGTACAAGAACAGCCAAATCCGAGTTCGTAGGAGGGAGTTATGACCAAAATACCGAACTGAACAGAGGAGGATCCGAATTGGACGTGACGACGCGATGGAGTTCAACTCGGTGACAAGAACGTGACAAGAACTCGAAACTCTAAAGATCAAAACACTAAGACCAGCAACGACACGACGATGCAACGCAAATTCAACAAGAATTAAACTAGGTAGTAATAGTAAAGACCAAAAGGGGCTCGGATTAGATCAAACACATGACAAGCAGAATTTTTTTGTGGCTATTTTCTGGACTCTAGGACGAACAAGAAGAACTAAATAAGGATAAGGGTGTTATCACCAGGCAACCATCGCTCTGATACCACTTGATGCGCACTAGGTCGGCCCGATCTTCTGATGAGAACGATACGTCGGTTTGATAGCGCACGAAGTAGATGGATTGGCTACTAACCACGAGATCAGCAACCAAGCAATCGCAACGTCACCACACGAGGCGATCAACCGAATCAAAGACCCGATCGATCCTTGTACCTGCTGCAACCGAGAACAAGCAAGAACAAGGTGAGAGCAATTCCAATCCAATAGTCTCAAAGATACAAAGGTGAGGTTCTATTTCTCGTCACGGGTGGTCTAGTCGACACACGCGAACACGAGGAGGGACGCACAAGGGGTCTACCAAAACACAACAAAACCTAAGCGTGAAAGAACGGTGGCAGCCACATATATAGCGGCGGTCAGGAGGTGTAGGGCAACCAAAACAGCGGTGGCCACCAAAACCCTAGGATACATGGGCCATAGGCCCAAAAGTGAGGTGATGCAGCACCCTGAATTTCTGGCCTGTGACATTATTCCGCATTTTCCTGTCGTTCTGGAGTGAATTTGGAAGTGGGGCTAGATCCATTGGAAAGCTTATCTCCTAAGCT
This sequence comes from Guadua angustifolia, assembly GCA_036346375.1. Classification (NCBI taxonomy): domain Eukaryota; kingdom Viridiplantae; phylum Streptophyta; class Magnoliopsida; order Poales; family Poaceae; genus Guadua; species Guadua angustifolia. The sequence continues at coordinate 47,501,477 of CM070514.1, forward strand.
TTCAAACGTGTGGTCGCACGCTGAAAACGAAGTCCGGGAGCACAAGTTATGCCCGTTTGAAGTTGGCATGCTGCTGGATGGCCGAACCGGGCTTTTTGGCATCTTGGGCTTCCATATGGGCCTTCCTTGATGCATGGGCTGTTCTCGGGGTGTGTGCTTGAAGCCCTTGTCTGTTGATGTGGGCTTGAATAGCTGAGCTTTTGGATTAAGGCCTCTCGGCGACGAAGTTGCCGCAGCGTCGATCATTTGTGACGAAGATGGAGCAACGTCGGTAGTCTTTGGAGAAGCCGGAGAGGAAGGAGGGGCAGCGGTCACGCTGGTCGTATCCATGTTAGTCGAGAAGAATGTGGTACAACCGAATTACTGAGTTCCTCCTGAAGAAGGATTACTCTAATAATGATGATTTTCCATGTGTGTTCATAAAGAAGTCCTAGAATGGATTCTGTATCATCTTAGTCTATGCCAATGATCTAAATATCATCAGAACCACAGAGGACATAAATGAAGCAAGTTCTTATCTTATGACATAGCTTGAGATGAAAGATTTATGTAAACCAAATATTTCTTAGGCATACAGCTAGTATATTTCCATTGTGCCATCCTAGCCACCACCTGCATACTTCCATTGACGCCGCCCCCAAGGGGAGCCATCTCCACTCCTAAGGGCAGCCACCTCCGTGAAGCGGCTCCTCCACCCATTGTCATTGGCCTCGTTTTCCCATCAGCCTTGTCACCAGCCATCTGCGACACTGCTACTCATCCTTGTCATTCCCTATCACCCTCCTCCTGGCCTGCAGCATGCCTCCGACTTCTCTCAGAAGATGGAAGAAAAAGGGAAGAAGAGGACACCGATGCCGTCCACCTCTGTCGCTTGCCTATCATCAGTGCCTCTGGACCAACACTGTCTCCTGGCTGCTAGCCTCCTTTAGGCTGCAAGTCCACTGCTTCCTAGCCGATTGCCTCTGGCTTGCCTGGCTTGGCCTCCTCCAATGGTGACCATGATGGGGGAGAGGAGGAAGAAATGTCCTTCGACCACTAATGCCTGCTCCTCCTAGTTGATGCCGACTCCCACCTCCAGTCTATCGTGACGCTGGCACCTAGGCTTCGCACGGGAGACTGTGTGCCCACCTCGCCTCTAGCTCAACTGAGTGGATCAATTGGATTTCAAATCTGATTTGTTCTAATTTAATCTAGTTCCTACTCCAGCTTTCGGTTCGGCTTCGGCTTTTTGGCTCCCGGCTCTTCATGCCAGGATTGGCTCTTTTACTAGCCCTAGCTCTCCATTTTGCTTGGCACCGGTTCTTTAACTCTCGGCTCAACTTTTTTTGGTCAGCTTGGCTTGGCTCTTAGTCGGTTCCTTCATCAATTAGCTCTTTTGTTGACTCGGCTCTCCTTTGAGTCTTTTATTTTCATCGTCATTGCTTTCGTTGCGCCCATCTAGTTTGTTAGCGTTTATCTTTGTATTCATCTAAGCCATACTAGTCCACAAATTCCTTTTGCAAGGAAGCAGCTGCCGCTCTTCTCTTTGAGCCAATGCAGATTGTAAAAGCCTTTATAAGGCTGTCGCATTTCTTCTACACTGTGTCTCTATCATGCTTTTAGTGCACTATGTCGTTGCCATCTTGGGCTCCGATCTACATCACCATGCTTTTGAGCTCTCTATTTGTAACATCCTCAAAATTAAAATAAAATGAGAATGAAAATTTAAAATTTTGAATGTGTTTAATTCTAATTTCTTGGATTTTTCCCTAAAAAAGCCTTTTAATGTTGAAATAGTGAAAGATAAATAAATAGAAATAAGATCTATAGTAATGAAATATACAAAAAATATATTTCAGTAAAGGAAATCTCTAGAATGCCATTTTTGCATTCAAAAGCCATGTGAATGCATTTATTCACGAAAAGAAATGTGGAATAATGGAATTTGACTAAGAATAGTAAGATTGTCATATTAAACTAAAAATACCCAAACCTTATCTCGAGCTAAAATTTTTATTGTATCTTCTTCAGAGACATGTAAATCACTAGTAAAAATATAAAAAAATAAATAATCATTTTTGTTGCCTTTAATAATTCAAAGATTGAAAAGTTAAAAATTCAAAAATTTCCAATGCCGTAATTATTATAAAAAATATAAAAGATCTAAAATTGACATTTTTACATAAAAATCTTGAAACCATATGTAGCCTCTATAAAAAATTTCAAAAATTCTTGTCAATATTTAAATTAAAATCAGAGAATAAGAAAATGAGCACAATAGTTTATTAGAATTTATATAAAATCTACACACAATATTTCAACCTAAAAATTTTACAAGATAATAAAAATTAGCTAAAATTTACAGTAGAAAAATATAAAAATTCTGAGACACATTTGCTAGCACATTTAATGGATCAAATCTGACTCTGTCCATAGCTAAAACCCTAAGTTCATCCTTGCCGTCAGTGACAGGTGGGGCCCTGCCATTGTTTCGGGCCCACATGTCAGCCAATGCTTCTCTCTTCTTCTTCCTCTTCTCTTTGGCACCACAAAGCCATCTCCCACCGTGTTTCCTCCCAGGTAGCACCACAACTGCACTCCGCTCAAGGTCACGCCGATGTCACCCACTGCCACGCTGCTGTTCTCTCTGGATTTGGCACTGCTCTGGCCATGTCATCCCCTATGCAAGTGCCGCAAAACCCTCATCGAGTTCACACCACAGATGAGCTTCCCTACACTACTTCTCCAGCTATAAAAGCCACCCCTGAGCTTGCAATAGCCTCACATCACCTTCCCCTCACTCACTCAACCGAGAGAACCCCCAGTTTCCCCTCATTATCACCATTGCCAGGGAGCTTCGAGCTTGAGCTTGAGAAAAATTAAGGTGGTATAATGCTTCAATTCCAAATTTGTTTGCACACTAGCACTTGAAGCTCACATTGATCAAAACCTCTTAACTAATTTTAGAATCCGTTGCCTTGAACCTCGCTGCCCCTACTGCTCTTCTTCCCTTAAAACTGGCGCACAGTGCAAGCCCAACCCGAACTAGTTCCGACGCTTAATCAAGGTAAAATGGGATGCTCTTGATCCCTTGATGCTAGAACCAAGCTCAATCGAACCCGAGCCACCTCCTTCCTCACTGTAGCCAATCGCCGCCACCTTGCTCTGACCTTCACCACCATAGGCTGAGCACTGATCGCTACCACCCAAGCCGAGCACACCCCCGTGTGTGTTGCATGCCACTGGTTCCTGCTGCAACACTGGTCGGACCCCAGCGCCAGTGACTCGTCACCAGCAAGCTCGGGACCGAGCCTCCCCTGCTGACTGACTGGCCGGACCCACACACCAATCACCCCATGCACACTCACACACACACACACACGCATACCCACTGACAATGGGCCCTCGCTGTTAGTCGTGTGGCACGAATTCAAAAGAAATCCCGCGGAAAACAAAAGTGGGCTTTCAAAACAATGAAGTGTATTTTCCTTTTTTTTCTTTTTTGTATTTTCTATACCCGAGACTATTCAATCACTCATAACTTTTGCATTTTAGCTCTAAATTTAGTCAAACAAATTTCTAAATTCATTAGCTACCAGACTATGTAAAAATATTTGATTTTGAATCACCATTTTTTTACATTGTGTTTAAATTTGAATAGAACCCTAATATGGTTACATATAGAAATATGCAAAAAATAAATCATTAAATAATTAAATAATTTATACATGCTCCTGAGATCACCAGAAACTCATTTCTGCAAAAATATTCAAGTCAAAACTTGATTTGTATTTTTTTGTAAATAAATCATTTCCTAATGCATAAAAATGCAAATAACAAAAAAATAGTGCTTGATTATTAAAATGATAATAAAACTAGCTTGTAAACCTTAATAAAAAATATAACATCCCCAGATGGGCAAAAATATTTCATACTTTGTGTAGATTTAAACTAAATTTATAAAAAGGCCATAAATTCCATATATACTTATTATGAAAATAAAGGCATGATCATGAAAAACTAATTGCTAAAAACCCCTAAGACTAGACCACCCTAAAATATAGAAGTAATCCTATCATAATATACTTTGCATCTGAATCCCATTAAAGCACAACACCTTATGCTGACTTTATACCTTATTTTTTATAAATCCAAATAATTTTAGTCTCTTGAATTCAAAAAATAAGAATAACATATTTATAGGAATTAGGAAATCGTGCCTTAGAATGAACCCAAGGATTGTTTCACGATCGAATATTGCAAAGAACCAAATCACGATTTAAGGACTGAATGAACCAATGTGCTTAAAATGATAACACCAGAATCCCAAAACCACACCTATTACCTTTAGCTGATTTCAATTTTGAATTATATCTGATTTCTCTTTGCCCTTATTTTGTTGTGTTTTCTGTTGAACGACGAGTAGACACCGACATTTTAGAGATCGTTGACAACGACTTCACCAACAATCCAGATTACGTTCTAGACCACAGTCAGCAAGGAAGCACCCTCTTTGATCATGTTAATCCTATTATTTTATAGTGTTTATATTGCTTTATCAAACTATTATGCATGCATTATGTTTATTAAACACTGCTAAATTGTGGGCACTGGTAGAATTATTCCTTATCTTTTGGATTTCCCTTAATCAATGTCGACATGTGAACCTTGATAATCCCTAGGATATGGTTAGACACATAATAATGTCAGATTGGGTATACTCAATTATACATGTATTTGCTTAGTATGCTTTAGAAATGGGTACACAAACGGTTGATTATGCCGTTCCTGATGAAATATTGGACATGATGGAAAATATGATTAATGGCATTTTGATAAAAATTGAAAACAAAACTATGATTTGACACATGAGAACTATTGGCAATAGTTAGGTGTGTATAGGACTTGCACGTAGTGTAGGAGGAGATTGTTGCCCGGGTCAGATTAAGGACTGAATTACTGTGTTATTTTCAGGTTAAGATAACTATACAACCACAAGTGTTGCTATAGGACAGCCTTAATCTATTAAATTACTTAGAATTGGTTTTGCACATTAGGAGGCTATAGTAGTACGAGCTTCCGGATGGAGGTTGCTCGAAGGGACGTCCACACTGAGGGGATTATGGTACAAACATTTACCAATACAACGATGTACACCTTACTATAGGGAGAAGTGGGGCTACATAGAAGTGAACTGTGTGAGAAGTACAATGATTGTACGAATATTTTCTACTACCATAGTAAGGGTTTGTCGTCACCGAGTTGATGCAAAGTTAGGTCTAAATAATGTAACAGTTATATTATGATCACTCTGCGGCACACCAAAGGAAGTGTGCTAATAGCTTTCATAAAGAATTGATCATTCCTTATGGGTAAAGCAGTACACCTCTATAAAGTTGAAACTTTTCGAAAAACCGCGCCCGCGGCCAAGGGCACTTGGTAAAGTAATCACATAGTTAGAAGTTTGATATTTTCATAAAATTGTTTGGGATTGAAAATAGTTGTTGGAAAGTATTCATTTTAGTTTTGGTGCTAATAATTAGCTGTGAATGAATTATTAACTCATAGATAATCGAGTTGTTACTTTCTAGTTATTTACTATCAAGCCAAAATGCTCTTTTACAAATTTTGTTTACAATCTACTATTTAGTATTTACGATTCAAGATTGCTTAATACAAAAGAACTTAGTAAGCCATCCATTTGATATAACCTACATCCAATAAATATTTAGATACATTACAAGTTTGCTGAGTACATAATGTACTCAATCTTGCTATTGTTGTTGTTTTAGGTGATGAAATCGACTACCTGATGAATCTTATAATAATGCAGGTTATAGGGATTTTAACAAAGAATTTTTCTAAGATTTACCTTATTAGTTACCTGTGGGAATTTTAGGCTAGCGCTAAAGCAAACTCTACAAGATAATAATGTTTCCGCTGCATCTTTATTTTGGCTTGTAAGAACAATATATATAACTACTTCATTATCAGATGTAACATATATATTGTGTATGTATGTGTTATCAATTTTGTGAATGTGCATGCTAGCTACTGACCATGGGATTAGCATTGTTTGCACATTGGAACCTTTATTTTGTGGTATTCTGTACCATAAAAGGGAGGGTCTCATACTATTGTGTTGGCATTATCATCTTCTTTATCGTGTTATCTTGGTCGACTTTGCTCCTACTTGCCTGCTTTCTCAGCCCCTACGTTTTTTGCTTTATGGGCTACCGCACGACTTCTTATGGGAAATTATTTGATTTTTGATACACTTTCCAAGAGCTAGATGCTATAACGACAAATTGAAGGCTAGAATTTTGGATTTTTGCTATTTTACTGTCAACTCTTTTAAATGCAATGATATTTCATACGCATTGCATTAATTTTAGGGGGAGTGTTAAGGAATATATTATATTGCCTTATATAGATTTTGCTTCATATAGATATTGCCTTATATAGGCTTTTTTTTGTACCCTTTATATTGCTTTGTATAGGTTTTCCTTACGTACTCTTATATACTCTATATATTCTAGCCGATTGGCTTCATATTGAATATAAGAGCTATTCCTAACAACTATAACACAATGTGCGGATGTAATGTAGTCTTTTCTCCATCCCTTTTCTCTCACTGGGTTTTGGGAGTTCTTGATAATGCATATGTATGATGCGATATTAGCCCAAGTGGAAGTGTTGAGATATAATCGAACTCTAGGGTCTGGTATGCGAATCCCAAAACTACCCCTAAGGGGTTTTGGGGATAAATATAACACCATATTGTACAAGAGAATCAATCTACAATCAATAAAGATAATAGAGTCGAGATCCTCTTATCTGGTGTTCATATATTATGATTGTTCTTCAGGTATTCTTGATTGGCATTGGGATTGATCTACGACGATCATCTCAATTGTTCAACAATATTGACTAGCCCATTGCATGTGGCACAAATGCATTGTGTCCAAGTCAGACTACCTTGTTTTTCCTATAGTGTTGTAACATATATGCCAGCATGATAATAAGCACTTTTCCTTTTAAAAAACTAATAGAATTTTTCGCGCAATTACATGGCTAAATATTGCAATATAGCGTACTTGTTATATAACTCTATTGTCTTGAGAAAATATAGTTGTATCCGTTACATAATTGTAGCAATTTTAATATGTATATGTGATTAATCAGCACTGTTATAATCTGGTCCAACTAAAATAAATGGTGTAGATCTTCACCTTTTCTCTTGATTAATATTGAGAGAAAATTTTTATCTATGTATGATTAATCAACACCGCTATAATCAAGCCCTAGTGTCCTAGCTATCAAAATAAATGTTGTAGATCTTCTCTTTTTTATCTCGATTAATGAGAAAATTTACAGAATTTTTCTTTCTTATAATTTAAGGATTATATTATAAGATTTCTAGACCTTGAAAACAAATGAGGTACACTGAATATCAATAGTTCTTTTGTGTGTGTATGCCTATAACACACACACATGAAACTATGCTAGCAATAATGTTGCGATAGATGTTGTAAGGATTAGAGTCTTGGTGTATTTATTTTGGTTGTTTCCTCATCTTTCTCGATACACTAGCTTGGTAAAGAGGTGATATACGGACTTGTTCATATTCATAGTCTACAATTAAGGCCTACTTAGCATTACAATGGATTATGATTATTTTTATCTGGCAAAACTGCTTTTCGGATTGTTTTCCTTAGCTACTTCACCAGCATATGACAATTGCAATGGATCATACTGATCCAAATTTTCCCATAGCTACTCAACTCACTAGCATATTTTTGGATGGTTTTCTCTTCCTATTTTAGAACCTCCACCTTGCCTTAGAACTTCAACCATCATCATCACACCATATAGTACATATTACTCAGTGTCTTTCATATCTCTACTACACTCTGCATTGTCTCTACCATTCGAGCGATGGATAGAGATATCGAAGTCAGCAACCAAGCCACCACCACAGAGTTGGTGGTGTTCCACATCCTCTAATCCATTCTTACCTTGTTTAGAAGTTTAACACAAGTCTCGTACGAGTAGTGTTCTACCCCTTCATCCTCATAATTAGCTGAGCCCTTCAAGACCAACTCAAGAAATTCTTGCTCCCTTCCAACTTCACATCATTCGACATCAGCTCTAGCTTCAATTCACGTGATCCTGTATCAACCTCGGACCAATCATGCATGTCGCTAAAAGGTTATGTAATATGCTTCTCATGTCACCTTACGTGACCAACGAGGAAGTTGACTCAATGATCACCCTCTTCTTCTCTTCAACCGCCGTCATTACAGCGTTCTCTTTTTGCTTCCTTGTAGACTTAGGCCCTGTTTGGTACGGTTCCAGATTATAGTAGAAATGGAAACGGTTCTGGATTCTTGGTAGAAACGTTTCAGGTAGAATCAGAATCCAGAGGAACGGGTTGCTAGCCGATTCGACCACGGCGTGTAAAAATCAGAAACGATTCGCTTTGAAACGTTCCGAGTCCTATTCCGTTTGGTTGGATTTATTTCAGATTCTAGGAGAAACAGTCCGGTTCTAAGTTGCCAAACGGGGCCTTAATCTTGTCCAAATAGCTAGAGCAATGCTGATCACACACTACACACCTATGCCGCGAGTATCGCCACGATCATAATAATCCTTCAAGTATCAACGTCAACACAAATTATAGGTGTAGCAAATTTGGACACGTGCATGTGCATTAGCCAAACAAAAACAAAGATCCCTTCTTTTTCTTTTTTTCTCCAAAGACCCCTTCTTTTCTTCCTTTTTCCCCTTTTTTTCTTTCTTTTACTTTTAATCTTCATTCTCTTTTCTTCTTTTTCTTTCCCTCCTTTTTCCTCATTTTCTCAGCCGCACAATTAACCTCTTCTCGTTCTTCGTTTTCTCACTCTCAGCCGATCAAGAGGTGAGGGAATCTTGACCGCGGTTCGATGACGATGGTGACCCGGTGGCGTCCTTGAGCAACAACAACACCTCGGGTGATGGCCAAGGCGTACCCCCCCCCAGTAGCGGTGATGATGCCCTGAGTGAACAACAATGATGCAGCTCCCGATTGGTTGGCGATGGCATGGCTCCCGAGCAAGTGACGGTGGTGCAAGGGCCGTAGATCTGAGCGGCGACGATGACGAACATGCAATCAACGGATCAGAGGTAAGGCTCTGATACCATAATGTGATTTTAAGTACTGAATATTGTGTGTATCCTATTGAACTCCACACTCTTTATGAATATTGTAATTATAATAAAATCAAACATTACCTATAACTTTCTTAATTTATCTCTAATTTAATCGGATTCAATTCAAGCTCTCTCCAACACGAATCTATTCACACATTGCAATGCTCATGTGTGGACGAACAGTGCACACTAGCACGAATGGTAGTGGTGTAAATGTAATGCTAGTGACGACGAGAGAAAGATGCAGAACTAGCTCAATTGAATAACAACATCACGTGGGCTCGATCTGCTCACCGTTCAATCACGCAAGGATGGGGTGTGCTCAAAGTAAAACCTAGCTGGAGTAGCTACTCCTGCAAAAGCATTCTTCCTTTCCTTCTTTCTTTTTTTTTTTTTTTTTTGTGAGTGCTGTATCATATCATATCATTCAGAGATTCCTCGTCGAGGCTGCCACACACACGCACAAATGAAGTAGTCTCCAATTAATATTGTTCTGCAAAAAATATAATTTCGTTTTTCTCAACAATATATTTTTTAAAAAATTGGCCACGATTGCGCAAAATTGAAAGGTCCTTTTCGCGAAAAATAACTGAAACGATCTAAACGTAATTACGTTTTTTTGGCATTTATTTAGGGTCATTTCACGAAAAATTCGCGATTTTGTTGAATCAAAAGGTCATTTTCGAAAAAAACCGCTAAAAGGATCTAAATGTAATTACTAATTTTTCTAAGGACACCAACGAAGAGAATGACACGTGGATGCGCTGGTTGCTCAGGAACCTTGCGAAGTTTAATATAGGGATGATTTAGCAGCGGCAGCACGAAGGAAGCAAATTTCTTTATGGTTCGTTGACTTACTTTTTTTTCAAATTTAGCTTTCGTTAGTATGAAATTATAAATTTGGCCTCTTATCGACCATGGCAGATACCTACCGTACTTTCATACTATGATAAGCACCTACTGCACTTCTCTCAGCCGTGGAGTGACATACAACGGTCTTATACCGTAACAGGTGACACGTGTCGTCTTCTAATTTTTTTGTGGATGAGAAAGGAGCTAGATTTGTAATTTTGCTCGGGCACAAGCCAAAGTTGCAGGAAAAAAATTGAGCTAAGAGACAAAAAGCCAAAAACTCAGCACGCAGCAGCAATCCTACAAACCTTCCTTGCTTCTAGACTAAAATGTCTACGTGTTTAAGGCAGAGAAGACAGAGGAGGTGCCATTATTTTATACTGGTGCTAATCAATCCTCATTAACTTAATCAATGGATCCTACTCTACTAACCTTTCTAGGAAGAGTTGACATTGGTTGATGCATCACACATAGTGGTACGAATGAATCTGATGGTCCCTCTAGCTTACTTCGATCCGCTTCTGTCTACACGTAGTACACCACAGGAAGCCAAGCTGATTAGGGCAGTGTCAGCCGAGGCTCCCAAAATTCAGAACAGGAAACAATTGGGTCCTATATCTAGATCGCAGAAATTAACTGTTACCCTAAAGTCCTTCAAATCTAATCAAATGATGCGTCACCAAATGGTCTATGCGAAAGGTTTACATGGTTGTAGCTACGAAATATGGAGTATTAGTGCGCATCGAGCTCTTTTACGTAGACTCAATCCGATTATGTAGGATTTGGTTAATACTACATCCTATGTAGATATCGCATGATACAATAATAATAATTTCAACCCTAGTTAGTTTAATAATACCCTCAGAAAAAAATTAGATTTACAGCGAAAAATTCACAATGCCTAAAAAAACTCAATGATTAGAATTTTTACTACGACCATTTTACTTAATATACATGTCATGCCGTTAGTAAAATCGTCCTCAAAGCCCAAAGAGAACGACGAAGATCGAGTCAAAACTTGACAGCTCGAAGAACAATTCCAAGTAATGCAGCACCTGCGATCGCACATCGGGACAAAGTTAATTACGGGCAGTGAACCCCCAAGACAACACCACACTAGCACTGCTTGGTCAAGTTAACCCTACTTCAGACCTGAACATGCTACTGTTACAGAGGAGTACCTACTAAAAGCATTTCGAATCATCTGATCGAATTCTGAACCCCTCACGTGCGTGCCCACCGCGATCGATCTCCCCCCATCTCATGCCGATCGACTCTCTACTCTATCGCTGCCAGGATCGATGAGCGTTTGTTTTTAACTGACAAATCGGCCCTGGACTTGCGGTGTCAGCGAGCGGTTCAAGAAGGCTAATTACTGCTGCAACCTGTAAACAAATCACCACCACCCATGCATGGCTTCCAACGCCTGCCACTAATTCCATGGAAGACTTGGTGCCGTCGTCGCCTTGTTCCATGCATCGTCGTCCGAGCGGCAAGAACATCAACTGTACCTATTAATGTTCGTCGTCTGCGTGAGTACAACACCGCTTAGGCTATTCCTAGTGCGAGTTTCAACTGAGTTTCATTCTTATTAAATGATATGACACATAATTATATTTGGTGATATAGCAAGGTAATTATGAAGAGAAAGATAGAGAGAGTTTCATCTAGATGAAACCTGAAATACACGGTTACCTAGACAAAAACTGATGTGACACTCTTGAAAACTAGAAAATGAAACTAGGCACTGGAAATAGCCTTAGGGCATCCGCAATGGTGTCTAGTCAGCTATCTATAAGAAATCCATATCAGCATCTATCTTATGTGGCAAGCAATTAAATGAAGAGAGAGAGCGCTGCTATCTATAGACCTGTAGATTGTCTATTAATTAAATAAAGAAAGAGAGGGAGAGCACTCTATTAATTAAAAATAGCTATAGACATCTATATAGATTCACCATTGCAAGAGTTTACTATAGTATGATATATAGATGATATGGATTTTACTATAGAGAGCAATTATCTTTAACCATTGCGGATATCCTTAGATGGTTTTGTCTACCAATATAGAGTATATGTTCTGTCCTGAACAGCGCTTTAATACTTTTCCTCTTAATACATGTTGTACAGATCTTAAAGCAAGTAATCACCGGCTACCGTTTTATTCATGCTTTAATATTTATGCAACTGTCGAAAAGAAAAATATGGAAGTGTGATGCTTTCTTTATATATGTAATAAATATTCAGATTTACATTATATTTTTTAAATATATGTATTAGATATAGTGTTTATATATGATAATTAAAAAATACCCTGTTTCCAAGGACACCATTGGTAATTTGCCCTGTCCTGCCTAGGGCGGTGTAGGAGGCCAGATGATATCGTTTTTTTTTTAGCAGGGGACTTTCCAGGCAATACTACTGCTACTTGCAGATGCCATAGACATCTTTAGTACTGCATTTCTAGTTAACAGCGATCATGAGCTTTGCTAAGCGTACAAAGTTAAACTTCTCTTCTTCAGTGTCAGTGTGAAACAACTTCAGAAGATGTTTAAATTTGTTTTCTCGATTTATGTCGGTGTTAAAAAAATTCAGAAGATTTTTTGCGCAGTCAACCCTTCTTATGCCACATTGCTCGTTGGTGTGGTCCGATTGTCAAACGACTAATTGCATTTCAATGTAGAGAAAAAAAATGTTACTATATACGACAACTATAAATCTACCGTCAGGTCAAAAAATATACTCCTAGGCCACAAGCATGATGCTCTTGTCTAGGATTCGATATGGAGGAAACATCGATAGTGTTCTCAATCTCATTGCCAATGGCGTGTGTATTTTTTAAAACAACGACAACTTTGTAATTTAAATTAGCAATATTAGTTCTTCTTTACCATGTGAAAGTACTAAATTAAACTACACCATGTACGTAGTCACAATATACTATCTACAAATAATTTAGGCGCCAAATTTTACAGAAATTCAGAGAAGACAGCTCAATGTTCAGGACATGAGTTCCACGAAGGAATGGTGCAGGTGTGTACGTCAGTACGTGTTGCAGGGGCAGTGAAGATTTATTTCAACTTGTCGGTGTTTTGGAAACCGGCAAGTGAATTTGTAGGTTTAGGGGCCGCGCGGTCCCGCTCCCTGAATGGTTAGACCAAGAGGAGTCCAAGGTTTATACTGGTTCGGGCTGAAGGTCCCTACTCCAGTTTGTGAGGCGATCGTATATTGCTTCTGAGGCGGGAGGTCTCACGGTGCTTACAAGTGAGGATCGAGGTCCGGCCCCGGGTGCCTCGCGCGAAGGAGTTGGCTAAGGCGGTCGTGAATGTGAGACTTGGCGTTACGAATGCGCCCGAGTTCTAGGATCGCTATCGATTGTGCCGTCTCCCCGTTCCGGAGGGTCCTGCTTCCCCTTATATAGCTGGAGGAAGTAGGTTACATGGGGAAAGAAGGAAAAAAAGAAGAGGGATGGGGTTCCCTAAGTCCGGGAGTCTGGTCGTCTGCCTTGGTGTCTGATCCTCCGCCTTGGATTTAACGCCTGACGGAAGATGGCGCGCTACATAATGGGCCGATGGACACACATGGTGACGTATCGTTCCGCTTTGCCGGGAGCGGCACTGCGCCTCTGCGCCGGTCAGCGCCGACGCCGAGGGCGCTGGCCGGAGTTACCTTGGGAAGGCGCGCTTCCCTTCCCTACTCCTGTCTATACGACGGGTTCGGTGCCTGCCTTCGCCACCTACCGCCTCGGAAGCGGAGCCTCCTGGCTTTGTGTGGTCACGCTGAGGTGTTGTACCTACGGGGCAGGTGAACGGGGCAGAGATCGGTCTATGGCGATACGACGTCTGTTCTCCAGCGGAGATGGCCGGAGCCCAACTGGGGCTCCCGAGCGGTCCGACCCGCTGGTCGGATCGTTTTCCGGTCGTCCTGGCCGTGGCTTGGAGGGGGCGTCCGACCCGTGGTGCCGGTCGGGCCGCTTCTCGGGGCCGGTACGTTCGGAAATTAGGCATCTTTGAGCGGGGCCCCTAACTCGAAGCTTGGGCCGTGAGGCGGTCCATTCGTCTTTCCTGGGCCGCTGGGGATCCCCATGCCCTAGGTATCCGTCACAACTAGCTATGTGCCTTGCATTGTAACAGAAATTCAATTTACGATAAAAAATTTATTTACAAAGAACGCTGGCCAAGGCAGGTAAAAACACTGATAAAGATGGATAGTTTTGATGAAGTGATATAAAAAAAACTCTTGCTTTATATAGTAGAAATTTTTATATATCACTACTAGTTGTGAACGGAGGGAAGGAAAGTTCTTTTGACTCTAGGGTAGGGAGTATTTCCAGATTTTCCATTGAGGTGACCTCCAATGACCTTACGGCAGCAGGCAGGCAGTACCTGCCTCAACGTTGAAACTATTGTTTGTTATACGAGTCTTGACAAGCACCAATTCCAACGACCCAACCGAAAGTTTTTCATGGCATTGAAAGCTATAGGCTTTCCTATCCACAGGCACCATTGGGTTTGGGTTGGCTGGCTTGGTACGGTTTTGTTCTCGGAGTTTTTGGCTTTTTTTTTTGTTTTTTTATCTAATCTTTTTGGAAGTTTGATCTTTTATAATTGGAAATTTGGTCTTTCCTCGACCGCATAAGCATCGAGAGGTTACACGTGTTATCTAATATAATATAAGACTGTAGCAAATCGCCTGTTTAATATGGTAGCATAACAATCCACCTATTGCTGTATGGAAGCGCAGTGTCTACCTAGTTTAGAAGCGTGGTGAATGCTTAGTGCGGTTAAGAAGGTATTGGATTTACAATTGCAGCCGGATAAAAGCCAGACCGATGGACAAAAAAAACCCAAAGGTTCTGGTTCCTCCACAATACTCTGGAGAGAGATTGTGTATGGAGCTTTGTAGCAGTGTTTCTGCCCTTTGTCTTATCTTGACCATCAAAGTAGGGAGTAAGAGAGTATGGACTATTTAGTAGTATCCAAACCCGTACACATTCGTACTGCATTCAATTCAATGTTTTGTACAAGCAGTAGTAATACTGCTGACATGTTGCATTTCTGAATACCATGACATGCTAATCCAGCAAACGCCTACAAATTTCAGTAGTTTACATATAGTGGAGTAGTAGTACTCCCGTACTCACCCTGCAGCCTTTGAACAGTGCAAGACATATTCTTTACGGAGAACTAGTACTTCTGTCTTCATTGGGAATCCATCTTGTCTTGCAAAATGTAGGCAAATGCAATGGTTGGCGTTCGATTTCTGTTCATCCTATCGGACGCCTCTTATAATATTTTTTGTCAACGCGTGAAATATTTTTTTGAACGCTTGCAATATCCGTTTACTGTAGCGAATTTCACTGTTTGTCGAAGAAAATGTTGCACGCGTTGTAACAAAATGTTGCACGTGAAGGAAAAAATGTTACATTGCGTTCGAAAATTTCGGTTGACCAAAGTACAAGTCATTCCCAATTTGTTCTTGTTTGGGTTCCTAGATGAGCACTGTTGTTTGTGTAGTGGTAATGGTAGTACTAATAATTGATAGTACAACGAATCCCCTGAAATGTTCTTTTGTTCGTCTGAAACCAAAGATATATAGCTGTCCGGTGACAAGAATGACGCAAAGACAGATTTGCCAAGACAACCACCCCAACAGTATGAGAAACCAGCCAAGATTTCACACTAATGCCTGAACTCTCTGAACCAACTCATGTGCTTGTTGTGCACTACTCATGCATAAACGAGACAGTTTAAAGCCAAAAAAGTTTCCTTGTGAGAGAAACCCAGCAGCACACTACATGGAGCAAGCTAGCTAGCATGTTGTTACTTCTCGTACATAGTTTGGAACTAATCCAATGAAGCCTTGTTTGTGTGTGAAGAGAGAGATGCATGAATGAATGGGGTCCTAACAAGAAAAACATGTGCCACCAACCCCGACATGTTCCACACGATAAGCTTAGGAGGAGCTCTCACCCAATAGGCCTTGCATTGCATGCACAAGAACAAGGAACTTGCCCATTGGCTAGCCTACCATGCATGTAGTAGAAAAAAAGTGGTAAAGTGGTAAATTGGGATCTTTACCCCTTCCTTAAGCAAAGTAACCTGCTGAAGCACTTCAATTCAAAAGTGTAATCATCTTCTTCTTCTCAAGTCCCACCAACAGTGAGTCCCACGGGTACTGCTCTCTCCGTACATGTGATTCTACCTTTTAAGTTTCGTTTCTAAATATATGTCATTCTACAATTTGAGACCAATTTTTAACAGTTTTTTCTTTTACATATTCCTACCCTTCATAATTCGTGATATTATTTATTATTTGTAAAGTACACTAAGGCCAGTCACAGTGGAAGTTTTATTACCATTTAATGAGGTGACACATCAGTAAAAATAGAACGCATCGTTTCATTCCACGCATTCTCACACACTGACACCGAATGAAACCGCACCAAATGGAATATTTGATCACAACACCATGCAATAATTAAATGATATGGCTAGTCTATGAAACTGCGAAATGAAACTGTGCATTGAGAGGTTTTGTTTTATTTATCAATCCAAACCCTTTTAGATGATATCGTACTCTTAAAAACCGTGAAATGAAACTTATCATTGAGAATGGCGTAATACATACTATCCTAAAGTAATAAATAAGCTGAGGAAGGGAAACGATTTAATTATTACCATGTTAGATAAAGCACAGAATCCCAAACCTTTGTCTATTCACGAAAGGAGCGAGCAGTATACTGCTGTTGCACTCATTCATGCATTATTAACTCATCACCCACCCCTTGTTTGGAAACCACTGTCCACTCTTGCCCTCCATAACACTATAGCTAGTACTCCTATACTAGCCTTTTTCTCACTCATTCTCTCTCTCATTCACTCCTCTCTCTCCAACGGATGGAGATCCCTCTGGTCGGTGGAGACTTCAATTTAAGTGTTACGAACCATCCAACCAGAAAATGATTATCCAGACTTTCCGTGAGTACAGTGAAAAAAATATTGTGCAGATTTTTTTACTATAGCAATACTGTATGATCTAATTCGGATCGTCTATTGCCTCGATTAAATGATCCACGTCTAACAGAGATTGCATAAGTTGTTATCCTCAAAAGACTGCAGTGGAACTCAAACTACTGTTCCTCACATATTCCCCAAACCCCTTTACATTTCTACCCTTCTCTATCTCTCTCTTCCACTGGCTTAAAAGGGGAGTATTTATCCATCTAGCTCAAGGCTTACAACTTGCACAAAGAAAGAAACAAGAGGGAGAAAGAGGCCAGGTTCTCAAGAAGGGAGGTATAAGAGGAGGCAGAAGCAAAGAGGAGAGCTGGTAGCTAGCAAAAGCTCCTGTGTGAGAGAGGGACAGATAGATCAATGGAGCTATTCCCTTCCCAGCCGGATCTCTCCCTCCAAATCGGCCTCCCCACGAGTGCAACACCCCATGGCCATGATCACCAGCACGCCCTAAACGCGAGGTTCTTTGCACCTCCTACTGCTAGTGGCAGCGGCAACCCTGCCATGGCGCCGTCGCTGCCGCTTCCAATGCCGGTACCGGTGCCGGTGCCGGTGCCCATGCCGCCCAGAGCTGCCGGCGCAGGCCACGGCGCCGGCCTGTACTACCACTCCCACCCCGACGGTGCCATGCTGAGGGCCATACGGGGCGTGCCGCTGTACCAGAACGCCGCGCCGCCGTTCATGGCGCCCCCGCCGCCGTTGCCGCCGCACGCTGCCGTGGCGCCATGCTACTGCGAGCCGTGCCATGTCGTTGGCGCCTGGCGCAGAACGGGGTGCGGCGCCGGGGGCGCGCGCGGCGGGCTACCGGCGAAGCGCGCCCTACGCGCCCCCCGCATGCGATGGACGTCCACCCTCCACGCCCGCTTCGTCCACGCCGTCGAGCACCTTGGCGGCCACGACAGTACGTAGTATTTGCTTGCACGCTCTCGATCAAACACTTACACGTGTGCTTGTTTATATCTTGTGTTCGTTCATGTCTAGTTCTCGAGTACAGTTCCTGTACTGCACTGCAAGTGTTAGGTTTGGTTTCATGACACTTTGCTTAATCTTCTTGTGATGTTTGTGTTGATAATCTCCCAGGGGCAACGCCAAAGTCAGTTCTTGAGCTGATGGATGTGAAGGATCTCACCCTGGCTCATGTCAAGTCTCACTTGCAGGTAATTAAGTACTTACACACCTCCTTTTAATTCTATTTGGTAGTAACTTCGTAGCAGTAGACCAGTGGTAACTTGTTTGGTGTAATCAAATTAACCGTGAGAAAGAAAATAAGTTACACAAACACATGCATGGATCTGTTCATCTGCTTGGTCTCTCCTCTGTCTTTTTTGCCGTAGCAGTGCTAGTTACTACTCCAGTACTCCTACACACTGCTCAATGCTGTAGTGTACATACATGCAACAGATCACCAGACAGACAGAGAGAGAGAGAGAGAGAGAGAGATGGCCAAACCCAGATGGTGTTAAGCAGCAACAGTGCCACCCTCTGTCTTCTTCTGCATCTCTTGTAATATCATGGAAACTTCTCCTTAGCTAGGTCAAGTCTTTCAAGCAAACATGAAAGTTTCACATCTATGGCAATGGCATGGCACCCTAGCTAACCTAGATGGCTAGTACTTGTGTACTACTGGCACACACACACACACATCACACACAAATACACTGATCAACTGCAGTGTCAATGTGAATGGGGTTCCGTTCGTCTGATCAGTCTTGATTTGGTCTCTCTTTCTATCCCTTAAGCTGTCATGTCAAATCTTGCAGCCATGAACTTTATGCACCTGCAAATCTTGTGATTTGCCTAGATTCCTGATTTACCCCCACAAGTAGAGAAAGATAGATAAAGATAGATATACTTGCCTCTAAATTACTAAATATCTTTGGCCGTGTTGCTGCATGCTGCAGATGTACAGGACTGTGAAGAATACCGAAAGGCCGGCAGCTTCGTCAGGTGAATAGTACATGCAAATATGTGATACGCTTTGCTCGCGCTTTGGAATAGATGCTTACATAAACCTTGCTTTAGCCTTCCATTTTATTCTATTCCATGTGTGCTTCTCATCGCCATCATCTTCTTCCTCTTCACCGTCACAATTGTGTTGGTATATTCTGATATTGTAGTGAACCAATGTGCTAATGTGTCATTCCTTGTTTGGTTTTCCTTAATTTGCATGGGAACAGACCAGGTTGACGGGTTTGAGAATGGGTCGGCCGGCGAGATCTGCGACGACAACTCGCTCAACCTGCATGGTGGCAGGCCGGAGGCGGCAGCGTCACATGGAAGCTTAGCCTGTAACGATCATGGGAGCAGCACAGGTGCTCATGGCGCCCTGTGGAATAGTTCCTCAAGGTGGTTACCACTAGCTTGTGTGTGCACATATACAGTATGCAGTACTAGTAGTAGTAGCTTGTTGCCACAGTATTCCCTATATGCGCATACATGCTTGTATAGAAATTCTATGCTGCTGCTAACTTTTTCTTGTATGAATATGGTAAAAGTAGGACTAAATTACATGGATCAAGCCTTTTGATTGATGTCACCTCACACTGTCATCTCTTGTAGATCACTTTGCTACTTTAGGCCGGCATGTAAAGTAAGAAGCAGCCTCTTTAACCCACATGCACATCCCCAGCTTGTTGCTCCTACATTAGAATCAGTTCCCAATAGATAATGTGATCTCATCAGAAAGTACTACTCATGGAGACCAGCAAAACTTTTGTCATGGATCACCTAGACATAAGTATGCTTCAATTATGACTTCATTATGTATATGCCCATGGCACTTTTCTCAGCTTAATTAGAGTGTTCATAGAAACAGCAACCAAGTACTCCGTAATTGCTAGTAACATGCTAGGAGCATGTTTTTATTAGGACAAGACGTTTCCAAACTCCTAGCTTTTCTTGGCCTCATTTTTATTGTCAATATTTACGACAGCCTTAGATATTAGCTAATGCATGCATGAAATGATCATGTTTTTTTAAAAGAATATATTGCAACTAAACCCCAACACAATTTAATGGTAGCTCTCGTAGCTACATTTACTTGTGATGTTTTTATACATGTTCTGGAAACGAATGAGCTAACCAGAGTTGCATGCATTTGCTGGTGGAACTGTACTGTCTGCAGGGAGGACTGGTCTGGATTCCCTAGCGAGTCCAACAACGGAAGCTTGCAGCAGTCTTTCAAGGTACGTACAAACACATATAACCAGTGAATTTGTTTCAACTAACAGAGCTTAAGTGTAACTAAAACAGCTGTAAATCAAACGATGATTACGATAATAGATCAAACTAATTACGTACTGTCATTGTTGTGCGTATAGGATCATATGAAATCCAAGAGCCTAGAGATCCTGTCAGACATGAACTCCTGCATGTCGGAGACGACGTCGAGCGCGAGCGAGCTGAACCTTGAGTTCACCCTAGGACGACCGCACCACCGGCCAAACTGAAGATCTGTCGGCATCGTCATCGTTGTCGACGAGAATTAGGGGCACTTTGCATGTTCATCACTCATGCTTACATGGTCCCAAAGAGACACCATCTTTCACTGTTGAAAGGAAGGTGGTGAAGGACAGGGAAAAGGAAGGAAAGCTAGCTAGGGTAGTGGCGGTAGAGGTGACAGCTAGCTAGCTACCATGGATTTGTAATCGAAATGGGGTTAATGTTTAGGACAATCTAAAGGGCTTTTTGCAGTGTGGTAACAATGAGCTAGGGGAAGAGAAAGGGGAAAAGGGGTGGCCTGTTCTTGCTTTCTACTGCATCACATGTCCATCGATCCATGCATGGCAGTATGAGCTTTGCTCGATAGATAGTAGCTTTTGTAGCGTTCACAATAGGGAGAAAAGAGAGATAAAGTTGACAGTCGATATGCATGCAGTGCATGCTATGGTTCATTCTTACTACCAGTAGTCTAATATGTTAACTGTGTTTAGTTACCATTCTGAAGCATGCATATTGAATTAGGAAATTAATAAGCAACCTGTACAACATTGTGTGTGCCCTTCCATGCGGTAGTTTGATCATTTTTGTTTTTTGAATCTTATTTAGCCGGAAGCTCTAGCTTTGCACTTAAAGAAGGAATGAGCACCGTGGACAAGTCTTGGACCCGATGCAAAGTTATCCACATCATGGTGTTTAAAAAGACCATCTAAAATAGAAAACTAGTTTAAACGTGACTTCCATTTAATTAGTATATAGTTACTCTCCTTATGCTCTCACATTAAATCTTTAAACGTGACTTCCATTTAGTAGTTACTCTCCTTACGCTCTCATATTAAATCTTTGCCATGAATAATGAAAACACTTCAGTTAGTTCCATTGGAAGGAGACATACAATTTAGTACTATCTATGTATTCTTCCGGTGGATGTGTAGGTTAAAAACTGGGAAGTCCATTGTAGAAACTGCACGAGGAGAAGAAGAAAAACGAGACCTTCAATTACATACACAAAAATATTATCTAAGTGCTCTTCCAATGTATGGGTGTAGCTAAAAATACAAAAACACTACTACATAATGGTATAACACTGTCGTATCATCTGAGTCAGTTTCCAAATTTTCAGAAAAAACCGATTGTGACAGATGATTCAGCAAGCACTACTACAGAACCGACCTTTGCTATCGCCCATCAAGACGGTTAAGATTTAACCGGACCGATAGTTAGATCGATCCGGTTCAACGGCTCTGAACTGCGGAGCGATTAGTGCGGTTGAAGACACGAACCGATCGATGAGATCACATCGATGCGGTTCGTGTCACGAACCCATCGATGTGATCTCATCGCACGGTTCGTGTCTTCAACCCGCATCGAGTCCCAATTTAAACTTCTTCCTCCTCCCGCTCGCTGCGGACCAGATCATTCGGTCTTGCGAAAAGAACAAAGGAGCTTGCCAAGAGCTTGAAGGAAGGGAGGTGCTGCCCAAAATTTCAAAATTTTGGTCATTTTTCTCACAACCAAGGTAGCTAAGGTTAGTAATATCATTCCTCACTTCATTTGGTGTTAAATGGAGCCTCTTTTTGCTTGAATTATGAAGAAAATTTGATCTTTTCCCATGATTGATCAAAGATTATGAATGTAGAGGGAGGTGCTGCCCAAATTTCAAAATTTTGGTCATTTTACTCGCAACCAAGGTAACTAAGGTTAGTAACATCATTCCTCACATCATTTGGTGTTAAATGGAGCCTCTTTTTGCTTGAATTATGAAAAAAATTGATCTTTTCCCATGATTGATGAAAGATTAATATGAATGTAGAGATCTAGCTTGATCTTTTCAAATAGGATACAAAAACTTGTTGTGTAAGCTTAGAATTTGCTTGGATTATAATGTAGCTCGCATTTAATGTGTGGATCTAGCTTAAATTTAGGTTTTAGTTCCATCGATCGATGAAGGATGAGGTTTGGTTGCACGTAGTCGTGGGGAGAATGGTGCATGGAAATCATGGAGTTTGGGATCTTCAAATGGCAATGGTTATGTGGAAAAGAAGAAATTTAAATTCATTTACTAATTAAAATAATATCGAAATATGAATGGCTTTATAGAAAATATAAAATGAGTTCAATATTTGAGAAAAGTTTTCAAAAATACTTTGGAATATTTTAAACTTAGAAAATTACTTCTAGTATAATTTTGGTTTTAATTTCCATCAAGAAATTATTTTTGAAAACATCATTAATTAAGTGCTAGAGATTTAGAAAAAATAAAAATAAATGATTGAATAATAATTTAGAAATTTTTAGGGTGTTACAATTTCAACAGAATTTGCAAACAAAGTCGTCGTGAATTTTGTTCTTAATTTTGAATCCAGACTGATCGACCAATTCTTTTTGTAGGTTGCAAAAACTTGTTGTGTGGGTTTATATTTTGCTTGGATTATTATTTAGCTCGGATTGAAGGTGTGGATCTAGCTAATATTTAGGTTTTGGTTCAACAATTCATTATCGGAAAATGAGGTAATGATTATCTTGATGTAACATAATGTAGATGGACCGGCGATGGATGTACATGGATCGACGCTCCCGGAGTTCTTGCGGGGTTTGCAAGATTTTCTTCGTCTTGCCGATGCACACACGACGTCGGGCTACATATGTCTGTCCATGCATAGACTGCAAGAATGAGAAGGAGTGGCCAAAATCCAGCCACCTTCACTTTCATTTGCTCACAAGAGGTTTCATGTTAAACTATATCTGCTGGACCAAGCACGGTGAAGAAGAGATTATACAGGAAGACGGTGAAGAAGAAGAGGCGGACAACACGGTTCGTTCGAAGATACATTGGGGGAGTGTGGTGATGATGACCTAGACCAGATGCTGCGTGATGGAGAGGGAGAATACATCGATGAAAGACAGTACGAAAAGTTCCAGCGCCTATGGGAGGACCACGGAACACTGTTGTACCCAAACTGTCGACAGGGCCATAAAAAGTTGCGTACCACACTAGAACTGATGCAATGGAAGGCGACCAACGGATTGTCTGATAAGGGATTCGACGAGTTGTTATGCCTCATAAAGAAGTGACTTCTAGAGGGGAACACACTGCCCCAAACTACGTACGATGCCAAACAAGTTGTCTGCCCTTTGGGGTTGGAGGTACAGAAGATACATGCATGTCGTAATGATTGTATCCTTTATCGCAATGAGTATGAGGATTGGAAGCTTGTCCGTGTGCAAAACTGCGGTATAAGACCAGCGTGATGACCCGGTGAGGTAGAGGGCAGCGAAGAAGAAGAGACCTCTGCTAAGGTGGTGTGGTATTTCCTGTAATCCCCCGGTTGAAGCGTTTATTTGCGAACAAAGCGCATGCCCAGATGATGCGTTGGCACAAGGAAGACCGTTAGGACGACGGAAGGCTAAGGCACCTTGCTGATGGCTCCCAGTGGAGGAAAGTCGATAGAACATACCCGGACTTTGCTGAGGATGCAAGGAACATAAGGTTTGGGTTGAGTACGGATGGGATGAACCCGTTCGGCGATATGAGCAAGCGATACAAAGACTTGGCCCGTGACTCTATGTATCTACAACCTTCCTCCTTGGTTGTGTATGAAGCGGAAGTACATTATGATGCCATTGCTTATCCAAGGCCCGAAGCAACCTGGAAACGACATTGATGTGTACCTCAAACCGTTGGTTGAAGATCTATTAACATTGTGGAACGATGGTGTACGTGTATGGGATGAGTACAAAAGAGAGCACTTCACTCTACGTGCATTGCTATTCGTAACCATCAACGACTGGCCTGCACTTGATAATCTATCGGGCCTATCTATCAAAGGATATAAAGCCTGCATCCACTGCTTAGAGGATACGGACAGCAAGTACCTAAAAAACTCTCAAAAGGTTGTGTACATGGGCCACCGTAGGTTCCTCCATATGAAGGACCCGTTACGGAGGAAGGGTAAGAATTTTGATGGGACGAGAAGAAAACGAAGAAGCCCATGCATCGCGATGGGACGCTTGTATTTTCTTTGGTAAAGGATCTGAAAGTAGTATTTGAAAAAGGTCCGGTAGCAAACCCGTTCCGTTGAACAAGGTCACACGAAGGCCATTTGGAAGAAGAAGTCAATATTTTGGGACTTACCTTCATCGAAAGACTTAGAGGTCCGCCACTCATCGGACTTCATGCATATCACGAAGAATGTCTGCGTGAACCTACTAGGTTTCCTAGATATGTACAGTAAGTCAAAAGATACACTTCAAGCACGAAAGGACCTACTGACTATTGGGACTCGTGAACGACCTACATCCGGAAAAAGAGAGAAAGGACAACATTACCTCCACCCCATGAGCTACACTCGAGCAAGGAAGAGAAAAAAACATGATTAAGTTCTTGAGCAGTGTGAAGGTCCTTCGGATACTCCTCGAACATAAGGAGACTCATAAACATGAAAGAGAATAAAATCGTACATAAAATCCCATGATTGTCATGTGTTGATGACACTGATTGCTCTAGTGGCGGTGCGAGGTATTCGCCAGATTGGGTATGAGGGACAATCATAAAGTCGTGTTCGTTCTTCAACGCGGTGTCGCAGAAGGTCATCGAGCGAATAAGTTATCTAGTGCGCATGATGACATGGTCAATAGTCCGTTAGCCTTGAGATGATCTTTCCTCCATCCTTCTTTGATATTATGGTCCATCTCATGGTCCACATTGTTAAAGAGAAAGAAATTCTCGGACTGTGTTCCTCCACAATATGTTCCCTTTCGAGAGGTACATGGGTATCCTAAAGAAGTATGTTCAGAACGGTCTCGCCTGTAAGGTCGCATTGCTTGCAGGTGTCAAGACTGAGAGGAGGTGATCGAGTTTTGTGTTAGTTACATGGATGATCTGAATCCGATTGGCGCCCCTATATCACGCCATGAGGGAGGCTACGGGAAAAGGGACTTTAGGGAGAAAAGAATCCTATAGCGACGATCTACTTGCATTTAAACAAGCACATTTCACGGTATTGAAACAAGCAATCAGAGTGGCTCAGTATATCTATGATCACGAGATGAGTCTACGCGCCCAATACCCGAGAGAAGTCGATAAGTGGATCGCGATGGAGCAAATGGATCATTTCGCGCTTGGTTACAAAAGCAAGCTGTTGGGCAAGCGACAAACGATGAACAATTGAAACTCTTGGCTCGATGACCATCCACAACAATCATATCATTCCAAGGGTATGAGATAAATGGGTACACATTTTACACGATAACCCAGGATAGCAAGAGCACCAACCAAAACAGTGGCGTCCAGATAGATGCCTTGGACAAAATGGAAAGATGGACACCTACTATGGTTTCATAGAGGAGATCTGGGAGCTGGAGTACGGGCCATTAAAAGTCCCTCTATTTGGTGCCAATGGGTCAAACCGCGGTACCGTGGATATCGATAAGTATGGTATGACAACTGTGGACCTCAAGCAAGTGGCCTATAGGGATGAACCGTTCGACTCGCTAATGATGTGACATGTATTCTATGTGATGGACATGGACTGAGAAACCTAAAAAGCGTATGAGAAGACTAGCGAGAGCGATCACCAAGGTGCCACGTGGTTCTTCCAGGTAAAAGAACGATTGTCGGAGTTGAGGGCGTCACGGACGAAGAAGAGTATAATCAGTTCGACGAGCTGCCTCCTTTCACGGTGGACATAGACATTAGTGTCCTGAATGATACAGAGGAAACTCCCTACGTACGCCGCGATCATAATGAAGGATCACTTGTAAAAGCAAAGTGTGTTAGCAAATAAGGATTGCTTTGCTTTCTTTTGTTGTAATATACTACTAACATACTAGTTGATCACATTCCTCTAGTGGTTCTCCTCTTGCTCCGTATTTTGTGTTGAAATTGTACTAATATTTGACTAACAATATTGTTCAAAGTCTCTCTCTAGTGGTTCAAGATCTACCATACTTAGCTCAAAACCATCAACTAAACAACCCTTACTACTAATACTTGTGTATTTTCAACCACTTATCAGCGGCAAGACTAAAACACCAAACAGTTTTAACCAGCAAAACCGTACTACTAATACTTGTGTATTTTCGGATCAGGAACAGGGACATAACAGCTTCTTGTTTTTGCAACAAAACATCAACATAACAGCTTCTTCCCAGGAGCAGCCAGGGGAGCCCGCGCTCAAGCGCCTCGTGCTAGCCAAGGGGGAGAAAGTATTCACATCGGTCCCGGTTGAAGACACGAACCGGGACTGATAGTGCCTAGGGCTACGCCGGGGCCGACTCATCAGTCCCGGTTGGTGTATCCAACCCAGATCGATGTGAAGAATCGATCCGGTTGAAGACACCAACCGGGACTGATTGTGCACCTATAAAGCCCTCCCGCCGCCTCTTCTTCCCCAATATTTGCTACTCCCGCTATTGTTCCCCAATCTCCTCCTCTTCCCGCTCGTTTGCAAAGACCTCTGACGACCTCCTCGCCTCCAACGACCCGCCGCCGTCCCCTCGCCTCCTCCGCTTCCTGCCCGCGACCCGACCGCCGCCGCCCTCCTCGCCCGACGACCCCACCGCGCCGTCCTCGCCTCGTTCGCGAGCCATCGTTGCCTCGCCTCGCAGCGTGAGCCACTGTTGCCTCGCCCGACGACCCCACCACGCGCCTCCGACGCCGCTGCCGTCCTCCTCGCCTCGGACGACCTCGCCTCCGTCTTCCTCACCTACGGTAGAGCCTCCGTCTTGTATGAGCAAGAAGGGGTAAAGCCAACCTAGGTTTAAGTGGTAAAGCCATTCGATTGATTCAGGATGGAGGGAGTATGTAGTTGGAAGATTGAAATGTTTTCTCGATATCTTGCATTTGATCCTTGCTTGGTGGATTGATTCGGGATGGTGGATTGATTCGGATCGGAGGGAGTATCGATGATTGGTGTGCTCTGTGATGATTATGGGTTGTTTAATGAGTATGATAATTAATCTGTGAGTTAGGCCTTAGACTGTTAGTCTTGCATGTTAGTTTATCACTTGAATACTGATCTGAACATTCATGCTTGCAGTCTATGTGCTGATCTGAATTGAAATCTGAACTTAAAACATTAATTACGAGCTACATGTATGCATGCTGCTTCTGTCAGTAGCTTGCAAAGGGGCCAATCTACAAGACTTGGGGACCTTGCAAGAGTGGGATTATTGTTTGATGAAGATTGGGTTTAGCAAGACCATTTGTGACAACAACAATCTTTAACTGACATTTAATTGAGTAGTTAATTTGTTAACTTGTCAATTCTAATATATGTATGCCATGTGAATCTTGTTCTGGTATGCTTTAGATCTTGCTGCTGTAAGTTCTGGAATCACCTTGTTGCTATCAGTATTCTCTAATTTCGCTATCTGTTGAAACTGGATTAAATTGTTGTCTCTGTTTAATTCACTTATCTGTTAGCAAGCTTATTTCTATTATCCTGTCAACGCTTTCTTGCGTACCTGATTCATTAGATATATATTAGCATTCAATTCTCAATTAATTACTCTCTTGTCTGTTAAAGTGTTGAAATATTGTTTATTTTCAATAAGGTTGTCACAAATTGGTCAATGATTTTTGTCCCTTGTGACGAGGACGGTCTTTAAGGCAACCCGTTATCTGAGAACAATACAAATTAACAACTAGAGCACTATGCTAGTTGTGATGTCCCTTATACTTGTCATTGTTAGGCAATGCTACAGATACTTGTTCATGAGTTTGTATACTTTGATATTAGATCATATCTTTGTTCAGCGCGAGACGGGCCAAGAACCTCCAAGTAATCCAGACATCATCAGCCCCTCCGGGCAGCGAAGCAGCTGCACTTCCGGTGGGCTGGCAGAAGCGGACTTGGACAAGTATCCCGTAGACGACATCACACAGCGGACACCTTGTGAGCTGCATATCCAAGCGCGAAACCTTACCTTCAAGGCGGCCGATGGTATGGCTTACCCATTAGAGCCGGGGCAGCTTATCCATGGCCAACAGATACCGTTAGGATACTCCAAGGTCTCGGTGGAGGAGGTCTGCCCAGGGTACAAGGACCTTGACCTCGAAACTCCTGGAGGTGACGGGACTACGAAGCTAGGAGAGGCAGTACACACTTTCATCCTGTGGCGCAAACGGTACATAATTTTTCGAGATAACATGGACATGTCCTCACTGTGAAGAAGCCCGAGAAGAAACCCGTCTCCTCCCAAGAAGGCGCCGACTCCTACACCACCTCCTCGCGCATATAAGCCCGACAAGAAGCCCGTCTCCTACACCATCTCCTGCAAGATATAAACCCCGAAGAAGCCCGTCTCCTCCCAAGAAGGCGCCGACTCCTACACCACCTCCCGCGCACATAAGCGCCACAAGAAGCCCGTCTCCTCCCGTATAGGCGCCGATCAAGGAAAGAAGCCAGCTCGACCAAGAGCTCCCAAGAAGACGGGTCCTCCACCCAATACAAGAAGTCGGTGAACTTCCAAGCGGCCGTATGATATGAACGATGAGGAGACCAAGAGGGTGGTAAAAGGAGAGGTAACTAAATTTCTTAAACCCAAGTCACCAGAGAAGAAGGTTCAACACGCATGGAAGAATTTTATAAAGGCTTAATGACTATTAAAAATTTGAAGGATAAAAAGAAATGCCTCGCCAATCAAACTACGGCGCACATTGAGTAAGGAATGCCCCAAGAAGATGTCACCGAGGGAAGAGTAAGGAGATGCAACAATTCTTCCATGAAACCGGCCTTACCGCAAATCAAATATTAGGCCTGAGAAAAGATTGAGGTTGCCCAAGTAAAATGGTTATTTAAAATGGGCGGGTCATTGGTCGGGCATGAGGAGCTTGACTAACGACAAAGATGCGGAAATTTCATGAATGGTACTTGGACGCGACCAAGCATGGTCTACAGATGTTCGCTATCAAGTTTAAGCAACAAGATTTTTTTCGCGGTGAAGGTGAATTTTTTATCGATGGGACTACATATATGATCTATACAGATGAGGCGCCCTCGGCGTGAGCTTGATGGGTCGTTGGACTCTGTAAGTGTCTTAATTATTTACAAAAAACTATCGTGCACTTCCTTATACTATACTAACTTGCAAGCCTAACTAATTTCTTATGTAGCATGGAGATACAAAGATGCCGAAGGGATCGTATTTTCGACATAGGCTTCATGGACCCAGTAGTAATCAACGGGACAACCGTTAGAGACCACCCAAGCGAAACAGAGAATAACATATTCAATGCACTAATGGGTCAAAGATATAAGTCAAAGATATATCTAGCCTACTCATTTGAGTACGTGTTTTCGTACCACCTCATTCTACTCCTTTTTCATAACACGATGTTAGAACTAATTAGTTATCTACGTTGACACATCGATGTATAGTTTTCACTGGATTCTTCTTATGATCGAGCTAGATCGTAGCTTGATCACAATTATGGACTCGCAAAGGAGACCAGTTGAAAAGTGTCAAAACTTTATCGACATGCTCAATCGGTATTAATTCTTGTTCCTTTCATTATCGTACTAGTTCTATTTCCTTCAATTTGAAACAAATTCTAATCATGTACAATTCAGTAATCACATGTGTAGTGCATTCACGGTTCCGTGCTAAAAAACGGGCGTATTCAAGGAGGAATTTGACATTACAATTGCCACTCATGTACGTATATCATAATGCTAGCTTTTTAGTTAGTTAACTTAATTTCCTTGCATCCATTTCACGCTTCCAACTTTTTCCACCGCAGATCTTGACTCACCACGGGTAACAATTTATGCGGCTACTATGTATCGAAGTTTATGCACACCCAAACCGGACCGCCGACCGCATGCTAAAAGGCAACAAGGGGGTGAGTAAATATAATTACTAGCTTTAATGATGTATAGGTACTCCTTATATCTTGTACAAATTCAAGTATTGATTAGTTAATGACTTAACGATAGGTGCCTCAAAATTTGGCGGAACAAGGTTCGGAACTCTCGCCGGCATGAGTGAGAGCAATCCAAGAACAACTCGTCGGCTTTATTTACGATGAGGTCGTAAATCCAAAAGGCGAGTTTCACGAACGAAATTTTAACAGGTGGTGCCCTTCGATAAGACCAATGAATCGTCGTGGTTTAGACATCTACGGCTAGCAAGAGCGTCTTGGCGTAAAAGATCTCGATGAATGAAGGAAAAAAATACTAAAGTTGTAATTAAAGTTGTGTACATATATATTGATACATTAGACGATGAGCAGAAGAACAAATATGTGTACATATTTTAATACATTAGATGTAATTAAATTTGTTAATGAATGTTCAATGATTTAATTATCAGGCAAAGTGCATGATTGATTATCTGTGCTTTTAATTAGTTGTGATTTAACACACACACATATATATAATAGCTCTTGGAGAAATAGACCTATATATATACAAAACATCGATGCGGTTGGAGACACCAACCGCATCGATGTGGTCTCGAGGGTTCCGACGCCACGCCACGCGTGTGACTTGAACCGCATCGATACTCTATCAAGATGCGGTGAGGGAACCGGATCGATGCCTTTGAGCATCGATCCGGATAACTGTATCGGTTCAAAAACCGGTACTAAAGGCTCTTTTGAACCGGTACTAAATGCCCTTTCCGTAGTAGTGAAGGGTTTAATAATATGGTGGGGAATTATCACAATCGGTTCTCAGGCTAGAACTAATTGTGATGTAGCATTAGGCACATCACAATCTGATATGCCTCGCTAGGTTATATAATTTTCAGGCTAATAAACTCTCATCTGTTGTTGTTTTAGAGGCAAAAAAATGCCGCTGCCCTAAAAAAACACAACATACTCTGGTTAGAAGCAATACTTAGGTGAGAAATTATGAATTCCTCGAGGATGGGTGTTAAGAGGGTAAAGTTGAAGCCCTAACTTGAAGAGATTTCCCCTCAATTTTTCATCATTTGTGGTTTTCTTCAAAAGGTGAGCATTCATTTAAATCCCGTCAATTTTACATTAGGTAATTCGATATCTCACAGAGAGAGTTTAGATTGTCCTAGAATTGTATGTATCATATCAGATTTCACAACCTTTATTTGACAAATTGAAGGAACAAAAATGCGATCAGAGGAGGGAGAATGACCACAAATAAATTTTTCCTCTAAAAGTCAAACCACCAAAAGATCAAATCAAATAATTGCACAATTCAAACAGGTGGTTGGATGAACAATACCCTCCGACTAGGAGGTTAAAAGAACATCGCTCAGATAAACAAGAAAACTGCATTGATCAGTAGCACTGGTCGGATAAACAATGTTCGGGATGAACAGTGCTCGGTGAACAGTGCTGCAAGATAGTCAGTAGCATTGTTTGGAATGAACAGTGCTCGTGAACAGTGTTCGAATGAACTGTACTACGGGCTGGTCGGTAGCACTGGTTGAAGAACAGTGTTTGGGTTAATAGTACTAAGGACTGGTCGGCATCACTGGTCGGATGAACAGTGCTCTGTGAACAGTAATCAACATGATCTCAAAAACAAGAATCATTGTAACTTTTGAACGGCTGATTCAAAACCCGTAAAACTTTGTGTGTGTGTTCCGATGGATGTCAGAAACTTATTTTAACCTTCAAGTGCAAGGATTGATGTCAAAGTTCCTAACTTTTTCTAGTTTAAAAAATGCTGCACCAAACCGGGTCAAAAACACAAACTTCACCCTTAGCTTATTTGTGGGAATTGATGATCAAAATGCACTTAGATGACCTCTCACATATCACAACAAGTAAGAACATCGAAGAACAACCCTTCAAACAAATAAGAACGCGATCTACAAAGATCTTTCTTCTATTAAGCACATGGATCTGTTTCTTGCAGAAACTAAAAAGAAGAGGTTGCAAATTGCCTAGATGATTGGGATATAATATATAGAAAATTCATCCAGCAATCTTTTATCCTAGGCATGAGATCCAAAAGCACATAGAAAGAGGGAAGGCAAAACCAACAGTGCAGAAAGTAAATTGTAAGAATTTAAATGCTGAATTTAAAGCATAATGTAAATGTTGAAAGTAGATTTAAGATAGAAAAATGAAACTTTTATTTTTTTAGAATGAAGGTTTATAAAGCCTCACAACAAAGTGGGCAGAGCTCAAGTGAGCACCAGAACTTCCAAAAACCTTAAGGGAGAGACACCCCTCTCTCCCTCTCTATTTATAGCATACTAGGAGCAAACCCCCACCCTTGGATAACTTTCTTCTCCCAGAAGGAACATTATCAATGGCTAGAATTAATTCACATAACTATACATGGACTGACCCAAAACCTAACAACATAATGGGGTTTGCACGTTTTTCAAGACACACTAACTTGACCCGCTACTCTATCCTCCAGACCACGATCCAACGGCCCTTCTTGATCCGAGCAGCTCCAAGTTAGCATCTCATTCATTCCTTGTTTTTTTGGCTTGCAGCTACTCCCTGGCCTCAATTATCTTTGGCGACACCTTGACCGTTTGGACCTCAGCTCTCCCAGCCTAGTCCCGATCTCCTTCGCCTCACCATAACCTAGCTCTGACGTCATGCAACTATCAACAACAAGGAAACCCATCACATAGCAATGTCCAACAATATATGCAATCAAATCAACAAATAGCCAGAATGATACACAATTTGTCCCAACTAGTTTATAATCTTTTCCAACCAGTTCACAAACTGTTCCGATCAGTTCACAACCAGACTCAATCAGTTTACAGACTGATCAAATTCAAACTTGTACACCACAAGCTCAATTAGAGTCAATTACTCATCATAAACATGGGTAGACCACCACATAGTCTTTTAATCTCCCCCTTGATGAGTATATTGACAAACACAGAAAAGGAACATTTTGAGTTTGAAAAGGAAGAAAGGAGCAATTTGATTGCAAAGCCTCACTTAATCCAGAGCAAGAGAAAATAAAATCACGAATAAGCTGGCAAGGAGGATTTTAGAGTAAGAACCAAAATAAAAGCAAGTTTTTCACAAAAGCTGTAAAAATCCAATAACAACTCACAAAGGCTCAAATATGCTTATGATCCTAAGAATTAGCAAGTTGTTACCATGATCATAAGAACCAAGATGTATTCACATTTTTAACTTTTGCCTTTTTTACAATTTTCCCCTCTTTTGGCAATATAGACATCAAGAAGACATTTTCTCCTATTTCTCCCCCTTTTAAAAATGCACGCATGAAATACATCCTAAAAGAGCTTTGAGAATTATGCAAGTGATCACATAGATAAAGTATGACACTAAGCTACTCACGTTCAGATTATGCGAAACTAAGAAATGTCCAAGTGCAAAGGTCAAATTTTACTAGCAAGTACAAATATGACTATGTTATTTTTGCATGATTTAATAATTGCAACATTTAGCATAGTTTATAAACTAGAAGTAAAGCCATATAAAGGATCACATGGAAAACCTAGAGTTCAACCTACTCAACACTTTAGAAAAGCTAGATGTGCATACAAGGTTCTTCTAGCTCAATTATCTTCAATGCAAATTTTTCTTTAAGATTTCAAATAATATAGCAGGGTGTAAAATTTTGACATTATTTGTATTTTTACCCACTTATATTATTTGTATTTTTCAAGTGTAATTAACTCAAACCATAGTCAACCATCTTAAGAAGAATTCTTAAGAGGATGGTCTTGGTTATACACAATATATTCCAAGTTCATCCCAAGTACAACGGGAGACAGTCTCATGAATATAAAGTGTTGAGATCAATTTGCGCAAAAAGAGTCAATTTTTCTTATTTTTATTTTAGCACATAGATTTATGAGCATGTGAAGGACTCAACTATGGATCAACCTAACTTCACCCAAGTTTCTATAGGGACTCTTGTAGTAATCCAAAATTTCACAAATAATGGCATATGCACCTAGAGAGGAAACAGAACAAGTAAAAGCAACATGTTTCATCAAGTTTTCACTTAAAGCTTTAGTTTTTAATTTTTAACAAGCTTAGCAAGATCAAACAAAATGAATTTGGGCATATCTAAGCTAGCAGTTTTCTTCATAAAAGTAGCAGAGTGCATAGCATGAAGAGATGCTCATTTGCATAATAGATAAAGCTCATAAAAGCGGAAAATGAAGTCTATATGCAATGCATGAAGTCGATTTGTAAACTTCCCTTCAACAAGTGAATCAATTTTAAGCACAAATATGGTTTAAGTTAAGTTATTAATAGAATTAGATCAAGAAAGGTCCAAATGAACTCAAACGAAACTAGAAACACAAAATGAGAAGAAGTTAAGAAACTTCAAACTGGGTAACTATAGAACATAGAAAAGATAGTAGAAAATACTACGACTCAGACTTGCTATCACCTTTTCCAATGACTGACATAGGAAAGCTAATTCTAGATATTAAGCTAACGAGTGCACACAGGCCTTGTCTACTTAGGAGATCTAACACCTGCTAGACTTATAAGACTATGAGAGAACTCAACCTAGAGAGAAGAGGGAAGAGCTAATTGCGCATCATAACAACCTATAGCACAAGATGAGAGATCCATACAAAGCATACCAGAAGTCTAAGTGAAGTAAACTCACAACTCTAGAATCAAGCCCAATATCACCCAGAAGATGCAGAAAAAGGAAATACTAGAAGAAACCATATATAGTACATAGTATACAAACTAGCTCCCCTCAAGTGATGCCGTAAGGGCACACAACTCTAAGCTCTCCTCTCAAGTCCATGAACCTAGAACTATCCAAAGGCTTGGTAAAGATATTGGTAATCTGATAGTCACTCTCTATAAACTGAAGCACTATATCACCCTTCTCCACATGGTCTCTAAGGAAGTGATATCTAACATCTATGTGCTTGGTCCTGGAGTGCTTTACTAGATTTTTAGCAATGTAAATAGTAGAAGTGTTGTTACAAAAAAGTGAAACACTCTATATCTCTAACCCAAAGTTCCGCAAGGTCGATCTCATCCAAAACACCTAACTACAACTAGCTGTAGCGACGTACTCGGCCTCAGCGGTGGACTATGCTTCCTAGATGACAAAGAAACAAGAGAAGTGCTAATAAATTGGCAAGTGTTATAAGTGCTCTTCCTATCTATCCTACAATCAGCAAAGTCTGTATCGAAAAAGGCTCTAAGGGACATACAAGAAGAAAAGTACCAAATACCACAATCAATGGTAGCTCAAAGGTACCTGAAGATGCGCTTCACCGCTTGGTAGTGAGAGGTGTGGGGAGAAGCCTGAAATTAAGTGCACGGACATACACCAAAATTTTCCACTATTTGGTACAACAATAAGGATTTAGATAGTATATCATTTTCTAATAGAATACCCTTTAGTCTATCCAAATATATAAACAATATGATTTGTTCACCCTGTAAGTATATGAGAAATCACCAATTGGGAAAGGCTGTCATTGATGAAATTGCACATTTTATAAGTGAATCATACCCGAATGATGAACCTAGTATTGTGTATTGCTTTTCTAGGAAGGAGTACGAACAGGTTGGTGGAGACCCATGAATGCTTTAGTTTCTTTTATTTTCCGACATGTAACATAATTAGGGCTGGACGATCTAATACCTATTGCCTCTTCATTCAGTTTGAATTTGTGTTTTACATTCTTGTAGATTTTTTCTCTTCTACGAGGTTATGCAGGTGACTATTTTTCATTATGAACAAACTGTACAATAGTTGACTCCTGAATGCTCATAAGTGTTAACACCTTTATAGGGTTTATATACCATTTCATATACTAGATCAAGTAGAATTATGAGTTGTGAGATTACCAGCGAAGTTCATCACAAAATTATAATTTAGAACCATCTATTTTTATAATTAATCCATTGTATTTGTGATTTGATGAATGTGTTCTTTTTCTGTTCTGAATAGAATATTGAAAGTATAATCAATGCAGTAGTAGTAAGATTTTATTTATCCTATCTCAGCTTTTCCTCTATTGAAATGATGTAGTCAATATCTCTAGCGTTTCTTGCTCACTCTTCTTTATGTGCCTCTTTTTTAATTTGCTTTCTTTCCCTGTATCTTTCGCAATCTTCATTGCAGTGGCTTATTAGATCTTATTCAAAGGAGTTTGAACTTTCAGTGTTGTTATTCTGTAGAGAAATATCTCTATCAGTTATGACAAAGAACCGATATAGATAGTCTTAAATCACAATCGGTTCTTTTGACCAAACCGATACAGATGGCCTCTAAATCGCAATCGGTTCTTTTGTGCGAATCGATAGAGATGCATCACAATTGGTTCTTTTTACCTAGCCTATACAGATGGCCTCCAAATTGCAATCGGTTTTTCTCGGTGAACCAATATAGATGGCACTCAAATCACAATCAATTGCCCAAAAGAACCGATACAGATCTCTTTTATATCCCAATCAGTCTGACAAGTGAACCAACACAAATAACACTTCATTAAGCTTCACTTGCTGGACATTTCCCAACACACTCGATCACAGCTAGCTCACTCCCTCTCCCCTCCCGACTTGCCGACTCCTAGCACCACTCCCTCCTTGTCCAGCTGGCCTCCTCCACAACCCCCTCCTCCTACCGGGTCCCCCTCCACGCCATTGCCACCTCCACATCCCGAGTCCCCCTCCACGTCGCCCCCTCCACCTCCAGTGCCCCCTCCAGTGCCCTCCACCTCCCAAGTCCCCCTCCACGTTGTGGCCAACCTCTGCCTCCAGCGCCCCTCCATCCTCGGTCGTGCACCTAGGGTTTTGAGTGCAGAGGTAAGTATATTTTGCAACAATTTTGAATTTACGGCTGTATAGGATGATGAATGATGATGGAACACTGGTCTTGCTATATCCAAGCAATACCTTAAAACCAACAGCATAACCACATTCCATACCAATGCATAGCTTGACCAAGGTTGATTCATTTTTAGATTGGAATAAAAGTGAAATACAATGCTGCATCAATTCTAGTTACATAGTTTATTAAATAAATTATAAAAGGAAAACTATCTCAACGAAAAGCGAGTAAAAACAACCTACCATTTTGTCGAGAACCCGCCATGAGTACAATAGTCTGCATCATAGAACAAATTTTTGAGGAATTAGTAATGATATAATTATAATTTTGAATAGAACAGCACAATATAGGACTTGCTCCTACAAATTGCATACACATCGTAAACCCAACAATTTTCCCATGGTTAAGACATTTATATGGATTGTTCCCACCTAGTGAGCATGCTCAAGAAAATATGAAGGATAATGCATGCATCAATACTATGTCTCACCTTGTATCATTTAATCATTGTATAACAAAATTCAATAGAATTAAATAGCCCCTAATAAATTAGAATCAACATGCATGCTCTATCATAAAACACAATCCTAACCACGCTCCCATCAAAATAGGGCTCTGTTTTGTTTGGCCAAGGATGTTCAAAACAATATACATATTCAGTTGGGCCTAGTTTGTATGCATGCATCTCACTGCAATTCAAATTCCTTTTTATACTCAGAAAGGCCATCCTCCCAGCTTTTTATCCAAACTAGAGTCATTACAGAGATTCACTTCATTTATTTACTTTCTAGAGCATGCAATTATATCAAGGTTGGCATTTGGCAATGCTTCTTCGGTGTTCCAGATCAACAAGTGTCCCAATACATTTACATTGTGAACATTTAGTAAGCACATAAAGCACTTGTATGAAATCATGGAGATTAAAATTGCATTATTCATCCTAAAAAATTCAACAAGCTTTATGGCATTCCCTGTTTTGCAACCTTTCTTGTTAAGTTCACCAAGCAACTCCTCTCCGATTCCATCTTTATTTTGCTGATTAAATCTCTACTGGTATATTTTGATCACCCTTACTTCTTGAATTGAAGTTTATACGCTCAATGTTAGAGTTCAGGTTGTGTAACCTACATCTCCCGTTAACAATCATTCTTGAATTGCTCATGTTTTTTAAGATAATTCGAGGATATATGGTTTAGACAAGTTCCTAAGCTATTATATAACTGTAGAGAATATTTCGATAGCAACTCCTTGGTGTTCTCCAGATACACACCCTCTTGACTTGTTGTCGAGATGTGTATTTGAAGAATAGCAGGGAGATGCTGCCGAAATTTTCTCTAAAGTTGTACAATAGCTAAGAAACTTGTCTGAACCACATATCCTCGAATGGGATTAGGACCTAACCTAATTAGAGACTTGGAGTCATCGTTGGTATGTACTTAGTCGGTCAACATATATACGTTTCTTTAATATCAACCATTAATCTGTTAATCTGTTAATTTACTACAATATGCTAGTATAGTAATATACTATGAATTATCCATTAATATGTTAATTTATATGATTTATTGTCAAGTTGATATAATAGCTATGAATTGCTTTCTCTCATATGAAATATGTGCCCATGTCAAATATATGAATTGCTTTCTCTCATTAAGTTTAGGTTTGATATACATATTGAAAATATCA
Source organism: Guadua angustifolia (assembly GCA_036346375.1). Classification (NCBI taxonomy): domain Eukaryota; kingdom Viridiplantae; phylum Streptophyta; class Magnoliopsida; order Poales; family Poaceae; genus Guadua; species Guadua angustifolia. The sequence continues at coordinate 47,540,396 of CM070514.1, forward strand.
TAAAGAGAGAGCACCAGTTCATCGCCAGACAAAATAGAAGGTGATGCTGAGGGGTCGAGTAAGGTGAAAAATATTGAGGGGCAGAGTAAGATGAGAAAGGCTCGAGTATCGAATAAATGGGCCATAGGGAGAATGTCGCAGATTCTCCACTTTGATTCCACAAGGGCTTTGCACGGATCCTCACATGTATAAGGGGTAGTACCGATTGTTCCTCGGCCAAATGGTGAGGGAGAGAGTGCCGATCACGGTTAAGCGGAAGGAAGTTAGCTCCAAGCAAAATAATCGACTGTGGGACGAAGTTAAGGGGAAATGAATTATACCAGAGGAAGATAAAAGCAATGAGAGGTGGTACGTCTTGAAGAGAATGGGTGTATCTTTCAGGCACTTCAGAGTTATCATGCATAGTGTGTACATGCTGATAGGGGTGGGCATTTTTAAACCGAAACCGAATTACCGAACCGAACCGAATTAACCGATTATTTCGGTTTATTCGGTTTTCAGTTTTCGGTTCGGTTTTTGTTTTGATATAATTCGGTTTTCGGTATTCAGTTCGGTTTTTCGCTTTCAAAAACCGAAATAACCGAATAACCGAATAGTGCATATACAATACTACTTTTATAATATTCTTCCTAAAGTCACTAAATAATTCTCATGTTATAATACATTTATGCATATGTTTAGTATATTCATATGTTCTATTATGCTTATATTGTAATGACATATGAATATTGTGTGGGTTTATCCATACTCTGTATTGCAATATGAGAAGGACTAAATCTAATCTACCTAGTGTTATTCATATTTCGGTTAACCGAAAAACCGAATTAACCGAACCGAAATATTTCGGTTAATTCAGTTCGGTTTTTTATTTTTGGCCGAGAAATTCGGTTTCCAATTTTCAAAAACCGAATTATTTTAAAACCGAAAAATCCGAACCGATTTGTGAGACCCCAGATTTACCATCCAGAATCTCCTGTGTATTTCTGTACTAGTCCCAGATCAGTAGCTAGTACACACAAGGAAGCAAAGGAAAATCATAACCGAATGTAACAAGTAATAGCATAAATATAAAGTACGAGCCACATGGCTATTTATTACATCACCTGGTCACATGACCTGAGTTCATAGCAGCGGAAATAAATAACAAAAAGATAAAACCCAAAAGACTCCACAGGCGACGACTAGGAGCGCGCGCTTAGTTATCCTGGTGACCTTCATCAAACTCCTCGGTATAGAATTCTTCATCTTCAACTGCATCCTGGTAATTCTCTGAAGACAAAATTTTGTGTAGTATGTGAGTACAAACGTACTCTGCAAGTTTGGGAAAATGCAACATGTAGGGCTTTCCAAGGAAAGGCTTAATAGGGTTCTTTTGCATAAAGCCAAGTTTTATCAAACCATACATAATAATAATTTTCACAATGCACATTTTAACAATTATTTTAACAATTGAATTATTTAATATTCTAGTGAAGGTTCTATCCACCATCACTAGTATAAAGGCTCTATCCGCCACATTTAAAAGATTAAGGCAAACCAACTCATGACTCCATTCGTCATGATCAAAATAGATTCCATCTACCTGATTGGCTCAATCCGCCAAATAAATATCCGAGAGTTCTATCCACTCCCGAATCCCAAAACAAAACATCAGTTATTTTTAAAACCAAAACCAAGTCTACCAGTATGAAAGCATTCTTTGCTTTGCCCTTGACTGTAGGCACGGCTATTCGAATAGTTTTAACTCTGCAGAGGTGTACAGCTTTACCCACAAGACATGATCATCTCTTGATGCCAAGCGCTATGAACACACTTCCTTTGGTGTGCCGGGAGAGAGATCATGATAAGGCCTTTACAATGTATACGCCTAACCCGACTCACCCGCTGAGGTTTCACCGCTATTAGGGTTCCATCCGCCCATATAGAAGCCCCCTCTTGCGCCGTGTGGGAAAATACAACTTGCCTCCATCCGGCACCCACATTCCACCATATAGTGAGTCTAAGCCAGGTTTCTACAAATTACTCAGCCAGGTCAGAGCCCATTTGACATGTAGTTGCACGATAATGCTTAGAATGGGCAGTCATAAGCGTCGGTCCTTAAATTGATTAGGGCGGCTTTCACAAACCAGAACCAGTGCTCCATCCGCACTACCGACAAACCATTCCGCCTAATCTAAACCATTTTTATTTTATTTTTATTTTGCAATCACAGCAGCAATCTCTTTGCTACAGTTTCAATAAAACACATTTCAACAACATTTTCAAAGCTACCCATCCATAGGTATTTTAACCAATTCCGTAACTAAGCCAATCTAACGCACTAAACAAAATATATCACAACCTAATATGATCATGATATATCACAGCAACCTAGGGTTACAAATGAACATGGGTTTCAACATCAAGGTGGTATTATCAATTCGGATTAACTACCAAACTATATTTAACATCATCTTTATATAAATAGCAATGCATGTTGTAAAACTTTTGTAAAACATTTGCAAACCATAGGATCAATGTGCGTCATGGAGACTTACCTTAAATCGACGAGATGCGATGCGCAGATGAAGCTCTTCTTCTTCGCTTAAGAACTATGGCGACTTAAATGCGACTACGCCAGAAAGCGGTGCACACGAAAAGAATAAAATAAATTAAGCGAAACTAAAAATTATAATAAAAATCTTGGCAGATAGAGTAATGGAGGAAATGGAGGAGGACCAAGGAGAAGAGAGGAGGGTCTGTACTGGCTTGGGAGGGGGCGGCTGAGGGGAGGCGGCGACCGCCAATGGCCGGCCAGAGCGGCGGCGGCGCAGGCGCACGCATCAGTGGCAAGCGCAGAGACCGGCAGGCGGCGGCATGGCGGTGGCGCCGGCAGGAGTGGCAGGCGAGGCGGGACGAACGCGGCTCGACGGCATGAGCGCTGGCACACAGCAGCCGGCGACGGAGATCGAACGGCGCGAAAGCACGACGTCAAAAATCGGGCCGGCGGCACAACGTTTAAAACCTCTCGAAAATGCGATATTTCTCGAAACTAAGATGAGAACGGGATAGCTAGGATCATGGGGAGTCTACGGGTGCAAGGAATTGAATTAGTTCGTACCCAAATGGGAGAAATCGACGACGAACGGAGCGACGGCCGACGACGAACAAACTCGAAATCCGGGGTCAAACTGCAACAAAAATCAAATCCGATTGATTGGTTGTGATCACAGAAGCAAATGGCACAAAGTAACGCGGTTAGTTTGTCAAGAAACTCACCGGAGCAAGAGATGGTTCGCTGGTATCTTTGGAGGACGCCGAACGTCGGTTTTCGTGAGTTTTGGAGAAGGGAACGGCACAAGAGCAATGAGGTAAGGTGAGCACGGGGTAGAGGACGTTGATACGCACGTTTGAGAAGTGGAAGCTCGTCGTTTCGTTGAGAAACGGCCGAGTTATTGAAGTTTGAGTGCATTTCGGTTTCTACTTAATTAATCCAATTCCGACGAGTTAAAAGATGAATGGTCATGGAAAATGGGTTCTCCTCGTCTCCCTCTTCGCAATGGATCCAACCACGCATGATTTGGTGGAGGAAATAAGAAGTTATGATGATTTGAATTTGGAAAGCCATGAAACGTGCTCTCCAGAAGTGGCTGTCGGGAGGTGGAAGAAGATGAACAGTATCTGCCACGTGTCGATTTCTTGTTGGTTGAAAGAAATGAAGAGACAAAAGCGTGAGAAATAAAATAGTAAAAATGATCTAAAAATCCTAGAAAAATTCCTTAAAATATTAAAGATTATTTGGAACCCAATAAAATTAGTTTCACTGAATTTTAATGAATTTTGGAATTTAAATAATTCCGGAACGAATAAACTGAATTTGAGGAGACCGTGAGAGATAAAATAGCAAAGAGATTCTAAAAATCTTGGAACAATTCCCAAAATCATTTTAGAATATTTGGAACCTAATGCAATGGATTTTGAGATTTTTAGAGCATTTTGGAACTCGGGTGAAATTTCGAATAAGGACCAGAATTGAGAATTTTGACTTTGTGGACGATAAAGGATTGAACTTCAATTTCGGATGGATATGGATGCCAGGTTAATTAGAACATTGAGAAAAATCCAAAGTTTAAATTAATTAATTTTAAATTAGCTTTAGGCAAAAGACCGAAATTGGGGATGTTACACGATTAAACAAAAAAAACCGAATGCCCACCCCTACATGCTGAAAGGCCATACTCCCTTCAAGAGTTATCTGTTTGTGACTCCCGATATTTGGGAGCAATTCACAAGGATGAATAGTATGCCCTCAGGTGGAGGAGTTGAGAGAGAAGAACATTGCTATCCAGAGGCAGAACACACATGCGCACCACCTCAGTTTCGTCAGCTATGTAGGGAAGAAGGCAGAGTGGGCGCGACTAGCCGAGGAGTGTGCCCACTCCGGGATAGTGATGCCTTACTCCACATATGTGAGGAACAAACACATGACTGGGTATTAGCAAGGATGAATAAAACCTCTGACGGTCTGCTTGTAGTTCCAAACCCCATGACCACCCGGATCATCTCCTCCATCATAAGACATCTAACTTAGTACATTGCAATTGATCCTTTCAATATATTCTAGCACTAATTTATATTTACTTCTTATAGGAGGAGGTGAGCCAGCAGAAAGAGTGGGGGACCTTTCAAAACCAAGAGTCAAAGGACATCTTGTCTCTAGCTATCTAGAAGCCTAACCATAAGGGACGGGTGCTTGTCGTAGGTGCAGGGCATACAAAGAGGTCCTTCATCCAAGACGAGGACATTGCCAGTACTAGATCAAGATCATAGGAAGCGCATACGGAGCGCCTCAAGGACACATTGAGGAAGGAGATGAGGTAGGAGATGATAGCACGTAAGGAATGGCTAAGGGCCGAGATGAACGCGATGATTAGAGTCAGTGTCAAATGGCCTCGCCTCTCGTAGAAAAGCTTGTTCCCTCCCTAGTAGCTGCATTTTCAGAAATGATCAGGCCGGTCCCCAGATGAAGGTAATAATTATTTTTGACTTAAAAGTACGAGAATGTGTTTTCAATCAAATTATGCAATTCTTATAGGCGCCTAGCTACTAAGTGCCAACTTGTTATTTTGGAAGACGAATTTCCGTTGAGGCTAGATGCGGGATTGCATTTCTATGCAAAGAGAATGATATTGTAATATTCCAAAATTTGAAGTTTTTGAGTGCTTGAATTTAAAAATTAACCATTTGCATTTTCCTCGAATTAAATAAAGCTTAATCTAAATTTTCTAAAAACAAAAGGATTTAATTTGACTAATATATCCATAAAACTAAATATTTCTAGTTTTTTTAGGTTCCTTGTGCTTCAAGGAATTTTTTGTATTTTTGGAGATTTCTTTGAATTTATTTGCTATTTATTTGAATTTATTTGCTTTTATTCGAATTTCTGGAATTTCTAAAAATCAGAAAATCTTTTTCTTTTCCTCTCTCCTCCGCGCGGGCCGGCCCACTCCTGTTCACCTTCTTTGGCCCATTCCTATTCCGTTTCGGCCCGCATCCGCCGGCCCATCTCCCCGCCTAACCCGCCGTCCCCGCCCAAACCCTAGCTCTCACCAATATCCACCGTTGGATCCCAATTTAGCGGCCACCCCACGCCCGCGTCACCGCGTGTTGAAGCCCATCCAATCAACGCCTCGAGAACGACCTCGATAGCGCCATCGTCGCCACGTGGCATTGCCGCCCGGCGCCGAAACCCTAATCGAGTGACCCTCGAATTCGCGTCGCTCACCTCCCGAGCCTATTTAAGGCCCCGAGAACCGCCTCCCAAGGTTCGCCTCATTGTGTCGCCTCTTTTGCCCCTTCTCCCGTTGTCCGAGCCCCCTCCGTTGTGCCGCATGCCCTCGCCGAAGTCCACCGTCGTGCCCGAGGCCTTCCACCGTGTAGATCTCTACCGTTGGTGAGTCTCCATCGTGATGGGTTGCACCGTCATGTCGCCCATATCATCCTCTTTCCGATCCGTGCTGAGTCGAGCTCGATCCGTCGCATCTCCACCGTATGCCGTTGCGTCTTCCTCGCCTCCGGCGGAAAAGCACCGCCGCATCGCCGTCGAATTGCTCCGCAAATCCTGGCCGTCCGATCGAGATTGCGTGCTCCAAATCTTGCCGCGTCGTCGCCGCTTCCTCCGTGCTCCGTCGCTGTCCGATCTGGCCACACCGCCGAATGTGCGACACGTGGCTGTGCCGTGTTAGCGCCCTGCCAGCCGCCGTATCATCGCCCGGTGTCTGCCGCATCAGCGCCACCTCAGCCCTAGCCGCCACGTCAGCCGCCACCTCATCCGGTCTACCGAGTCACCCCATGAGCTCCTCGATGGTCTCGGTTCACCGTGAACCGAGCCACTGACATGTGGACCCCACGTGTCAGTCGGTATTCCTTTTTCTTTTTCTTGATTTTCTCGAAATTCAAAAATTCCAGCCAATCAGGATCTGACACGTGTCACCCTTTCTGAATTTTCTGATTTTCTCTCCCGAGGAACTTCCAAGAGCCCGTTCTCCTCCGTCCGAGCTCCGATTCCAGTGATTCAAATTTCTAAATTCATCTAAATTCATGATCTATCTTCCAGTATCATTATTTTAAATTTTTGAATTTTTCTTGAATTTGTTTTATTTATTTGTTCTCATTTCACGTGTAGACGACGCAGTCGAAACGCACGCGAATCAACAGGCAGAGGTAGATCCAGTAGGAGGCATTGAAGGCAAGTCTTCCTTGAACATGTTGATCCCAAATTTTGTGAAAAACATTATGTTTTTTTAAATTATGCATGCTTATTATTTTGCGCAATGTACTTTAACTGTGGTGTTAAGGTTAGTTAAATGCCAGCTTGTTATACCTCATTGATGTTGCTCATGTCAAACCTTTGTCACTCTAGATAATACTAGCTAATTTATTTGGTGATAACCAGTAGTGTAGCATGGGACGGTAGATTTGCTTAGTCTAGCTTAATCGTTTTGGTATTATGCCATTATGGAAAACTTTGCAACCATTGTTCAAACTTAATTGTGAGATTGTGGCAATTGGTATTGCTGCTGTTATTTAATTGAATTAAAGTGGAAATGGCTTAGACCGGGGTGGATGGATATTTGGTGGGTGCTGGATGCACGAGATCTTGTAAAGTGATTGTTCCGCCCTAGTCAATTAAGGACCGAAGCATATGTTACCATGGACCGAGCACTACCGTACAACCACAAGTCTATATGGGTACGACCTGGCTAATTAATTTGTGTGTCTCGTTATTGGCTTCGCCATTGGGTTGGATGTGGGTGTCGGATGTAGACACTCGCAAGGCGCAAGAGGGGGCTTCTGTATTGGGTGGCTAGAACCCTAACAGCGGTGAAACCTTAGCGGGCGAAGTTAATAGCGGAGTTGTGCATTGTAAAGGTTTTGTCATGATCTCTCTACCGACACACCAAAGGAAGTGTGTTAATTGCATGGCAACAAGAGTCGATCATGTCTTGTGGGTAAAGTTGTACACACTTTGCAGAGTTAAAACTACTTAAGTAGCCATACCCACGGTCAAGGGTGGGTAAGGTACGCTAGCACATTGTAGATCTTATGAATTTGTTTTAAATGAAAATGATGGTTTGGGAATCCGTAAGTGGTTGGAACTCTCGAGTTTTGGTTTGATGGTTGGAGCTAGTCAAGTGGTTGGAACCTGTTTAGCTGTTATATCAAATTCAATTACTACTCTATTTCATTTTGTTAAATGAAGCTCTGTGAAATTACTATTGGTATTTAAAGTTAAATTCTGCTTTATGCAAAAAAACCATACTTTGCCTCTAATTGTTCAGCCATGCATATAGTTATCATGCATTATGTTTCCAAGACTTGCGGAGTACATTTTGTGCTCACCCTTGCAACATCCATACTTTCCACAGAGGAGTGCACTGAAGATGAAGGTGACTACAAGTTCTATGCTTGTGGTTATGATGAAGTTGATCCGAACTACTAGGATGTGTACCCCAGTCGATTGCCTATTGGGCATATAGATTGGCTCATTCTGTTGCTACTATTTTATTTCCGCTGTTTCTTATTGAACTCAAGCCATGAGGCTGGTTTATTTGTAATAATTTGGCCATAAGGCTGATACTCTATTTGCTTAATTAATATTATTGGTTCGTGATATGATTGTATTATCATCACTATTTCCACTGTGTGTGCTAGCTTTTTCTGGACTAGCACGGGTATAGACAGAGGGTTCGGATTTGGAAATCCGGTCCCAACAGATATGGTGCATGGTAACCCTTTGGGGAAGGACTACATGAGGGCGCAAATGGACTATGTCCACAATGACTTTCTATCTCATGTGCTAGAGTCTCCCCCCCGCCCCCCGAACGAAGATATCACCACTCTCGGGTAAGCACATATGTCATTCATCAAGTGGCACACGACGAGTGCCGTACTAGTCAAGATAAAAATCCCCCACATCTTCTCGATCATTTCAATACTAGAACACATTACATATGCATGTGTGTTATATGTGTACTATAATCTGGAGCTGTTGAACATCAAACGACACATCACAATTGGTTCTTATATAGAATGGATTGTGATGATGTGGCTCATTATAATTGGTTCTGATATAGAACCGATTGTGATGTTCCCCTATCACAATCGGTTCTAAGCTCAGAACCGATTGTGATGACCATTTATCACTATCGAGCAAAAACCGATTGTAATTGCACTTGCTCATCACTGTCTAATGACTTTGTATCGCTACTAAAACTGATTGTGCTAATGAAAAAGAGCTGATTGAGGTGTACATTCCTATAGTAGTGAAAGGAAAACATTATGCACAACTTCAATTATCCATACAAAAACATATAGAACAAGAAACACATTAAAAAGATAAAGAATGTCATTAGTTTGAAACACTATGGTAATAATATATATTAGTTCAAGGTAATGGTCAAATAGATTATGTCGGCGTATTTCGCCTGACAAGATTCCACTAACAGGGTGTCTACTCCCTAGACGGAAATTATGGTTCGGTAGAGGGCATCTTCGTGGCTGGAAACCCTAATGTCTCTCGACGATGGATTCCAGGCCTTAGCAAGCTGGTGGACACAATGATTTACCCAGGTTCAGGCCCCTGGTGTGGGTAATAGCCCTATGTCCTGCTAGTTCTCTGTTGAGAAAATGGGGGAGTGTTTACAAGGGTGTTCTTCAGTATCTGCTTTTCTATGCTTCTTGTTCTAGCCAACCGGCCCCCTTCTTCATGCACCAGGGCGCCCTTATATAGACGGGCCACCCTGACCAGGAGAGAAGGTGGCGCTAGGCTTATCTACAACACATTAATTACATCCATCATTTCAGCCTCCACGTCGACCCACGACGCATTTATTAAGTGCGCCTCTGTGGCCTTGTCCTTCAAACCTCATTTAATGTCGGCAGAGGGTCTCGCTTGATCACTTGGGGACAGACGCCCTCGACGGGTTGGTAAGAGGCGTCAGAGGGATAAGCCGTCGTCGTGTCGAAAGCCGAATCCTTCACAATTAATGACCCTGACACGAGGTGCCATGGGAGGAAAACTTCGAGGCGAAGTCTCCCCCTCATTCCTTTGGTTGCCTTCGTGGCCCGACAAGGGGGGCTCGAGCACGCGCCCGCTCATCAGGCCGCCACGCGGGCCGCTCGCCCGGCGAGCAGGGCGTGATCACCAGACTGCTCACCAGTGGGCCACGTGGGCTTCTCGCTCGGCGGGCAGGGCGTGCTCACCAGGCTACCCGCCAGGCCACCACATCGCCGCCGCTTCGCAGTGGCGTGATCGCCAGATCGCCGCCGCCCACGAGAGCCTCGCCCAGCGGGCAGGGCGTGCTCACCAGCTGCCGTCGGTGCCACGCTGGTCGCCGCCCGGCGGCAGGCGTGATCGCCAGATCGCTCACCGAGGCCCGTGGGCTTTCGCCCGTGAGCGGCGTGCTCACCAGCTGCCCGCCGAGCCGCCACGCTGAACGCCTTCGCTGAAAGGCGTGATCGCCAGATCGCTCGCTAAAGGGGCCACATGGGCTTCTCGCCCGCCCGGCGGCGTGCTCACCAGCTGCCGTCAGGTGCCACGCTGAACGCCGCCCGTGGCAGGCGTGATCGCCAGATCGCCACCAACGGCCACATGGGCTTCAAACTAGGCCAGGCCACTTCTTGGGCCTATTACTTCTACAGCGGAGAGGGTACCCCGGTGCAAAGTACACCGACAGATTATAAAAAAGAATAATTGATAAAATGCCCTCACTTACTTGTGCCATTGATCAAATGCCCCGTGATGTCTCATTGACATGCGGACCCTAGGGCCACATGTCAGTGAGTAAACGGGGCATTTTATCTATTGCACCAAGTCCTCCAAAAAACAAAATATGATAGGATCATAGAAAGATTAGAAGTCAGATCCAGGAGCAAGAACAATTAGAAGTTGTAAGTTATATATAAATATTTTACCAGTGTATGGTTCTTAATTCGTCTCGCGGCAGGAAAGGATGCCATCTTCCATCAAGATTTAGCACTGTCCTTAAGGAGAAAGCATGTAATGGACAAAAATTGCACATCTAAAGTTTGATATATCAAGAAATGATGCCATCTTGTGTCAAGAAAAGATAATAAACTTTTAGATGTTCTAAAAATAGAGCATGTGCTTACTTAATTAAGTCTTATTCTTAGAATTATAGATATTGATATAAGGAATAACCATAAAATTCCAATTGCTTTTGGCACCAATAGCTTACATCAACCAAAACCACATATATAGTAGTAATGTTGTATATATAGCAAGCTTCTGAAATTATGTACGTAGTAATTGTATATAACAATACTAAAATCTAAGCACCAACATAATTACATGAGTAATGCCTAAAAGTGACCAAACCAATCTAATGTGTTATTGGCTGAATAACATATCCATGAGCTACATGTAGACACATATTTGCTTATGTACCAAATATTAGAAAATTCTCATAGCAGCTGGGGCACATACTACCATCCAACCATGAATGTATTAGTGCAGCCTAGTGTTGCATCAATCAATATTACAATACGGAGTGACGGTGAATAACACATAAAAATTTTGATCAACCCGTAAGAAGTTTTATTGGTTTCCAAGCATTGAATATACACATGAATGACCATTCACTACTACAGAACGACACATCACTATCACTTTATCTGTGTCGGTTCTTAAGTTTTTCGAAAAAAACGATTGTGATAAGTAACTTCGGAAGGGTGTTAGTAATAATCACTATCGGTTCTGAGATTATAAGTGATTGTGATGTAGCACTGGAACATCAGAATCGATTCTCTACTAAAACGTGATAGTGATGTGCACGGTCATCAGAATCGGTTCTTTTCATAGAAGTGATAGTGATGATCACGTGCACATCACTATCACTTCTATGAAAAGAACCGATTCGATGACCGTGCACATCACTATCACTTTTAGTAGAGAACCGATTCGATGTGCACATGGTTATCACTATCATTCTTTTATAGAAGCGATAGTGATGACCGTGCACATCACTATCACTTGTTGAAAAGAACCGATTCGATGTGCGATTCGATGCGCTTCGTGCTTATGTCTAGATGGTCGTGAACATCGAGATCGCTTTTGAAAAGAACCGATTCGATGTGCCTCGCTAGGTTATATATACCACTCCTTGAACTCTTCTCTGTTTTTTGCTCCAGAGGAGATTTCTCCGCCGCCACCCGAGAAAATAGCTCATATTGTGTGGTTGGAAGCAATAGTTGGGTGAGAAAATTTGAAGTCCTCATGGGTGGGTATTAAGAGGGCAAAATTGAAACCCTATCTTGAGGAGATTCCCTCTTTTACCCTCTATTGCGGTTTTCTTCAAAATGTGAGCAGCAATTCTTTAAACCCTTCAATTTTGCTCGTAATTTCGATATGTCGTCAATAAAGTTTAGGTTGCCTTTGGAATTGTGTACGTGCTTTCAGATTTCACACTCTTTATTTGACAAGCGCATATCTATTTAATTTTTGTAGTGCGATCTCTGTTTATATATATGGAATTATTATTGCTATCATGTAGTAGCTGTTATTAGAGTTTAGGCGGCGAAACCACGTCTCCCGCTCGAGGTGCTTATTTATAAATATGCTGAACGAAAGGGCATATTTATAAGCGGCGATCTCGAATTGTCCACGTTTTTGGACAATTCGAGGATATATGGTTCGAGCAAGTTCTGGTGTGTTGTACAACTTGAGTAGATTTGGTAGCGTCTCTCGGTGTTCTCCGGATACACACCCTCTTGACTGTTGTCGAGGCGTATCCGGAGAACAATGGGAGATCTTGCCAAATTTCTCTCGAGTTGTACAACGGCTTAGAACTTGCCCAACCATATATCCTCGAATGGGATTAGAACCTAACCTATTTAGAGATTAGGAGTCATCGTTGGTACCCTTGATTTGTTTAGTTGTAGTAGAAAGATTTGCAAGCTCTTGCACTAGCTATATAATTAGATTATTTGATATCGTTGTTGATGTTAAAATTTATGTCTCTTATGTAGGGAATTGGAAGCTTTAAACCGGGGAAGAAGCTAGGTATCGATCGTGAGTACATTTATATATCTTGGAACACGTCCACTATTTTGCAAAGGTAATATTAATTGAAATAATGTCTCAATATTTAAAATAGCTATAGCTAGTTGTCGCTCAGCTTTTTCCTTAATTTATTGTGCGAAATTTAATTGCAGATGGACCGTGAGGAATGGATGTATCGTAAAAGCCGTGTGAGTGCTGAATTTCAGAGGGTGTTAAGGAGTTCAAAAAATTGCGAAGGCGACATGGTGAGGAGGTGTAAACTTCATATATTGTCCTTGCATTGATTGCACCAACTGAGGAGATTTAACAACTCATCTCAAATTGAGGACCACGATTCGACGTGGCCGTGAGGAATTACACATGTTGGATCCATCACGGGAGGCGGTAGTACCCTCCGATATGCAACGAAGATACGGTGGAACCGGATGACGAGTTGCTTGACCGATATGTTTGAGGAGGATAATTTGGAGCAAATGTTGCGGGATGTGGAGGGTAATTACGGAAAGAGAGTTTGAAAAGTTTAAAAGCTTGATAGAAGAGCGATGCCAAACCGCTGTTCACAAAGTTGCAAAGCGGAATACACCAAAGTTGGGTTCGGTCCTTGCATTGTTCGAATCAAGGCAAAACACCGTTGGACGGATACAAGTTTCAATGCACTACTAGTTCTTCTATCGGATCTGCTTCCGAGGGAAGCGAGTTGCCAACAAGCATTTATGAAGCGAAGAAGCTACTATGTCCCATGGGAATGGAAATAGAAAGGATACATGCATGTCCGAATGATTGCATCTTGTACCGTAACGCACATCGAGCTGACGTTTGTCCGGTTTGCGGTGTGCCCGGTACAAACAAAAGGAGAAGCGTAACGACAAGAAGCGAAGAGCCGGGAAACGACGGTGAAGAGGTCATCACTAAAGGTGCACCGCCAAGGTATTGTGGTACTTGCCCATCATTCCCGTCTGGAGCGGTTGTTTGCAAACCGAGAGAGGCAAAATTGTTGCGTTGGCATTATGAGTCTCGAAAGGAAGATGGCAAGTCGAGACACCTCGCCGATTCGGCTCAATGGAGAAACATCGATTGGAAACATGAGGAGTTTGGTGCGAAATGAGGAACATAAGATTTGGGTTGAGTACCGACGGAATGAATCCGTTTGGTAACATGAGCGATCGTCACAAACACTGGCGATTCATTGTGTATCTACAACCTCCCTCCTTGGTCATGCATGAAGCGGAAGGATATCATGATGTCATTTCTAATCTCGGGACCCAAACAGCTGGGAAATGATATTGATGTGTACCTTGCACCATTGATCGAGGATTTGGTAAAATTGTGGAATGAGGGGGTCGTCATGTGGGATGTGTACAAAAGAGAGCATTTCACCCTACGGGCTATGGTATTTTGCACCATAAATGATTTCCCGGCCCTTGGTAATTTGGCGTGTTCAAGATCTGAAAGGAGCCAAAGCGTGTCCTACTTGTGAAGAGGAGACCGAGAGTCTATGGTGCGAATTCCAAGAAAAGCTGTATATAAGTCACCGAGGTTTCTACCTCGAAGTCATCGATACCGTAAGATGGATGACAAATTTGATGGGAAGAGGGAAGTCCGTTCGCACCGCACCTATGAGTGGAAGCCAAGTATATTCACGTGTAGAGGATATCGATGTTCATGACGGAAAGAGCCAGAATCTGTTAGATCCTAGGACCATTTGGAAGAAGAGGTCAATATTCAGGATTTACCGTCTTTGGAAGGAGTTAGATGTCGGCATTGTATTGATGTCATGCATGTTGAGAAGAATGTCTGCGACAACTTGGTTGGCATCTGTTGAACATACCGGGAAGACCAAAGATGGTGTCAATGCTCGTCGCGACATGGCCTACATGGGAATCGGGCCTGGACTTGCGGTGATAGAGGAGGATGGAAAAGGCCCGTACATCCTTGCTGCATGCTACACCTGTCCAAGAAGGAGAAAGAAGATCTCTGCAAATGTCTCCAAAGTATTAAAGTTCCATCGGCTACTCCATGAACATTAAGAAGCTTGTGTCTATGGATGATTTGAAGTTGTTGGGCATGAAGTCCCATGACCGCCATGTCTTGATGACCCAAATGCTCCCGGTTGCAATTCAAATATTCTCCCAGAGGATGTCGGGTTGGCAATCACAAAGTTGTGTTATTTCTTCAATGCGATCTCTGCAAAGTTATTGACCCGATGTACTAGACAACTTACAGAGTGAGGTGGTGCGAGACTCTGTGTCACCTTGAGATGCATTTCCCACCGTCGTTCTTTGGCGTAATGGTCCACCTTGTTGTTCACCTTGTCGAGAGATTAAGATATGTGGACCCGCTTTCCTACGTTACATGTATCCGCTCGAGAGGTACATGGGTATATTAAAGTCGTGACGTGAGGAATCGGCCAAGCCCGAGGGTAGTATTGTTGAAGGTTATGGGACCAAGAGGTTATTGAGTTTTGCGTGGACTACGGGTAAAGACAAGCAATCGGTGTTCTCAGATCTCGCCATGAGGGCGGATTTCTTTGGTAAAGGAACCGTTGGGTCCAAACTAATGAGTCCGAGGTTTGATATGTATTGCAAGGCGCATTTCACGATCTTGCGAATATAGCGAAGTTAAATCCATACATCGAAAGCGGCATAAGTTGATATTACGGGAAGAGAATCCACAAATGGATGAGCTTTCCATCGCACAAGAACACAATGATCGATTCCTCACATGGTTCAAAGAAAAAGCGGAGGTCTCCTTTACTAAGAATGTAAAATGGTTGGCTGACGGACCAAGATTTAATGTACAGACATGGCAGGGGTACGATATTAATGGTTACACCTTTTACACTGAGAGTCAAGATGTCAAGAGTATTGTCCAAAACAGTGGTGTGAGTATAAATGCTTTCTCTGATGATCATCACTCGAAAACAGTCTCCCCAACCGCAATGAACTCCTAATATGGGATAATCGAAGAAATTTGGGAGCTCGATTACGGAATATACCAAGTTCCATTGTTCCGATGTAAGTGGGTACGACTTCCACATGGAGTGAAGGTCGACAAGAGAGGCTTTACTATTGTGGATCTCGAAGAGACTCGCCACAAAGATGATCCGTTTGTCCTTGCGAAGCAAGCAACTAAAGTCTTTTACGTCGCGATCCGCCAATCCAAGGTTGCACGTCGTTCTTCATGGCAAGAGACGGATTGTAGGAGTTGAAGATGTTGTAGATGAAGAAGAGTATAACCAATTCGATGAGATACCTTCATTTGCAGATGGGGCTTGTCTTAGCGGGGATGGCGACACACATGGAGCCAATTACATGCGAGTAGATCATCATGAAGGGCGATTGTAAATAAATGGACTATTATAATGTATGTAAAATAGTATTGTAAATCCAAGGTGATTAATTGCTGTTTGGAGGCTTCGATGGAAATGCATGCAATTTCTCTTTATGCCTGCACTTTGTGCCATAATTTGTGAAAGAAAATTCCATTTGATGAAATTATTGTTGGGAAAGCTTGTAAATAGTCGAAAGTTCATTTTCGAAATTTTCGTACAATTCCAGATTAATTTGAAAAAGTTTTGACTTTTCTACGCTTTTACGCACAAATCATGTCTCTGAAATGAATTTTGGCATATTTCTTGAATGAGCGTCGCTTTTTCCAAAAATTATTTTATGAAAAGTTTTGCAAGATCCTAAAATATGTTTCGCAAAATTTTTAATAATTTCAACAATGTATGACAAAGTTATGGCATTTTTCTCTTTGATGAAATGCTGAAAATTCAGAACTTGCGATGTCCGGAAAGGAATAGTGCAATAAACTACATCGATTGTCGGTTTTATTAAAAAAGTGATCTTGATAACTAACATCGATGTTCTATTAGACAAGCAATGATCAAGCATCGATGTCGGTTTTCTTAAAAGAGTGATACTAATTGTGAAGCATCGATGTCGGTTTTCTTAAAAGAGTGATACTAATGATAAAGAATCGATTTCGGTTTTATTAAAAAGTGATACTAATGACTAACATCGGTGTTTTATTAGAAAAGTGATGATAAAGCATCGAGATCGGTTTTATTAAAAAGTGATACTAATTGTGAAGCATCGAAGTCGGTTTTCTTAAAAGAGTGATACTAATGATAAAGAATCAAGATCGGTTTTATTAAAAAGTGATACTAATGACTAACATCGTTGTTTTATTAGAAAAGTGATGATAAAGCATCGAGATCGGTTTTATTAAAAAGTGATACTAATGATGAAGCATCGAGATCGATTTTCTTAAAAGAGTGATACTAATGACTAACGCAATTCTTAAACCCTACCCATAACCATTTACATACCGCTTCTCCTGGCGCTTAACCCTAGCCGCCGAGTGCCCCGCCTCGTCACCGCCGCTGTCGCCGAGGATGCCTCCCGCCTTCGTCGCCGCCGCCGAGACGCCTCCCGCCCGTCGCCGTTGCCGAGGACGCCCCACTCCCGGTGGGATTCGATCTTCAAGAGCATCACCGCCGCCATCTTCACTGTCGCCTCCGCCGTCGCCGCCGACGCCGACGCCGAGGACGCCCCACGCCACCTCCACACCGCCCGACGCCGACGCCGCCCCCACTCCCGGTAGCCTAGCCTTCATACAACGACCGAGTCCTGTTACATTGTAAGTTTTTTCAGACATCGCATTTGTTTCTTCTCGATGGAGGGAGGGTATTGCTCTGTGATGATAATAGGGTAATTAATGATAGAGACAATTTGTCTTGTGAATGAGGCCTTAAACTAGTAGACTTACATGCTTTAGAAGTTTTGATTCAATCACTGCATGAAAGTCTGAAGTACATGTTTAGTTCAATTTGTTCATCCGTGATTAAGTTAATATGTTCCAAAGTAGACTCAATTTGGCTCGGCTAGCTTTGTGATCTGCTGCAGTGACTTCTTTAGTTCAATTAACCTGCTGATCAGAATTGTGTCGATGAAGTATTCATCTACTGTTGATTTTTCTATCAGTTAATTCAATTGTTAACATAGTGGAGTGATCACAGATTAGCTTTGTTGTTCGGTTGGTATATTTGATATACATCGATCCGATTATATATATTGTTCGAACTTAACTCGTTAGTTAAGACTTCAATTGCTTGATGACTTTTATTGTCAATTCTTGTTGTGCATGATAAGGTGGTATGGGTTTGAGGCCTTATTTACTAGATTGATTGTTTTGCCAATTTGTGATTGTAGTTGAAGGTTTATAACCTTCAAATATACCCAAATTCTAAGAGCAATCATTCATAAATACTCCAAATTGCCATAGTAGACATGATTCTTCTCATGAATGGTATAGTCTACATAATTTATTTCGTCTTCTCAATTATGTCAATATGGTCATTTTTGAATCATGTATATGAACTCATACTGTTATATGGAATAAAAATTAAAAACTTGCTCTTATACTCGATTCTCCTCCATAGTGTTGAAGTTTCTTATCTTCATTTAGACCCTCAAATCTGAGAGCAATTATTCATATTACATATTACCTCTATAGTGCCATAGTAGACATGATTCATTTTATAGATGACATGTTGATGCCTTTTCGTAATCTGTCACCATATGTTTACTTTCAAACATATTACTTTTGTTTTATCTCAAAGATATGTTAGAGTTTAGGTTGCGTAACCTACGTCTCCCGTTCGAGAGTGCTTATTTATAAATATGCTGGAATAGCATATTCATAAGCAAGCAGTCTCGAATTGTCCACGTTTTTTGGACAGTTCGAGGATATGTGGTTCGGGCAAGTTCCTGAGCTATGTTGTACAACTTCAGAGTTGATTTCGGTAGCGTTTCCCTGGTGTTCTCCGGATACACACCCCTCTTGACCTGTTGTCGAGACGTGTATCTGGAGAACAGCGGGGAGATGCTGCCGAAATTTTCTCTGAAGTTGTACAACGGCTTAGGAACTTGCTCGAACCACATATCCTCGAATGGGATTAGGACCAAACCTATTTAGAGATTAGGGGTTATCGTTGGTGCGATTTAGTTGGTCATGAGATATTGCATGTTATGTAAACACTAACTTGACCTTCTTGTGTTGCTATTCTTGCATTAGTATATTAATGCTCAAATTCTCTGTTGATGTTGTGAAATCAAACTTGTTGGTGTAAGTAAACATCTGCTAGTGCTAAATTCACTTGTCATATGGAATGGGCTTTTGTTTTTTATCCGAGCAGAGGTTAGAGTTTAAGTTCGTAACCCACATGTATCCGTTCAATTTAGAGATTAGAGTTATCATTCCAACTTATTAAGTTGGTCAATAGATAGACTTTTGTTGAACAATTGCATACTATGAATTATCTGCTGATCCTTTACAAGATTTATTGTCAAGTGCATATAGTAGCTTCAAATTGCTTTCTCTCATGTCACACATATGACCTTATCAAATAAGAAAACTCAAAATGTCGCAACTAGAGAGCATCGGCTCATTGCCGCATGAGTAGTAGAAGGTGCCTCAGGCCGAGCATGGTTCCAATTACTCAAGGGCGAGTAAGGTGAGGAAGACCCGAGGACCAAACAAAGGGGCTACAGGAGAACGCCGCAGGTTCTCCGCTTCAATGCCACGGGTCCGTGACGGGCCCTCCTAAGTACATGGGGCGATACTGGGTCATTTCTTGGCCAATTGGTGAGGGAGAGAGTGCCCATAACAATTAAGGATTGGAGAAAGGAAGTCGTGGCGAGAAGAAGAATCGGTTGTGGGACGAGGTTAAGAGTAAATGGATTATAGAGGAGGACGATGAATCCCTGGCGAGACAGACGCCTTGAAGAGGATGGGTGTGGCCTTGAGGCACTTCAAGACCCTTATGCACAGCCGAGTACGTCTTGGAAAGGCCGTACACCATTCGAGAAGTATCCATTTGTGACCCCTGATGTTTGGGCGGAGTTCACGAGGATGAAGGGTATGCCCGAGGCAGAGCAGCTGAGAGAGAGGAACACCGCTGTCGAGGCTTAACACGCACCCGCACCACCTCTGCAGACAAAGCGGCTATGAGGGAAGAAGGCAGAGTGGGCGCGACAAGCCGAGGAGTGCGCTCACTCGGGACGGTGATGCCTTACTCCCACATATCGAGGATCGCACGAATCGGGTATTAGCGAGGACAAAGAAAACCCTCGACGGGCAGCTTGTAGTTGTAAACCTCGCTACCGCTCAAGTCGTCTCTACCATCGTAAGACATCTAACTTAGTACAATACAATTGACCCAACTTGTTGTATTTCAAATCTAATTCAGACTCGCTTATTACAGAAGAGGTAAGCCGGTAAAAGAACAGGGACCTTCGAGCTAAGGGTCGAAGGACATCCTGTCGTCTGCGATCGGGAAGTCCGACCATAAGGGGCGGGTGCTTGCCGTAGGGGCGGGACACACGAAGAAGTCCTACTTTCAAGATGACGCTTCCGTATCAAGGTCATGGCAGGCACGTGAGAAGCGCCTCAAGGACACACTAAGGGAGCAGCTGAGGGAGGAGATTAAGGAGGAGATGAGGGGGGAGATGACACGACGTGAGGAGGAGATAAGAGGGGAGATGATGGCACGTGAGGATCGCCTGAGGGCCGAGATGATGGCGATGATTTCCCAGAGTCAGAGCCAGATGCCCTCGACTGTCATAGAGAAGTCGTGCCCGACCTAGCAAATTGCGGTTCCAAAAATGATAAGACCGGTCCCCCGGTGAAGGTAATAATTAATTTTTCTGAGTTAAAGCTACGAGTGTAACTCCCGCAATGTTTTTCCTCGTTGTACACTTCTTGCAGTGCTCGAAGTGCCACTCACCATCATGACGGAGGATGGATTTCCGTCGAGGTTGCACGCTGGGTTGCATTTCCATGCAACGAGACCGACACTTGTGCATGGTCACTGTGGGGAAGGGCTACATGAGGTGCGGTGGACTACGCCCACGAAGACTTCTTATCACATGTGCTCGATTTCCCCCAACGAAGATATCACCACTTTCGGGCAAGCACGCATGTCGCTCATCAAGTGGCCCACGACGGTGTCAGTCTTGGTCAAGG
Organism: Guadua angustifolia; assembly: GCA_036346375.1. Lineage (NCBI taxonomy): Eukaryota > Viridiplantae > Streptophyta > Magnoliopsida > Poales > Poaceae > Guadua > Guadua angustifolia. The sequence continues at coordinate 47,560,989 of CM070514.1, forward strand.
TAAAAGTCCCTCCACGTCTTCTCTACCATTCCAAAGATTCTGCAGAAGTTAAATATATGCGTGCTTTGTAGGTTCCTCCTCCGCTTTGCCCGCCTCCTCCTGCGCTCGATCTCGCCTCCTGCCTCCTCCTTTGCTCCGCTCCTGCTCCTGCGCTTGCGCCTCCTCCTGCCTCCTGCCCCAGAGAACCACAGGAGGCCTCCGAGACTCCTTCCGCCAAGAGGGCAAAGCCGACAGAGGCCACAACGCCTTGAGGTACTGAAAAGCCCATCGCCCGACCTCGGAGACTCCTTCGCCCAGAAAAGAAAAGTCGGACAGCCATAGGCACCTCAGATGATTATAAGGCATACGAGCATGGAAAGCCCCCGATTGCATCGCATTTAATGAATGATCTAGGCAAGTGGACTCGCCTCCGACATGGATGGTACCTTGATAAGGTGAAGGGGAAGAGCGCCGAGTCGACTTCAACGTGAAGTATAAAAGGTACATTTTCACCGTGAGGAGCATGGAACATTCCCGTCGGTTTGAGGATCTATTCCGTGTGTACCAAATGAAAGCCGTCGATATTTCTACTTTACGATCATGGACGCCGTGAGTATCACACCATATAGCTTGCGCCATGACTTTTATAGGATTTTGCATTATGTTTTCTCACTTTCAACACGAGTTGCGGGATAATGAGACAACGAGCCGTGACGCATCTACGAAGTTGGGTTTGTCGACCCGAGCTTGTGTCTGCGACCTTGGCTAGGCTTCAACCGGAGTTCGTTGCTAGCTACATCAAGGGGGTATTGCAAGCTGAGTCGAAGAAGGACTTCATTGTATTGCCGTACCACGAGGAGTAAGTAGTACTTTTCGATTCAATTACTTGTACGCACTTAAAACCGTATGTGAACTTATTTCCTTGCACTACATTTTATTTAATAAGCAACCATTGGGTTCTACTCGTCCTCGCTCCGAGTGAAAACACAGATCTACACATTTAACTCGACGAGAAGAGACCGATGGCATCGCGATCAAGCCTCCTTTGCACAAGTAAGCACATTATTGTAACCTAACACATCTGAGGAATTTAACTACGTTTATTTTTTTACTCAATGGTGCTCTCCAATGTATGCAGGGGTTTCTCAGACTATGTCGATGAAGGAGGGCCGCACGACGACAAAAAGGGCAAGACAACTGCGATATAAGCGATTTAAGGTACAAGTGCCTAGCATATATATGATTAATTTTTTGACATCTAATCTTCGTGGGCTGAATTTCTTTTCTCTCTTCACAAGTGCCATCAACAGTAGCGGTGACCATTGCGGCTTCTATGTCATGCAAGACATGCTCATCGTGGTCGGCAACTCACAACTTTTCCCTAAGGTATATATGCGTGCATAATAATATACTTAGCCTTTTACATAGAAATTTTGAAACTGAAATTAATACTACTCATTTCTATTTTGCGTAAGATCAATATCCCCGTAAGAGTTTAGACAACAAAGCACTCAACAATTTACGAGACCACTTATGCGATTGGTCTTGGTTAGAAGTTATATCGAGAGGATGGCAGGTTTAGAGATCCCAAGCATCCTACTAGTCCATATGAAAACAATATTAATAATATATGTCAATTTGATATGTATCAGAGGAAGTCCATGTACTGATTGTCAAGCATGTTTGAGTTGTATATTGTGAACGACTATGATATATATGTGTTGTAATTAAAGCGTTTCTGTTCTGTGAATGTGATATATGCATCCTGTGTTCTGTTCTGTGAATGTGATGATATATATTGTGCATTCTGTATTGAGAATGTAATCAGGCTTTTTTGGAGAATTTGCAAAATGGCACACCCAATGGGTCATCGAGAATCGGTTCTTTAAGGAAGTGATTCGATGACCCCTCATCGAATCGGTTCTTTAAGGAGTGATTCGATAACCCCTCATCGAATCGGTTCTTTAAGAAAAGTGATTTCGATGAGACCGCCATCGAATCACTTTTCTTAAAGAACCGATTTCGATGACGGGTCATCGTAATCACTTCGAAAGAACCGATTCGATGAGGGGTCATCAGAATCATTTCCCTTAAAGAACCGATTCTGATGAGTGGGTCATCAGAATCATTTCCCTTAAAGAACCGATTCTGATGACATTTTATCACGATCGGGTCAAAACCGATTCTGATAGCTCCACCTCATCACTATCTAAGGACATCGTATCGCCACTAGAACCGATTCTAATGCTAAAAAAGAACTAATTCTGATGTGCCGTTCTGTAGTAGTGATTAATATGTACATTTAGATTCCCATGGTATTACTATCTCAATCACTCAATGGAACCTCGCACAACACAACCACCTTTGCATTTCAACAAGCAACTTGAGCACATAAGAACCCGAAATTATATTTAGAAGATAGACTTGTCTTTCTGTTGCAGCTGAGGAGGCATGTTTGTAGGGCATCTAATAGCAGCATGAAGTCAGAGATGACAAATAAAATCGATAGATGCAGCTACAAAGAAATGGATTTGTGGCACTACATACACATCTGTGAAGCAATTGGTACAAGTAATGCAGCAAAATCGTCTCAACAAGGGTGAAATTCAGAAGTAACACACATCTATTTGAACTGAAGGAGGTTAATGTCGGTGGCGATTGGAGCCACTAGAGTCGAGTTTGAGTTTTCAGGAGGATCTGCACATACTACTGCAGAAAAGGTCATCACAGACAGTTCAAAAACGTCATTACATATGGTTTTCTGAACCATCTATAAGCATGTGTTAGTGATAATACGGCACATCAATAAGCATGTGTTAGTGATAATACGGCACATCACAAACATACTTCTATAGAATGATGCAACACCATCACTTTATTTGGGTCGGTTTTTAACTTTTCAAGAAAAAACAGATAGTGATAGATGATTCGGCGTGGGTAAGAAATATGATGCTAAACAACACTATCGATCTAACCTCAGAATCGATAGTGATAACCATTGTTATCACTATCGGTTCTCGAGTTGAAACCGATAGTGATATTTTGTGTATCACTATCGGTTCTTACATATGAACCAATAGTGATAAGGATGGTCATCAAGATCAACTTATGAGGTTTGAATTGATTGCGATAGCACATATATCATGGTCGGCTCTGACCTCGGAACCAACCGTGATGCGCATTCTAGTAAGTTATAACCTTTGGGCTGAACCTGTCTCTGTTGTTGGTTTAGAGGTCAAAATAACCGCGGTCGTCCCAAAAAACACAACATACTGCTGAACATACCTAGGAAGATCCCAATGATAGTGTGAATGCTCGTTGTGACATGGCGTACGTGGGAATCAGGCCTAAGCTTACAGTGATAGAGGATGGAAAAAGTCTGTACATTCCCGCTGCATGCTACAACTTGTCCAAGAAGGACAAATAAGACCTCTACAAGTATTTCTAAGGTATTAAAGTTTCATCAGCTCCGCAAACATTAAAAAGCTTGTGTCTATGGATGATTTGAAGTTGCATGGTATGAAGTCCCACAATTATTATGTTTTGATGATCCAAATGATCCTTGTTGCAATCAGAAATATTCTACCAGAGGATGTCAGGTTGGTAATCTCAAAGTTATGTTATTTCTTCAATACGATTTCTTGCAACTTTATTGATCCCAATATACTAGACAACTTGTAGAGTGAGGTAGTGCAGACTGTATATCAGCTTGAAATGCATCCCCCCATTCTTCGACGTCATGGTGCACCTTATTGTTCATCATGTTAGAGATATTAAGATATGTGACCCGTATTCCCATGTTACATGTATCCATTCGAGAGGTACATAGGTATATTAAAGGCATACGTGAGGAATCGGTCGAAGTCTGAGGATAATATTGTTGAAGGTTATGGGATTGAAGAGGATATTGAGTTCTGCATAGAATATCTAGGTAAAAGTCAAGCAATTGGTATTCATATATCTCATCATAGAGTAGACTTGGTGGCAAAGGAACCATTAGATCGAAACTAACGAGTTCACAGTTTGATATGTATTATAAAGCACACTTGACAGTCTTACAACACAGTGCAGAAGTTCATCCATACGTCGAACAGTACAAGTTGATATTACGAGAAGAGCATCCAAATATGGATGAGTTTTCCATTACACGAGAACACAACAATCAATTTCTCAAATGGTTCAAAGAAAAGGTGAAGGTATCCATCAGTGAGGATGTCAAATGGTTAGATGACAGACCAAGATTTAATGTGCAGATATAGTAGGGGTACGATATTAATGGCTACTCCTTTTACACTGAAAGTCAACATGCAAAGACTACAGTTCAAACTAATGGTATGAGCATAAATGCTTTATCCAATGATCACTCGTAAAGAGGATTCTCAACCACAACAAACTCCTATCATAGAATGGTCGAAGAAATATGGGAGCTTGATTATAGAATATATCAAGTTTCATTGTTCCGATGTAGGTGGGTGAGACTTCCAAATAGTGTAATGGTCGACAAGAGAGGCTTTACTTTTGTGGATATCAATAGATTGGTCCACAAAGAGGAACCATTTGTCATTGTGAAGCAAGCAACTCAAGTCTTCTACGTGCGTGATCCGATCAATCCGAGGTTGCATGTCATCCTTAATGGAAAGAGGTGAATCGTTGGAGTTGAAAATATCGTAGATGACGAAAAGTACAACTAATTTGATGAAACACTTCTGTTTGCAGATACGACATGTTTTAGCGGTGACGACAATACACACGGAACAAATTATATGTGTGTATTGTTAATAAAGAGATAATACATGTATACTCCTTAAGTATGTTTGTTTTCTATATTTGGTGTTGTTTCAGAAAAACAGTTTGTATTTTCTCTACTAGTTCCACGCTTAGAACTAATAGAGCAGTATGATCTCTATCGATCCATAGTGTTGAACCAATAGAGATGTATATCTTATCTCTATCAGTTCATGCTCGAAATAGATAGTGATAACTAGTGTATGTCTATCGGTTCGAAGCGTGGAACTAATAGAGATAATATATTCATCTCCATCGGTTCAAGGATCAGAACCAATAGAGATAAGGCTACTTCTCTATCGATTCAAAGTGTGGAACCAATAGAGAGGATCCCTATAAAATTTCACTCTCCCGCCTTTTCACCTTCTCACCCGCTCACATCTCAAACCCTATCCTCCTATACCTCCTTGGTGACCTCCTCCTCCCGACGACCTCCTCCACCTCGGTCGGCATCCTCCTCAACGACCTCCACCCCCGTCGTCCTCCCCTCCCCCCTCCTGCGGCATCCTCACCCACAGCAAGTATTGTTGCTTGATGATGCTAGAAAGTATTGTTGCATGTTGCTAGAAAGTATTGGTTATGCTTCATTGTCTTTGAGCTTGATCATTATATCTTCAGTAAATAGTATGATATTCATTTGATTATATCTTATATGAACTTATTTTCTTGCAATGCATATATTTAATAATTAGGATCCATTGGGTTCTACTCGTGATCATTCCAAGTAAAAACAAACTGTACTTATTTAACTCGCTAGAAAAGAGGCTGATGGACTATTTGATCAACCCTATTTTGTAGAGGTAAGTGTACATTTCTCTAGCCTAACACTTTCTGTATTTAACTACGTTTATTTTTTGACTAAATGGCATCTTTGGTCATTTTATGTAGAGCTTTCTTATCTTACATTACCAAAGGAGGGCGACACAACAACAAACGAGGCAATCAGCAGGAGTGGAGGCGCTACAAGGTACAAGTGCCTAGCATAGGATTCTTCCTAACATCTATTTTTCATCTTCTAATTTAATTTTCTTTATTCAAAATGTCATCAACAGGGGAGCGACGAACTGTGCGGCTTCTACATCATGCATCACATGATGATCCTGGTCAACAACGCAAACCTTTACCCTAGCATATGTACATGTATAATACACTTAGCCTTTTATATATACAAATTTTAAAACTTAACTAGTTCACTACTTTTTATTTTGCAGCAGCTCGATATCACGTGCAAGATCATGCAAAAAAAAGATTTCAACAAAATAGCAGGCCACGTATGCACATGGTACTGGTTAGAGGTTATAGTGAAGGACAATAGGCTCCTACTAGTCTATGTAAACAATATTATATAATGTGAATGTGTAATTCTATTAGTCTATGTAAACCTAGGTATTATATATTGTGAATATGACATGTGTAATGTTAAGTATATTTGTTTTCTATATACTGTGATATGTGTACTGTATGATACTGTGAATGTGATATACTAATATATGATATGCGTACTACGAATGTGATATATATGTGTACTATGATCTGGTGCTGGAACCAGAGTGGATTTGTCTCTATCGATTCGCCACTCAAAACTGATAGAGAACAGGAGGACATCTCTATCGGTTATGAGTATTGAACCAATCGATAGAGATACATATATTATATCTATCAGTTTTGAGGGTCAAACCAATAGAGATCCATGTATTATCTCTATCGGTTCAGAGTTTAGAACTGATAGAGATAATAGGACTTTTCTATCGGTTCTGATCGTGGAATTGATAGAGATAATTTATCTTCACGGTCAATTCCGAGCACCGACCCAATCCAAATAACGGTATATCTGTATTGGGTGAAAACCAACCAAGATAGCCACTCCTCACCACTGTCTAAGGACTTTGTATCGCCACCAAAACTGACCCAGATGGCAAAAAAGAACCGACTCAGATGACCATTTCTGTAGTAGTGACGGTTCCTAAACCATCTATGAAACAACTATCACAGACGGTTATTTATAAAGATTGTCTATGATAATATGCTACGCAGATGGTTTGTTTCAAGAACTGTCTGTGATCCATATTTTTCCTCTCTTGGAAGAACTTCTACGATTAGTATTATTGTTGAAAATTTTCTTGAAACCAATTATAGATTTTGTAATTGAATATATCAATATCTGAGATGCTTCGAGACATAGCTTGTCTAATCAAGATTGACTTAAAATATGAATCTTTGTAGCACTTTCATCTCTTTTCTTATTCTAATGTTGATGAATTCCAAGTCAAAATCCAATTACATCCGCAGTTCATCATGAAAGTTGTCATGCTTTAATTTATCTTCTACTTCGTCCTCATTCCTTAATGAGAATACCATAGACAGCTTATTTTTACTCTGATCTTGTGCAGAAATAGGATCATTTCCATGGTTCTCTATTTGATGAACTCTATATTTGATGAAATACGGAATCATAAAAATAATCATATTCCTACATAAGACCAGAGTGAAAATAGGTTGTCTATGGTATTCTCATTCGGGAATGAGAATGAAGTGAAAGATAAATCAGAACATGATAACTTTCAAGATAAACTGTGGATGGAATTGGATTTTGTCTTAGAATCCATCAACACTAGAATAAGAAAATAGATAAAAATGCTAAAAAGGTTCATACTTTAAAACGATCCAGATCAGACAAGCTATGCCTCGAAGCATCTCGGATGTTTAGATATTCAATTATAATATCTATAACTGGTTGTACCTTATAAATATCATTGCAGAAATATCTAAGGAGAAGAAAATTTCTGACAATAAATACTAATCACAAAAGTTCTTCCAAGAAAGGAAGAAAAAATCTAGATCACACAATTTTTGATCAATTCATGATAACTTTCAAATAAGCAAGACACTATTCAGTAATTGGATACAAGAAGAGCAAATATTAAAGATAATTTAGCATACCAATGAAATGTTTATGACTTATGAAGTTTACCTCAGTTGTATGCATATCCATAAACAACGGAAATTTTTAGGTGACAATACATTGAGAAAAGATATGATAGCACAATGATCAACAAGCATACATTGAGAAATGACATTATTTGATACATCAAGACAAGTAGACCTTAGGGCTCAGAAGGAGGTGGATGGCGGTGAAGGAGACTAGATTTTGAAATTATGTTCAAGTGCTCATATCATTTTCCATGTCTGCCATCGTATGTGCCATACCTTTCGCAATAGAGTCTTTTAGTTCTCCTTGAAGCTCTACAGCTCCGACACAGGACCCATTTGTTTAACACCAATAATTAATTGACTTCCAGTTATATCTCTTAATCTCTACAAAAGTGATTATGTTGTTGTGATAAGGGTGTCTTGGTATATTATCAATAACCATGTTGAATTAAATATTAAAAACCATTATATTATCTTTATAAGCTCAACTTTGACTTCTTCTAACTCTACATTCGCCTTAGGCTCTTTAATGATGAGTATCTTGTTAAGAGATTCAATATCTTGTGATTTGCTATATATGTCTTTCAATTTTTATTTCATCTCATATATCTTTTTTATTAATTCATAATCTTCTTCACTTCTATTCTACTCCATTACATCTGACTTTCCCTTCAATTGTTCTATCTCTACTTCAAATTTTTGTTTAGCATCCAATATTTTTTATATATCATATATCTTGTTTGTAGTCTCCATTTTATCTATGCAATTTGTAATCACTAGTACAAAGCTTATGTTGTTTAATATTTTGGCAAGGCAATTGAAATTAACACCTCCAGCATGTTGTGAAATATTATGATATTGTTTTTGTAACAATGCTAGAAAGAACTCCACAGCCTGAACTAAAGCAGTAAGAATATATTCATACCTTGATTGTACCCAGAAAAAGACCGAATGGTAATTTTCTCATTCTAGAGGAAATCATTGTTTCTATTAACACTTTTGTTTTACAGATTTGCAAAATCAATTGATATAAATGAAAAAGATATTGTTGTGCACAAGCATACTCCATACATTTTAATCCTTCTGAGGCTTGCAGAAAAATGGGCAGATACACATGATGGACGCTTACTTTTGACTAGGCAAGAGAAAAAAAAGGAATTTTAGGACTTTTAGGTTGTTGACTTAGCTACTATTTTCATCAGGACCTAATTCGAGCCCATATTCTACTGTTTGATGTAAGAGCTTGCTGATAGTGGTTTCAGTGTTTTATCAAAGATAGCATGCTTTTTTGCATTATGTTGCAGAGTATCGATTGCAATATCTTGAGTTCTATCCATAATTTGCAGTACCAATCACAACCTATCACTAGGGGTGAAAACGGGACGGATAATTCCCGCCCGATCCGGAGCCGGATCCGGTTTCAATCGGATCCGGGAAGCAAAACGGATATCGGGTCGGATCCGGATCCGGATCCGGATAGTTGAAAGCGGATACCGGATCGGATTCGGAGCGTTCACTATCCGGAAAATATGGGTCGGGAAACGGATATCGGGTATTCGGTAATTCGGATATCCGGATAGTCTCATGTTTGTCTGTCTCTATAGTAGCCGCGCGTTCTCTTCTTCGGCCGGAGGCGTAATCGACAGACGCCATGCCGCCGCTCACAACCCATCGCTCCGTATTCCCTTCCTCCCGCCTCCTCCGAACCTTAGCTCCTACTCCAGAGAAGCTGTCACCACGACGCCGCCGCATCCTCGACCTCGCTAGCGGGGAGGCCCGCCGCCGCCCTCTCCGCTACGCCGTCCTCGGCCCGGGATTTGCGGGGCTCTCCGTCGCGTGGCACCTCCTCAAGGTCCTCCCTCTCCGCTTGTCTCCACTCCCCTTCCTCCTCATGCATCGGACAAGTTCTTGGCCTCGTTTCTGTCAAGAAGCACCTTTGAATCGATATTTGTTCGATTCCAAAGATAGCCCCAAGGATTCCCGTCTCCGTGGACATCTACGAAGAACGGATCGGGGAGGCGCTTCGGGGGTTTCGGAGGGCTTCTTCATCCATACTACCAAAGGTCTTTCTCTCCATCGCTTCACCCATTACAAGCATTGTAATTGTTATTTCACCGCTTCATCCATGCTCAACTTGTTCTACTCGATGAACCATTTTGCATCGACTTAAGTTTGGTATGCACATGAATTTGTTGTTAAGCGCGGTGAAGCTTCTCTGGAGGGTGCTGAATTCGAAAGAGTGTATGGATCTCTGAAGCGCAGAGAGCAAGCAAATGGAACCACTGTATTAGATAGAGCTAGTCAAGATGAGACTTGTGACGGACCGCCCTTTTCAGGGGGTGCGTATAAATACCCTCACAGCTACCCAGGAGTTTAGCTGTGGGTAACCAAGTGTACATTGCGAGACATGAACACAAAAGCAAATATTTGATAGTTAAATTAAGGGCCTAACGGCCAGAGCTTTACAAAAGGTGCGATCGGCACGGATACATTACCAAAACAACCACAGGAAAGGCTCGAGCAGGTAGACCAAGGCCTTCAAAACCAAACATCGTTGCTAACGACGGTTCTTCGGAACTCGCCATCTTCATTGAAATCTAAAAGGGGGATTAGGAGCAAGGGTGAGTACACAACCGTACTCAACAAACCACACGGAAATATTCTGAATATTACATGTACAGAGTTTCAAGAGGTTGGCTCTAGTTTAATTATTTAGTGGATGCATGAACTAGAACCTTAACTTATCATATATATTACATTTGAAACACAAACCAATACAACACATTCCGCATCATCGATATGATGCCAACCACAGAGTTATTAATAAAATCCGGGTTACGGTTAATTTATTATTAAAACTACTTAAGCTCGCCATCGAATCACCGAAATTAACCTGACTTCATTAGGGGAAGCACGGGCGATTCGAATACCATTTGGTTCACTCTGCAGAGCTACTCAACTTTACCCACAAGATAATCTACGGTCGTTGGTGCCTGCGCAATTAACATGCAACTTTTATGCATGCGGCCGGACCGAGATTAACATAACCTTTCATTGATTTTCCCCACATGAGTTCCTACTTCCGGTAAGTTTAAGCTTTTGTTCCCCAGTCCCCAGCTACCCACGGGCCAAAGCGGGCGGCACAAGCTGGCCGACTGAGGGGACACCTACCGTTGTGAGAACCGGCCATGGCAGCGCCATTCCGTTCCACGCCCCAAACCCACGCGATACAACCTGTATTCCTTCACAGGGGAAAAACAATATACCGGGCTACATTGGGTCAGGTCAACAGAGCTGACCGGCCCAACTTGTGGTTGAGAGAGGTCCAAGTTATTTACTTTGCTCAAGGGGGGTTGATCCTTAAATGCCGAAGACCAGCCCAATACCCAAACAATACCGGTACGGTCCTCGGTACCCAGCATGCACCACCTAGGGCTCGGTCATCGCTGGAGGTCGGGCGCAACCACTATCCGTGGTCCCCAGGCACCCTCCAACCGTAGCAGTTTTTAAAATAAGCCCCAAATCGATATTCGGGGTTTTTGAGTAATTGAATAAAATTAGAGATTATAATTTAAACTCACCTACGTGATTCATTTCATGATATTCTAGGGTCGACAAATGAATAGGCGAGTCAACATGGTCTTAATCAAGGGGTGGGTTTTAGCTAGTCATGTCATTCTAAATTAGCTCTTTTTAAATGCTACGCTATATACAATCAAGTGCAATTAACTACATCTAGATATCTGAAGAAATATCTGAAAAATGGGATTCAACATGTTCAAGGAGTGTGGCTTGCCTTGCGAGGGTAGCGGTTTGCCTAATGAGAGACGGTCGGTGTCGTGTCTGGTCTCGAACGATGCTTGCTCCTAGCGCGGCTCCAAGAACTGCTCTGGCTCCGATTTTGCTCCGAGAGTTGCTCCGAGATCGAATCTAGCGCGAAAAAGCGAAACCAATAAATAAACGAATAAGACAATAAAAGAAAATAAAAACTGAAAAAGGAACGGGAGAGAAAATGGCCGGAACAAGGCTCAAGGGTATTTTTGGAATTTTCGGGACTTGGTTTGGCGAAATGGAGATCATTTTTGGACTCAGCGGCTCGAACGGATCAAGAATATGTATTTTTGGTATTTTTGGGATTTTTGGGAATTTTTGTGATTTTCTGGGATTTTTAAATGAATTTTCGAATGGAAAATCCGAAAAGAAAATAGGAGGGAGTACTGTGCTTGGGCCGCACAAGAAGGATTTGGCCTGTTGTGTGGCACGCACGCAGATGGGCCGACCCACGTGGCGAATGGTGCCTGAGAGCGGGGCCGAATGCAGAGAGAGGAGATGGCGCCGACGACGGGGCCCAAGCAATGAGGAGGTATTGTGACGCCACGGCCTAAGGCTTGGGCGACGGTGGTTAGTCTTGACGGCAATGAAACAAAGGAGGCGGTAGCATGCAATGGATTTGGATTAGCGTGAGGAAAGAAACAGAAGCAAAGCGAGGGAATTTCAGGTGGGGAAGAAGATGACCGGTGATCTCATGAACGGCGGCAGGCGGGAAAATGGGCGGAGGAGATTGAGGGATCTGATGAGTCGTGATGGGTAAAATAGCCGAGAGATAGAGGAGATAGCAAGGCGTCGAGAGGCACCGAGCCGGAAAGATGGGCGTGCGAAGGCCGAGGAAGGAACTGCCAGGAGGAAGAGGAGAGTATTGCGGTGCTTGGGGCGAGAAAATGGAGTGAGGGCATGGGCTATTTATAGCCGGCGAGGTGAGGGGCGCTCGGAGGCGAGGAAGAGAGAGAGAGGCCGCGGATTTCAACGGGAGGACGGCGAGCAGGTGTTAGAGATGACCGAACGGCCATGGTCGTTGGCGGAGGGGACGAGCAAGGCGACGGATCTTGTGACGCTGAGAGGCGCCGATCAAGAAAAAAGTGCGGGGAGAGAAAAGCTCGGGCGGAGCGGTTGTTTTCAACGGGGAGGACATCCATGGCGTCACGGTTGCGCTGCGCAGAGGCGACGGGAGTAGGTGAGCGACACGACAAGGCGGGAGGAGCACTGCGGGGCATGCGCACGGCTTTGAAAAACTGCTGCCGGGGAAGAAAAGCGAGCGGCGACGGAGGGGAGAAATGGCGCCGAGTTTCCCAACGATGACGCCCGGGTGAAGCTTCTGTTGCGGGCAGTGGAGGAGGCGAGGACATCACTGCGGTGCGCTTGGAGGCGAGGACGAGGGGCAGGCGGTTGGTGTTCTGGCAAGGCGGTGAGAGGGAGAGAAGGCGGAAATTCAACGGAGGGGAAGGCCATGGCGTCTACGGTGATGGGTGGCGGTGGGGATTCGCGGCGACGTAACGAGGCAGTGGTCGATTTAAAGGAGGCGAAAGGAAGCGTTGAAGAAATGGGGTGCCGAGGACGACGGATGGGCGCGACGCTTGACCGGATCGGCAGCAATAAGCGAGGAAGAAGAAGGCGCTGAAGATGACGCGGGCCCGTGGTCACGAGACAGGAAGAGTAACGCGGGTCACAAGAAGCCGAAGGAAGGAGAGCCTGGTGGCGCTGGGAAAGGGAAGGCCGGAAATTTGAAATGGGCCAAAGGAAAGAAAGGAAATGGGGTAGGAGAAAAGAGAAACAGTAGGAGAAAAATGGGCGTGGAAAATGGGTTGGAGGAAACGGAGGCCCACGCGGGAATTGGCATCTGCCGAAAAATGCGGTCAAGGAAAATTGGCCGGGGGAAGAACTGGGCCAAAACGCCGACAAAAGGTATTTGGCTGAAAAGGAAAACACCCAAAAATGGAAATTTTCCTAAGAGGGAAAGGACTTTGTACCGACGCAGAAAAGGCCGAGGAGGGAAAAACAAAATCGGTTGGGGAAATTGGGCCCAAGGGATTTAGGGCAGACTGGGGAAAAGAAGAAGAACCGCCCGTGAAGGTTTTTTTTTGGGGTGAGGGAAAAGCGAAATGAGGAAAAGAAATGGGCGGCTAAGAAGGGAAGCGGCTTTCTTGTGAGAAATTCGAAAATGGAAAAAGGCCAAAAGGAAATGGCCAAAATGAGAAAGAATTCCCAAAAAGGGGAAGAAAGTCTAATCCAGACAAAAGAGATTCAAACAAATTCCGAAAATTCAAGTAAAAACCAATTAAATAAACAAAACGAAAATTTTGAAATTTCTGGGGTGTTTCAAGACTGTTGAAGTATAAGTGAATTGCCCACCTTTCCCCATCAGCTTAAGCTTTTGGGTGAACTGGTTGGTGCATGCAACTCAATATGGTATCAGAGCCAGGAGGTCTCGAGTTCGAGTCCTGGTAGACGCAATTTAGCGTCCGCTCCTATTTCTACGTGTTGAGTGCTGCCCAAGGCGCCTCCACGTGAGGGGGAGTGTTGAAGTATAAGTGAATTGCCCACCTTTCCCCATCAGCTTAAGCTTTTGGGTGAACTGGTTGGTGCATGCAACTCAATAGAGACCATTATCTGGTGAAGGCAATCCTTTCTTCTTTGTAGCTGGCATACCTTTACTTCCTAATTCTTGTTGCTGTTTGGCCTATAGTTGTGTGCACATGATAAGTAGAGGTTTTGCTGACCAGGGGAATTCTACGACCACCTACAACTGAGAAGGCTGCTGACATATTGCTGGAGGTACCGCTGAATTAACATTGTGAAGATATGCTCAGGTGCTTCTTTTGTGTTTCTGGTGTGTGATTTTTGATTGATTCGACCTATTCAAGTTAGAATGCTCAGAGTTGCCTCCAGAGTTGCAGCCTTCAAGTTCTTGATTCGGATGCTGCACAATGTCTGGTCCCTGGGTTATATGTTCCATTTAACCTTGCGGTTTATATGCCATTAGCGCTTAACATCAACCCTAAGAAATATTTACAGGTGGTCCGCTCCTTCATGCTTCGTCTCGTTGTCAATTGTTTGTCATCTTCTATCATTGATAAGTTTATATACTTCATTATTGGGTTTCTACAGGCATTGTTCTTTGCATGCCAAAATCTGACTGACGAAGCATCCGTATCACCCATTGAACAGAAAGAGTTCAAATTGTACGAGGAACATGTTGATAATCTACAACAATTAGCAGGTAAAATTCCTGCCCAATCTCCCAATAAAGCAAGGGACAATACTTTACACAAAGTCACAAACTTGGACTTTCTAATATTGTGCTTTAGATTTTGGCTTTCCATTCCACTAAACTGAAATAAGTACACAAAATGACTACCTGAAGCTAAAGTAAAGTTTTACATTTGTCAGTTTACAACTTATCAGTTCAGCAGCTCCTGTTATCAAATTTGTTAAATAGCTGCATAAATGTAACACTTATATGGCTTGCTGAAGCAATTGTGTTACAATAAGGACCTTTTTATGCCTAATTAATGCACTATCAAACGTGTGCAGGAGATTATGATTCGGTGATCATCTGCCTTGGGGCTAAAGCTAGCTCACTTCCAGAACTCAAAAATAAGCTTCCTCTTAGAACCTGCAGAGGAGTCATTGCTGAATTCCAGTTGCCATCAGATACAGTGTGTGATACTGTGATGTGGTTGTCATTGTTGGTGCTTGCTTGCTCTGTGAACTGTGATGTCAAGGATTGCTTACTATTATTGTCATGTATTTCAGCATTTGTGTGGTTTAATTCAACATATATTACTTTATGTATGCGTGTATTATCCGTTCCCGAATTATCCGTTTCCGATCCGTTTCCGTCATATATCCGACCCGTATCCGTATCCCGAATTATCCGGATTCGTATCCGGATCCGGCTAGCCCGTATCCGGTTCCGAATCCGGGGAAAAAATATGGGTTAGGATACGGAAAGAGCAATATCCGTCCGTATCCGATCCGTTTTCACCCCTACCTATCACCTAATGCTTGCACACTTTATGACATGAAAATAATGGTGGCTACGGGCCATCTGAAATGATTTAATATTTTCTGATTACTGTACTATTTAGACAAACATATTGTATACCTTTCATAATTTTACTTTGTAGATTTACTCTAAATAGTTCTATTTCCAAATATGTGCTTTCTTGTGCCCCCATGATGTACATCTTCAGTTTTCTAGTCTTACATATGAAGTAAAACACATACACACACAAAGATCAATAAGTATAAATTGAGAAATAATATTAATATTTGACATATCAAGACAAGGAGACCTTAGGGCTCCGGGAGGTGGTGGCAACGGGCTCGGGGGAGTTGGTGGTGATGGGCTCAGGGAGGAGGCACGCGGGCTTGGTCCAAGGAGGGGGCGGCGACAGCATCAAGGGTGGTGAAAGATTTCATATGAGTTACGAGTGTTGTGGGCAAAATCCCTAGAATGATATATATATATATAATAAGTGTTATATCACAGACGGTTCTTGATACAAACTATTTATGATATCCTATTATTATAGATGATTTGTACTACGAACCGTCTGTGATATGACTACATATCACAAACGGTTTTTGTGTAGTATCACAGATGGTTTTTACTGAAAACCATTTGTGATATGTACTCAAATCACGGATGGTTCATGGTACAAATCATCTGTAATACTTCACAGACAGTTTGTGACATCAGCTTATTACAGATGGTTCTTAGCATATCATGTAACTTTGTTGATCGTGCTAGCAAAACCATTTGTGATTAGCTTTAACATAGATGGTTTTTGAAAATCGCTTGTGATGAGCCATTTAATATACGCCTTTCTATAGAAGTGATAGGAGGAAATGAATCAGAGAGAGGGAGGAGGGAAGGAGAGCCCAGAGGTCATAGCGGTGGAAGCGGTTCCTACTAGTGATGAACCTAGGTGTGGGAAAACGACAGGCAACAATAGATCTGGGTGGGCAAACAATGGGGAACGTTAGTGCTATCAAATATGTGCATGGAGGCAATCGAAAGGGAAAAGGTGGCATTAGATTTAGATGGATAATAGCCAGTGTTGTTAAGGAGGCAATTTTCGGAAGAGAGAAGGGTGACGCGAATAAGGTAAAGGGGTGGGAGGCGACTATGTAAAGCTAGCTAGGGTTAGAGGATATGAGAGGAGTTTTGACCCATTTATCCTCTCAGTTGTGTTGAAAACGACAAGAAATACCTATTTATTCTCACAAATCACTCAAAAACCCCCAAAATAACCATTTTTTGATGAATTTAAAACGCCCATTACAATAATTATTATCCACACAGTTGCTTATGGACCCATGAGGGAAAACTGAAACCACCTGAAAGCACGCTAGCCTGGCAGTGTTATGATCAACAATAAGGAGGAAAAAGGAACTTTCACTTCGTAATTTGGACCACCACGTGAAAGGGTTTCAAATTTCATTTTCAGATCATATCTCGGAGGTGGGCGAAATCTCGAAACTTCAAACAAAATCTGATGAAAATTCAAAAAGAAAATTTGAAATCCAAAATTTTTGAACCAAAATTTGATAGAAATTACCGAAATTTCACCGAGAAACACCAAAATCTCAGCGAAATTCAACCGAGCAAAAAATGATCAAAATGATGTTAAACTTTTTAAAAAAAATTTGATGGTCCTAAATCATCACTAATATTCCCATGAAAATTTTAGATGATTTTCAATACTGAGAAATTTGTAAAAATTCTAATAGTGCTACCGTCCTGATAAAAGGCTAACCGACAAAATTTCAACCAAATGAAAAATGGTGTAAACCATGTTAGAACATTTTTTAAAATATTGGATGGTCCTGATGTATCAATAATATTCCCATGAAATTTTTAGATGATGATCAAGCATGAGAAATTTGGTCAAATACAGTCAAAAAAGTCAAATTTTAGTCACAAACCCAAGATTTCGACGAGATTTGCTGAGATCTCTCCAAAATATCTGAAATTACTGTAGTATTTTTTATTTTTTAAAATTTTTATCCGACCGAGATTTTGAATCTCGTCTCTAGCTGGAATCTGAGATCTCACCGAGATTTTATGTAATTTCACCAGAATTTATAACCTTGCCTCGTGAGAGGAGATTGCCTTCCTCTCTCTAGTATTTTCAATTCCTTCTCCACCGACCTCGATGAATGAAGTGCTCGGTCTCCTTTCGAAAATTGTTAGTTCATGGGTGTAAACTGAGGCACCGTTTGGGATGGCTTCAGCTTCGGCTTTTTCCCTTTGAAAACCGAAAGCTGTTTTAAACGGCTGACTTCTCCACAGCTGGAAGCAAAAAAAAAAAAAGAGTCCATTTGCATTAGGAGAAACTGGTTGAAAACCAAAAGCTAATATAAGGTAGCTTCCTACAACTTCGATAATATAGAATTTTGACTTTACCATTAAAGTTAAAAAAAATTACCCACTAAAGTATGAAATCTGAAACCATACCTTTATCGATATCGTTGTCGTTCTCTGCCCGCACCCCCTCACGGATAAAAAGCCATACCAGAGCGCCAGTATTCCTATGTCACATATGTGCATGGACCAAAGCAAAGCAAAGGTGATGAATGGATCGATGGCAACTGTATTGAACAGACCTTGAGATGTGTGTGGCAGACTGGCAGTGGCAGACGCACAGGCAGTAGCGGCCTAGTCCAGTAGTCTCTCCAGCTTTCAGTTTTCTACTCTATATACTAGTACTGTGCTCGTACTGGACAAGTATATTAGTACTACTAGTATTATGTTTGACAAATGACAACGAGGCCTTTCCGTGTCATGTTCTGTTACTGACTGACACACGGCAGCCTAGCAAGGATTCAAAGCGTATGCTGCCTGTTGAGACTTGTGCTTGCTTGTACAAATGCAAATATACTCTTCTCCCTTGCATGCATGGTGGAGTACTAGCTAGCATCTAAACAGAATGTTTTGCAGAGGCATGATCCATGCACAACGGTTGGTAGGTTGGAGTATATATGATCCACTGTAGGTTGGAGTATATATGATCCACTGCATGCTCGGTTCTTTTGGTCTGAAGCTACCACTCCGTAGAGAACTGATCAAGAACTAAGGAGATGCAGAATGTCTGTGGACCGCAGGTACAGGCGAAAGCATCAAAACACAACACACCAGAATTCAAGCAGGGTCTCAAGAATCTAGAAAATTGCTCGGAAATCATGATTTTCGACCATATCGAATCGGCTTGATAAATTATATCGGTCGATAAATTGGTTCAATTCAAAAAATTTGAGAATTTTTGTACGATGTAAACCGATCGAAAATCAGTGAAAATCGCTAGAAAATAAACAAAATCACTCAAAAACCGGTATGTTTCGCTTAGTTTACCGATTTTTCGAAGAAAACCGGTCGAAAAGCGGTGAAAATTGCTCGAAAATCGATAAAATCGGTCGATTTTTGAAATTTTTTCGAATGTTTTGACCACCGAGTTTAAAGAATTTGACTTCAAAACGATTCGATTTCTACCGATTTTCGACGATACGATTTCTGGCCTCAATTCGGTTTTGTAATCCTGACCAGAAGCATGAAACCAAAAGCAAAGAGAAACCGGCTAGAGCCAGCTGATGGCCACCTCTGGGTCAATCTAAGGAGAATTACTAGTATTACTGAACGTTGACCCCCAGTCAGCTCCTTCTGGGTGCCGACTCAATGAATAGGAGAGAAAGGATAGAGAGCGAGAGCAGAAGCAGCCAGCGGCAGCATGGTATGAAGCTTTAATTTTTCTAGCCTCTTGCACTTTTTTAATCCATACAAATATAATTATAAAAATAGCTTTCTTTTTAACCGTAAATGCGCTGGCAAGTAACACGTGCTACTTACCGCGCTCGTGTACCACAACAGTTGCTACTGAGCTAGGACAGTGCGGCAGGATCCTGCCATGCTCAAGAACCATGACAAGTCCTACTACCCTACCAAGTCATCCTGTTGTAGCAGCATGCCCTACCGAGTAGGGATGGCAACGGGGACATTCCCCGCCGGGGAGTGCCTCCTCGTCCCCGTCCCCGTGATCCAAAATTTTTCTCATCCCCGTCCCCGTTTCCCGCCTCGGGGGAGAAAATCCCCCCGTCCCCATCCCCGTTCGGGTATCGGGGCCCCGTCGGGGATCCATCCCCGTGAAAATTTCACACAAGAGAAGAGCTCTTATAGCCATTTTAACTCTAAAATCATATCAACAAACAAGGAAAAAAAGAATACATGCATTCATTGAAGATTATATTGTCCCGTTTATGAAAATGTGAATATGATTGGCTAGAGAATATATTTGCAATCTAATAACCAAATTGAACTAAACTAAATTTGGATCCCCAACTGGTCCTCAATGGGAAAAAAATTCCCGCCCCGTCCCTCGCCATCCCGACGGGGAATAATTTTCGTTTCCATCCTCATGGGGACGATTTCTTCCCATACCCATCCCCTAATAGAGGAATTTCCCACCAGGGATCGGGGAACGGGTCCCCATTGCCACCCCTACTACCGAGCCTCATTGTCACAATAGATGCAGACCGTGGTTCCGAGCCCCTACCGCGATACAAGCATGATAGGTGATACGTGTGTCAGCACTTCTATTGTCCTCGCTTCTATTGCCAGGAGGAAACCATCTTTTTATATACTAATTGAAGGCCCTCCTAGAAGCCCCCACGTTAATCAGAAAATGCTAGAAATTTCCTAATCTAAAAAAAATTGCTAGAAAATCCCACATTATTCTAAAAAAAAGAGAGAATATCTTGGTCGTCCAATCTTCTTAATCATTTTCATTCATATCTTAGATCTATTTATCTATTTATAAGAGATATATGGTAAATCAGAGTAGTATCATATGGAAAGAAAGTTTTGTTTTCCTTATCTACTCGTCATTTATAGAATCCAATATAATAGAGTCAATATTTGTTCTTGGAATCGATTCTACCAATTTATTAGCAATTTGGCTTATGGTGCACAATCAAATGATTGATCATCTCATCTGCAGGACGTCAACATCATGTGGTTCCGCAACCCGTTCCGGCACATCGCCGTCTTCGCCGACATGACGACGTCCTACGATCTGTTCTCCGGCGACATATCGACAACCTCGACAACTAGCCCAACACCAGGTTCTACCACTACTACAAAACAGTACATATGTGACGTTCTATTTGTGGCAGTTCATTTGGAACCGTCACAAATACATATATCAGTGGCGGTTCTATATGGAAATTGGCGGGAGGACCATTTGTGGCGGTTTCATCCAAAAACCGCCACAAATAATACATTAGCTGTGATGGTTTTTATTTGAAACCGTCACTGATAACGCTGGGACTATTTGTGGCGGTTGGTAATGGAATCGTCACAGATAATAAATTATATGTGGCGGTTTGGTTTTAGAACCGCCACTAATCTAATTATCTGCCACAAATAATGCTTTCTATATATAGTCATTGTCTATATTGGTCATCTTCCTCTGTCATTGGTCATCTTCCTCCTTCATGTGCGAGAAGAAAAGTTAGCTTTTTGATTTCAGATTTTGTTTGGCCAAGATCTTGTGCTTCTACTTCCTAGAATTGTTCCAAGGTGTGTAAAATATGTCTCTCTCTCTTCATTTGTCTTTGTAAAATTGCCATTAAAGGTTTATTCCTAGCTTAATTAAGGTTTAGATGCAAGGTCTTCATTTAGTTTGTTTTTTATTTACCTAGCAATTTGTAGATGATGAATTTATTACCTTGCAGTATTAGATTAAGTTGTCTACCTTATTTAGATGATGAATTTTTTGTCAAGCATATATCAAATTTATGTATTTACGATTATTGGATATTAATGAAAAATAAATTATAGTTAATATGATAGATGGGTGATCATGAAGTTAATTGCCTTGCATTTTGAGATGAGGAATTTATTATGTTGCTCTTCCAAGGATATGTATAAAAATTACGTAGTTAATATTTTTCTTAGTTACCATTAATTTTTTTAGTTAGCGTGCATATACATCTTGCTCCATTAGTGGGTATTGTTAGTGAATTTTTATGAAGCATATAAACCCAATTTATGTAATTAAGATTGTTGGATGTGAATGATAAATAAATTTTAGTTAATATGGTAGTTGGGTGATCATGAAATTTTGAGGTGAGGAATTTATTATTTTGATCTTCCGGAGGATATATATAATTTTTGGTTACATATGAGTATATATTAAAATTAATTAATTAAGTTTGCAACATTTACTTAGTATTAATGTTGTCCCGTTAGTACATATTTTCTTTCCCTCTCTGAAATATCTCCTTTCTATTGAGTAGTTCTAATGGAGCCCGACATCGAGCCTATAATGGAGGACACCGAGAAGTTACCTTACCTCCCCCAACCACCGAAGGTGCCGAGGCCTCCACCCATTGCAGATCTTGCTCTGTTGCAAGATGCCGAGGACGAGGAAAACTAAGAAGCTCAAGGCCGGTACACCATCTCGGAGGTCTCAGATATCGGGGCCCCCTGTTGCAAAAAGCAAAGAACAAAATACAGTCAACATACGGGTACATCAGTAAGGAGAAAGTGCCAATCACCTATTCGGATTGGCACAAAGTGCCCCGAGCCACCAAAGAGGATCGTGGATGAGCTCAAAGGAACCTTCGAATTTCAAGGAGTTGAAGAACTCGTAAGGTCGCGATGCATTGATGACCATGGATGCGGCGTGGAGAAACTTCAAGGCGAGACTGAACGTAAATTATGTGAAGTAAAACCGGTCAGCCGTCGGAGACTACCCAAGATTACAGCCATATTGGGATGAGTTCGTGGCGATGAAGCAATCAGAAGCAGCAAGGAAGTCCAGTGAGGACCACATTAGCATCGCAAGAAGGAATACTCACCCCCACAGACTTGGTACGAGTCCCTTGGTCGTACAGGCACAAGTCCCTTGGTCGGACTACCAGACCGAGTGAAGCACTACATGCTAGCGAGGGCAGATCTCTTGTCTACTGGGAGTTTATCATTCAAGAGCAGCGAAGACGAAGCAATGACGCAAAGAGTTCATCAGTTTTACGCCCAGTCCACCCAAGGATCCTTCCACCCAAACAGGGAGAAAGACGAGCTAACAGCAGCCCTAGGAAACAAAGAGCACCACGGTCTAACACGAGGCGTCGGGGTCAAGGTTCCATGGAAGATGGGATTCCCTCAACACGAAGACTCTTATAGGAGTCGGAAGAGAGCTAAAGAAGAACGGGCTGAGCAGGAAATGGAAAGTATGAAGGAAAGGGTTCTGCGAGAATTACAAGGCACCATTCAAGAACAAGTTCAACGACAAGTACAAGAAGCCTTGAGCCAGACGCAGGCCAAAAACGTTCTCTCCAGCCCTACAGGTCGTCGCAGCAGTTGCGCGTCCACGCCATTAGTAGAAGCGGACAACAACCATTATCCTGTAGACGACATACAGGACCCTACACCCTGTCAGCTCAATGTGCCCGTGATGAACATATTTCTACAGGCTGCTACAGGGGTAGCTTATCCGTGCCAACAAGGGGGTGTCCTGCACAATGCCCCGATAGCGTTAGGTTATGCAAAGGTCCAGGTGGACACGGTACTTGCTCAGTTTGCTGATATCAGGCTAGAAAAACCCGCCAATGACGAGATAACAACTCTAGGAAGTGCCGTCCACTCATTCATCCAGTGGCGCAAGCGTGACATCGTCTTGGACCATCCAGTGGCAGCCTCTCCTGACATCGTCTTGGATCATGCAGTGCCAGCCTCTCCTGTAGTGCAATCCGCGCATCCGTCACCAGCACATGAGAGTGAAACAGTGAAGAAGCAAGATGAGATACCAAAGAAATCCATTGAGGACCCCATAAAGATGGCCACTGTTAGTACTCCAACGCAGAAACCTGTAACACCTGGTACTTCAAAGGACAAACCTACAACCCCTGATCCCAAAAAATGGCACATTAGACAAGCCGTATCAGCTAGATCAGGGGTAGCCAGGACCGAGTATGATGTCGTGCGAGAAAAAAGTAAGGGCAAGGGGAAGTCTGATGAACAAGATAATCAACCAAGATTGAAATTCGAGGTAGGGAAGCCCTTAGTCACCGATTCGAAGTTAAACAGTCTAACACCCATGATGCAGCGTTTACATGCATGGTACATGGAGCGATCCAACCAAGACGTACTCCCAAAGGAGATCACTGCAATTTTCCGTGAGGAACATTTTCATCACGAGGGCTATGGCTACTTCTTAATAGAATTTGATAACTTGCACAACTTGTTCTATCACGACGCCCTCGACATATGTTTTTTGAGATGCTGGACACTGTAAGTGTCTAATATATCAATCTTGGTCTACATTCACGTAATACTGATAAATGTCATGTCTAACTATTTCGTTATATAGATACGAGATGAAGGAACTACGAAGAACCAAGGGGCCAGTGGGATTCCTCGACCCGGGAATGGTTTGCCAAGACGAAATCGTGAGAGTACCAAAAGAGATCGAGGAGTACGTATATAAAGCTTTGCTTAAACTACAAGACAAGGAGTTTATACTTGTACGATACAATTTTAAGTAAGTTCCTCACTAGCTAGTTAAATTACTCGTTGATTTCGTTATTTACTCTGACGTAAGAACTAATGGCTATGGCATCCAGATTCCACTGGATTCTCGTAGTAATTCATCCAGACAAGAGCAATATGCTGATCATGGATCCACTGGATAAACCTAAAGCAGACTATGAAGTGATGACACGTTTAATAAATGAGGCGTTCAAAAGATATTGTCAGAAGAGCACGAGACACCGCCCATACAAAAAATCCCTTACAATCCGTACTAACTTTCCGGTACGCACGCAAGGAATATTCTTATATCGTATTTCATAGTAAATAGCTCCTTCGACGACATCTTAGTTCATTAGATTTTCGCAGTGTCACAAGCAGACGCAAGGAACAAATTTATGTGGGTACTTTATGTGCCAGTACATGCGTGAAATCTTAGGTTGACACATCGATTCGCGCCACTCAATTTCTATATACTCTCTTAATTACATGCTTTTTCATACTTACAGTAGCCTCAAGTCGCTTCACTAGAGGACTTCGCTTGCTCGAAATCCAAGCCATTCAGGGCCAGCTCGCCTACTTCATTATGAAGGAAGTACTCAACAAAAAAGGCGAGTTTTATGACAAAGACAACAACGATCCACTCCTCCATACTCATATCTCACATCGCGTGTCTCCAAGCTCCGAAGACCCGTAGGCTTCTAGTTTAGGAAACTAGTTTAGGCTTTTGTTACTTCAATTTTATTTCATTACAAAGTGTAAATAACTCTTTGTTCCTTTGAAATGGGAGCCCCTTCTTTCGTCAATGCCACTTCTCTTGTCGGTGGTTACGCATCTTTGTAGCATGTACGTTTGTCTTCTTCAGGAACACATGTACACACATGCGAGTGACACTTCTAAATATATCATGTGTTTGCCTTACATGGTTATTTTTTCATATGAAGTTATTTCATGTGTTTGTAATAGTTTGATAAACTAACCAAGTGAGAAATGTTGAATGCTTGAGAGTTATTCATGCATGCTTACTATCTATACACAAGGATGAGATCGATCACGAGAAAATGCTTACACGTGGAACTCAGACTCTGTTTTTAAGAGTAAGTTCACCTAATGTGTTATTTAATGGATAACTTTTTGTAGCGAAATCTTACATTCTTTGTACTTATGCACTCGATGATAAGTATGAGTTTCTCGATCCGCAAGGATTCAAGGCTTGGTTAAGAACTACTCTCGGTTTGTGTCATTCCCCATATATACATGGCGGGAGAAATCAAGAATTGTTGAGGTAGGGTCTTGATTTGCTTCTTCCCGATTCTCTTAACAATACAAGTTCTTTTTTGAGAACATGATACAAGTTCTTTAGAGCTAATACTATGTATTGCCTTCCCATTTCTTCCATCGATGTGACCTCCTTGCTTGATGATTGAAGAGGATGAAGAGCCAAAAGAAGGTGAAGAGGCAAATGAGGTTAGTTATCCCGATCGGCTTACTTCTAGTTTCCCTAATGTTTCTAAAGATTTCGCTTCTTTTGCAAATCGATACAACTTTCACAAACAGGTCAAAAAAGAAAAGAAGAAGACCATTCTTGAGAAATACTGGGGATGGGAGTGGCCAATGAAACAAACCCTATATGGGTAATTATTCTTGAGTTAATTTTGCTTGGTCATTGCAACATGTGTCATGCATGATTTGAACTGTACCTATCTGGTACTTATGTTCTCACTCCACAAAAACAAATGCATGTGAGAATCTATTTGCTAATAAAGAAAGAGATGATTCAATTCTATTTAAATCCATGCAGATGAGAAATCAAAATGAAATTGAGAAGACTGAATACAATGAGTTTTATAAGAAGACATTCAATGAGTTCTTAGATCCTCTTGCCTACACTCACTTCACAACAGAGGTGCCTGAATTTGTCAATCATCACAGTGTTAAACTTATGCACATTGAATATTGTGTATAACATGATTTTTTCTGTTAACAGGGTGAGGTGGAATTTAGGAGTGTTCTTTACATTTCAGGAATGGCACCGCTTAGTAATGAGGAGATAATGAATCCCAAAACCGAAAATATCCGGTTATATGTCAAAAGAGTGTTCATCTCAGATGACTTTGATGGTAAATTGGTACATAATCTCTCAGTGCACAAGATAATTACTTCTGGATATGCATGTACGTTGCCCTGGCATTATTTTTCTACTAACTGTTGATTAAGGTGGAAAAGATTTCTGAGTTTAGCATGTATTTTACAGTTCCCGGCCGATACTTGAGCTTTGTAAAAGATGTAGTCGATTCAAATGACCTTCCCCTCAATGTTTCTCGTGAGATTCTTCAGGAAAGTCGAATTGTAAGTTACCGAAAATGCCTGTCGGCTTTTATATTTAAAAATTGCAGATTCTGAATGTTGACATTATTTGTGATTTTTTTATCACATTTGGAGGTAATTTATGTTGTTTATTCAGGTAAGCATTATGCGTAAGAGACTTGTTAGGAGACATTCGATATGATTGAGGAGATTGCTGAAAAAGATGAGGAGGAGGTCAAACTCTTGGTTTTTTCCTTTTCCCAATTTTTTGTTTACACGGTATTGACACTCCATTTGTACGGCAGGACTACAAGAATTTCTGGGAGAGCTTCGGAAAGTTCATTAAGCTTGTTTACCATTTGATGCTGCTGGAATGGGTATGTATACACACACACACTAGCATATTGGTAATACTTGACCACCTTTGAGAAGGCTTTATTATACAAATTAATCTTTCCAGCGAAATTTGATGTTCTGTGTCATGCTTTTGTTTATCTCGAGTTGCATATATATTAGTTGCGTATTAGTATGTTGGTATTACTGTATGACACTTCTATCAATTCTCTTATATATATTCTGTACAGAGGGCATGGCTAGCACTGCCTGAGGCTAGTCACAAATGCCAGTTTTTTATTTTCCTGTGTCGGACTATCAGTGACGGTTCTAGCCAAAAACCGCCACTGATACACTACTACAAAACAGCACATAGGTGACGCCCTATTTGTGGCGGTTCTTTTGGAACCGTCACAAATACATGTATCAGTGGCGGTTCTATATGGAAATTGGCGGGAAGACCATTTGTGGCGGTTGCATCAAAAAACCGCCACAGATAATACTCTGTCTGATGTGGTTTTAAATAAAACCGCCATCGATAATACTGGGACTATTTGTGGCGGTTGGTAGATGGAACCGTCACAGATAATACATTTTTCGTGGCGGGTTGGTTTTAGAACCGCCACTAATAATGCTTTCTATAAATATATCCTGTTGCCTGTCATTGGTCATCTTCCTCCCGAGAACAAAACTCACTTTTTGATTTGATTTTGTTTGGCCAAGATCTTGTGCTTCCACTTCCTAGATTTGTTCCAAGGTGTGTAAAATATGTCTCCTCTCTTCATTTCTAGTGTAAAATTGCCATTAAAAGGTTTATTCCTAGCTTAATTAAGGTTTAGGTGCAAGGTCTACATTTAGTTTGTTTTTATTTAGCGGCAATTTGTAGATGATGAATTTATTACCTTGTCAGTATTAGATTAAGTTCTCTACCTTATTTAGATGATGAATTTTTGTCAAGCATATGTCAAATATATGTATTTACGATTATTGGATATTAATGATAAATAAATTATAGTTAATATGATAGATGGGTGATCATGAAGTATAAAAATTATAGTTAATATTCAAGGATATGTATAAAAATTACGTTGTTCTTCCGAAGGATATGTATAAAATTTATGTATTTACGATTATTGGATATTAATGAAAAATAAATAATAGTTAATATGATAGATGGGTGATCATGATGTTAATTGCCTTGCATTTTGAGATGAGGAAATTTATTATATTGCTCTTCCAAGGATATGTATAAAAATTACGTAGTTAATATTTTTTCTTAGTTACCATTAATTTTTTTCGTTAGCACGTGTATATACATCTTGCTTCATTAGTGGGTATTGTTAGTGAATTTTTATGAAGCATATAAACCCAATTTATGTAATTAAGATTGTTGGATGTGAATGATAAATAAATTTTAGTTAATATGGTAGTCGGGTGATCATGAAATTTTGAGGTGAGGAATTTATTATGTTGATCTTCCTGAGGATATATATATATAATTTTGGTTACGTATGAGTATATATTAAAATTAATTAATTAAGTTTGCAACATTTACTTAGTATTAATGTTGTCCCGTTAGTGCATATTGTTGAATATTCAATAACAATTTATTTAATTAAGATTTTTGGATATTAATAAATTGCTTAAATTAATGAACTGTAGATGGACCGGAGATGGATGTACGATGCGAACCGTTGCAGCCAAGAATATATCGACGGTGTATCTGTTTTTCTAAGGGCGTGAGGAGAACGACTTGCAAAAGAAGACTGAGTACATACACCGTCCATGCATTGATTGCAAGAATGAGAAGATGTTTTGAACAAAAACCATATCCATTTGCACTTGATCCGGAGGGGTTTTGTACCCGCTATACAAGTTGGACAAGGCACGGTGAAGAGGAGATCATACTTGAACGTGATAACGCCGACGACGACTTGAGCCGCAATGTGGCGGTGACATCGCTATGGATCCGATGAGGATAGGTTGGTCGTCGATGACGACATTAACTGCTCAAATGTTGCGCGATGCGTAAGAGAACTACACTAGTCGAGAGAGTTTAATCAATTCACGGGTTTGATGGAGGATTCGGAGAAACCTTTGTTCCGGGTTGTAATGAGGAATACACAAAGTTGCACACGGTGCTCTCGCCATCGAAATTGAAGGCAGCCAATGGTTGGTCCGACAAGAGTTTCACGGCAAGTTGTTACATCTCTTAGCGGACATATCGCTCAAGGAAACGTGTTGCCTAAAACCACGATCTAGCTAAGAAGGTTGTATGTCCTTGGGATTGGAAGTAGAAAGAATACATGCTTGTCCAAACGATCAGATACTCTATCGCAAAGACTATGCGCATATTCATGTATGTCCGGTGCAAAGCGCCGCGATACAAGCGTAAGGGCGATGACAATGGGCTATCGAGGTGAAGAAAGGAGCTCCCAAAAGTGGTGTGGTATTTGCCAAGAATACCTCGCTTGAAGCGTTTATTTGGAAACAAAAAGCACGCCAAATTGATGCGATGGCACTTTCGGAAGACCGTAAGAGGGATGGAAAATCGAGACACCCTACCGATTCTCGCCAAAGGAGAACCATCGATAGACTCTTCAGGAGAACTTCGAAATGAACCGAGGAATGTAAGGTTTGGCTTGAGTACGGATGGAATGAATCCTTTCGGTAACATGAGCAAGATTCATAGCACTTGGCCCGTGACTCGTGTATATACAACCTTCCATCCTCGGTTGTGTATGAAGCGAAAGTACATTATGATGTCCTTGCTTATCCAAGGGCCGAGACAACCCGGCAACGATATTGATGTATACCTACAACCATTGGTGGAAGATCTTGTGATATTGTGGAACGAAGGTGTACGGTATGGGACGAGTACAAACGAGTACTTCACTCTACGCCGCATTGTTATTCTCGCACCATCAATGATTTTCCTGCGCTTGGTAACCTGTCCGCCGCATTATAAAAGGAGCTAAAGCATGCCCCAAAGGCATGGATGAAACCGCTAGTGTGTGGCTCAACAACTCGAGGAAAACGGTGTACATGCGCCACGGAGGTTCCTTCGCAGAATCATCCGCACCGCAATATGAAGAAACAATTCGACGGGACAAAGGAGGACGGTTTAGCTCCAAGGCGTCTTCGTGGGGAAGAGGTGTATGATATGGTTAGGGATCTTAATGTTGTACTCGGAAAGGGAGTATCGGTAATACATCGCGGTCCGCATCGAGAAGACCACGTGGAAGAAGAGATCCATCTTTTGGGACTTACCTACCGAAGGACTTGGAAGTTCGACATCGCATCGACGCCATGCATGTAGAGAAGAATGTATGTGACAGCGTGGTTGGTCTTTTCTTGAATATTCCTAGCAAAACAAAGGATGGATCAAGGCACGAAGGGATCTCGAAGACATGAAGATCGAGCCGAGCTACATCCTCAAGACACTGGGAAAGGCCGGCTTTACCTTCCCCGACTTGCTACACTTTGAGTAAGAAAGAGAAAATGTAACTCGCAAGTGCTCGCATGGTGTGAAAGTTCCGTCCTAGCATTCGCAAACATCAAGAAACCGTATCGATGAAAGATTTGAAGTTAATTGGCATGAAGTCTCATGATTGTCATGTGATGATGACACAAATGCTCCTGTTGTAATTAGAGGTATTTTGTTCGACAAGGTCCGAGAGGCAATCACGAGGTTGTGTTCTTCTTCAACACGATTTCACGAGAAGGTCATCGATCCCGTTGGACTTTATGAACTTCAGCCGATGTGGTAAAGACTTTGTGCCGCCTAGAGATGTATTTTCCCCATCATTTTTGATATCATGGTTCATCTCATTGTTCACCTTGTCAATGAGATAAATATTTATGCCCCAGATTCTCGCATCGATGTACCCATTTGAAAGGTATATGGGTGTTCTCAAGAAATATGTACGTAATCGATCTCTACGGAAGGCTCAATTGTAGAAGGTTATGCAACCGAGGAGGTTATTGAGTTACGTGGTCGATTACATGGAGGAGGTCGAACCGTAGGAGTGCGAGATCTCGCCATGAGGGTAGGCTAGGTGGGAAAGGTGTAATAGGAAAGAAATCTACAAATTCCTACGATAATATTTTGTTCGAACAAGCCCATTTCACAAGATACAACAAATACTTGAGGTGTGCCCGTATATGGACATACACAAGGGTAAGCTAAGGAGGGAAAACCGAGGAAAGTCGAGATTTGATAACAAAAGAGCACAATCGCTTGTTCACCATTGGTTCAGGGAGTACATGTCCGTGAAGAAACGAGTGTTACATTGAGGTGGTTGGCAAAAGGGCCTTGTGTACAATCACGACATGGCAAGGATATGACATCAATGGATATACATTTTACACGAGAGCTCGGGATAGCAAGAGCACTTACCAAAATAGTGGTGTCCAGATAGATGCCTCACGACAACACAGAAAAGACGTAAGAGCATCTACTACGGGTTCATAGAGGAGATTTGGGAGCTGGACTCATCTGATTTTCAAGATCCGGTGTTTCGATGTCATTGGGTACGACTTTAATGGTGTCAAGGTGGACAAGTACGGCTTTACTCATGGACATCGAACATGTCGGATACAGAGGCGAACCATTCGACTTGCGAATCAAGTAGCACAAGTATTCTACATAATCGACTAAGAGATAAGAAGCGCCACGTAGTTTCGCAAGGAAAAGAAGGATCGTTGGAGTTGAGAATGTCGTGGATGAGGAAGAGTACAACCAGTTTGATGAGTTGCCTCCTTTCGCAGTGACAAAGATCGAGCCCGAGGAAGAAACCACTCAAGAAGTTACCTATCATCGCGATGATCACAACGAAGGCCAAATTGTGAAAGAAAATAATTAGCTAGGAGTAATGGCAACATATTGCCATTTATATGGAGTAATGGAAATGTGATGTAAGAAATGTACATTTCTGTCGAATTAATAGGAAATAAATATGCATGATTTTGATGAGAAAGCTTCTAGGACTTATGTTATACATGCTTCATATGTATTAATGTATGGAAGAAAAAAAATCATGTATTGTCATATGCAACATGGTTTATTATGATTTCTACAATTTTTAGAGTTATGCATGCTTCTCGAGTTTATACTGATTGTCATCTCAGATCTATGGCGTGGGAGGGGTATACATGGCGGTTAAGAACAATAACCGTCACAGATAACGATATCTGTGTATGTTAAGAACAATAACCGTCACAGATAAACGTTATCTGTGACGATTATTGTTCTTAATCGCCACAGATAACGCTTATCCGTGACGGTTATTGTTCTTAACCGCCACATATAACGTTATCTGTGATTTGTTATTGTTCTTAACCGCCACAGATACCCCTACATATAGCTCACCAGGCGCTATCGCAGACTTCGCAAATTTCGCTTCCCGCTCACGTGCCCTAGCTCCCGCCGCCACTCCAAGTGCCCTCCACTCGTGTTCTAGCTCACCGCCGCCACTCCCCGCCTTGCCGCCGCTTCAGCGACGCTCCGTCTCAAGGCCTCAAGACTTGCACGCGCTTGCAGCCGCCAAGACGGTTAACAGCGCCGCTTCTACCAACGACTTCGCTCGGCCGACGGGTCGTCCGTCTGCGCCGCCGCCACCTAAGCGACCGGCCACCGCGCCGTCCCCTTCAACGCTTCTTCAACGCACCGCCTCTGCGCCGCCCACTCTAAGCGGCCGCCATCCGCGCCCTCCCCACCGGCGCCGCCTTCAACGCCTCGCTTGGCGCCTCCCCTTCAACCCTACCTGTAAGCTACTAAGCCACGTAATCCGTGGCCGAGTGCTTAGGTTTAAGATTTATGTAATCTTGCCGCTACTCGATCATTATATATATATATCTGCTTAGCTTGTTTGAGTATTCAGTTATCGGTCAATCAATCTATATGATAGTTTTGGTTAACTTGAACTGTTAAGTTGAGATTCTCGTTGAAGATAATCTACTAACAAAGAAGTGAAAATCACAATTATTGTGCAAAGAGGCTAGTCAATCAACTTGGGTACCAATTTTGGGGCGCTTGATTGCTTGGGGACTTTGCTTGTTCCTGAATACTATAGAAAAATAGTAAACAAATACGAGGTTTGAAGGAATGAAATACAAACGATTGATAAGAATTTCTATTTTTGTTGGGAAGTACATTGTGGATGCCCTTAACATTGTGGATGCATTATACTATCGCTCCTATTACTTGTTGCCTTAATTGTCTTACTTGTTGCCTTGAATTGTCGACGTGGGTGATGCTCTGTGATGAACCCGGTACTAGAATGATCGTAACCTTTATTTATGTGGTTTAGGCTTTGAACTATAGACTTAAATGCTTGAAAGAATTGCTTACTTCTGCTGCTATCCTTTTGCTACGTGTACCTAAAACTATGATAAGTACATCAAGATCGTGGTGTAGTAGAATAAGGGATCCCAAGCATCAACTACTATGACACATATAGTAAATGGGTACTATGGACTGCTTCCATAGTTAAAAAAGTACAAGTAATTTCACCTCTACATGGCAATGGGTCCATAGTAGAATTCTCAAAGAAATTCTCCTAAAGTAAACTAATTATATGGACTCTTTCCATAGTAAAATAAATAAATAAAAAATAGTACCGAGAATTTTACCTCTATATGGCAATGGGTCCAGAGCACATGACAAGAGGTGAGTGAAGGCCTCAACCCTAGAAGGCCATGTTTTGCTAGAAGATTTGGAAGATAACTCACTTAAGACATGTTTAATTTGTTAAAGATAGAAAAAATAATAGTGTTATAGAGATAGCTTTGACAATGTAGAGCGTAAATTATGGCTTTTGGGAAAGATAATATTTCGACACTACATGCTTTAGGAATAATGATATTGCCCTATGTCGTAGTGAATAACTAGTAAATATCTAGACAATGAGAATTCTTTAGTGTGCATTTTAAGGTGGTAAGAGTTCAAGGCCTATTTCATTGAATAAAGTGTTAGCCCATTTGTGATTGTGGTGAAGATCCTTATCTTCATCCATACCCAAATCTGAGAGCACATTAAATTAATTCTCTTTGAGATATAAGGCAACCCGACATCTGAGAACACTTTAAAAGTAAAACAACTTGAGCTAGATGCTACTTGATTTGTTAATGATCATGCCATTGTTGATATCTCTGTTTGTGTGGATGAGTGCTTTAATATCATGTTGGTATTGATCTTGTGTATGTGCTTGATCTTGTGTCTATATATATATATTCTTATGTATGTGCTTGATCTTGTGTCTATATATGTATATATATATGCTAGTAGTTGTGTATAGTGGAGATAGTTGATATCATTCGCAGGAACAATTCACTTAGTCTTGTAAAACCAAATAACTCTAAGCACTTTAAGGATCTAATATAGTCATCAGTTAGTACATCTTCTATCTTATGCCTTTTGTCCGAATTATGAACCATAAGTCATTCTGGTTGGTTGTGAATTATTCTTCCATTGAGTATTCTTATCTTCATCCATACCCTAAGTCTGAGAGTACTCCTTACCTGCAATCCTCGTGAAACCTGAAATTCTTGAAGTAGTTCTCATCTTCAAAGAACATGAAATTTTTCATTGGAAAAGTTGGAGAGGAAGAACATCCACTCTTAATAACACCACTAGATTTAAAAGAAAATAATATTATTTAAAAAAATTCCCAAGAAAGGTAAGCAAAAATCATAAATTTCTTCCTGATCATGCCATTGTTAGTACATCGGTTAGTACATGGACTCGAAATGAGCTATGGACAGCACTTTAAGGATCTAATATAGTCCTCGCTAGTACATCTTCTATCTTACTCCTCAATTAGTACATATTTTCCTCGGTGTGCTAATTCAATATGATACACTTAGTTATTCTATCGCTAGTACATATTTTCTTTCCTCTCTCAAATATCTCCCTTTCTATTGAGTAGTTCTAATGGAGCCCAAACC
The DNA here is from genome assembly GCA_036346375.1 of Guadua angustifolia. Taxonomy (NCBI): domain Eukaryota; kingdom Viridiplantae; phylum Streptophyta; class Magnoliopsida; order Poales; family Poaceae; genus Guadua; species Guadua angustifolia. The sequence continues at coordinate 47,595,637 of CM070514.1, forward strand.
GAGCCTATAATGGAGGAGAGCCCGAGCGGTACCTTACCCTCCACCCAACCACCGGTTGCCGAGGCCTCCGCCATTGTTCCGGGGCCTCCACCATTGCTCCCGGCCTCGACCGCTGTTCTCGAGGCCTCCACTGCTGCAACACGCCGAGGACGAGGGAAGAATAAGAAGCTCAAGGCCGGTACACCATCACGGAGGTCTCAGATATCGGGTCCCTGTTGTAATCAAAAAGGCAAAGAAGAAAATACAGTCAACATGCGGGTACATCGTAAGGAGAAAGTGCCAATCACCTATTTGATTGGCATAAAGTGCCCTAAGCCACCAAAGCGGATCTCGGGACGAGCTCAAAGGAACCTTCGTGATTCCCAAGGAGTCGAAGAACTCGTGCGCCGCGATGCATTGATGACCATGGATGCGCGTGGAGAAACTTCAAGGCGAGGGTGAACGTAAATTATGTGAAGCAAAAGCGGTCACCGTCGGAGACTACCCAAGATTACTGACCATATGGGATGAGTTCGTGGTGATGAAGCAATCTGAAGCGAGAAGGAAGTCTAGTGAGGACCACATTAGCATCGCAAGAAGGAATACTCACCCCCACGGACTTGGCACGAGTGGGTACACTGTAAAATTGCTCAATGGGACAGCAGAATTACAAGTGATCCAACAGATCGGCACAAGTCCCTTGGTCGGACTACGGATCGAGTGAAGCACTACGTGCTAGCGAGGGCGATCTCTTGTTCATCGTGAGTTTATCATTCAAGAGCGGCGAAGACGAAGCAAATGGCGCAAAGAGTTCATCGGTTGTACGGCCATCCACCCAAGGATCCTTCCACCCAAACAGGAGAAAGACGAGCTATCACGCCCTCGAAACAAAGAGCACCTTGTCGAACACGAGGCGTCGGGTCAAGGTTCCATGGAAGATGGGATTCTCGAGCACTAAGACTCTTATAGGAGTCTCGAAAAGAGCTAAAGAAGAGCAGTCAAGCAGAAATAGAAAGTATGAAGGAAAGGGTTCTGCGAGAATTACAACCCACCATTCACGAACAAGTTCAACGACAAGTACAAGAAGCCTTGAGCCGACGCAGTCGAAAACGCCTCTCAAATTTCTACTGTGTCGTCGCGGCAGATAGCTATGGGTCCACGCCAAAGACAAGCGACCTAAACCATTATCCCGTGGACGACATACATGACCCCACACCCGTCACTCAACGTGCCCGTGATGAACATCTTTCTACAGTCGCCATAGGGTAGCTTATCCGTGCCAACAAGGGGTGTCTCGCACAATGCCCCGATAGCGCCAGTTATGCAAAGGTCCGTGGACACAGTAGTTGCACGCTTTGTCGATATCGAAGCTAGAAAACCCGCCAATGACGAGATAACAACTCGGGAGGTGCCGCCCACTCATTCATCCAAAGGGCCCAAGCGTGACATCATCTTGGACCATGCAAGGCACCTCTCTCGACATCGTTTGGATCATGCATCGCCGACCTCTCTGCGAAGGTAATCCAGCAAGATCACCACCAAAGACCGAGAGTGAAATGGTGAAGAAGCAAGATGAGGTAGAAAAGAAATCCATTGAGGGCCCCATAAATATGGCCCTGTTAGTACTCCAACGCAGAAACTCAGAACACCGGTACTTCAAAGGACAAACCTACAACCCCGATCCCAAAAATGGCACATTAGGCAGACCAGACGGCTAGATCAGGGAAGCCAGACCGAGTATGATGTCGTCTGTGAAAAAGTAAGGGCAAGGGAAGTCTGATGAACAAGAAAATCAACCAAGATTGAAATTCGAGGTTGGGAAGCCCTTAGTCACCGATTCGGGTTAAATAGTCTAACACCCATGATGCAAATGACTACATGCATGGTACATGGAGCGATCCAACCAAGACGTACTCGAAGGTGATCACCGCAGTTGTTCCGTGAGGAACATTTTCACCACGAGGGCTATGGCTACTTCTTAATAGAATTCGATAACATGCACAACTTGTTCTATCATGACGCCTCGACATATGTTTTTGAGATGTGGACAATCGTAAGTGTCTAATATATCAATCTTGGTCTACATTCACGTAATACCGATAAATGTCATGTCTAACTATTTCGTTATATAGATACGAGATTCAAGAACTACGAAGAACCAAGGGGCGATTAGGATTCTCGACCAGAACGGTTTGCCAAGAAGAAATCGAGAGAGTACCAAAGGAGGTCGAGGAGTACGCCTATAAAGCTTTGCTTAAACTACAAGACAAGGAGTTTATACTTGTACCATACAATTTTAAGTAAGTTCCTCACTAGCGAGTTAAATTACTCGGCGACGAAGAACTAATGGCTATGGCATCCAGATTCCATCGATTCTCGTAGTAATTCATCCGCATAAGAGCAAGATGTCGATCATGGATCCTGGATAAACCTAAAGCGCACTATGAAGTGATGACACGCTTAATCAACGAGGCGCTCAAAAGATATTGTCAAGAGCACGAGACACCGCCCATACCGTAAAAACCCTTACAATCCGTACTAAATTTCCGATGACGCACGCAAGGAATATTCTTATATCGATTTCATAGTAAATAGCTCCTTCGACGACATCTTAGTTCATTCGATTTTCGCGGTGTCACAAGCAGAAGCAAGGAACAAATCTATGTGGGTACTTTGTGTGCCAGTACATGCGGGAAATCTTAAGTTGCACAATAAAAGACAATGACGTGGAGGTCACTCATACCGACATGACACATCGATTCGCGCCACTCGATTTCTATATGCTCTCTTAATTACATTTTTCATACCTACGCCCCAAGCCGCTCAGGGCCAGCTCGCCTACTTCATCATGAAGGAAATACTCAACAAAAAAGGCGAGTTTTATGACGAAGACAACAACGCGAAGACCCATAGGCTTCTAGTTTAGAAAACTAGTTTAGGCTTTTGTTACTTCAATTCTATTTCATTACAAAGTGTAAATAACTCTTTGTACCTTTGAAATGGGAGCCCCTTCTTTCCTCAATGCCACTTCTCTTGTCAGTGGTTCTGCCATCAGAGCATGTATGTTTGTCTTCTTGAGGAACACATGTACACACATGCAGTGGCACTTCTAAATATTTCATGTGTTTGCCTTACATGGTTATTTTTTCATATGAAGTTATTTCATGTGTTTGTAATAGTTTGATAAACTATCCAAGTGAAAAAATTACTTGGTTACTTGGTTGGATTTTTCTCCTGTGATGTTTATGAATCGATTAAGATGCTTCAGCTTTTAACTTTAAGATTTAAGATTTCTAGCCCCCTTCAAACTAGAAAGGCTATGGTGAACAAGAGTGAAGCCGCAATCTCCTTGAAGAGAATGGTTTTGTTACATCGACCCTCGATCGTAAGGTGAAGTCGCTTCCAACTTGCTACCCATCAACTTCTCTCGACTTGCCAAGGTAACTTAGTTTAGTGTAATTTATGTATATTATTATGTCAGATTTACTTGTACGCATAGCAAAGATCACGTAGATCGCTCGTGTCTACCTTCTATAGAATTTTTTGTTTTGTCTTTATGACAAACTCTCCTTTGTTCTTTGCAGTTGTGAAACCAGGTTCTACAATATTTGTTGGGCAATATTTGTTCACAGCAAAGTGAGACTACTTCAGTTTGGTTGGAGGTAAAGTCTTTGGCATGTCGCACTTAAACATTCTCGCATGTTTGATATTTTGTATGGCTCTTAGTAGGATTCGCTTGTTGTCCGTGATTTTTCGATACCAAACTCTCATCTAGGTTTCAAATTAAAGGAGATGATGTGGTTTGTGTCATCAAGAACACAACTACCTTGGCCGGGTCACTTTTCACATTGCATTGCTCCCTGATTCATATTGACTTGCCCACACCGCTTGATGAGGACATGGATGTAAGGAATTCCTCCTGCACTAGTGATTTATATATCCTTGTGTGATTGTTGTTTTGATGTCTTTCCTCTATCTGCTGAGAACTTCACTTTGTAACAAGTGTTACAAGTAAAAACCGTAGTTTTTTTGCTAAGTTGGAGCCCTTGCTCTAACTCATCTTAAGAATTTTGAGCATGTGCTGTTTTCGAGTTATCGTAAAATGGGGTGCTCCAAACCGATTGACTTCCTCTCTCGTTTTATACAAGACACGCAGAAGATGTTCTGCAGCAAGTAACTAATTACATTATGAATGCATTTTGAGTTTCTTCAAACTTCCTTTTTGGGTGTTTTGCTACAAATATTGCATTGCTATATTGAATATAGTACCTGTTGCTTTTGCATTTTGTACTTGGGAAGAAAGTTGTCAATGATGCTAGTATTTTTCTGCCACAGCACGGAATTCCTCTCGGTTGGGTGATCTCGGTCAAACCCAGATTTTTGCCAAAATTGAGAATGTAGAGGTATTTCAAGATACCCTTTTAACATTTCGAGCAATTTTCAATTTGTTTTTGAACAATTTTCTACAAATCGATATTGTTAACCCCGATCGCTAGTGTGAAAAATTCAAGCTCTTTTGCATCTGTGTGCATAATTTTCTTGGTAAGAACCTCACAAATCCATACTTCCAGCTTCCCATGGGAAAGTTTTAGTGATTACGAATCTTAATTATTTTTCAACTTTGTTCAAAGATGCTTAACACATTAAGTCTGCTATGGGCATCAATCCCGATTCTCGCACCAAGTTGAAACCATTTCGTTATAATCTACAACTTTAAATGGGCAACCACATCTCGATAGGTTCTCAGCCATTCCCAAGGCACATATGCCTTGTGTAATTTAAAGAACTTGCATCCTATGAGAATTCTTGGTGAGCTGTTTGTCAAATGTTATGTAACACAAAAACCACTTGTAATCGGGTGTTGCTATTTTGTTTTAGCTTACTTCTCTATAGATGGCTTCCCACTGCCTTGTTGTTTCTTCATATTCTTGAAGATCCTATATGTCGTTAGCTCGTATTTCACTATTTCGACACATTTTTGGTGCCATATTGCTTACACAGTAGTCCTTGTGTACTTCCATATTTCTTCTTCTATCGCCTTGCAAGTTATGCTATGATGGCAATATTTTATCCATTGGTACGGAGAAGCACTTTCAAAGAGTAATCCTTACTTTTGTCATTTGACAACTTCTAAGACTTCGCAATAGTTGAATGTTTTTACGTCTATTTAGACATGTTTTCTTTGTACAATGGGCACAATAAACTCTAGACATGAAAATCCATGTGATAGTAGCCAGATTCCTGCTTACTTACATTGAGTTGCACCATGTTAGGAGATCCTCACATATTTCAGCCGTTTTCACTTGCCATGTTGGATTTATGTGTGGCAGAAAGAAAAAATGGGAATAAGCTCGTATGTTTCATGTTAAGTATCTTATCCCCATGTTTTCTTAGTTGCTCACTTTGTGCACATGCCCCCTTGGAGCATGACTTTTGAGACGAAGAAATTTTCCTCCTTCTAATGTTACATTTTCTCGTATTCATATTATGGACTTAATGAATAATTCTTGTATCTGCATACACTATTGTCTCGTGATTATTTTCATGACAGAGGGCATGGCTAGCATCGCCGAGGCTAGCCGCAAATGCCGCTTTTTTATTTTCTGTGTCGGACTATCGATGGCGGTTCTAGCCAAAACCGCCATCGATACTAGAACTATCGATGACGGTTTTGGCCAGAACCGTTATTGATAATATCGATGACGGTTCTAGCCAAAACCGCCACCGATAGTACTAGTATCGATGGCGGTTTTTGGTTAGAACCGCCATCGATATCATGGTTATCGCGACGGTTCTAGCCAAAACCATCACAAATAATGTTATCGTGGCGGTTCTAGAACCGCCACCGATAATCCCGGATTATCGATGGCACTAAACCGTGGCGGTTCAAAGCCGCCATCGATGGCGCGAACCGCCACTGATGACCTTTTTCAAGGTAGTGATAGTAGTACTATCAGTGACGCCCTTATATCAGTGACGGTTCTATCCAAAAACCGTCACAAATAATGTTATCTGTGGCGGTTCTAGAACCGTCACTGATAATCCTCGTTTATCAGTGACATTAAATCTGTGACGGTTCGAAAATCGTCACTGATGGCAGTTTTGAACCGCTACTGATTACCTTTTTCAAGGTAGTGTACTTCGTCAAGTCGACAAACCGAAATACGGAGATGCTGCGGAAGTGGTGGGGGGCGAGGGCGAGGAACCCGCCGAACCACAAGCGGTCCATCTTCAACTACATCAAGCACGTACGACCTCGCCAGCAGCCTGCAGGTGAGCATCCAGTCCCTCGACACGTCGCGCTTCGGCGGCTTCTACGAGCTGTTCCGCAACGACATCGGCGGGGCCTGCATGACGCACGCCAACTGCTACGTCGGCCTCGGGAACAAGCTCCACGACCTGAGGGACGTGCCAGACCAGTGGAAGAACTACACGAGCCTGACGCCGCAGGAGAAGAAGACCGGCAACTTCACATGGCGTGTTCTGGCAGAATGCGGGACGCCGGATATATAGAAGGGGCTGGTTCCAGTGGCGTGTTGATGTGTTGCATCGCTTGCTCTTTGACCAGATCCAAAGGCCAAAGTGATCGAAGCACTGAATCGCATCAATCTCCAAGCAGACGAACAGGTTAATCTAGCAAGAAAAAAACTGCGTGCAACAAATCTGGGAAGCGATTAGGAAAGAAACGACTGAAATTAGCACTGAATCACATCAATCTCCTAGCAGCTAGGTTAATTAATCTAACAAGGAAAAAGCTTCATGTAACGATCTTGGAAGCAATTAGAGAAGAAACGACTGGAATCTCGCTATGCTATCTCTGAACCTACACTGGAATAAAATCTCAAAGAACACATTACCACGTGAACCACCCAGTTAAGACTCCAAAAGCGTTAATTAAAAAATACTAGAAATTCCCACATTAATCTAAAAAAATGATAGAATATCCTGCATTATTCTAAAACAATCATTTTCAGCTACGGTTTAGATCTATTTATCTATTCATAAGATATATATGATAAATCAGAGGAGTACCATATAGACCCGCCATCTTCAAGCGTCTAATAAAGAATCAATGATCTCGAAATAGAAAAGAAGATGAGCAGATATCATTGCACGGGTTGATGACTAGTTTTTATAATTACCGTGCTATAAATGATGACAACAATCAAGAAGCAGGCATCTTTGCATCGCATGGGGAAGGAGCAGGAACTACAGCAAGAGACAGAGATCTACAAAGAGAAAAAGAAGCGATGAAAGCGAGGAGGTAGCTAGGGAACGATGGGTCACCTCAGACTAGGTCCGACATGAACATTGCCTCTAACTGTGACCCACCCCCCCCCCCCCCCCCCCTCTCGCGGGAGGCCTAGGCCTCTTGCTCTTGCAACGCAGAGAGAGCCCCATCTGTTGTGCGCTGCAGTCGCTCTTTCTCTCTCTCTGTGCATGGGGATGGAGAGAGGAGGGGTCTTGCTTTCTTCGTCCTTAGGACAGTGTTGTAGGAGAACCCAACGCGTTGGTAGAGCTACCATGTCCATGCATGCATACATCATAATGTAATCATTCCCATATTATTGGAGAATGGAGAGCAGAATGTGTGCCGACTTTTCAAATTTAGCGAACTGAAACATCTGACTAGCCAGAGGAAGGGAAATCAACCGATCGAAACTTCGTTAGTAGCGGCGAGCTAGGCTCGGTTAATTCCAGCTTTCAAGCCATATAAGCAACAGAGGATATATAATACCTAAAAAGAGCTCTCACTCGATCATGGCCATTAAAGGGAAGACAAGTACTACTATGTACCAGCATGATGTTATTGGGAGATTGGCGTCACTGACACTCTTTAAAATTCGTGATTCACTTTATGACACTCTGGCCCACCGTTATAGACTCAGATGGACCCACATATCATAGATACATCGCAAAAAGCTAACAAATTGGATGTCACTGGACTAATTTTTCCGATATTAGTATACTACGCACCAGATGCGATCGATTATGATATAGGTAGGGTTAAGGGGTTATACACATATGTCCACTGTGGCAAAACCACTTCTAAAATCAGACCATGGGTTATTTTATCTGGTTTTGGAGCTTTAGGGGCTACAAATCCTCCCCTAATTAAAGTTCGCAAGGTTCCGGCTCAGGGAGCCTGTCCACGCTCCACCTTGGAAACTTTGAAAAACCCCTGCTTTTTGGAATTACGGATAGGTCCTGTAAATTACGAATAGGTCCTTCGTGATTTTTTGTGAGGAAGATTTTCTTTTCTAAATCGCATTTGGGTCCTCGTCGCGTTTTTGGAAAAAACCTTTCGTTAAATTCAAATCGCGAACAAACCCTTTTCTAATTTTTCAGATAGCAGATAGGTCCAAAAGCGTAACATTGAGTCCTTACTCTTTACGCTTAGATCCTTTCTCCGCTTTTCTCGGGGAAAAATATTTTCGTCACCGTAAAAATATGTTCACTCTATCTCTAGACTTTTTCCTCCGTTCTTTCGGAAAAATATTTCCGTGCTCTGTTTTCTCGTTTTCCGAAAAAATGTTTTCGTGGTCCGTTTTCCCAAAAAAATTGTGGTCCGTTTTTCTCCGAGAAAACACAAATTTGTTTTCCGTTCACGCTACACGCGCGTTTAGTCCTTTCTCCATTTTTGCGAAAAAGATATTTTCGTGCTCGTTTTCAGGAAAAAATGTTTTCGTGCTCAGTTTTCCTCGCTTTTCCAAAAAAAATCCGTGGTCCGCTTTTTTCTCCGAGAAAACACAAATTTGTTTTTCGCTCACGACGCGTAAAATTTGTTTTCGTGATCCGTTTTTCTCCGAAAAAACATAAACTTGTTTTCCGTTCACGGGCGCGGCGTGCCGCCGCGCTTCCTTTTCTAGTTAGAATACATAGTTTTTAGGTTTAGGGATTTCTGTGACCAGATCACCAAAGTTGAGGGGTTAAATAATTAAATTGATGTTTCGGCCTGCACATTTGCCTTAGGAAATAATTAAGGCCAAACAGATGCGAGTGCGGCTCCTTTTTTATCTTATTTTTTTTCTTGCTGCAAAGTTACGTGGGACACTATGGGGCTGTTTGAGGGGTTGTGCTTCAACTTTGGACCAAAAGCTCTCTCAAACAGTATGACTGCAAAGCAGCTAGGAAGTTTTGTTAGTGATATGCCCTAGAGGTGATCATGTGAGATGATTGTATCATACGTCTATGTTCATGTACTTATCAGTTCCATGAATAAATGTCACTCCTTTGTTTATTGAGTATGACTTAATTGTGAAATACATTTGTTATATGATATTATTCTAAACAATCCTCGATCACATATCATTATGTGGGACAATAGTGATCTCGACCAAAGACATGTATTGATTGATGGTAATGTTTCACATACCATAGATATGGAGATATCAAATCAATAATGTGGGCACATGTTAGAGAACATGGGGTTGATAGACTCGCCCGAGACACTAATGAGATTGTTATCTTTGAAGTGCCATCGAGTGTAGTCTCGAGTGGTATACCTATACGATCCTTTGACCCGAGATTCTTATTGATTCTCAAAGATGTGTAATTGTATACTTTGGGGCTATCAAACGCTTCTCCAGAAAGGGGAGTTATAAAGGTAGCTACGAGTATGCCATGAAACATGACGTGAGATATAAGAGATCAAGATGGAATTTGCCCTCCTTGATAACGGAGAGATATCTCCGCCCCTCGATGTGGATGGATATGAAAAGTGCATGGCTATGCCAAAGTGATTAAAGTGTTAATCACTTAATTATATCCATTACATTGACGAGTGAATGGGTCGAGCTATCGCAAGGATGGCACGATCTTACCTTGAGCTTGACCGGTATCGCGTGGCAAAAGGATTGGTATAAGAGTATATCAAGGTTCAAACGATCACGATCACTCTGTGCATTCGGGGACAACATGTCCCGCTAGGAACCATTGTTGTCCGATGGTCCTAAAAGAGGTTTCGGGGCTATGGCCGCTTATGCATGAACCTAATGGGTCGCACACTTAACGGGTTAGAACATGCCAAAATGGATAAGGATCCATTAGTGGGTTTCGCGGATATGATCTGCGGGACGAGGTTCCTAATGGGCTTTTATCGAGAAGGCCCATTAGCGTGACGCCTATATAAAGGCGTGGGGTGGTGCGGGTTGATGCTTTTCACCACAAAGCCCTAGCCGTCGACTCCTTGCGAAACCCTAGCCGTCACAAGACGTGGTGCTAGCACACGGCGGCGACGGCGTTCCACCCTCGACGTGTGGATACCGAGGCGGCGTTGCATCCGCCTCGGCGATTGGCGAGAACCTCTTCTTCCATCGCTAACGTGCTCCAAGGCGTATGCGGCGCAATCGCGAGGAGGAGACGATCAACTCCGCATCTATCTACATCACTTTTGAGTACGCGGACGCTTCACCCACTCTTCTTCCGCTGCTAACGTGCTCCAAGGGTAATGATCCATGATCCACTACTCGCATGCATCCTGGTTGAATGCGTAGAAAATTTTATTTTCGGCTAGCGTAGCCTACGCGTTCTCCTTCAAGTTTAGCCACAGCAGAAGCACCATCAAAAGTTGCAGCTGTTGGGGAGGAGCTTTTCAGCTTTGACTTCACTTGACCACCTCCCAGCTCAGTTGCTCTACCTTCTCGACTTCCGCCACCCTGTCTCACCGCTTCCACATCACCTCCCCACTCAGACGCCGCTGTATTTCGCTACGTTGCTACCTCCTCGTTCGGTTGGCCCCCAAAAGCTACAGTTGTAGCAACCAATTTGTCAAACAGCATAATAAAAAATCACAGCCATCACTATAGCTGCTTTATAACCTAGCAAACCAAAAATAGCTTTTCAGCTTAGCCACATCTTCCCCAAACAGGCCCTATTGCATACGGCTATGGCTCCATTTGGCATGCATTGCGCTGGCTTTTCTCCAAACATGGTTTCCAGAAGCAATTTTTTTGTCTCAACTTTTGGATACAATTGTTAGCTGAAAACACTTTTTTTTTACAACAGAAAAATGTTACTCTTGTACAAGTAAAGATTTGTGAAGCTAATTAACTAGATTCCATAGCGCAACACAACAACAAACCTTAGTCATTATTATTTCTAGATATCAACCCATGTGTCCGAATGGGCTAGTGATTTTAAAAATAATGTGTTTTTTATCAAAACTTAATCAAAAGACAATTTACATTTCTGAGTTTGAACTTTTTATTTTGACTTTTAATTTTAGTTCAATTTTAAAATTCAGTAAATTCCAAACTTTAATTAAATGTTTATTTACCAAGTTTCCAAAATTAATTTAATTATAAATAATAACTTTAAATCAGATCTTGATTTTTATTCTAAGTTATAAATTTCAAATTTGATTCTAAAATTAAGTTCCAATTTCAAAATTATATATTCGAAAATTGGCATTTATTTATTGGTTAGTCTAGATTCAAACTATTTTAATTAGTTTTACTTTATTATAGAATTTAATTTTTATTCCAAACTTCTATATTCTTATTTAGAATAATTTAATATTCATCAAAATTTTCTATATTCATAATATACTTTAATTTCAATTTTACCTTTTTGAATTTAATTTAATTAATATTCAATTCTAATTTGTATTAAACTTGTATGTTGAACTACAATAATCAGTGTTCTATTGCATTACGTGTTTAAATTTTAAACATTTAGATATGAAACTTATTTTTGAAATATGATGAAACAATTTCAATATACAACAATCCAATCAACCGTGATAAAAAAAGATCATTATATAGTTGGTTTTTTTATCAAGAAGGAAAAACCAACTATATATAGTTTTTCTCAAATTATTGTTGCTGCTAGATCGATCGTGTGGCTTGTTTTTTAAAGGCATGGCTACATATAATGCATATGAAATTATGAACATCCTAGACTTTATAATTTTATTTGGTGAGTTGGAGATAGAGTTTGTAGTATCAAGAAGTTTGTATTGGACTTGCCTTCAATTATTTAATCGGAGTCATTACAAAAAATTCCTTATTTGCAAATGAAAGTTGGTCAAATCTCTAAAATACCATCGCAAAACCACTCTTCCTTTTGTTGCCATCAGATCTCAACTTTCAACCTATTTTTGTCACTCCTATCAGTGGCATACTTGGCCTGACTTAATGAAAGGATGTAGATTTTGACTTTCTTCAGAAATGTTAAATAAATTCAAAAATTTATAAAACTTTTTAGAGAGGTTGCTTGGATAATTTCAAACTTAAATAAAATATTTTCAAGCTTCTAAATATTTTTAATTCAAAACTTGAAAATCAGAATAGCATCTATATGCTTTTCCAATAGGTCTTGAAAATCATAATAGCAACAGCGCACGTCGTCTCACAAATGAAGTTCAATTATTTTGAATGATTTTTTGTGTTATCCTACACTACTAAAGATAGTACCATAAATTTTTAGATCATTATCAACCTTTTACAATTTTATAAAAATCTAAGAGTGTTTCTACCAAAATTTTAAAATGTCTCAAAAATTCGGTTTTTCAACAAATTTTCATAGAAGATGACTCTTTTAAGGGTTATGTTGACTCTTTTAAGGGTTATTGGACCAAATCCGACCTTAAAAGTTTAAAATCCGGTCAAAAATCATGAAATTTTAGTGAAATTTCGCCGAACTGATTAGCAGGGTGCAGTGCTGCGGGAGCGCGAATTGGCGGACACTACTACAGGACCAGCTATCACAAGCGGCTCGTAACCCCCTTTAGAAGCGGTTTTATAACCGCTTTAAGCAATCAAGGTGTGATACCCGTCGGCATTACAAGCGGTTGCTTTCGAACGCTTGGCTGTGTGGCACCAAAAGCGGTGGGAAGGTGTCCAGAAGGCAGTGGAGCCGCCACGGGGGACTCCAAGCGGTTCGTGTTACAAACCGCCAGGAGAAGGATATCCAGAAGTGGTAAGTCTTACCAACCGCTTGTGGAGAGTAGCACTCTAGAAGTGGTTGGAGTCACCAACCGCTTCTGGAGAGTCACCAACCGCTTCTGGAGAGTCACCAACCACTTGTGGAGAGAGTTTTCGATTATATGTATTTTAGAATATGTTCTTACGGTGTTTTTGTATATCGTTTTTTACCATAAAACTAAATATGAGTGGAGGAGTTTTTTGCGCAATTAAATATATATTACATATGCATACTCATACACATGTTCACAAGCTAGCTCAGTACACAAAAAAACGAACTTAATAGTGTAAAAAATGGACAAGTACATACACGCAACCGATGTTTACAAGTTTGAATGATTAAAAAAATGATTATCGAACTCATTTCTTACATGCGTCACTCTTTATGTCCTTGGTCGACGTGGATGTCGTCATCAGTTCAGCGGTGTTCAACGCAGGAAACCTTATGTGGAACTCGCCATTTGGAGATACAACCTCGTCGATAATGAAGCCGATGAGTTGTTCTTGGAGTGCGCGCACCCGGTGAGGCGGGAGCACGTTAACGTGCTCATCGATGTTAAATGACAATTAATTAAGCGGGAAGTATATAAATATCCGATCACATGCAATTAATTAAAATGTAAGTTGTAGCTAACAAATCGACATGCATATACGAACCTCGGATAATGTTCCAACTCATCGCCATGGATAAAACTTTGAATATAGTGGAACACGAGTAGCCAAATAAGTTGTTTCCAAAGTGCGGCGCTTAACCTTCACAGGAGAAATTTGAGAATATCGATGAAGAACCGATATGGCGATGTATATTAATAATAGTTTTTGTAGTACGACTTGAGTGCTTACTATGACTTCAATTCTTTCTTGAATTCTCCTTTTGCTTCTTCTTGAACTTTGCAAATGCCCTGTTAAGGACGTCAATGAACCATTGGTATTTTTGGTGGATTCCTTCTTGAGTCATGAACTATAATCCTGCCGTGGTCAAGCTCGATGACTAGAAGGATTCAAGGAAACCTATTCGTATATTGCAACATATGCGTAAGTAGCTAATCGTACTATCAATGGCTTAAGAAAATATAAGAACAAGAGGTTTGTGAGAACACGTACTTGAAGTGAAGGGCGTATATGTACAGCTTGTAGTGTTGTTTCAACATTGCATGCAAAAGGTATGCCTCAACTAGCGGTTTTTGCTTGTCGATGACCGCACTTTCTCGTTGACAATCTCGGGTCGATGAAGCCAACGCTCGCTTTGTCCGATCTTCTACATCGTTGTATCTCCATTCTACATAAGAAGGATAACTAAGTTAATTAGATTTTCAATTTTGTTGTGCGAGAGGAAGCAAACGGTAAACTTAGTAGATCGACACTTATAGACACCAGCAGGACATGAAAGACACGTTGACCTCGTCTCCTTGGTATACATGGTACAAGTCATCGAATTCCAGCCATAGTTCTGTGTTGTTCCCGCGGAAGAAATGCTCATCTTGGAAACGGAGGAGGAACATTTGCTCTCCTTTAGATGCCCTTTTCATGTACCATTCATGCATTTGACGCATCTTAGTTGGGAGATCTTTTATGTCACTTGGATCAATTAGCGGTTTGCCCAACTCATACTTCCATCTGGTTGGTGCCACTAGAAGATCCTGGTCTATTGATTGGAGTCCCGCCTCCTTCAAGAATGCCATTTTCCTCTTTCTGATCTACTGATCTTCCACTTTCTTCTTCTTTCCCGCCGACAGAGCCCGTGTATTTTGTATTGTAGCCTTTCTTATTGTCCTTTTGTAGTCGCTCATCACAGGCGGCGGCGCCGTTCCGCATGACTGAAAGTGCTTACGCTTTTTTACCTATTTTAACCTTGGCTCGCTTTTTGGCGCATAAGTCGCTCGCCACATCCGTCTTTACGGATCTGACTAGCTCCTCATGCAATGATCATATGGCCTCTTTGGCGGTTCCTTTGACCTTCTCTCGTCAGCCGGATGCCGACTTGTGGGAGGAGGTGTCGATCATGGGATCCCTCCTTCCGACATCGAGCTTCTTCCTGGGAGATGCCGGAGGCGTGGGACCGGAGATGTTGGGTGCTTCTTACTTTCAAAGGTGGCGGTGGCGGTGGAGTCGGGCTTCTTTGTGGAGCGGAGGAGGAGGAGGCGTGGCCTCGACCACCGGGAAGCATTGCGTGACGGTGCCTGGAGGAGTCGTGGGTTGTCGATGTAGAGGAGGCGTGCTTGCTCCTGCAGCTGGCTCAAACTGCGGGGCCTCTCTTGCTAGAGATATAACCTCCACACCATCTGGAAATATGATGTCCTTTTTGCGCCAGAGGATGAATGTGCCATGGAGGGCCTGTCCAAGCTTGGTCACGTCGTCGCCCAAAGAATCTCGAGCATGAGATCTTGAAGCCCCCACCACCTCTTCCACCGTGACCTTCGAGTATCCGGAGGGTATCCGTTGCGATGGAACGTCTCGCCCGCCCACCGGATAAGCCATGCCGTAAGCCACCTTGAAGGAGAGGTTACGATATCAATGTGTAGCTCGTGACCGCGCGAACTTTGATGTCTGCCCACGGATGACGGGCTCGCGGGTCGCTCACATAGGCCACGGCGACGCCAAGAATCGCTTTTTTGCGTGGTCAGACCGATCACGGATTTCGGCGCCGCCTGAACATTGGTCGAACGTAGTGCTCCCTGAAGCTGGCTAATTGCTTCGGACACTTTTTGCGTGACCAAGACATCGATGGAAGCCTTCGTAGCTCTAAGCTCTTCCTCCAATCGCCCACTCTATCCTCGATCTCTCCTCTTGCTTCGCCCCGCTCCCGTAAGTGCTTGAGTCTTTGGCAAAGCCGTGCCTTCCATGGCACCTTCCCGAAACCTCGTGTCCGCCCCGGTGCTCGTGGTTTTGAAGGGCATATGTTAGCTCATCATTCTTCCGTCCGTCACCAAGGATCTCGACCGAGTCCGCTTTCGATGGCTTCTACAATCCTTTCACCAACTTCTTGGGACTCGGTGCCATCACCAAGCTACCACATCGACAAGTTTGCCCCGTGAGCCAAGAACCAATTGCGCAGCGGGGCTCCTAATTTCGCCAGTATAACATCCTGCTGCCAAGTTCCTCTTCCCGCTTGTCCCATTTCTTTGCAAACTTTGATGTAACCACCGGTCCCGAGATGGTGGTGGTATTTCTTCTTCAGTGCTTTCACCTATATTTTCTCTCTCGCGGCCTGTCCTGCATCCGATAGCTTGTACTCCTCAAAAGCATCCCAATGATCGGCCAGCTTAGGAAATTGATTGAAGTCTCGCCTTTCTCCTTTATCGATGTACTTGCGGGTGAGGGACGACTTCCACTGTTGAAAGGAAGTTGCCATCTTCTTCAAAGCCCATCCTTGGCCTTCGTTTGCATACCATTCTCGAAAAGTGAAATTTTCCTTCATATCATTCCAGAGCAGCGCCTTGGTAGTCGCAGGACTTGCCCATTTCTCGATGCCGATTGGGACGTGATCCTCACGTGGTAGCCGCAAGAGTTGTGGAAAGGGCCAATTGCTGATTCCGGCTAGCAGACTTCGTCGCTGCCGATTTTGCTATCACGCACTTTGTCAAAGGCTTCTTGTTAGGTCCTCGGCTCATTCCGGATCGAGTGGCCGATGAGGTACCGGCCGATACACAAACACATATAATATGAATGATTTTAGAATAATTAACATGTTTACGGTGATTTTATAATGGTTAAGAGTATACCTCGGTACTAGTGTTAACGGCCTCATCGACAGCATCAGCAGCACCATCGTGATTTTCCGCATCAATGTTAACGGCCTCATTGGTTAAGATGCTACCCAACGCAATGGTCTCGAACATCAGATTTTCCGCCTCATCGAAAGCCGGGTCACCACGTCTTGGTGTCGCCATCTAGAGTAGAGCAAATCTCGAGGCTTAGATTATATATGTGACGAATACTCATACCAGGGGTACCCCACAGCAAAGTATACATGATCGTATCTCTCTCAATCATCTGGGCTCGGGACCCAAATCAGCGATGCTACCGAAGGCGGGAGAGGGTATTACCCGAGTCTCCGTTCCCACAGCAAGATGGGATTATCATTGAATGCTGGCTGGATCACCGAATGAACCATCCTGGGCCCGGTCTTAGCCCCAAGGGGCCCCGAAGGACCCTCGGCTCCGACCAGGCCTCCTAGGGCGCCCGACTTTGCCGGGTCAGCGCTCCCGCCCCGACCAAGCTGTGGTCGAGCCCCAAGAGCTCCAAATTGATGGCCCCGCCACATCACCCGGTCGGACCGAGCCGGCCGCTCGCCCCATGGACACGACAACCATGCCGGACAGTGGCTCTTCCCCAAGGTGGTGGGGGGGGCTGAGTCAAATACAGGCCCACTCGCCCGCCAGTATAAAGTGAAGAAGCGCGCTCCAACCCGAGGCGATGCCAAGGCACAGCATAGACGGCGTCAACATCTGACAAGCAAGTACAAGGCAGGCGCACGCCTTTCCAAAGAAGCACCATCCATTGTGTCTACCAACGTCCTGGCGCACGCGTAGGAAGTGGGGTAGGTCGGCCAGGACGTTGGCCGCACGGGATAGCCCGAGGGCGTAATGCATCTCGTCGCGCTCCGGCGGCTCCTGCAGACCTACTCCTAGGGGCCTGAAGCTTCTGGCCATGCTTTCGAAGGCCGGGCCAAGCACGTTCATAAGATCGTCGCACAGGGCACACCGTTCTTCGTGCGCCGGCAAGTTCCTTCTCCGTGGCACCGCCCGAACCACGATGCAGCGCCTCCTCGCGCGCCTCGGTGAGCTTCCCCTCCAAGGCTCGAATCGGGCCCGCTGCGGACATTTCCGCCTTCTACTGCGCCGCGCGGCTTTCGGATCTGCGGGAGGCTTCCAACCGTCATCACAGACGCGCCCGGCGCCGGAGAACCGCCCATGGCGACCAAAGCCGCACTAGGAGTGGCCCGGCGGCCGCCTCCTCGCCGAGGCGGTCGCCGAGAACGCGCGGCCGGCCGACCCGAGCCACGCGCTCTGAGGAAAAGAAAGAAAAAGCTCGGCGTCAGCAAGATCGGAGCCGAAACCACCTCGACATCAGGCAAAAAGGCTCACTCCGCAATGGGGTCCCTAATACGGAAGGTCGACAGGGGCAGCGCGAGCCCCCTCTTCTTGCGCGTGATGGCGACCGGGCAAGGGAACGGGATATCTTGGGGTCTGACCCCAGGGGGTCCGCCACCGCTTCCCATTTCCCGGACCGCCGATCATCGCCATCGCCGCTTAAAGTGTGCTAACTCCCCTTCTCCCGCGTCGCGTAAGGGCGAAAGGAGAATGGGAGAGCAGAAAGAACAATCATAAGATGTTTGCTCCTCTGCGCCATATTTATATGCGCAAGGCGAACAAGCGAGGCGACGTCGTTCGGGCGACGCGCACGCCGCGCGATTAACTACACGCCCCGCGATGGGCGACCTCATCCACATCCCTCGCCCGCATTAAAATGCGACGGACGGTTGGGACGAAGGATGCTTGATGCCAGCGAAGCCGCAGGCGACCTTCGATTTATTCCGGCTTAGGGCCGATCAGCGACGGCAGACGACGGCAAGCGTCTGGATGGGCCATGGCGGCCCTGAGTGGATCGGAGGCCTGGTAGAAGAAGCCGCACCGACGAAGGCTGAGTAAAGGACCCGACCGCCGCAGCACCTCCTGCATCCAAAATAAAAGTTAAGGCAATCTTTTTCTTAAGAGTGCTTCCACATTTGCTTTTCCACCTCGAGTCCAAGCGTTGTGAAGCGATCACAAGCTTGAGCTCACACACCCCACTCGGGGGCTTCGAACTCACACACTTTTTCGGGTCAGATGACCCCGTCGGCTATTGGGTCCCCCCTAGTGGTAGCCCTCTCGACCCGAAGCACTACGGCCTACGCCTCAGCGGCTACGGTTGCGAAGTAGTGCCTTGTGGAAGAGGGAAGCTCCCACGAGGTGCAACTCATAGTTGGTCGAAAACACTCCTCTCCCGCACAAGTGTAGATGAGCGATTTGCGCCTAAGCGCCCACACTCATACGGGTCGGATGACTCGGTTGGCCACGGGTTCCCCCCAAGTGGTAGCCCTCTCGACCCGAAGCACTACGGCCTACACCCCAGCGGCTACGGTTGCGAAGTAGTGCCTTGCGGAAGAAGGAAGTTCCCACGGGGTGCAACCCATAGCTGGTCGGGACACTCCTGTCCCGCGACAAGTATAAGCAAATGTTTTGCTTCTTAGGTCCTAGCTCCTATTTCGAGTCTCCCTCAAAGGTGTTAACATGACGACCTACGCTGGCATAAACCTCCGTGGTTTCTGAAGCTATGACCATCGAAATGTTTATCATCTCGGGGAGACACGAAAAAGGGGAGGGCCTACGGACTGCCCCGATCGGCTAAAAATTTCAGTTCATTACAAGACAAAACTGTCACAAAAACCAAAATGATCAACTTTCATCTTGTTTCCGATGGAGGATGCTCCCTGGCGGAATCCGGCTGGCGATCTCCTCGGCGTGAGGAGCAGCCTGACTCCTGAACCCTTCGACCTCTTCGTCAGACCGGTTCACCGCAACTCCGTTGCTGACAACGGCAGGGTCGATGCCGCGATAATGGGAGAGAGCAAAAACCAGCGCCGAGCAGGCTCCGAGCTCTATCCCCTCACTCACCGAACGCTCGACATGTTCCGCAAGACGCAGTAGCGCATAGGGCAGCGAACTTGAACCCGGCTCGGAGGTTCCGGCGCTTCGGTCACGGATCTCTACCGACTTCGTGGAGGGTCGCCACCGGCAGCTTCGCCAGATAAATCTCGCTCGCTAGCTCCTTCAGCGGAGAAGGCCTCCGCCAGGCTTTGCCATCGCTGCGTCACGTTCCTCCACTGCCGCCTTCCGTGCCCCCATGGCATCGCTGAGCTCCTCCTGCAACGCTGAAGGATCGAGATGGCGAACAGAAGGGGGGTGAATGGTCGCAAATAAATTTTCCCCCAAAATACTCCAACTAAAACCGAGAAAAGATCGCACAAGGGAAATCGTGAAAAACCCGCAAAAACCGGAACTACTAGACAACTATGTGCATCCCTAGCTTACATGGATATTATCCATAAAATATATGAGGGATTTTTCAATCACAATCCTGGTTTTCAAGTGTCCAAAAGAAAGAGAAATCAATTCAAATACTTCTTTTCTAAAAGAGATCAAGCCAAAACACAAAAATCTCTTTTAGAAAAGCAAAAGCAGATATTTCCAGGATCTGTCTTTAATTTGAACAGGAGGTTGGTGGGTTTATGCTGCTCACAAAATTATGACAAATTTTTTCCCTATGAGCAGATGAGTCGTGAAGCTCTCCACCAAAATTCAGATCAAAAAGCCAAGTAGAAAAATCATCATAAATCTATGAACACAGACAGTTAGAAACTTCGACCAGAAAATTTGGGGCTCGGTTTTCACCTCATGGAACCCAAACTATGAAACCAGTGAACTCCAAAGTTTTTCTGCAGATGGATATAGGAGTCACGCACAATCTCCAATAAGAATCAATCAAAAAGAATTTTTCTAGATTTTTCTAAAAATCAAAGACTAACTGCTGCGCGAAGAACAAGTTCTGGACAGAACTGGAACTTGAAAGAAGAGATGATCTCTACTCAATCAAAGAGTGCAAAAGAGATGTAAAACCATATGAACACACTCAAAACATCCAAGATCAGCATTTAGAAGGAGGGAGGCAAATCCAAATTGCATGAATATAGATTATGGAAAGTAAATGCGTAATGTAAACGCTGAATTTAAATTCGTAAAGTAAAGACATAATTTAAATGCGGAATTTAAATTCACAATGATGCAAAGAAATTTCTTTGTATTTCTGGTGGAAGGTTTACAAAGCCTCACTTCATGTGGGCAAAGCTCAAAGGAGCAACTCAAACCTTCAAGGAGGAGGCCACCCTCCACCCCTATTTATACTACTCTTGGGCCACCTACCACCCTTGGATGAGTCCCTCAACCCTAGGACACTCATCTAAGGGCTAGGATTGACCCACTCACACAGCCATGCAAGGGCTAACCCAAAACCCACACACATACCGGTTTTCTTGCACGGTTTTCAAAGCATACTACCTAGACCCGCTAACCTATCAACTAGACCGCAATCCGACGGCCCTCATTGATCCACGCGCATCTAGCTAGCATCATCTCCTTTCCTTATCTTCTTGGCTTGCCCGACTCCGCCTCCGATCATCTTCCGCGATCTTCCGACCGTCTCGACCTCCGACGCCTCGCCTAGTCCCGGTCATCCTCCGCCTCACCATGACCTAGCACCGTCTCGCTCTAGAACCATCAAAGACAAGGAAAACCTTTCACATAGCAATGCCCACATATATATTCAATGATCATCACAAAATCATTTATCAATCTTAATTACGCTCAACGGTCCAATGCTACCGCCCCACGCGGGTAGCACTGGGAAAAGCAACCAACACTCAAATTGCTTCACATCGAAAATCCAATTCAAATCAAACTCAATTCAAACCAAGCTCAACTCCAGTCAATTACTCATCACAAACAAGGATAGACCTCCACATGGTCTTTCAATCTCCCCCTTGATGAGTATATTGACAAACACATGAAAAGGCATAAGTTTTGAGTTTGAATAAAGAGAAGAAAGCAATTTGAATGCAAAGCCAAACTCGGTCCAGAGAGAAGGAAATAATATCATGACCAAGTTGGCTAGGACGATTTTTAGAGCAATAAAAAAGAAAGAGCAAGTTTTCCAAAAAAAGCTCTAAAAATATCCAATAAAACTCACAAGGAACACTCGAATATGCTTATGATCATAAAAATTTGCAATTGTCACAAAGATCATAAGAATCAAGGTGGATTAGAATTTTTCCTTTGAAGATGCCTTTTCTACATTTTCTCCCCCTTTTGGCAATATAGGCATCAATAAGTCAATTTTTTTTTATCTTTTATCCCCCTTTGAATATGTATGCATGAGATGCAACCTAAGGAGCTTTGAAGATTATCCAACTGATCATAATGACAAGATATGACACCAAGCTAATCAATTTAGAAAATGACTAAACTTGGATGTCTCCAAGAACAAATTCATTTTGCTCACAAGCTTTGTTTACAAGATTTTATTTTAACAAGATTGGAACAAGTGCAAAACTTAGCAAAAGTTTCAAAGCTAGAAGCAAACACCACTTATAGGATCAAATGGAAAACCTAGAGTTCAACCTACTCAACACTTTGGGAAATCTAGAAGTGCATACAAGGTCCTTCGAGCTCATTTTCCATATAATGCACTTTTGCCTTAGTATTTGAAAAGACATAGCGGGGTGCAAATGTTTGACATAATTTGCATTCTTTACCCACATATGTTTTTTGTTTATTTGCATTTTTCAAGAGTAATTGACTCATGCCATCTTGACCATCTCAAGAAGAACTCTTAAGAGGATGGTCTTGGTCATACACGATGCATTCCAAGTTCATCCCAAGTACAATGGGAGGCGCCTCGTGAATGCAAAGTGTTGAGATCAATTTTGCACAAAAGAGTCAATTTTTGTTTTCATTTTAGCACATATGAGCAATTTGAAGGACTCAAGTATGGATCAAGCTAGTTTCACCCAAGTTGCTATAGGGACTCTAGAGAACTCCAAAATTTCACAAATCATGGTAAATACCTCTAGAAACGAAACTTAGCAAGAAAAAGCAACATGTTTCATCAAGTTTTTCAGTTAAAACTTTCAATTTTCAAATTTTAACAAGCTTAGCATGATGGATGAACTTGGAAAATTCGAAGCTAGTGATTTTCTTCAAAAGATGCAGCAAGGTGCATTACATGAAGATTGAGTCAATTGCATAATAGACAAAGCTCATAAAACAAAAAGAAAATGCGATCTATATGCAATGCATCCACAGGTTCCCAAACTCCCCTCAACATGTGAATCAATTTTAAGCCCAAATTTAGTTCAAATTGAGTTATTAGCAGAATTAGGCAAATGATAAACTCAAGAACTCAATCGAAGCCAAAAATACGTAAATGAGGAGAGAAAGATTGAGAAACGCAAACTGGGTGACTATAGAGTATAGAAAAGATAGCAGAGAACACTAGGCTCAAACTCGCCTCATCTTCCCCAATGATCGACAAAGGAAAGCTAGCTCTCAAACTCCGGCCAGAGCAAACACAGACCTGCCTACCAGGGGCCCAACACTGCTAGACCTACAAGGCGTGAGTGAGCTCAACCGAGAAGAAGAAGAGAATAGCATCCTAAAGCATAAGATGAGAGGTCCATGCCGAGGCATGCCAGAAGTCTAAGTGAAGTGAACTCATAACTCTAAGGAATAAAACCCATAAGCACCCAGAGCAATACAAAAGAAAGGAAAACTGAAATAAAATATAATACATGATATACTGGTCAGCTCCCCTCACGTAAGGCCGTAAGGGCACACAACTCAAGCTCACTTCTCAAGGCAACAAACCTAGAGCTATCCAAAGGCTTGGTAAAGATATCGCCAACCGGTGGTCACTCTCCACAAACCAAGCACTATGTCTCCTTTCTCCACATGGTCTCTAAGGAAGTGATATCTAATATCAATGTGCTTGGTCCGGAGTCTTTGCTTTGGGTTCTTGGCAATGCAAATAGCGTATGTTATCACGTAAAAGTGGAACACTCTCTATTTCTAACCCAAAGTCCCGCAAGGTCGATCTCATCCAGAGCACTGCTCAAAGAATCGGTCTGCTGACAACATACTCGGCCTCGCCGATGGGTATGCGACTCGGACCGCTTCTTAGATGACCAAGAAACAAGAGAAGTGCCAATGAATTGGCAAGTGCCAGTGCTTTTCCTATCTATCCTACAAACCAAGCAAAGTCAAGATCGGAAAAAGACTCTAAGGGATAGACAAGAGGAAGAAGAGTACCGGATACCATAATCAATGGTAGCTCAAGGTACCTAAAGATGCGCTTCACCGCTGGCGATGAGAGACGCGAGGAGAAGCTCGAAGCGAGCGCACATACACACAAAGAAAGTGTATATCCCCCATGAGGCAATAAGATACAAGAGAGAGCCAATCATGCTCCAAACTCCTTTTGATCAGCAGGCTCACCATCCTCATCGGGCTCGAGGACGCGATGGTGGCCATAGGAGTCATCACGGGCTTCCCATCAGACATATCAAACCGTTTCAGGAGGTCCCGAGTGTACTTACCTTGGTGTAGGAAAGTACCCTCCCGAGTCTGCTTGATTTGGAAGCCGAGAAAGTAGCTCAACTCACCCATCATACTCATCTCAAATTCTCGTGCTCATCACCTCGTAAAAATGAGACACAAGAGACCGAGATGAACCACTAAAGATAATATCGCCCACATAACTCGACGAGAAGAAAATGAGAATCGGTGTCGATGAATAGAGTTTTGTCTACTATACCCATTTTGAAACCATGATCGAGAAGATAGGACTTAAGCCTCTCATACCAAGCTCTAGGGGCTGCTTAAGTCCATACAAGGCTTTGGAAAGCTTGTAGACATGGTTAGGGTATTTGGGGTTCTCAAATTCGAGGTTGCTTGACATACACCTCTTCCTCAATGAAGCCATTGAGAAATGCACTCTTGACATCCATTTGATAGAGCTTGAAGCCCGGGATGCGAGAAAATACAAGCGGGATTCTAATAGCCTCTAGTCTAGCTACAGGGCAAAGGTCTCCTCAAAGTCAAGACCTCAACCTCGAGTGAAGCCTGTGCAACTAGCCTAGCCTTGTTATGTAACGACAACCCCATCCTCACTCTGCTTGTTTTTGAACACCCACTTGGTCCCAATGACATTATGACCAGATGGGGCTCTAAGCCGCCAAACTTTGTTCTCTCAAAGTTTTCCAGTTCCTCATGCATAGCATTAATCCATGATTCATCGGATAATGCATGAGTAACATCATTTGGCTCAAAAGAGGCAACAAAGGCAAGAGTGAAGGCAGAAAGAAGATAAGCCTGATTTTGAGCGTGTCACCCACTCAAATAGATCACCAATGATCTGCTCAGGTGGATGAGAACGTTGAATGTGGCGTGGAGGACCAGAAGCAGAAGTGGCCTCTACCTCTTGAGGAGAAGAGGTAGGAACAGAGCCACTCGCTGAAGGAGAGTCTGAAGGCAAAGGCTAATCTTCCTGAGGTGCGAAATGGAAACAGAGGCACCTCGGTGAAGAGGAGGCTGGATCGTGGAACACCATCATCTCCATCATCCTCATCCTCTACAAAGATGGTCTCGGAGGGATAAGAAGAGCTGAAATATCGTGTCTAGCTCTCGGCTAGCCTCATCAAAGGTCACGCCACAGTCTCTATGATCCTATTCGCATCACAACCTGCACTTATAGCTACAAGAGGAAGTCGAGTAACCCGTAAAGATACCATCGAAGAACGAGACTCAAACTTATCTAGGTTACAGACTTCAAGATGAAACACTTGCAACCAAAAACGCGAAAATGAGAAACACCGGCTTTCGCCCATACCTCAACTCATAAGAAGTGCGATGCAAATGTGCTCTCAAGAAAACGCGATTGAAACATGACAAGCAAAGAGCTATAGCCTCATTTCAAAACTTCCTAGAGTATCAGACTGTCTAGCATCGCCTGGCCATCTCAACCGAGGTCCTATTCTTCCTTTCCACTACGCCATTTTGCCGAGGGATGTATGGAGAGGAGAACCGATGCTCTAACCTGGACTCCACAGAAACTCTCAAAGTAGGAGTTCTTGAACTCGTGCCATTATCATCTGCAGATAGCTCGAATGCACCTGGAGCTCGATAGACAACCTACTAACAAACCTCAAGTGAGAAAAAGTCTCATCCTTCGAGGCCATGAAAAATACCCAAGAATATCTCGAAAAATCATCAAAATGACAAGGACATACCACTTCCCTCCTGCCGATCAAGACTCTAGCCGACCAACAAAGGTCCATGTGTAAAAGCTGTCCTGGTGCATCACCATCACTACTTGGATCGGAGGATGAGAAGTAGTAACCTTCTTGCCATGTCGCAGGAGAGCAAACTAAGTCTTTGACCATCTTGAGTTTGGGCAAACCACTTAATAAGATCACGGTCGCTAACTCGGGTCGATGATCAAAACCAATGTGACCAAGTCTCCTATGCCGAAGGAGAGATCACGGACTCGAATAATCAAACACCAAGAGAGTCTCCAGAAGAAAAGTAAAAATCAGCACGAAAGACTCTCCCAAATCTAGAAATCCATAAACTAATCCTCCCGATGAATCGAGGATTCTACAAGCATTGCTCTTAAAGCTTACCTCGAAAGAGTCATCGATAAGTCGAGAAAGCGAGAAAGTAAATTATATTGTAGCTTACTCACTAAAGCAACGCCCTTAAGAATAAAATTTTCATTAATGCAGACGGTACCTTTAGCAATGACTCTACTCAAGAAGCATCCCCAAAAGTGATCAACTCATCACCAGGGGCTCGGACTAGGAAGAGAACTAACGAGAATCTCCGGTCATATGGCGAGAACAACCGAGTCAACAATCCAAACATCTCCTTCCCCATCCGATTTAACCCGATCAAGTCGAAGAGAAGACTCAAGATGGGATAAAGTGAAGACTTGGGAACCCAATCTCAATTATACGACGCCTCAAAGTACCACCACAAAAGAAGAAGATCGACTCTAGTGTCTCTCTCGACGCCAACTCTAACAAGATCAAGAAGCAACAGAGTGGAAGATCTAGGAGTCACATCGGTTTGGTCTCGCTGTGGTGCAAAGGCGGACCATCCCAACGAGGTCGCCTAAATCTCCTACCGAAAACACCTCACGCCACGATATCTACCTCGATGGGAAAAACGAGGAATATCAAGAGGACGGCGAAAGATCGACCACGAGCAACTCGAGAACTAAAACTCGATGAACAAAGATGAAAACCGAGTCTGGATCTTGCCAAAAACAAAGCGACTTTCTAACTCGTTTAGAAGAAGTGCGTGTTTTAGGAGCACTCAGAGTCCGGGATGACCTCAATACCCCTAAGTGCAGCAACACGCCACGCCGGTGATCTTGGCGCGTTTAAAATGTAAATCTACTAGGTGACCATCCTTCTACTGAAGGTGCATGTATTTTGCCTTGTTAGAGGCGTATAACAGAGAAGCATCCTTCGGGTCAAGTCCCATGGACCACACCAAGACCTAAAAACATGTTGGTGCTCACCGTGGGAGCAACCACAATCTCACCACTTTTGGAAGCACGCACAATACAAGGCGGAGGCGGATGCGTGCGTGCTCCAAGTAATCAAATCCTAGACCTTGATTGAATCTGCTAACCTTGGACTGGTCTAGAATGAGATTGAGCTTCTTCTTGCCTCCAACAAATTTCTCAAGAGTGCTCATGAGATACTCACACTCCCTAAGAGAGAGGCACAAGAAGAGCAAGGGAAGGAGTAGAAGAAGAGCAGAAGAAGAGGATTGAACAACGCGTGCATATTGTTCCCTATACACGGTGCCTCAAATTTGAGAGACTCACAGAAGCACAAGAAGCATTTCTAATTCTACCAAACTGGCCTTTATCTTCTTCCTAAGCTCTGCGTGGACCTTATCCACGTCATCCTTAACCCCAATACACGTAAAGCAATCATTATCGACTTAACTAGTAAGTCCTTAGCAAGTTATCACACTTGACATTCAAAGCATCATTGTCAAGTTTTAGTTGCTTCTGACCCTCACATGAGTGACAGGTCCTTAGAAGCATGCATTTCAAGTTCATCGTTTCTAGCAAAAAGCTTCCTAAGGTGACAACTCATGGCATCAATTTCAAAGAAGTAGCTTAGGGCAATTTTCACAAGATGCGCTTGTGTGAGCATGAAGAAAACTAGCGTCTAGAGAGGAAATATCAACAAGACAAGTGCTAGCATTCTTCGACCTAAGACTTTCAAGTTCAATTTGCACACTATCATGCAAAGTCCTTAGGTTCTCAAGCTCCACAAGCAAAGCATCACACAAGGAACAATCATCAGTGACTCGGGAGGGAGAAGATCTAAGAGAAGCTAACTCCCGAGTCAAGGTATCTACTTCCTTCTCAAGCTCCATAACCCTAGCTCTAGCTTTAGCATGAAATTTTCCTAATTTGCAAAAAGCTTCATTGAGCTGGTCATAGGAAGGTACCTCGTCCGAGTCATCAGAGAGCTTGAGTCGCCGACGTCGTTGGTGTTTGCCATGAAGCACATGCCGAGAAGTCGTCGCCGCCTTTCTTCTCTTCAGGATCATCCTCGCCTTGCCGCTCCATGTCTCCGTGTCGGAGAGGCTGATGTCGCCGAGGGCGGCGAGGACGCTGTGAAAGAGCTTCTTGTTCTTCGAGAAGTTGCGGTACTTCTTCTCGTCGGCGGCCGGCCATGAACCGGAGGCTTGTTGCGGTTCTTGTCGGTGTAGTCGTTTTGCAGAACGCACGAGTCGTTTTGCCGAACCGCCGAGTCGTTCTTGCCCTTCTCGATTTGGGAGTTAGCTCGTCAATGTGGTTGGGACCGCCACATTGAAGCAGTGATCCCACCACTCTCTTCCTCTCTCTCACCCTCTTGTAGGCATGAGAAAACTTATGAGCTAAAAGAGCAAGCTCGTTTTCGAAACTTGTCCGATTGGTCATCGCTAGCTCGCAAAAGTGCGAGAGAGGAAAAAACCAAGAGAAGAATCAAAAGAAGGTCCAATGGGATCGGTGACCAAGGCCATCGATCGTGATTTCGTCTTACGAGACGACGTCGATCTCATGAGTCTTGAGTCGGGAATAGAGCCCGCCAAGAGTCAAGGTCGACAAGTCGGTAGTATCCTTGATGGTGGTCACTTTCATTTCCCAAACACGAAGATCGAGTGCGATCAAGAAATGACGAGCATTATCCGAGTCGAGGTATGTGCAACCAACCGCTCAAGATCGCTCAAAATTTTAGTAAATCGACCAAAACACTCGTCAAGACTCTCACGAGCGTGTTGTTCAAACTTGTTGTACTCACGCTTGTGTTGATCCCGCCAAGACGCCTTGATTTGGGTAGTGCCTCATGGTATGCATCGAGGGTCACCCAAATCTCATGAGCGGATCGCAGTGAGAGATCCGATCATACTCATCATGCTTAGTCCTGTATGAGAATGTTCTCGCCTTAGCATTTGCCTCAACGTCACCATATTGCCGGTCAGTGACGTTCTCATCGGCAGAACCTCATATGGGAGCTTCACCTTCGCCATATCAGAAGCCCAGGCGTGATGTATGACTCCATCCGGGATTTCCAAAAGGAAAATCGACACCACAAAAAATGGGAGGCTTAGTGGAATACTTGTTCTGTCGCCATGGCTCTCGAGACCGGTCAAGATCTATGGAAGAGCAAAACCGGCTCTGATACCAATTGAAGGATCGAGATGGCGAACAGAGGGGGGGTGAATGGTCACAAATAAATTTTCCCCCAAAATACTCCAACTAAAACCGAGAAAAGATCGCACAAGGGAAATCGTGAAAAACCCGCAAAAATCGGAACTACTAGACAACTATGTGCATCCCTAGCTTACATGGATATTATCCATAAAATATGTGAGGGATTTTTCAATCACAATCCTGGTTGTCAAGTGTCCAAAATAAAGAGGAATCAATTCAAATACTTCTTTTCTAAAAGAGATCAAGCCAAAACACAAAAGTCTCTTTTAGAAAAGCAAAAGCAGATATTTCCAGAATCTGTCTTAAATTTGAACAGGAGGTTGGTGGGTTTCTGCTACTCACAAAATTATGAGAAATTTTTTCCTATGAGAAGATGAGTCGTGAAGCTCTCCACCAAAATTCAGATCAAAAAGCCAAGTAGAAAAATCATCATAAATCTATGAATACAGACAGTCAGAAACTTCATCCAGAAAATTTGGGGCTCGGTTTTCACCTTATGGAACCCAAACTATGAAACCAGTGAACTCAAAAGTTTTTCTGCAGATGTATATAGGAGTAACGCACAATCTCCAACAAGAATCAATCAAAAAGGATTTTTCTAGATTTTTCTAAAAATCAAAGACTAACTGCTGCGCGAAGAACAAGTTCTGGACAGAACTGGAACTTGAAAGAAGAGATGATCTCTACTCAATCAAAGAGTGCAAAAGAGATGTAAAACCATATGAACACACTCAAAACATCCAAGATCAGCATTTAAAAGGAGGAGGCAAATCCAAATTGCATGAATATAGATTATGGAAAGTAAATGCGTAATGTAAGCGCTGAATTTAAATTATAAAGTAAAGACATAATTTAAATGCGAATTTAAATTCACAATGATGCAAAGAAATTTCTTTTGTATTTCTAGTGGGAAGGTTTACAAAGCCTCACTTCATGTGGGCAAAGCTCAAAGGAGCAACTCAAACCTTCAAGGAGGAGGCCACCCTCCACCCCTATTTATACTACTCTTGGGCCACCTACCACCCTTGGATGAGTCCCTCAACCCTAGGACACTCATCTAAGGGCTAGGATTGACCCACTCACACAGCCATGCAAGGGCTAACCCAAAACCCACACACATACCGGGTTTTCTTGCACGTTTTCAAAGCATACTACCTAGACCCGCTTAACCTATCAACTAGACCGCAATCCGACGGCCCTCATTGATCCACGCGCATCTAGCTAGCATCATCTCCTTTCCTTATCTTCTTGGCTTGCCCGGACTCCGCCTCCGATCATCTTCCGCGATCTTCCGACCGTCTGACCTCCGACGCCTCGCCTAGTCCCGGCCATCCTCCGCCTCACCATGACCTAGCACCGCCGCTCAAGCAACCATCAAAGACAAGGAAAACCTTTCACATAGCAATGCCCACATATATATTCAATGATCATCACAAAATCATTTATCAATCTTAATTACGCTCAACGGTCCAATGCTACGCTTCCCACGGG
This sequence comes from Guadua angustifolia, assembly GCA_036346375.1. Lineage (NCBI taxonomy): Eukaryota > Viridiplantae > Streptophyta > Magnoliopsida > Poales > Poaceae > Guadua > Guadua angustifolia. The sequence goes on from CM070514.1 coordinate 47,626,407, forward strand.
TAGCAGCAGGAAAAACAACCAACACTCAAATTGCTTCACATCGAAATCCAATTCAAATCAAACTCAATTCAAACCAAGCTCAACTCCAGTCAATTACTCATCACAAACAAGGATAGACCTCCACATGGTCTTTCAAACGCTGCAGATCGAAGCGATGTCAAAGAGAGGGCGGGTGGTTTGCAATCACAGAAGATTGAATTAGGGTTACTCTGCTTACCAGCCGTAAGGGCTTTCTGGCGCTGAAGCTCCAACATGGCCTCGGTCCGCGTCTTCCGCTCGAGTAAGGCGTCCCTCCTAGCGGAATCCGACTCCGCCCGAGCTTGATCTCGCTCACCTCGAGCCGCACTTTGCGGCAACATGACGCCTCCTGGCCGAGGCCGCCGCCAAGAGTGCTTCGAGATCGGATATCCTCATCTCCTGGGACCTCAAATCCGGTGTCTCGGCGGCTCCTCAGGACCTCCTCGCCTTTGCAGATCAGTGTGCTGGGAGTTTCTGAGCCTCGCGCAACTCGATGATCTCAGTGATCGCCCTCCATTGTGGCGGTCACCCTTGTTCATGCATAGAATGGAGGCCGCCGACATCTCCCCGACTAAGCTTTCGATTCTTTGAGGAGTCCGGACACTTCATTTAGCCTGACGGTCGCCAAGGCGAGTCAAAGGCGGGAGTCAAGAATTCGGAGGAGATTACCTGGCAAGTCGGCTGGGTAACCTCAGCCACGACCTTCAGCGCCTCATCGGCCGAGCCCAGGCGTACCACCACCGGCGAATTTGGCTCAGATAAGCCCCCACCTGCTGCGCGCCCTCTTCGAAGGTCCCCCACAACTCGACCTCCGCCTCGGCCTCCGTATGAAAAGAACGGCTTCGGGAGGGTCGTTGCCCGGCCAGTTTGGCACAGGCTGGCGTGTCTCGGTTTGCGGGAGGATATTCGTCACCGCATGATCGCGCTCGACGCTAACGCCCCGACGCCGGGCTATCCCTCCGGCGGAGTCCTGGCGGCGGCGGTAGGGCCTTGGCAGTACTCAGATTGCGCCGGTGCGCGGACCTTGGCGGCGAAGGCAAGAACTCATTCGCGTCTTCTCCAGTTCCCGACCTGTCGGTACCGAGTCTCCGCGCGCTCCAACTCCTGGAGGGCCACCAGGTGGTAGCCTGTTCTCGCCTTAACGGCAAGTAGTCGTCGCTTCGTATACCGACCATTGCCGGAGCGGACCGCGCCGTTTCTTACGCTGGACCACCACCTCGTCAGAAAGTTTCCACCACCGAAGCGATGGAACGGAGCAAAGATCTTCTTTCGGCCTCTTTGGTGGGGGCGTGTCGCCCTTTCGTTTCCCCAGGGACGTCTCCTCTTGGGGGATTTCCACCTGGGGCACGGCGATAGGAGTGCTCGTACCGGTACCCTCGCAGGGCTCACCGCCAGTCAGCGGCCCGAGGAAGGCCTCATACGGATCGTCGAGGCTGTCCCCACCGCCATAGCTCGAGGACGACTCCGGATCGGCGGCACTGACAGCGGTGGTCACCGAGGCATCCTCGCCGCGTGCAACTCTGGCCATGCGCTCCCTCATCTTTTCGTTCGTCCTCTCCTCTCTCCGCTTCTTGCGAATCTTTCAGGCGGCCGCCTCGCGGGCTGGGCCTTCTGCTTGCTATTCTTACGCAAAGAATGGCGGGACACCATCTTGCCCATCCCGAGTGGTGCAAAATCACTAGTTAAATCAGATGTCAAGAAGCCGGGACACGAGAGGAAAAGGAACTTTCGGCCTACGTGTTGGGAGGGTTCTCCATTGAAAAGGTTCGGGTGCCACCGCCCGTGATAGTGCCCCGACCAAAGACATTGGCCACCCCGCCTCAAGCTCCGACAGCGGCGAGTTCGCCCATGACCATCCTCATGGGTCGGATGCCCCACCATACAGAACATGGGCGCGACACATCCATAAGGGGTTGCACAGCGATCTTCATCAACGCGCAAACAATGGCGCTGCCGGTCGAGCCCGCCTCGCTGGCTTAATCCGCTCCAAGATCGGCACCACCTTCTTTTTCTCCCTCTTGTCGAGGCCCCAGCCCCAATCTTCCTTCGACTCGGGAGACGGGTGAAAGCTGGGGCGTTGCCTCCCAAGTTCCGAGCATAGAACCACTCGGAATGCCACCCTCGGTTCGATGTCGGCAGCTTCAAGGGGATGTACTCCACCGCGCCCAGAGCGCTTGGTGGATGGCCGCACTTCATGGACGCCGTGGCGACCACCGACTTATCCCTCCACGATCGGGCGTAGAAGAAGTACTTCCACAGCAACCAGTGGGGCTCGATCCCCAGGAATGCCTCACATAGCGTCATGAAGATCGCTATGTGGAGCACGCCGTTAGGGTTGAGATGGTGTACCTCGATCCCGTAATGGTGCAGCATCCCACGAACGAAGGGATGAAGCGGGAGCCCGAACCCGCGCTCGTAGAACCAGGCGGGGACCACGATCTCCCTCTCCTCCGACGCTGGTTCCACGGCCCCCGTTGGGACCCTCCATTGCGAGGCATCCCGCGGGAAAAGGAACCCTTTCTTCTCGGCGAAGCGCCTTGATTGGACTCGTGACACTCCGACCACGACATCTTCGATCCGCGAGCAATCGGAGGTCGGAGGAGAAGAATGTGAGTCGCTCTCTCCCAGCTCTCTTGTTTCTTTTTCTCACCTCAGGAGAACTCGAGGAACAAGGAAGGCAAAGCCAAGGGGGCGGCGAAAGCGAAAGCAGGGGGGTGCCCTAATGCCTCTGCAAGGCCATCTTATGGGCGCCGTAACAGCACCACCAAGCGTGTGTCGACCGGTCAAGATGGCCTCGTATGAAGTGTCACCCAACAAGACGCTTCTAATCATCTCGCTTAGATTAATTCCGACGCGCATTAAATGCTTGCAGAGACGCTGCAGTATCGCCCGCTTAAACGCGCCATGACCTTAATCTCGCCTCGAAGTCGGCTCAAACCGACCCGAGGCAGAGGAAAGCCCACCGGCCTTCGCAGCCTCGAGGTGGCGAGAAGGCTTGAATGCTTGATTGAATAAGACCGGGCGTGGGTCGAAGGCAGATCTACCGGATGGATCCTCCATGATTTTAGCAGTAAAGCGAGCGAGGGCAAGTTTAAGCGAACCCTCGGTGGGTCTTTAGTTGGGTTGGCGGACGACCCAATCGCCTTTATCTCATGTCCGAGACCATAATTCAAACTCTCCGCTGGAGCCCGAAGAGGCGTGAGCCACCGTGCCCCGAAGTTCTGAAACAGCTCGGGGTCCCAGACGGATTGAGTAAAGAAAGGTTTTTATGGGTGCGCCCCAGCCGGTCGGACACCGACATAGGGATCGCCCGCCGAGGTCGCCTGACCTCCAGGCCCACTCGGATAATCCGCTTGCGGCTCCACGAGCACGGTGTTCGCCGACGAGGCAAACACGTCTCGCTCACCCTCCAGTCCCACACCGCGACGGGCGATATGGGATCGACGGTGGCCTCTCCTCGCAGATCACTCGCCCGACGAGGACTCGAGGCGGATGCCCCGCCTAGCTCGGCGTTAAACCAAAGCACGTCTAACACGCCCAGCTATGGCGTAAAAATAGCACTAACACGCCCAGCTACGGCGTAAAAATAGCACTAACACGCCCAGCTACGGCGTAAAAATAGCACTAACGCGTCTAGCTACGACGTTAAAAAAGCAGTCGAGAACCGGAACCTCTCGCGAAGGCATCCGGACCTCCCAGCCGATCACGGCCGCGTCTAGCTATGACGTTAAAAAAGCATTCGGGAACCAAAACCTCTCGCGAAGGCATCCGGACCTCCCAGCCGATCATGGCCGCGTCTAGCTACGATGTTAAACAAGCAGTCGGGAACCGGAACCTCTCGCGAAGGCATCCGGACCTCCCGGCCGATCACGGCGCGTCTAGCTACGACGTTAAACAAGCACTTTCTGAACCGGAACTCTCGCAAGGCATCCGGACCTCCCACGAAACCACGGCCGCGTCTAGCTTACGACGTTAAAAAGCACTCGAAGCAGGAACCTCTCGCGAAGGCATCCGGACCTCCACCGACCACGCCACGCCCATTGTGACATAAAACCAGCGCTAAAAACCGAAAACCAGATAAAGCGTCGAGCTGCCTATGCCGATCGGCTTATGCCGAGTCGAGTCTCCCGACCAAGCTCGGTCGGGCTCGCTTGACTCGAATAACCCCCGACCAGTTCTTGACTGCTTGGGGGCTAGACTACAACCGGTGCGCCGGCGCACCCATCAAAACCGGTCGATCGAGCCACGGCTCAACTGGACAAAGGGCCCATCCAGAACTTTGCATTACGGTGGCAAGATTAGGGCCCTCCGACCAGAGTCGGTCGGACTCATTTTGGCTCAGAACCCCAGACCAGCTCTCCGACCTGCCGGGGCTCGGGTTAGACTTCCACCGGTCTTGCGCCACAAGACCCAATAAACATCGACAGTTGGTCGGACTTCACGGCGGGACGCCCTTCTCCAAGAAGACACTGCTTCTCTTCACGCCCGGCCACGATGTCGAGAAGACCATACCAGACGAACGGAAGGTCCCTCCAGAACGCGCGTTCAGGCCAGACCACCGGGGCTCTTGACGAATACTCATACCAGGGTACCCCACAAAGAAAGTATACATGATCGTATCTCTCTCAATCATCTGGGCTCGGGACCCAAATCAGCGATGCCAAGGCGGGAGAGGGTATTACTCGAGTCTCCGCTCCCACAAAGAAGATGGGATTATCATTGATTGTTGGTCGGATCACCGAATAAACCATCCCGGCCCGGCCTTAGCCCCAAGGCCCCGGAAGGACCTCGGCTCCGACCAGGCCTCCTAGGGGCACTTCCGACCGGCCGGTTGGTGGCGCCTCACGCCCCGACCGAGCCGTGGTCGAGCCCCCAAGAGCTCCAATTTTGATGGCCTCGCCACATCACCGACCGGCACCGAGCTTGGCCGCCGCCCATGGACACGACAACCATGCCGGGACAGGTGGCTCTTCCCCAAGGTGGCCGGGGGGCCGCTAAGTCAAGTACCCGTCCACTCGCCCCGCCAGGTACAGTGAAGAAGCACGCTCCAACCCGAGGCGGTGACAAGGCATAGCATAGACGGCGTCAACATCTGACAAGCAAGTCACAGGCGTAGGCGCTTTTCCAAAGAAGCACCATCCATTGTGTCTACCAACCCGGCATGGGTAAACAACATCCCGTCACCGCCAGACCAAGACCAAGACTCCAGAGCATAGCATACCCCTACCTCTTTTCTCCAAATTTTCGTGTAACCTGCCCCCTCCTACTATATAAAGAGGGTGGTCCCCAAGAACGGGCGAATCCCTCATTCTTCCATATCCCACCTCGCTTGTTCTCCCGACCAACGATCGCTCGAGGCTCTGAGCCCGTGTCGGATGAGCGCCAAGGGCCATCCCTAGCCCTCGCGTAACCATCCATATTCCGAGCAACAAGATCCACCACCACGAACTGGAAGTAGGGACGTTCGGTCCGAACCAGTATAAATCTGAGACTCCTCAGCCCGATCCATTGTTCATCCGAGGCTTCTTTAGCCTAACTATTCGAGGAGAGGGGGCGCGTGATCCCCTATACTTACAAATTTACTTGCCGGTTTGCCGGTTATACGAAACAATCGACAATATGAAGATAAGATTGTTGAGAACAATTCGAGTTTGAAAGCATAGTTTAAGATCGCCAAATTTTAACTCTTTGAGCAGTTGACAGGAACATGTTTGTGCCTGATGAGATCACATTCCTTGGGTTACTATATTGATTATTAAAAATCCCCAACAATTTCGTGACAAATGCAGTAAAATTTAACGACTGAAACGCACAATTTAGCAACTATTGTAGTAAAAAATATATGAAATGCTAGTATTGTGAAAATATTCATGCATATTGTAATAAATTCCTTTCCTCTGCACCACAAAACAAATATAATATTATTTGGACTTGAAAATAAAATAACACATTTCACATATACTTACACATTTCACATGATACATATACAATTGACAATTCACATATACTTATACATTTGACATATACTTACACATTTCACATGATACATATACAATTGACAATTCACATATACTTATTTGCTTAATAAAAAATAATGAATCATTCTTATTCCACACTAATATGATTTTCAAAAAATGAAATGTATTTATAAATCCACAACTAGTATGTTAGTAGTCTATTACACCAAAAGAAAGCAAAGCGATTATTCCATGTCAACCAGTATACCGGTTGTTCTCCTGCAACCATGCTTCTTGAATGGGTGGTCAAGCTCACCAGATCTTTCAATACCGGCACCTAATGCGCCGATGGACTCACCACGCCGACAACAGATCGTTGCGCTGCCGGCCAGCTATGAGCCCATCGGCGACATTAGGTGCCCATTGCTAGAGAAGATCCTCGCTGGCTTGACCAAATTTCGCAAGTTCAAGAAGCATGGTCATAAGAGAACATCCGATATATCGAGAGACGTGACATGAGGTGTAATAGACTACTAACATACTAGTTGTGGATTTATAACCTTTTTTCATTTTTGAAAATCATATTAGTGTGGAATAAGAATGATTCATTATTTTTATTACAAATTTTATCGAGTCCTTATCTTCATCTCGACGACCTCGCACTCAGAGTGCCATAATTTTGGGATATCAATCGGAATAAAGGATAGATGGTGATTATGTCCCGTGAGTAAGTAAACCATCAAGTAAACTGAATCAAAGACATATTGTACATATAATAGCAGCACATCTTATACATGGGACACAAAATGATGTGTAGCCGCACATTTCATAGTAATCTTTGATCACAATAAGATGCTTGTACAGAGAACTAAATAAAAATAGAGCACAACAAATATTTTTTGTGTACCACAGTTTGATTCTAACACTTTAAAAAATTGATCAATCCATTTGTAGAGAACTGATCATGAGGACATTAACCAAATAAGGACATACATTGCTAATCTGTTACAAGATATAATGGAAATCATCACGCAGGATATTATGAAGAATGGACAAGGGTAAGATGTATGCTGAAATGTGCACTCTCGAGAATAATTTTTTGACAACTATCTTTCTTGCAAATCTTGTAGTATTTTGAAGGATAAAAACAGAGACTACCAACTGTTTGCAAATCTAAATATGGACTCAATAAAGGATGAAGTTCGGAGGGAGAGAAGTCCATGTGTTCTTTTAAGCAACTCATTTGAATATTAATATTACAAGTTTACAAGCACTAGTGTCCTCACATTATCTACTGGCTCGGTGCAGGATCACTTTCTTTGCAAACCCATTTTACATGAAAATGCCAAGGGCTCCACAGGTCCACAGCATGATGTCCTTCAGGTAAGAATCCAACTCACCCACTTACCCCCTCTTTTCATTCACTAACTGGTACATTATCTACATCTTAATTACTGTTGTTTAACTATCTCTTTTTACTTTGCTAGTGAGAGGAATGATGTACTACAGGAGAGCACTTGAGAAGATGCAGAAATTTGATATCAAGTCCTTGTACAGTTGCTACTTGCTCCTAAGTTCATGAATGCAGCCAATACACAAACATCCAGTACACTGCGAATTTCATTGACAAACTTGAAGAAAATACATGGGGAAAGGAACATCCAGTACACTGCGAGTTTCATGGATCAGCTAGGGACAAAAGAAAAGAACCATTCTGAATTCACAAGCGCTCTCACTCAGGATCAGCTAGGGACAAGGCACCTTGTGGGCATTTAGTCGAACACCTTGTGGGCGAGAATAAAGAGGAGGAGGAGCGCGCAGCCTATACCTCTGTCCTCCGGGGTGGAATGTTGGTGTGGCGGTTTGGTGGCTGAGGAGGCGTCGACAAGGACGGCGGCGTGGGGTCCCGACGGAGGCGGCGGCGGTGAGGCACAGGAGGTCTGAGAGCGGGGACTTAGAAATTTTGTGGTCTGAGAGTGGGGACTTAGAAAATTTGGTCTCTTTACGCACTTATATACCGAACTCACTTCTACAAGCGTTGCTAGTAAAACCGCCAGGAATGATTTCTACAAGCGTTGGTATTACAAACCGCTAGGAATATCTCTACAAGCGTTTTAGAACTAACCGCTTGTAGAGGTAGATTTCTACAAGCGGTTCATATTACCAACCGCTTGTAGAAGTGCTGCCGGTCATATTACCCCGCCATTTTTGGTAGTTTTCTACAACCGGTTGATACTAAGAACCGCTTCTACAAGCGTTGGTATTCTCAACCGCTTGTAGCGGTTAATATTACTAACCGCTTGTAGAACGATGGATGGGCGGGAGGAAAGGTCCTATGCAAGCGTTAGTATTATCAACCGCTTGTAGAGCGCAAGCTACAAGCGGCTATTAATACCAACCGCTTGTAAAAGTGCTGACCGGATAATATTCAAAACAATACGGTGCCCTTTTCATTCGATAAGATCTCTTCCTCCCCCTCGGCTAGCGCGTGGCGTTTGAGTGTGCGGGCTCGTCCACCCCGGTTCGAACCCCGCTCACGCCCCCTTGCCATTCTTTTTTTTACTGTGCAGCTTTCTACAAGCGGTTCGTAATACAAACCACTTGTAGAAGTGCCATCTACAAGCGGTTGGTATTACGAACCACTTGTAGATGGTACTTCTACAAGCGGTTTGTATTACGAACCGCTTGTAGAAGTGGGTAGAGCTTTAAATTCTCTAAGTCCCCACATGCACTCTCCCACACCTTCAAATTTTCTAAGTCCCCGAAGCCGCCTCTCTCGCTCGCGCTCTCCTCCTGCTCTCTGCTTTCATGCCCACAAGGTGTTTGGTGAAATACCCACAAGGAGTTTTGTTGATATGTTGATCTTTGGAGTAATGAAAAAATATTGTTGATGCTAATTTGTTTCACTCTTTGAAGCTATTAATTCATGTCGACGGCTTCATCAAATGGCAAGACGAAGAGACAACTAGAGGCATTGCGGATGAAGCTATCGTGTCCTCGGCGCGAGATCCCAGAAATGTATTCACCTCCCATACATCCAAGAATCCATCCCGAGTGTTCATGAAGTGTTGAATATGTCGGTAAGTTTTTGAAGTTATTCATTTGTTCATATTCCTTGACTTTCACCTTCCGCTCCATTCTTTCGCTTGAAGGGCACAAGATGTTCAGATATTGGCGTAATGATAAAACTAGCCAAGGTGTTGAAAATCTTGCAATGCAAATTGCTGCATTCTGACGAATACTTATACCAGAGGTGCCCCACAGTAAGGCCTCGATCGGGTCGTGAGCGACCCTTCGCTCGCAGGCCGTGGTCCGCAGGGCACGCCGAACTGCATGAGTAAGACTCTTTGTGGCCCACATCCGGACTTCGGGTCGGGACATCCGAGAGCTCCGACCGGGCCGCGGAACGGGAGTAGCCGCAGACCTCCGACCCAATTTGTTGGTCGGGCCCCAGAAAGTCCCGCCGATGACTCGGCCACATCATCGATCGACCTCGAAATTGGTCAGCCGACGTCTAAACGAGACGGCGGGGCAGTGAAAGGCGTTCCTTCCCAAGGCAACTCCAGAGACGCCGCCCACACAACGCCTACTTCGACAACAAAGACAGAGGACAGAACGTGTTTTCCCAACGAAGCATCGCCACTAACCCTACCGATAGGGCATAGGCTGAACTCGCTAACCCATCATGACATACGCAGGGACTCATCAACTCCGAAGATCACGAACCCGACGCTAAGGATAGTGTGCCCTAGTCGCGCCTCTCTCCCAAGCCTCATGTAACTGCTCTCTTCGCCTTTATAAGGAGAGGCGGGACCTTTAGGAGGGGGCTCTCTTTTACGAACCAAAAACTACCTACGCTTCATTTAGCGTCCGCTCGCTCCTCGATCCGAAGCGGTCGACGAAGCTCCCGAGCTCACCCGCATGACGAGCGCTAAGGGCCCGCCCTTAGTCCTCGCATGTAATCCGCCATACCCGATCAACGAGATCCTTCGCCACAAACTGGAAGTAGGGACGTTCACCAACCAAGATACATCCGAGACTCCTTTGCCCGATAGAGTGTGTTCGAGACTCCATGAGTCAACCATCAAGGAGAGGGGACGCGGCCCTTAACCTACAAATACGTCACGGTTTACTGAAACGCCGACACATTCCAAGAAGATTTGTCGGCAAGTGATGATGGCCTACGGTCAGAATATTTAATCTGCTGCAAGCCAAGAGAGATGCACATCCGGCTACTTCGATGACAACAAGAGTATTAAAAGCTAGAAGAAATGATGGAAAGAGTAGAGGACATGCTAAAGAAATTAGTTAATATAGCTATCATTGTAATGTTGCTCCTTTTATATGATGTACTAGGTAAGTAGCAGTAGACAACCTGTGCTCAAATTGTTGAAAGCTTATATGTCGGTTGTGTAAATTTCACACCGCTTTTGGGGTTTTTGTATGGGAATTTATGAGCTAACTATGCTAAGCTGAATTTCTCTTTGTATGTCTCAGTAATTTCCTTTTTAGGTATGCTAAAATTTATGCAATTCTTTCATAGAGTGGATATAAATCAGAATAAATGTCATTTGTATTTAAAGTGAACTGAACAAATGAATAACTTGTAGAAATAATTTTCAGGCTTTGTTCACATTTTAAAATTTGTACAAATGGTTTTCAGGCTTTGTTTTCATTTTAAAATTTGTAGAAATAATTTTGTAGAAATTATGTACAAGCAATGTTAAACATCAACATATCAACATGATCATATGGAATAATTTGTATACAAGTAGTACATCTTAAGTCTTCATCTTTACAATTGTTCCTTCGTTATGATTGTGACGTATGTAAGGAGCATCGACATCACTGTCACGCAGGATGTTTATGTCGACATCAACTGTAAAAGGAGGGAGCTCGTCGAACTGACCATACTCTTCCTCGTCGGTGACATTCTCAACTCCTACAATCCTTCGTTTGCCTTGGAGAACCACATGTCGATTTGGCATTACCTTTTGCTTGTCCTTCTGCTTTTTAGGTTTGCTTGACATGTCCATTACATAGAAGACCTGGATCACATAGTTCGCGAGAACAAATGGTTCGTGCTTATAGCCGACTTCTGTGAGATCCACGGTTGTCATGCCGTATTTGTCGACCTTCACACCGTTTGGAGTCAGCTTGACCCATTGGCACTTAAATAGAGGGACCTTCAGAGGTCCATAGTCGAGCTCCCATATTTATTCTATGAAACCATAATATGTGTCCAACCCGCCATTGTTGTCTTTGGCGCCTATACGACAATCGATGTTCCGTTGGTGCTCCTGTTATCCTCGATCCGTGTAGAATGTGTAACCATTGATCTCATACCCCTTGAATGTCACGATTTCTTGTGATGGTCCCCGAGCCAAGCGCTGCAATAGTTCATCGCTTGACCCTTCCTCAAGGATGTACTTCAGAGCACCGCCGAAAAGAATCCATGTGCTTCGTGGTTATCCAACTCTCTGTCTTCCCCCGTGAACTCGCGCGAGGACACTCTTGTCTTTGAAGGACATAGGGGCGACTATAGTTGATTGCTTCGTAGCGTTGAAATGTGCTTGCTTGAATGCAACAAGATCATTGCATGCAATCGATTGCCTTCCTATTGTCCCTTTTCCCCGTAGCCTCCCTCGTGTCGTGATATGGGGACACCGATAGGATTTAGATCATTCATGTAATCAACACAAAATTCTATCACCTCTTCCGCCACGTAGGTGAAGATGTTCCAGACGCTTTTTCCGTGGTCATAAGGTAAGGATTCTTATCTTATGGTAGATCCTAAGTTATTCTAACAAGCTTTTTTCCGTGAGGTGAAGATGTTATCAAAGAATGCGAAGGAAAGCATCTTCAAGTTGTGCTTCGCCTCCAACTTAGGCGGTTTAATGGTTCGACAACGTTCTCGCGACTTCATTGGAACATAGCTTTGTGAAGGATGGCAAGAAACATCTCGATCATCTCAACACCGATCATGGGAAACAGTCTCTTTACATTTGAGGAGTATGACTATAACCACTAGCAGGATGTAGAAAAAGTTGTTTTGTACCTTCTTTGTTTTTTGAGATAAGGGAATTTGTTTGCCAACCAAAATGAATATAGGGTAAGAATAGAATCTTAAGGATGAGGAAAGAATAGCACAGTAGTCAACCTTTTGCAAAATATAGTAGCTTTTGAAGATAAGATTTTGAATTCTCATGTTCCAATGCTAACGAATTCTATCTAAGGTTTATCCACCTCAAAGCATAGCTCGATACTAACTCTGCGGAGACCCATGTACGATGAACAGAGAGTCCATGTGATTACGCTTCATCTATTCACTGGATCAAGAGCTAGCACTCACATGTTTACAACAATTGGAAATCATAACCATACAATACAATAATTAAGCTTTGGAACTCATCCCAAACCCGATTATACCAATAAATATTACAAGTCGATCAACAAGAATGATGTACTTCCGCTTCAGCACCATGGAGGAATGTTATAGATGCAAAGCGTCACAAAGCCAGTGCTATGGATCTTGCTCAACCGATCGAAAGGATTCATCCCATCGATGCTCAACCCAAACCTTATGTTTCGACCTCATTTGCAAAGTTCGTAAGCCCGATCTAATTTCTCCAGCAGTGAGCCATCTGCAGGTGTCTAACTCTTCTTCATGACGCATCATCTTGGCATGACCTTCTTAAAAGAAGAGAAATACCACAATACTTTGGTCGAACTCGCGATGAAAAGAGACTCAAGATCGCTAGCACACACCTACAATATAATTAGGCAATCGTTAGGTGAGTATTTTACATATCCTAAAGAAGACTTGAGCTTCAAAACCGTGTAGTGTTACCTTAGCAATGCGAGTGATAACAAACCATTGAATGCCTTGTTCGACACACCGTTTGTGGCCTTCCATTGCATGAGTTCTAGTGTAGTATGCGCTTTTTGTGGCCCTCGTCCACGCTTTGGGTACAAAGCGCCTCTGTGATCCTCTACCATGCTCAAACTTCTTGTATTGTCTTTCCTCTGTGAACTCTCCCTCCATCACGGAGCATCTAATCTAGCTCATCATCGCCGATCAGTATCTTCCACGGACCCGTATTGAGTGGTGTCCGCATACCGTTGGCTCTATCTTCCTCTTCTTCGCCTTCTTCATCGCCTTCCGTCGAATCGCCTCATTTCGTCATGGTGGGTCCAGCAGTATAGTTTGCCGTGAAACCTCTCGTGATCACATGCCTCATAACCATCCATCGCTCGAATGCTCCTTCTCATTCTTGCAACTACGCATCGGACAACGATGAAGCTTCTGGAGGCAAGAATGCAACGGCCGCCGAGAAACTCCTTCATGCCATCTCGAACTCTCTTGACCGACGGCGCATTGTACATCCATTGCGGTTCATCTACACCAATAAAAATTTGAATTTGTAAATCAAGTTATTTGCAATCGTAATTTAAAAGAGCGAGATTAATTGATAGCAAATAAGTAAAGCATAAATAACACTCACCGTCCTCCATGACGTGAGCGATTTAATCAAACCTTGCCATCGCATGGCATATATCCAGCTTTTTTGTCCACATTAGTACAACAAACAAATGATTCCAATACTTGCCCACATTGTGGTATAGCATTGGGTCATCTAGGGTAAGCTAACTTGTAAAATAAACCCTTTTTGAAAAAAATAAAACATTTAACTCGCAAGTTCACCAAGACACCCATGACCGCTGCACGGCTAATCAATTAGATTCAAACTCGCAGAGGTGTACAACTGTACCCACAAGGAATGATCAACTTTTGCCCGACACACTTCCTTAGGTGTGACGTCAAGAAGACCATACATAGTCATTAAATTCCTAGACAAGGCTTTACACCAGCCCGGGACGTTAACCCTCGCCCTGAAAACAGAGACACTCACCCAAGCCGTGGATCCACATTTATCACACCCAACACCACGTCTCTGTCCATGGCAAGGCGTACACCGTTGCATTAGCAAGTAGAAACCCGTCAAAGTGCATCAAACGGGAATCCTGCAAGCTCCCGCCTACCAATGAGCAAAGCCATGTCTAAACAATTTAATAGGCTAATATAACCCATCCTCACCCTCGTGGTTTGTACTTAATTTTCTTGGATCATACAACACGATGTTCGGTCCTTAGTTGTGACACTGGCGACACTTCACCCTACACTACGTGCAATTACTGCACAACCGCTATTGCCAAATAATCGCCTCGCATCAAAGCATAGTTTCATTTTGGGTTTTTAATCAAAATTACCCACCACCAACAAGGATATTTTCAATGTTTCAAACAATTATTGAGTTGATCATGTACATCATTTATTCTAAAGCATGGCTAAGGTGTTAATATGATCGAATATACCCACGATGACATTAAGTAATGCCTATCCTCAATCTACGGTTATCAAGGTTCTCATGTTCATAATCATCAAAGGAGGTTCATGAGACAACAGGTATAACTACCAAAACCACAAAATAGCAATTTACATAAAGTAATCGCATGCATAAAACAATTTGATGCACAAAAGGAATATAAAATAATGGGATCAATGTGGTCAAAGGATGCTTGCCTTGCTTAATTATTGCATACGGTGAAGACGAGGATTGCGGATTGACGACGACGACGGAGACAACTTCGTCGGGATCTACACGTCGGACAACGGAAAATAACGCAAAACTAAACTTCAATAAGAGCGAAAGAAAGAGATAACACAACAATATAAACTCCGCACAAGAAAGCGAGGATTGCTCTTTATGAATTTATAAATCTTATTTTACGAATTCAAGATGCAAAGATTGATTAGATTAATAGAATTAAGCATTAGTTTGCAAAGTTCATTGATTTACTAATCACATTACTATTTCGTGTAACATTGCCACCTATGGGTTTTGCTCTATTAGGATTCAGATTCAAAGCAAAGTGAAATATGAATATTTTCTTATATTGCTGCAGATTATAACTTAAAGATCGATTCTAGACTATTCTTTACATTATTCGCATTTAGATGAGTTACTTTGCGAGTTAATGAAAATGCTTAAACAATCACATTATGTTATGAATGATTAGTTATTTATCTTTAATTGATTTCACGTAGAATTAGTTTCATGCAAGCTAGATCTATTGATTTAGGCTACAGATATCATTTCCATTATATTTGAGAAGGTTCTGGTGATAAAAACAACTTAACTACGGATTCCGTCATTATTACCTAAAGTTTATTCATTCACATTAAGGCCTAACGCAATGTGATAACTTAGGGTTATTAGGCTATTAGGATTAATATGCAAAACATGATGGATTATGGTTATTTCTTCATATTAAGATGATTTATACTTTGTATAACAATCCTAAGCTAACTTCATAAATTTTAGGCTTTGGCTGATACCTTGAATTCATTGTTGAAAAGGCTTAAGTGACATTGTATAGTTTACACTATTCGGAATCGGCAGGAAAGTGAAGTGCGAGGTTAACACTTAAGGGTTTTGGGCTAATAATAAGAATATGTAAATCTTGTTGAACTAATATTCTTTTTACAGAATAAGGTAATATAAACTTTGTACTATGTTACTAAACTAGTTTTACTGATTTTAGTATTTAGACGAGTTATTTTATCTATCGCCGAAACAGCCTAAGTGATCACATTTGAAACCTTAAATCGGCCAACTTTCAAACTTGATTTCCAACTACCCTATACATGATTCTTGATTCATTTCTCAGGTATTAGCAGGTAGAAATCCTAGAAATGTTATAAAGTTGGTTTGGCACTATTTTGACTTTAATTGCAATGGATTACTTAGTTACTTATTGTTATAATTAACATTTTCTTTCATTAGGAACATGCAACTTGAGTTTGATTTTGAATATTTATGCATACATGGGTTCTTGCTGTTTTTAGGAACTTGATATAATTTACATTATCAATTTGCGAGCCATCATGCTATTATTTTGCTAATGGCCATAACAGGGATTAATGATGATTAACAAGAAACTATATTAAACTTGGTTCAAAGAATTGAATATTTTTGCATGATTAGGTTTATTACAATCCCAGAAGCACATAATCATTTACTTTATGATCTTATAAACTATTATACATTCATTTCTATTATTGGCCATATTAAGCTTTACTAATGGTTGCTAAACAAATGAATTAGACTTAGTTCAAGAATTAAACATATTTTCAGGATTGAATTTATTAAAATTCCAGAACACATAAATTTAGTTAATGATTTTTGGAATTACATTTCTTTGAATACAACAACATTCATAATAATGTTTATCCTTAAATTTAATTTCTAATTGTTTTGTGACTCGAGAATTAAATATTTTTGTATATTTGAATACAACATGAATTCTAAAACCTCATGAATATTGATTTCATCCCTCATTACTTGTTATGCACAAATTCTCATTAAAATCATATTAGCACCATAATCAAGATTTAAATTAAATAATAGTCCTACATTTCAAAAATTAAATCTTTTTACATATTTATATTCTTTCCAATTTAGATGATTATATAAATTTATTTCACTGGAATTAAATTAATATTTCACAAGATATTCGAAGGTTAATTGTCTACCAGCTGAAAATTGCTAGGAAAAAGAACAATACGCTTTCAACTGAGGGAGGCGCCTATACCCTTTCACTGGAGTCTCCTCGTGCTGGCTGACTGAAGGGCTCCACTCGGCATAGACAGAGAACAGGGGAGGAACTAGGGCATGACGGTGACGAGGTTCCGGCGATCTTCCGGCGAGGGCGACGGCACCAGGAGGTAGAGCTCGGCGAGGAGAGTCCGGGAGTGGTGTTGCTTCGGCGGAAGAGCTTCCAGGGAGGTGCGCCCACGAAGAGGTGCGGCGGCAATGGTGGGAGCTCATCAGAGAAGGAGAACAGGTGAGAATCTGTTCGAATGGGTAGCATGTGAGCATCAATGAGGCTAGGGCATACTGCTTTGGCGGTTGTTTCACCTTGAGAAGGCGGGTTGGGCCGCCACCATGCACGGAGGTGAGGGAAGAAGGCGCCGGCAAGTGCGGGCCACAAGCAGCTTGAAGAGCTGGAATTGAGGCTTGCGCTGGACTCAGTGAGGGTCAAGGATGCTCCACCAACCGGATTTGGAAATGGGGCACTCATTTGCTCGGATTTTGCTTCGCGCCATGAGCTCAGAGCCTTCGGTCATGGGGGATTTGGGAGGGGGTTTCTTGCGCTTGGCTTGAGGAGAGGGAAGGAGAACTGAGGGGGAATGAAGGAGAGGCCTCTTGCGAACACTTGGGTGCAACGATAGCCAAGATTTGCAGAGAGTGAGGATTCGTGGCGTGATCGGTAGTAGTGCGCCACTCACCGGGAGAGGTCTCAGTGGACCGAACTGGGTGGGAAGAACGGGGGTTGGAGGAAGAATCTGGAAGCAGGGTCCTAGGGTCCATTGTCAGCGACTGGGAATTCAACTATGCACCAACGGAACGGGAAAGCAACGAATTGGCCCACGCGTCGGTGACTGATCGAAGTTTATTTTCGAATTTTGATTTTTCTTCGAGATCAATTGAAGTGTGTTATTTTTCAAACTTTGTTTTTCAAAAGTATTTGATCTCAGAATACTTCTATAAAATTTTTAGCTTCATTTGCGATTCCATTATTTTATATGAATTCCGACAACATATTATTTTGGATTTAAAAGTTATCTTTTCCATTTTATCTCTTCATTTCTTTATGTATAATATTTTAATTGCTGGCTAAAATGATTTAATTGAATGATCAGGGTTCTCATGGCAATTTTCTTGGATTCAGATAATGTTTGGAGGATTTCCATTCTTTATTTCTATTTGTTGGATTTTCATGCAAAGAATAAATCCAAAGAAATCCCAATAAAATTCAATAATGCCAAGAAACTCAGAAATAAATATTTTCAATTTTAAAATATTTATTTTTACTTTATTGAATTTTCAGCATGTTACACATGACCTTCGTTAGCAAACAGACGCCTCAGCCTGGGGATCATAGGGAAATACCATAATACTTTGGTGGAGTTCTCTTCTTCGATGATTCCCATCTAATTCACCGGATCGTCACGCCGCACCTTATACCGGATTCTTCGCACTTGGACAAACCTCCAAATCGGCATACTCATTGCGATACAGATACAATCGTTAGGACATGCGTGTATCTTCCGTACTTGCAATCCTAAAGGGCGAGGACTCGCTTCCGCTCATCATACGAGATTCGGTAGAGTGTTACCTTCCGGAAGCAACTTCTTTACGAGTGATAACAAACCATTGAATGCCTTGTCGACACACCGTTTGTGGCCTTCCATTGCATGAGTTCTAGTATAGTACGCAGCTTTTGTGGCCCCATCCACGCAGTTTGGGTACAAGCGCTCGTGGTCCTCTACCATGCTCTCAAACTTCTTGTATTGTCTTTCCTCTGTGAACTCTCCTCTCCATCACGGAGCATCTAATCTAGCTCATCATCGCCAAACTCGCCGATCGTATCTTCCACGGACCCGTATTGAGTAGTGTCCGCATATCGTTGGCTCTATCTTCTCTTCTTCGTCTTCTTCATCGCCTTCCTATCGAATCGCCTGCTTTCGTCATGGTGGGTCCAGCAGTATAGTTTGCCGTGAAACCTCTCGTGATCACATGCCTCATAACCATCCATCGCTCGGAGTGCTCCTTCTCATTCTTGCAACTACGATGGACAACGATGAAGCTTCACTCGAGGCAAGAATGCAACGGCCGCCGAGAAACTCCTTCATGCCATTTGAACTCTCTTGACCGACGGTCCGCATTGTACATCCATTGCGGTTCATCTACACCAATAAAAATAATAACAACATCTATCACAATATTTAATTAAAGCTAACTATGTCTAATAGTTTTGTATTTTTAATCATTTTGTATTCTTTTAACTAAAGCCAACTAATTATTTCTAATCCTGCTGCATTTTTTAAAATAAAACTAATTGTTACATGTTCATGCAAACCTTTTCTATCATTCCACATTTTAATTTTACTAAATAAAAATTATTTTTTACCTTTTCCTCATCTTTGTAATTTTTCATCGTTTCACATTTATTGCATTTCATTCCATACACCAAACAATATATCACCTTAAGAACAAAAAAATAAGCCAACAACAAAAACACTAACAATTCCCACAAGAACAAAACATGATTTCTCAACATCCAATGCACAAAAAACATCAATATATAGGTGAGAAGGATGTTAGCAACATGTTACTCACCTTAGGAACAATTAATTCGAGCTAATAGCCTCAATTGAAAATTTTGGCAAAGACTCTCCCCATGAATCGCTCTCGCCCACCACTCTGTTGTCTGCGAGCTCGGGAGGAAGATGGGGTTTAAATGCTTGTTGGAAGATGGAGTTTAAATCTTATTTGGCGGGAAGGGGTCTCTACAAGCGGTTCTACACAAGAACCGCTTCGATCCCCACCTATAGAAGCGGTTCGTGTCTCAAACCGCTTCTAGATCTGGACTCTAGAAGGGTTCGTGTTCAGAACTGCTTTAGAGACCCTCCTCAGTTGCTCACTTAACCGCTTAGGCACGAGAGCACAAGCGGTGCGCACCTAACCGCTTGTGATAGACCGGTTGTGAAGGCCAATTCTGTAGTAGTGGGAGCAGCGCTTTGGAAATGCGGGTTCAGTTGATGAGGTGGCCATTTTCGCAAATATGTCGCTACGGTGGCTATTTTCCAAAAAACTACAATGCAATGGGCTAGTACAGTAAAAATTTCCCTCCTGGCTCCATCCCCTTCCTAGCTAAGATACTATTAAACCAATGGCTATCGAGCCATTGCAACGAGAAAATTGGTAAACATGTAACAATAGGTTCTAACATCAGAACCGATTGTGATGTGTCATGATTCTCACCTAAGAATCGATTGTAATATATCTTGTTAGATTATTTATAATCTCGAGCTGAGCTCTCCTCTATTATTATTCTAGAAGGAAAATAAAAAACGCCGCCGCCTTTAGCGTTTGGCGTGCGTTTCAAATAGGTCTCGAAAATTGAAGGACGCGCGCGAGAAATCTGTGGCTCCCCACGGTTCATCTGCTACCTTTCCTTTCCGGAGACAGATAGTGCATATCGATCTTGATCCGCTTTAATTCCCTTCTCGAGGTGGACACCTTGATCTACTTTCACATATACGGAGAGAGAGGAGGGGGAAGTAAAGGCCATCGATCGCAAATTAATCTCCATTGTCCTTGACCTCGGATTAACGAACGATGATCAGTAGCTAACTGCTGCTGCAAGCTTTATTCGATCACCTCGGAATGATGAGCCCTCATCATGTGAATCCTGTCTGTCCTCTTCGGAACCCCTTCCTGCCCCTCTCTCTCTCTCTCATCCCTTTCATTGATCCGTTCCTTTCTTCTCCTCCTATCTAATCATTCAGCTTTGCTAGAAAGAGAGACGACACGGAAGTGAAGGAGGGCCTCTCTTTCGTCGTGGGCCCGAGGGACAGCCTGGTTCGATCCAGCCGGATCGCGTGGTCGGTCGGTCCCAGCGGGCAAGCCATCCGGCCTTCTCATGTGTTACAAATTTCATCGAATTTTGGTGAATTTTTACCGAAATTTCATATTTTGGACCACCATGAAATTCGAACTATAGGTTAAATAAGAATTTTTTTTAAAAATTTCAAATTACTACAGTAATTTCTTTTTTGACGAAATTTTGTAATTTTTTGCCGGATTTTAAACTTTTAGGGCCTGATTTAACCTGATTTGGTCTAAAACCCTTAAGAAAGTTATCTTCTATAAAAATTTGTTGAAAACCGAATTTTTGAGACATTTTAAAAATTTGGTAGAAACACTGTTAGATTTTTATAAAATTGTATAAGGTTGATAATGATCTTAAAAAACTATGGTACTATTTTTAGTAGTGTAGGATCATATGAAATTTTTTTAAAATAACTAAACTTCATTTATTATCTTTCAAAAATAGAATGAACATAATTAGGACAGTAACCTTGTCAGAATTTTATAAATTTTCTTAAGTGTGATCATGATCTAAAATTTTTATGAGAGATTAAGAATTGCCTCAGTACCATTCTATAAAATTTTAAAAAAAATCAACAAATCAAATCTATGTAAACATTGAACTTCATTTGTTATATTATATTTCAAAAATCAAAAAGAGAAAGAACATAAATGGTACTGTGCCTTGTAATAATTTTACAAATTTATTGAAGTGTGATCATGATTCAAAACTTTTGTGAAATCTTAAATGTTTCCTTATCACCCTTCTGCAAAATTTTCAAAAAATTTAAACCTTTTTTCATTGCTAAAGCAAATCTATGTATAAATCATCAGACTTTTATCAAGATGTAGCACTGTCACAATTTTTACAAATTATTTAAGCATGATTATCATCTAAAAATTTTACATAAATATTAATGTTATATTAAGACCATCCACAAAAAATTTTAAAATATTATAACATGTTTGGACCATTTTTCATTTTGTTAAAGTTTGCCGGTAAGCCTTTTAACATGATAGTAGCATTGTCCAAATTTTCAAAAATTCATGAAGCTTGATCATCATATGAAAATTTTATGAGAATATTATTAATGCATCATAACTATTCAAAAAAAATTCAAAATTTTCTAACGTGGTTTGTACCATTTTTCATTCAGATCAAACTTGCAAGTCAGTGTTTTCTCGGGACAGTAGCAATGTTCCAATTTTTAAAAATTCCTCAGACTTGATAATAATCTAAAATTTTTATGAAAATATAATTTATGTGTCAGGAGTCTACAAAAAAACTTTAAAAAATTTTTGACTTCATTTCAATAATTTTTTGTTCAGTTGAATTTCACCAAAATTTTGACAATTTCACCCAAAATTTCGGATTTTTAGCCGAATTTGGGGGTTTTTTTATTGCAAATAGACCAGATTTGAACTTTGATTTTTGAATTTTGGCTGAGATTTATCCAAAATACCGAGATTTGACCGAAATTTTGGATTTCATTCATAGCCGAGATTTTATCCAAAAATGAAATTTGACGAACCCATCAGTGACGAAGCCAGCACTATTACATAATGGTATAACACTATCACTTTATTTGAGTCGGTTCATAACTTTTTCAGAAAAGCCGATTATGATAGATTATTTCAAAGAGGTGTTAATAATGATCACAATCGGTGAGCACATCACAACAGGCTCTAACATGAGAACCGATTGTAATGTGCCAGAGTTCCCACCTAAGAACCGATTATGATGTGTCTCGTTAGGTTATTTAGAAGTTCGGGCTGAACTCTCCTCTATTATTGTTCTAGAGTCAAAAAATCGCTATCGTCCCAAAAAAATACCACATACTCTGGTTGGAAGCAATACTTAGGTGAGAAATTATGAAATACTCGAGGTTAGGTGTTAAGAGGGTAAAGTTGAAGTCATAACTTGAGGAGATTTTTCATTAATTTTTCCTCATTTACGGTTTTCTTCAAAATGTGAGTATTCCTTCAAACCCCTTCAATTTTGCACTAGGTAATTCGATACGTCGCAAAGAGAGTTTAGGTTGCATTGGAATTGTGTGTATCCTATCAGATTTCAAACCCTTTATTTGACAAACACACATATATTTATCTTTATAGTACTCTTATGTTAGAATTATTATTAATGTAATATGATAAATGTTAAAGTTTAGGTTGTGTAACCTACGTCTCTTGTTTGAGGGTGTTCTTTTATGAATGTGCTGAAATTATATATTTATAAGCAAACACTTTCGAATTGTCTATGTATTTTTGCACAGTTTGAGAATATATGGCTCGGACAAGTTGCTAAGCTATTATATAACTCTAGAGAAAGTTCGGCAACATCTCCCTGGTATTCTCTGGATACACACCCCTCTTGACTTGTTGTCGAGACGTGTATTTGGAGAAGAACAGAGAGCTGCTACCAAAATTTTCTCTAAAGTTTTACAACAACTTAGGAATTGCTTGAACCATATATACTCGAATGGGATTAGGACCAAACCTAATAAGAGATTAGAAGTCATTGTTGCTACGTGCCTAGTTAATCAACAGATAGATATTTCTTTAAGATCATTTAACTCCTCAACTTTGTTAATGTGTCACATTTATTTTCTTTCATTAAAGTCAAAAGGATTTCAAGCTTACTACATTAGGTAATTCGATATCATTGTTGATGTTTTGAATATATGTCTCCTAAGTAGGGAACAAAAAGCACTTAAGTAGGGAAGAAAGTATCGAGAGTAAAATTATAATTGTTGGAACCCGTTCTTTATTTTGCAAAGGTAATTAAATAATGTCCTAATATTTGAAATAGCTAGCTGTCGCTCTAGTTTTTTCTTAATTTATTGTACATAGTTTAAATGCAGATGAACCTTGAAGAATAGATATATTAGAAAAGCTGTGTGAGTACTTAATTTTAGAGTGCTAAGAAGTTCAAAAAAATTGCAGAAGAAGATATGGTGAAAGGGTGTAACTTTACATATTATCCTTACTTTGGTTGCACTTGAGGAATTACACGCGTTGGATTTATCATAGGGAGACAAGTAGTACCCGTCTGGTATACAATGAAGACATGCCAGAACCTAATCACAAGTTGCAGCGTGATATGTTTGAGGAGGATAATTTAGAGCAAATATTGCGGGATGTGGAGGAAAATTACACGGAAAAAGAGTTTGAAAAAATTAAAAGCTTGATGGAAGATGATGCCAAACCGTTATTCTCGAGTTGCAAAGCGGAATACACCAAGTTCGGTTTGGTCCTTGCATTGTTCGAATTGAAGGCAAAATACCGTTGGACAGATATAAGTTTTAATGTACTTTTAGTTCTTCTATCGGATGTGCTTCCAGAGGGAAACGAGTTGCCAACAAGTATTTATGAAGCGAAGAAGCTACTATGTCCCATGGGAATAGAAATAGAAAGGATACATGTATGTCTGAATGATTGCATCTTATACTGTAATTTGCATAATGAATTGCACGTTTGTCCAGTTTATGGTGTACTTGGTACAAACAAAAGGAGAAGTGTAAAAGCTGGGGTGATGATAGTGAAGAGGTTATTAAAGGGGCACTGACCAAGGTATTATGGTACTTGCCCAACATTCCCTGTTTGGAGCATAGATGCTTTGTCTGATGATCACTCGAAAAAGAGGATTCTTAATCACAATGAACTCCTACTACTAGATGATCAAAGAAATATGGGAGCTCGATTACGGAATATACCAAGTTCCATTATTTGAATGTAAGTGGGTGAGACTTCCGAACAGAGTGAAGGTCGATAAGAGAGGTTCCAACCAATCCGAGGTTGCACATCGTCCTTCATAGCAAGATGCGAATCGTTAGAGTTGAAAATATCATAGATAAAGAAGAGTACAACCAATTCGATGAAATACCTCTGTTTGCAGATGGGATATGTCTTAGCGGTGGCGATAACACATATGGAATAAATTACATGCGTGTAGATCATCAAAAAAGGTTGTATTGTAAATAAAGAGACTACGTCAATGTAAATAATGCTATGTGTTTAAAATGTTTGTATTCTAAATAAAGATTTCAAAGTTTTTGGTTAGACATATTAAATAATCCAAAATTAACATGTGCTTTTTGTTTAGAGATATTTAAGTTTTTTTGTTAGTAGTAATTGTGGCTATAGTTTATTTAGCTAATCTTTGGCAATTGTTATCTCAGGGCCAGACCTTCATATTTTATTCTATTAGAAAAATCAATTTGCCAATTAGAGAAATAAAAAGAAAGTTCAATAAATTCTATAATCCTATTTAAGGATATCCTCTAGTTAATGGCTAAGATTAATAATTAAGATATGTCATTTTTTAGATTTCCTATACTATACATATTTCTATTTGTTACACTATTTCTGTTATGGAAGCCCACTTATCCATTTGTATTTGTGTCGGTTTCCATTGAAAACCGATTGTCATGGAGTATTTGTGTCGATTTCCATTTAAAACTGATTGTGGTGTGGGCAGTATTTGTGTCATTTTCCATTTAAAACTGATTGTGATGGAGGCAGTATATGTGCTGGTTTCCATTGAAAACCGATTGTGATGGAGGCAGTATTTGTGTCGGTTTCGATTGAAAACCTATTGTGATGCGAAGTATTGGTGTCGGTTTCTAACTAGGACTGATTGTGATGCAGGATGTATTGGTGTCGGTTTCCAACTAGAATATCAATGCATATAACACCGCTGCACTCACCTAGCCCCACTCTCCAGATGTTCTTCTTCGCCCCCGTCTCCTCTCCGAAGCCCTAGCCGCCCTCGCCTCCGTCTCCTCTCCGGAACCTTAGTTGCCCTCGCCCTAGCCGCCTTCACCTCTGTCTCCTCTCCGAAGCCCGACACCTCGCCCTTGCTTCCGTCTCCTCATGATTCAAGAAAAGGTAAGTTCTTTTCGTGTATAATCAACAGCTAGGGTTTGTCTATCATGATGCTTTTAAGGGTATTTTCGAATGGTTTCCCTATTAGTTCATTAGAGCAACTATCTGCAAGACCTAGCAATGAAAATTCGAGAGCTTGAAATTGCATAATCACACTATCTACAAGACCTAGCAATGATATCAGAGCTTGAAATTACAGAATCACACTTTCTGCAAGACCAAGCAGTGAAAATCACAATGCAATAATTTCTTTTTTATTGAGGGCCAAGTGACTAGAATCTAGAAAGTGGAGTGACAATTACTTTACTCATCACTCGTCAGTTAATTGTACTGATATAAAAGCAATAAATGAAAGACTGAAAGAAAAGAAGGAAATAAGTCATCTGATTATTTCTGACTTTTTAAATGCCCTCTACGAAATTTTGGATTACAAACTCATGATTCAAAATTTGGGCAAACGACATATTATTCCCTGATCAGTAAATTGTATCCAATGATACCCTGACTTGTAACTGCATAATTACTCTATTAGATTAGACCTACAAAATCTAGCAATACAAATCACATGACAATGGTACTCTTTATATCATGGACAAAATGACTTAGAAAGTATTGTGACAATTACTTTATCATCACATCAGTAGTCATCAGTATACAAGTACATTTCACTGACGGAAAAGAAAGAAAGAAAGAAAGTTATCGAACATTTCCAACTTTTTAAATGCCCCCTCTACAATGCTGAATCACAAAGTCATCATATATAATTTAGATAATAAACAAATCTGCCCCCTCTTATGGACTCCAGATGTGGGCCTTGTGTACATATCAGCAACTGATCATATATTGTGGTTCCTTTACACAATGCAGCTAGGTGTTTCGCTTGTCCTTAAAGAACAATCGCAAACAATGTGCGGTCCGCGTCTGAGATTTCCATCTGGTGCTCGAGTGTGTCGTCATGATCTACCAGTGATGAAACCCGTAAGTAGTAGCGAATGCATCGCTGCTGCTCTTGTGTTGAGTATTTGTATGGTTTTGGTAGTGTGTGTTTGTGTGAGAAAGAGAGAGCATGTGCGTGTGCGTATGAGAGAGAGATGTGTAAGGGTGCGTTTAGTTGGGTGTACGAGGATGAATGAGATCGGATGATACAAGATGGATGAAATGATTCTAGATAGGATGATACAGAGAAGGTGTTTGGTTGTCTGAATGGAATGATACAAGATTTTGTTTGGTTGTTTGGATGAAATGATATAGGATGGTACGAGATGATGTTTGGTTGAAGGAATGAGATTGGATTGAGAGATGAGGTTGATTTGAGGGATGGTGTGAGTGAACGATCCTGTCCTAGACCGATTGGTTCGGCCAAATTTCCCGTACGGAATGATGCAACATCTTTTTATAATATTCTAAGAATCTATACTATCTCATCCTGTACCAAATGGTTCCGTTCAACCTACCAAACACAAAGACAGAATCAAATCATGTACGGGACGATTCGGTTCACTCTCGTACACCCAACCAAATGCACCCTAAATAGATGTGTGTGGGATGGAACCTTTCCTGCCAAGGCTCATCTATCTCAATGATGGGCAACGAAACCTGCAAGATCCAAAGGGGATAGGAGCAGAAGCAGAAGTAGAGGCCAAGTTTGGCAAAGCAGGGTGAGCCTGAGTGAGTTGGGCACCATCATCTGTTTCGGTTGCCTTGCCTACTTCCATCTTATTATGGGAAGAGGCCATGCCAAATGATGGATAGATGGATGGATAAGACCCCATCCGTTGCCACAACCAACGTTGTCGGGATAGCAAGCCAACATCATTGCCCACACATATCTCATAACGGAATGAATGATACCAAAGGTGAACAAAGAAATTAAGACTTATGTTCTTCTTTTTTTCCCCTAGAAAAGGTGGAAGTTAATGGGAAAAATATCCTGTACAATCAGACAGACTGGTGAAACCACGGTGCAACCTAACTAGAAAAAATTTCAAAAAATTCTAAAAAAAATTATAGATGTACATCTCAGCTTACCCCATCTACATATAAAATTTCATGATCAAATTCGTTCTGTGCTAAGAGTAATAAAAAAGACAAACTTGATCATGAACAGTAATAGTTACTGTTCATGATCAACTTTGTCTTTTTTGTAACTTCTAGCACTGGACGAATTTGATCATCAAATTTTATATGTAGATGGGGTAAGCTGAGAGCCTGAGATGTACATCCATGATTTTTTCAAAAATTTTGAAACTTTTTCTAGTTGGGTTGCACCGTGGTTTCACCAACTCTCTGGTTGCACAGGATATGTTCCCAAGTTAATGTCCGTGATAACTATCGGATATAGAAACGTTCTCATGGATCCTATGAGTATCTCTGGTTAGGAAAAAATATGCTGGGGCTAAGCCGAGTATCAACCTCCCCTTGGCCGGGAGGATCTGTGATAAGATACAGAAAGGAATAATTTTAACAAAGGACAATCTAGCTAAAAGGAACTGAAATGGGGATCAAAAATGTTGTTTTTGTAATTGTAATGAAACAATACGACATTTATTTTTTGAGTGCCAGTTTTCAACCTCTATTTGGCTGGTTGTGTATATTGCTACTGGTCTCTCTCCGCCGAAGTCCATGTCTCATATGCTTGGTCATTGGTTAACAGGCGTTGAAAAGAGTGCTTCAAGATTTGATTTTGGTGGGGTGGGGGGGCTGCCATATTATGGGTCATTTGGTGCACTCGGAATGAGTTCATTTTTGACAAAAAACAATGCTCTTCTTTTATGCAGGTTACTTTCAGGGGTACATACTGGCTCCGGTTTTGGGCTTTATTGCAGTCTGAGATCAACAGGGAGACCATCCGAATGGTATGCAGGGCTTTGGGGGTCGTAGCATTGGACATCTTTGCCAAACATGGATGGAGAAGCCATTATAGAATTTGCTTTTGATTTTAAGTTCTATTCGTTTGCTTTTCTTCGCAGCTTTATGGCTGTCATTTTTGTATAAACTCGGTCGTGTGCTCTTGCAGAGACCGGATTTACATCCTTTATCTAAAAAAAATCTTCTGACCGGGTATTAAATCCACCACAATCAACCACGTGTGGTAATTAAAAGGGAAATTGTGGCCTTATCTCTCTGATATAACTGCATGTATGCAACCTATATCCCTAGCAATAACCGTTCGACAATCATGCGGGATGCACGGACCAATGAGGCGCATCCCTGTGGATTGGAATTGACAATTGGCATCCCTTCAACGCTTTATAAGGAGTGGCATCAGAAGATGAAGGGGACATAAACGGAGAGTGCAAGATGGCTGCACACTGTTTGTATCACTAGCCTTGTGCACCTCAGCTGTAATCCCCACAACACAAGAACAAATGGAGTAAGGTTAATATTCTCTCTGAAGAAGGCTTGAACAAAGGGGTGGAAGATCACATCTCCCAGCAAGAGATTTTCCTCTACAGTTGGAGCGAAAGGATGACTACCCTGCATAGCCAACATCCAGGATCGCTTTGGTCTTGAAATGGCTGGTTACTGTAGAAACAAAATCACCCCAAGATTATAACCCCACCTTTTCACTAAGGAGGCATTGTGAACCCATCAACGGTTGTTGGGCTTTCTTTTCCAACCTCTGAGCAGTCCGCTAGCTAGACAAATTTCGACTACAGAATCTGGAGAAATTCGATGGGAGCCAAAGTCCTCCTGAATTTCTCCAGATCAAAACCACAGCTGTTCGAGCAGTGGGACTGATGTGATGGCCAACCACCTCCCAGCTCTGCTCGAAGGGTAGCCTCAGTCATTGCTGTTAAACCAATTATCCGGGTCGATCTACTCCTCGCAGCATCTTTGTGACCGAAAGGAGCATAACATTAGCTCAAGGGAAAGAAATTTCTTGCAGCATAGGATCGTGACAGCAGAGGCGGATCTGCTGGTGGGGCTGAGTGGGGCTGGAGCCCACCCGGCTCCACCTAGCTAGGTGCTTAGTAAAAGAACTTTTTTGACAAACATCACTTCCTTTATAATCATATTTGTAATAACTAACCCGGCTAACAACATAATAAAAAGTAAAACACACTAACCAGTTGAATTACTTATAATACTTAGATTGCAAATGGTGTCACACTGCTCTTATTGTGCCTGACCATGGGTCACCAAGTACTCGATTGGCTTGAGTAACTGTTTCGACTTACTATCTATTGATGAGGTGGCATTCAACTCTTCCTGAGTGAATTCCAACTCTGCATCTCTTTCTATGTGAAGAAGGTCAGACATTTTCTTGACAAAGTCTTCAATTTTGGCCTGCATCAATATATATACACACACAGACAGACACATACATATATACATATATATATGATTGGTTATTTGTAGCGACGTCATGCAGGTTGTTTTTCATGCCATGGTGGTCTGGTGGTCTTGTCTCGTTGCAGTCACGTTTTTATGCAGACACGCAGAGCCCCTCTCTTTGAAACTTTCTGGTTCCGCCACTGCGTGACAGGGATTTTAGATGAACAGGAGGGCTAGCATTTTGAAACTCGGCGACTTCGTGCGTTCGTTAGATAAACGACGGCTTGTGTAGGGAATTCCTTTCCAGATCTTGCCTTCTTAGTCTAATAATGCAGAGATCTTGGTTAGGTTGACATTTTGAAAGTTGGGAACTTCTTGAGAAGGGTTTTGAGTTTGGGCTTCCCCCAGTTCTGTCTACTCCCAGTTAGAAGTGTCACAGTAAATGATGCCTAACATTATGTAAAGGGTGCTATGGAAACAACTTGACTGCTGAATTTAGATCATGGAAACCTTAGGGGGTCAAAGATTTGTGAGTTTTCAACCCCCAGCAAGACTACAGAGCCTTCCTTCACATCCAAGCGCTAAGAACCATGCGAGTGCAATGAATTTTGAGACATTTTGTTGAAGTATAAGTGAATTGCTCATCTTTCCTTATAAGCTGAAGCTTTTGGGTGAACTGATTGGTGCACGCAACTCAGTACATTTGCTGATCTCTAGCTCAAAAGACATTCTGAAACGTCAACAGTTCAACAAGAAGGAGAAGAAGAAGATATGGCTTCCCGTTCGACAAGTCGAATCCAGAACATGAAGCGAACGAATAAAAGTTCCCAATACACAGGGAGTAACATGTACGAACAGCTCATTCATCATCATTCACTTCTAGTACTGTTCTACTACTGATCAGCAGAGTAATAAGATCAGACATTCCTGGACAAAAAGGAAAACAGTGGTGATCGATGGACACATGCACGATTAATGAAATTAAATTTATTGTTTCCATATACTAAAAGAATACCATCCCACCCCTACCGGGCCCATTCCCAGCCTCTCTGTGACCTGTCTTCGTATACGAACATCGTCCAGCATGTACAAGACAAACATACACCCCGGCCCCACCCGTAAGCCACTGTCTCTCTCTCTCTTCTTCTTCTTCGCGTAATGTATACGTACATAACTAATTACCACAGGTAATTAAAAAAACTAAATCAAATCAACACCATCTTTTTCTGGACAAAACTAAAAGAAAGAAAAAGGGCAAAAAGGTAAAAAGAAAAAAGAAAGATCAAGTTTCGGCGGCTCGCTCGATCAAATGCACGCACAGTTGAGTGGATGAATTCAGCAGCGGTAACTTGTTTCTTCAGTAGCGGTACGTAATCTTTCATGTCGTCGTCTTCTTCGTGGGGTGGTGTGACGTCACGGCCAGAAGTAGGAGATGTCGTCGAGCTTCCTGCCGTGTCCGTGTCCGTGCGCCTTGGCGTGGGCGGCGCCGTGGCGGCCCGGGCCGTGGATGTGGGGGATGTTGATGTAGAGCACGGCGGTGATGACGAAGGTGAAGGCCCACCAGACGAGCACGACGACGGGGGTCTTGCCGTGCTTGCCGAGGATGCCCTTGGCGAAGGGGTAGAGGTGGAAGAGCACCCAGAAGTTGAAGAAGACGCCGCCGGCGACCTTGAGCCAGTGCGTCCACTCGCCGTCGAGTACCTTGGCGAAGGCCACCGCTGACCCGATGATGTTCACGAGGATGATGCAGATGGGCGGGATCATCAGCCACGTCCACCGCACCACGTACAGGTCGGCGTAGGGGTCCTTCTTCTCGTCGCCGGCGGGCTGCTTGGAGGTGAGCTTGAAGGAGATATCCCGCCGGAACACCACCTTGGTCACCACCTGCAGCACGGCGGCCAGGTACGCCGAGCAGCTGGCCGTCATCCAGAACTGCCCGTTCCGGAACCACTCGAACACGGTGACGCCCGCCCACTTGACCTCCAGCACGGCGAGGATGAGCAGCGTGCCGAGCACGATGGCCAGGTAGACGTAGAACATGGTGGTCGGCCGCTGCACGATGAAGTGGCCGGTGACGAAGGAGAGCGCCGGCACGGTGGTGTAGAAGATGAGGAAGATTGCCGTGAACGGGTAGGTGGTGATGTTGATGTAGGCGACGCGCTGCAGCGGGTGCAGGAAGGTGCTGCCGAAGAGCGGGTTGTTCCGGGAGAAGAAGATCTCGAGCGAGCCCGTCGACCACCGGAGCACCTGGAACAGCCGCTCCGTCAGGTTGATGGGTGCCGTGCCGATGAAGGCGTGCGGGTAGATGGAGCAGTAGCGCGAGCGCCACCCCTTGATGTGCATCCGGTAGCCGGTGACGACGTCCTCCGTGACGGTGCCGTACACCCAGCCGATGTCGCTGCCCCATCCGCTCTTCTTCTCGTACGCCGCCGCCGTCACCGAGACCGCCTCGGCGATCGACGCCTCGTCGGCCGCCACCGCGTCCACCGCAGCGGCGTACGGCGACGGGTGTGACGCGCGTGGGATGGTGTCCACGAACGCGTCCGACTTGCCGTACGCCTTCTTGGGCATGGGCAGGAAGCCGTGCTTCCCCTTGGCCGGCGCAACGGCCGCCTTAGCCTGCGTCATCTCGAGCCCGGGCTTCTGGTATTTGGTCTTGGTGAAGAGGCCAGCGAGGGACGGGAAGCACGGCCCGCCAACGTTGATCCTGGGGGGGTCGAAGCCGTAGAGCGTGATGCGGCGGAAGAGGCAGCCGGTGCCGACGTAGATGGGGCCCTGGTTGCCGTCGAGCGCCCGGAGCGTGCCGTCGAAGAAGATGCGGTTGTGGTTAGCGTAGAGGTCGGTGGGGTCGACGCCCTCGAAGCGCTGCGGGAACTGGACGAAGGCGACGGTGTCGCTGTCGCGGCCGAGCATGAAGCAGATGCCAGCGCGCAGCGCCTGCGAGTTGTTGACGTAGTGGTCGCAGTCGAGGTTGAGGATGAAGGGCGAGTTGGAGAGCACCGCGGAGGCGCGCGTCAGCGCGTTCATGGCGCCGGCCTTCTTCTGGTGGTTGTGCCCGGGGCGCTTCTCGCGGGAGACGTACACCAGCATCGGCAACCGCACGTCGACGGCGCTGAAGTCCAGCGGGTTCTCCGCGCTCGCCGGCGGGCCCAGCTGCCGCGTCTGGCTCGGGCGGTTCAGCAGCACCTGCACACATCGATCGTCGTCGTCAGCAACTCAGCATGCATGCACAATTACATTCACACTTACATGATTAGCAGTAAAAACAACGGTGGCATGGTAACTCACTCCAATGAATCTGGAGTGGTAACAGTAAAAGGTCAAATCCTATTACTAGTCTAATTACATCAAGGTAAAAAAAAATGCGCCGCTTAGCTTGAGCGGTAGTGTTAATTAGCTAATTAACCAACCGATCGATCGACTAAGGGGGTGTTTGAGACAGCTTCAGCTCCACCAAAATCTATGGAGTTGATAGAGCAGGGTATTTCTAGCTTCAGAAATTTATAGAGCTGAAATTGTGGATACATTAAAAGTGTTTAGGTAAATCATCTTGTTTACATTTTAGACTAAAAATATAAACTTAATTCACTTTATTTTAGTCTATAAGTTTCAGATTTGAACTGGAACTAAGATCTGAGCTCTTCCAAACATGGCCTAATGATTGAGGGATGGAAAAGGGCAGTTAACAAGGCCGGGCAGGTTAATTAAACGGGTCTTAAAGCTGATGCTGTGGTGCTGTCCGGGGAAAGGACTACCCCAACCACCTCTTCACACCACCCATGCGAAGCTGGCCACGAGAGACAAGAGAACAGAGCAGTGGCCATCTTCTTCGATATCAGTGTGCTTGTGGTGGTTGCACCCCTGACCATCGGCGCGTCAAATCCCCAAGAAAAACAAGTCGCATCCAGCCATCCACATGGTCATGGCCACTAACAATGAACCCCTAACCACTAATCAAGAACAATCGATGCAATGCATTGCATGCACGTGCGATTAGTAAATCAATTACAGGTAAGAAAGAAGAGCTCGGTTGCGAGGGTACTGACCAGGACGATGCCGGCGTGGTCGCCCTTGCGGTGGTTCTCGCAGGGCTCGACCCAGGTGCCCTGCCACTGGGTGCCGTCGGCCATCCAGGTGGGCCTGGGCTGGCCGTCCTTGTTGGCGCCGGCGGCGGCGTTGTATCCGTCGGACCGCTGCTTGATGTCGTGCTCGAGCGCGTTGATCCGGGCCCTGAACTCGTCGTACTCCTTGCGGACGCGGCGGCGGTCGTTGACGAACTCCTCCTGGGCGCGGCCCATGTAGGGGTGGGACTTGAGCTCGAAGTAGCTCTCGGGGCCGCGCGGCTCGATGGCGTGCTTGCGGCAGAAGGGCACCCAGAGGGTGGCGAACTTGGCGGCCTCGGCCATGGCCTCGTAGGTGAGCAGCATGCCGCTGTCGTCGGAGAGGTAGCAGGTGTTGCGGTTGACGGGGTAGTCGGCGGCGAGGATGGACAGGATGGAGTTGGCGGTGGAGAGGATGGGCTCCTTGATGGGGTCGGCGGTGGTGACGAAGATGTCGAGGCCGGGGAGGAGGAGGTGCCGTCGGCGTGGTCGAACCGCTGCCGGAGCACGGCGAGTTCGGGCACGCGGTTGATGGGGTTGAGCTTGGGCAGCTGGTCGAGCAGCCACGAGAAGCCAAACCAGAACTCGCCGCAGATGGAGGTCACCCACAGCCACATCGCGTCCGGGTTCTTGTGCTCGATGCGCCATATCACGAACAGCGAGAACGCGATCAACCGCACGAAGATGAGCACCCTGCACTCCCAAATCTCAACATCAGTGACAGCAACCTTCTTAATCACGAGTGATTAAAATTCTCTCAGCACTGCTAGCACAGCACTTTCACTGAACTTACTGGATCAGTTTACGGTGCGGGGTAATGATTAGTCAGTCGATGGCAAACACTCATGGAGGAGGTGCAATTATTGGAGGGAACATGCATGGTCGATGCACTCATCTTTGCATTACATAAGGGTGGAGAAGAGCATTTTTACTATATTTATTCTTTCAATTAGGAGATTAAATGAGTATGGCGCCGTGGCGCCAACTAATTTTCACAGCCAAAAAAAAAAAAAAGAAACTTTACGTGACATATATTAAATAGTACAAACTAGATCTAATCATTTATTTGTTAAGAATATTCTAACTACGTGACTTCTAAACAAAATATAAATAAATACTAACTAACCTAATTTATTGTATGAAAAATAAACATATAAATTTCTGTATGATACGTGCAAGAAAGAAAAGAAAAAAAAGAGCGGATCCGAGCCTAGCCAGTCATGTGAACACCGAAGCGCTGGCTGTCAATGAGCGTGAGTTGGCCAGCCAGCGCTTTGCATGGATGTAAGTGGTGGTGGCTGCAGAGATCAGATTCGTTGCTGCACTAGGGACTTGTTTTTATTTTTCTTTCTGCTATTGGCTCCAAAAAGAAAATTGGAACCTTCTCCTTCTAAACTGTAATGCACTACCACTTCACTTCTTTCTCTGAGTGCCCTTTTTCTCCTCCTACTTTATGATAATAATACGCTAGTCCCTCACCGCCATGCAATAGACATGAAACAAACCCAATCAAAAGCTGAGTTTTTTTATGCTAATTACACCCATTTCTTTTCCCCCAGAAACCTAAATCCCACCACACACACACACACACAGTCTCCAGCAAAATTAGGAGTAGCCTTTTCTTATCTTTTACAACCCCAAAAGACTAAGTAACTTTATCACCAGGACTAAACCTGCAGGAAGAGGAGGCCTTTAATGATGTTGCTTGCATTCACATGCAAGCCATGTCTACTGTCTCCCTCCCCCTAGAATTCACCATCCACCTCGGATCCCCGTCGCAAGCAAAAAGCCCCACACAGACCTGCTGAGTCTGTACTCTAAAGTGGTACAGATTTATGAGCTGCCCGCCAGAGAGTTTCTGGCTTTTTTTGGTCCCTTGTATTTTTTCCCCACAAGTTTGGTCCATATATCCAACAAACGAAATCGTAAATCTAGCTTCATTTTTAATCGCAAAAGAATCGAGAGATAATATGTATCCTACTGTGATATAAGACCACCGTAGATCCACCTACCTTGGTATGAAGAGCGGCAGATGTCTCAATTTTATTTTAAAAAAAAGACTAAATTGAAAGAAAAAAACACACAAAGCCAAAGGCAAACAAAAAAGACCGCGGGGGTGGGGGCCCACTGGCCAGGCAGGCAGGCGCAACGATTAACTCCCAACGTTTCCCGTGTGCGGCTGGCCCCACCGCGCAGCGGCCCCGCCAAGAAAGGCCAGCGCGCCGCACCGAGCCGACAGCCCATCGCGGGACGCGGTCGAATCTAACGTGCACCTGCGTCGTCTTTTAGTACCGGTGCTCAAACCTTTAATCACTCCGATTAGCACCCGTCCTCGTTAAAGATTTTTAAGTTTAACGATTGTACCGCTGGTACTTGCTATATTATCTTCGTCGTTAACGCCGGCCAAACTATGCGGCGCAGCTGTGTCACGCAATGCACTTCGTCCGTCGAGCCGGTTGATTAGCTCAACCGATACTTGCTACTGCGCGCCGCGTTTGGAACCTAGGAGTTCTATTTGGCATGGATTAAGCGGTGTAATAATTCCCGCAGGATTAGCGTTCGACGTGCGCGCATGGAAGAGTAATTAAGCGGAGTGCAAGGGAAAGATAACAAGCGATTGTTACCGCATTAGTTTAGAGTAGGAAGCCTGAGGTTAGTAATTACCGGTAGGGGTGGAGGAGGACGCCCTTGATCTTCTCGGTGCGGAAGACGGGGCGGTCGTCGAGGGCGGCGCCGCTCTGGCCGGTGCCGGACATGTCGTCGCTGAGGTCCACGGCCACCCAGCTCTCGTCGTTCACGGCGCCGACCTGCCCCGCCGTCGCGCTCGCCGCCACGATGTCCATGTCCGCCGACGACGCCGCCGACGCCACCGCCGCCGCGCCCGTGCACGCGCACACGGGGAACCCGCACGCGCACCCGTCCGCCTGCTGGCCCTCACTGTTCCGCCGACC
Source organism: Guadua angustifolia (assembly GCA_036346375.1). NCBI lineage: Eukaryota > Viridiplantae > Streptophyta > Magnoliopsida > Poales > Poaceae > Guadua > Guadua angustifolia. The sequence continues at coordinate 47,663,096 of CM070514.1, forward strand.
TCCGCCGGCCACCGCGGGCGCCATGGCCGTCAATGCCCGCGCGCGCGCGCCCCCCCTTCCTCTTCCTCTTCCTTCCCTCTCCCTCAAGCCAAGGAGAGAGACGAGGCAAGGAACAATGGCAAGCTACCTCCGCTCAGATGGTGGCCGAGGAGGCAGCCTTTGGCATGTGTAATGTATAGCGGGAGAGGAGAGAGAGAGAGAAGCCAGGTGGTGGTGGATATATAGAAATTATGGGCCGGAATTCTCGAGTGTCGGTCGGGGCTCAGCCAAGCCCTCACCTTCCTCTTTCCCTCTCCTCTACACAAGTGTATTGTGTAATTATGAGTAGTAATTGTGTGTCTGATGGATCCTAACCTCCTTCCTGGGTTTGTACGAGCTGCTAATCAAGGGGAGGGAAGTGTCAGGCTAGGTGATTAATGTGTGTGGATGGGTTTGTGTCCGAGCCGATGAGCCGGGTGTATATGTAGGTGGCAAACAAACGATGCTAGCTTGGTGGTGCATATATGCATGAGACCCATATGGGCGCACCTACTAGGCTACTACCTACCAGGCTGCTTCCACTGATATTCCTCCCCCTGCCATGTGATGCCCCTGCATAAATTACTAACCATTAATCTCAGAAACATGCATGGCCTCTCTACCCCCACCCCAAAAAAAATCAGTCCAGTGACACTCAATTCGTTGGCATTTTGTGATGTGTTTATGATATGTGGGTCCATCTGAGTGTATGACAGTGGGCCAAGGTATCATAAAGTGAATCACGAATTTTAAAGAGTGTCTGTGGCGCCAATCCCCCCCCTTTGGGAGGATGCCTCTCTGCTCTTAATCATACGAGATTATTATTATTATTATTAACACAAAATATGGTGATTTCCTTTCTTTGCTTGATCAAATTAATGTAATCAGGGAGAGGGGGAGAGAATAATGGAATAAAGGGGGGAGGTGATGATTAGTTTGTTTGTAATGTAAACTTTCTTAGCTAAGGTCCTTGCACCTTTTGATTCGAAGATTCTTTTCTTTTGCCCTTTCCAATTGCTACCAGGCTGACCAGTGGGCCCCCTTCTCCTATCGTACCGTCCTCCCTGTAGCATGGCAACATTGGCATGCCACGCATGAGCTAGCTGGTACGAAAGTCTTTGACACCCTGCGAGTTGCAACGACGCTGCGTGAACTGTCCTCTGCCATTTATGAGACCCCATGCAGCTTCTCAACTGTTGTACACGTTGGATTCGAGATGCGACACTGGTGGTGCCAGCTCGGACTAGATTTTTCCAGGAAGCTTGCTTTTTACCAAGCTTACGTGCAAGACGGACGGAATCGACTTCCCCAGTCACATTCTTTTGTTTTTTCCTTGCAAGCGAACGGTTCACGAGAATACGCTTACATGGTCCCCCCATTGGCCAGAATTTCTTTCCCGCTCTACCCGCTGAAATCTCTGGGTACGTGGTGCATGCATGCCCCAGGAATATGGTAAATTGTGCTTAATTCGACCCCGGTTTATAATTTCACTGTGATCCACGTTTTGTCAAGATTTTGATCTAAATGAAAGAAAATTACACGGATCCTAAAGCACCAATATCGTACGCCCACACCCTCTACTGTAGTCAATTTGTCGCTCGCGGATCTTCGTACCACATCAACCCCGGTTAGAATTTTACACGATGGTTAAGTGAGACCAACGGTGTGGATTCGTTTGCAAAAAGGGAAAGCCCATGGGGGCTACGACGGGGAACGTTTTGTTTAGGCTAAGGCTTTTGGCTTATAGCTTAAAGTCGGCTTTTAGGCTTAAACAGTTTAAAAGCAACCGGCTTATATACGTGGTAGAGGTGGGTAATTACGCCGTAACTTCAATCTAAAATCAAACCTCAATAAGTCAAAAAAATATCTCTCTGATAGCTTTTGTCTTTTAGTTATATATAAACTTATGGTTTTTAAAAAAGCTCAGATAAAAAATCACTCATTTGTTTAAACTTTAATTTTTTAACTTTTAAACCGATAAAAAAAGTCTGAACAAATAGGACAGTACGTGTGCAAATGTATCAATGATGAGAAATGGATGGAGAGAGAGAGAGAGAGAGAGAGGGAGGAGGAGGAGCATATATCGTGTAGATGGTGCTCCCTGAACTAACGGGGTTAAGCATGAGGTCTACACTCTACAGCTTGTGCCGGCCACTAGGTCAGTTGTTACGACAGGGACGCATATACATCTATGGTGTCAAGACATACACCACCAATATTGAATTAATTCTACTGGTGATGACAAGGAGAGTACGAACACAGTGCCGCGCAAAAACAGGAGCTAATAACATTTTACAATCATTTACAAGGAACGAACGCAATTAACGTTTGAAGTTAAGCCCGCTAAGCTACATATATATAACGTGCGTGCATCTCCATCTGCAGTGCTTAATTACTCAATCCAACCCTTTTTGTCGGCTGATTACCCGAAAGCTAAGCCATCAGAAGGTAATTAAACTTCAGACACAGGAAATATGCATCGTCGTCGCAGTCGGTAATTAACTGGCCGGCCGGTTACTGTATCTTCTGAATCAGGCCAAATTTAACCTGCGGCCGGGCTACCAAGCTCTTTTCACGGCTAGCTCGATCCACTGGCAGCTGGCTGGTTAGTTCCTATTCTGAATTTAGGTGAAAACGTAACTCGACTATTTCTTTTCGGAATGACTTGTACTTGGACGTTCGAAATTTTCGAACGCACTGTAACATTTTTTTCCTTCACGTGCAACATTTTGTTATAACGCGTGCAACATTTTCCTTCGACAAACAGTAAAATTCGTTACAGTAAACGGATGTTGCAAGCGTTAAAAAAATGTTTCACGCATTGACAGAAAATATTGCAAACGTAGAAAAAAATGTTGCAAGAGGCGTTCGATGAGATGAACAGAAATCGAACGTCCGAGCGCTAGTTTCTCCCATTTCTTTTTCCATGAAGGATATGCGAATCAACTCATATAATCTCTCCGATAATTAGTGTTGCGAAGAACCGTTGTACAGATCGATTAAACGGTCACGTACATGCGGAGAGGATTTGGCAGTCTTGAACATTTAATTGGTCCTTTTTCTTGTTTTATTGTCAAAATAATTTATTTTACATATTATTTTCCAATTAATTAATTTATAATATTATGCAATAACATATATAATATGTGCCATATAGATGAAGTGAACTTACGATTAATTATACTTTATACAGCGAAAACTTATTACAATATAGATGAATAATTATTTTTAAATAATTATAATACAAATTAATATATTATTATGAACATGTTATACTGGTTGGTCATTTAGCTGTGCCCTTAAATCCAATGAGCGCATACTATTTTTTACAACGTGCGGGTAATTAACAACGTACGATTGCTTTGTTGAATAATAGTTTAGATAAAATAGCATTTTGGATGAGAAAAGTCCCTACCACATCTGCATCCGTATTTTTAGAATACTAATAGGAGAGAAATTATTAATCAGATAGGACAACATATACTACATTCAAACGAATTATACGGACAATCTTTATCCATTTTCCATCCCTAGTCGCTAGTGGTAACTTTTTATGGTTATTCCAAATCAATCAGTCCAAAATAAGGGTAGATCTAAAAAAAAGTTATCGGTTCGTCGGAGTCATTATAAACTCGTAACATTAATTTATAACTTATAATAAAATAATTATATACTTATATAGAAACCATGCATACTAAACAAAAGAACGTCGGTGTCATTTAACTCCGATCTATATGATCTGCCCTCAGTCGAAAATTATCTCACGGCTGGCTCGATCGATATGCCGGTAACCGTCCGGTTACTGCCTCTTACGAATTAACCCGACGGAAACCGTAACTCGGCTAGTTCCTTTCACGGAGGAGGATAGGCGATTCAACGCGTACACCCTCACCGGTAATTAAATAGCCATGAGCGGGTAGCACCAGCCCGTCTCCGTCGGTGGGTGCAGACCTGCCTGCCTAGCATGCGAGATTTGCGACAACTTTTTGGCGATTTTGTAAGCGCAAGAAACGGGTGGCGGTGTGCACGAATTAAAAAAAAAGGGAGTTTTTTTCTCGGGTGGTGCGTGAGCAAAATCCAGCTGGACGCGGTACCCTACCCCCGACCCACCCCGACATAAAGCTAGAATCACCGCGTCCACGGCAGAGCCATCCATGCATGCATGCCCACATGCGCGCTGGTACGACGCCATTGTAGGCAGCTCGACGCGAGCAATGCACGAAGGCATGGCTCCAACTAGGCAAAGCCGGATTTGACGAGCAATTCAGGAATCAGGAGTCAATAGGTAGCCGCACCTCGGTTTCTTGCGGCTGCAGCATGCAGCTGCATGCTTTCGTCGGTCGAGTCAAGTACTTCCAGTTCGGCAGGTAGGACTTGGCGTGCACATGCCTTGGCTCGCTGTCTCGAGTCCTTAAATCCACAGCTAATATAAACGCAAAGTAAGCCAAGAACGGGGCACCACTGCTAGCCGCTAGTACTAGGCTGCAGGGACCGACAAGGCGACAAGAGGGGAGGAGAAGAAAGTCGATTATACTAGTAGCACCGGCCGGGGAGGATCGATCGGGGGAGGGCGTGGAGAACATGGGTTTGCCGCGTCGCGCGCGCTCCCCGATGCGGATGCGACACCACGCCGCCCGCCGCGTCGGCAATGTGCGCGTCTCCGTTTGCGCCGTGTGACTACGCCAACAGCTTCCCGAGGTGCCGTGCGTCGGTTGGCGGCGCCGCAAGAGTCCTCCCCCCGTGCCACCGCGTGGGAGTGCTGGCGATGGTATTTCACTATTCCCTGAGGCTCGGTTTTACCGAAACGAAAGAACGGCGCCAGAAAAACCGAACCGGTCAACGGTATAACAAGGTAAAAACTATAAGTAAATCAAAATAAGCTGAATACTGAAGCAAAAGAATTATATGTATAAATAAATAAAGTAATGGATAAATGTGTATGACGAACGGTTTTACGTGGAAATAATATCGCTAAATTTGTCAAAGTAATGTTCAAATGTAGTCTAATCATTTTTAATTATAGGCTAAGAGAAAATATATCTTATAAACTTGGATCAAAGGAATATAAAGTTAAGACTGAATATAAAGTTAAGACTGAATATGGACATCACTATATACATTAGAAATGTAATATGCCATGTATTTATGGGGGAAAAACCATTACGGAGGGAGTATATACGGTTGTTGTACTGCGTTCTCCCAGTCTCCCATCATATTCATGTCAATGCGCATCTGCCCCCAAATGAGCGGGGGGATCTGTGGAATGTCAATGCGCATCTATCGCTACCCGGATCAACGAATGTCCACCACCAATTTAGATTGTAGGGGGTGTCAAGTTGCACATTGTTGCCCTGTTGATTAAATTGTAGTTGCAGTTAAATACTCCCTCTACTTACAAATATTTGTTTTTTTTATATATCGATAAGGTCTCTAACATGCAGCTTTGACTACTAATTTCTATTATAATATTTTTGTAAAATCTAATAAAATTATAATATTGTGAAAGTACTTTTCAAGATAAATCTATACATATAATTTTTCATGAATCCAATTTATATATTTTAAAAAATATTGACAGTTAAAGTTCCGAAAGTTTGATTATACCTATATCCAGAACGATAACTATCTGTGTGATCAGAAGGAGTAAGTGGGAAGAACATGCACTGTAGAAAGTGGTTGGAAAAAATATATAGAGAGAGTGCCTTGTCGATGGTAAAATGTCCACCAGTTGCAATGCAAACAAGAGTTTCGTAGTAAAATAATGACATTAGGCATGCAGGAGCATATGGGGATTTTTTTTTTTTTTTACAATGTAGTAGCAGTCTTATTAATTTTCGAACTTGCTAAAAATCAGCACACTTTTTTCTCGCCAATTCTCGGCCAAATGTTCGACCATCCGATCCATAACATCCCAACATTAGCTGACGTGCCTTCGTCTGCAACTTTGGCCATCGATGTGTGCGGGTGAGCTTTGTTTTCAACCCGTGTCAAGTTTAGGGTTTGTGCTTTTAGGGTTCGCTGGGCTCCCCGCCCTTACATACCTGGGAAGAGCGTTTAGCTGTGTGCAACGAGGCGGTACGAGAGCATGTGCACTAATATGATGTCAGCTGAATATGTGATTTATCATATAATGTTTTTAATGATATATTATATCATACTATATACTATAGTTCGAAGGTTTTCGACCAGAGAGCATGTCCACGTGTCCTCCCTTCGTTAAAGCTTCTGGAAAAAAGTGTAATTACGTTTAGGTGTTTTTAGCGGTTTTTTACGAAAAAAACCTTTTAGTTCAGTAAAATCGTGTATATTTCGTGAAAGGATCCTAAATAAATACCGAAAAAGAGCGTAATTATGTTTAGATCATTCCACCTATTTTTCATGAAAAGGACATTTCGATTTAGCGTAATCGCGGATCCTTCATGAGAGGACCCCAGATAAATGCAAAAAAAAGAACGTAATCGCGTTTGTATCCTTCCAACCGTTTCACGCGTTTTCTCAGCAATTTAAAAAAAACAGCGTCGAAAAAAAAACGAAATTGTTTTTGTAAAAAAGCAACACTCGCGGCGTATCACGCCGCGGAAACATCCCTTTCAACCGTTTCACCTGTTTTCTCGACAGTTAAAAAAATCGCCGTTGAAAAAAATGAAATTGTTTCTTAAAAAAAACACACGGGTGGCATATCACGCCGCGAAGATATTCCTAGTTAAATAGAGAGAAGGAGAGAGAACATCACTCTCTCTTTTGAAGATTCGACCATATATTATTACATGAGTTATTGTCTGTAATAAATACTTTCTCGTATCATAAAAACTCAACAAGCATTCGAAGTAGCCAAAGCTAACATAATAGAACTAAGGGTACAAAGAATTAGGGTGTATATGGTAGGGTTCTAACTCCATCAGATCTATAGATTTTATATCTGGTGGAGTTGGGTATTCCTAACTTCACCAGATCTGTGAGCTAAAATTATGAGTATATTAAGAGTGTTTAGATAGATCATCTTGTTTACATTTCAGATAAAAATATAAACTTAATTTATTTTATTTTAATCTATAAATTTTAGATCTTAAATAAAACTGAAATCTAAAGTTTTACCAAACAGACCTAGATAAAGCTGTGGGCCCTCGGATGGGGGTAAACGTGTGTCAGGGGATGCGCCATAGTTAGAGCCGTTGGCCTTCGGATGGCCGTAAACGTGTGTCAGGGGATGGCTAGCAGGAGGAGGTCTGTCACGTCTGTGTTTATGGCAGGAAAAAGTTGCATAGATCTTGGTTTTGGGGTAGGCAATGCTGACGAGAGGTTACTGCTACATTTTGAACAGGATTGCCCCCCTAGGACACGTGTCAAGTATCTAGGTTGGTTGAGATTCAATCCAGTATGTCGAAGTTCAGCTGATTTGAAGGAGAAATAAGTTGACTACTACGTAGACATCACCTTTTATTTCTGTGAAAAATAATTGTTGCATATATATGCTCAGGTAGCACTTGTATGAATTTGAACCATCAAACGTCGTATTTTTTGCCCACATGAAATTACAGAGAAAACATGACGCAACAGCGAAGCTAGCTAGTGCTGTGTTGGTGCCAGTGACGTACGCAGGAGAAAAATAGAGAAGATGCTCAGTGCTTCTACGCTCCCTTATATTCATGGAGAGTGGCCAGTGCGACATCTTAAAAAAAGAAAAAAGAAAAGATCATGAAACTAGAGTGATACCCAGAGCTAAAATGGATAAAATCGATCGAAAATCGTGAAAATCGACTGTATTGAACTTGTTCGAAATCCTAAACTGATCGGTAAACCAGTCAAATTAAAAAATAAAAAGAGAAAAAATTTCACGTAAAGCGGTCGAAAATCGCTGAAAAAATCGACCGCAAGAAAAACTCAATTCGTCTGATTTTCGTTGAAAATTGACCGATTTTCGAGAAAACCGATCGATTTTTTTTTTTCTCAAATCGTTTGATTTCGAAACCTTTCAATTTTAAAAAAATTTCATACGATTTTTACGATAAATCGGTATCTAACAAAGTAACCATTTCCCGTGCAAAACGATTTCATTAACCGGCCCAGAGCAATGATGGTAGGAACCAATGCTCTCATCGCGTCAGCCGTGCCAACAGCAGCACATAAAGGAGTGTGGGGGTGGTGGAAAGCAAAGCCTAGCACGACTCCGTAGACTTGAGGTGGACCGAAAAGAAAAGAAAGCGAACTCATCGAGGCAGGAGAGACGGCGCCATCAGGGGAATAAATTATGAGTTGGCTTCCAATTAATCTTCACCGATCAGTGATCATCGATTCCCATGGCGTTTTGCAGTAGCATGTTTATATGTGTGGCCAAAATGGACGCCGTCTTCTTTGGCGCTGTCGTCGACGTGATGCGTGCAGTGTACCACGTACAGAAGAACGTACGTGTTCACCGAGCTAACCAGCGGTGTTGCGTTTAGCGTGCAGCCGTGCACCGATCGATGTACCGGTCACGTCACGTACGCACTGGCGGATCCAGAGGGTGGGCCGGGTGGACGTAAGATCAATTCCCGTTATTATTGAGATAGTCATATTGCGAAGGTAATATCTTTAGATCCGTTGATCCGATCGGATTGATTCTTATTGTGTTAATTTCGAAATTTCATCTAGTTTCTACAGTTAAAATTTCACAACAATCCAACGATAGGATCTTTGGGAATTATTATTTTGGTGAACGTGAGTTAATCTGTTTTTATTTGGTCAGGCGTTTGATTCAGTAAAATTGCGAACAAAATAATTTTAGATCCGTAGATCCGATCGAGTTGATTTTTGTTGTGTTAGCTTGAAAATTGAGTCTAGTTTCAGTAGTTAAAATTTCACATCGATCTAATGGTGGGATCATCAGAAATTACTGTTTTAGTGAACGTAGGTTAATCTGTTTTTGTCGAATCCGAATCAGTTAATTGGGGTGTTTCAAAAATAATCAAAAATTTAATTTTAGCTTCCGCGCAATTATTCACCCCCCTCTGATTGCTAGTTTAATATATATCGATCCTACATATTGTATTGCAGAATTGTTGAAACATGAAGAGGGATGGAGATATTGCATCTCTTTTTCGAAAACATGCAGCAATTAGCAAAGTGAATGAAGAAGATATAATGGACACTTTCATGGCCATTAGAAAGCGTAGAACCAATAAGAAGTAGTGCTGTAATCTTCTTCAAATTATTGTAGTCGTGTAAGTTTCTTTAAGTCAAATTTCATACTTAGTTGTTGATTTTAAGATGTTCGTAAGACACTTTATTAATATATCATGATGCACTTTTGGTAAATTCTATACTTGTATTGTATATTGGCATGTTAAATTTACGGTATTTAAAAAATTTATGTCAAGTTGGACCACCCATACCCAAAATCCTAGATACGCCACTGCACGTACGCGTCGAAAACCGTAGGAACATATGTCGTGTGCGGTGCAAGCAAGCAAACTGTTGCGGCTCAAATAAACTGTAACGACCGCCTTTTTCAGGGGTGCGTATAAATACCCTTATAGCTACCTAGGAGTTTAGTTGTGGGTAACCAAGTGCACATTACCAGACATAAACATAAATACGAATATTTGATAGATAAATTAAGAGCCTAACGGCCAGAGTTTTACAAAAGGTGCGGCAGGCACCAGATACATTACCAAAACAACCACAGGAAAAGCTTGAGCAGATAGACCAAGGCCTTCAAAACCAAATATCGATGCCATCTATGCTCTTCTTGGAATCATCAATTCCTTTGAAATCTAAAAGAGGGATTAGGAGCAAGGGTGAGTACACAACCGTACTCAACAAACCACACGGAAATTCTGAATATTACATGCACGAAATTTCAAGGAATTTGCATTAGTTTAATTATTTGGTGGGTGCATGAGCTATGATTAAGTATAGTACAAAAGAAATATAAATCAATCAATCATCATCATTATCACCACACCACCACTGATTCATTAACAAAATCCAGGTTACGGCAATTTTATTACTAAAACTACTCAAGCTCAGTTACCGGAATCACCCGAAATTAACCCAGCTTCATTAACCGGAAGCACGGCGTATTCGAATACCATTTAGATCACTCTGCAGAGCTACTCAACTTTACCCACAAAATATCTACGGTCGTTAGTGCCAGTCTAAAACAACATGTAACTTTTATGCATGCGGCCGGACCGAGATTAACATAATCTTTCATTGAATTTCTTCTCTTTAGCTCCTACCCAGTAGGTTAACTTTTATTCCCCAGCCTCCAGTGCCCACGGGCCAATGCGGGCGGCGCGTGCTGACCAACTGAGGAATACCTACCGTTATGAGAACCGGCAATGGCCGCACCATTCCGTTCCACCCTCAACCCACGCGATACCACCTGTAGGTATTCCAAGGGGAAAAACAATATCTGAGACTCGTTGGATCAGTCAACAGAGTGTGGCCCAACTTGTGGTTGAGAGAGGACTAAGTTATTTACTTTGCTCAAGGATTAATCCTTAAATGTCAAGACAGACCATCAACGCACAAGACCACACGGGTACCACTGTACCCATCACATGTCGCACTTGGGCTGGCCATCAATTGGGGCTGAGCCGCAACCACCTTCCGTGGTCCCCCCAGGGCGATCCCCCAACCGTAGCAGATTTTAAAACAAGCCTCAAATCGACATTCAGGATTTTGAGTAATTAATCGAAAGTAAAGATTATAGTTTTAACTATCCTACGGGGTTCATTTCATGATAATCTAGGGTTGACAAATGAATATGGCGTAATCAATATGGTCTTAACAAGGGGGTGGGATTTTAATTAGTCATGTCTTTCTAAACTAGCTCCTTTTTATATTGCTACTCTATTTACAAGCAAATGCAGTAACTACATACATACAGTAATTATACGGAATAATGGGATCAAATATGTTCAAGGACTGTGGCTTGCCTTGCGAGGTTAGAGGTTCGCCTAACGAGAGACGGTTGATGTCGTGTCTGGTCCCGAACGGCTTCTGCTCCTAGCACGGCTCCACTAACTGCTCTGGCTCCGGTTTCGCTCCGAGAATTGCTCCAACGTCGGATCTAGCGCGAAAAAGCGAAATCGATAAATAAACGAACAAAAATAACCAAAGAAAGAAAAGCCGAAAAAGAACAGGAGAGAAAATGGCTGGAATGGAGCTCAAGGGCATTTTTGGAATTTTCTAGACTTAGTATGGTGAAACGGAGATCATTTTTGGACTCAGTGGCTCGAACTGGTCAAGAATATATATTTTTGGTTATTTTTGGATTTTTGGGAATTTTGGGGATTTTTGTGGAATTTTCTATAATTTTATTCTATTTTTCGGGTTTTAAAAATAATAAAAACCTGAAAAGAAAAGAAAAAGAAAAAGAAAAAAGGAACTGTGATGAATTTAATTTTCAATTTTCAATGCGCTGCCCACACATTGGCGAGGAGAGCCAGTAAGTATAAAGTTGGTGAAATGACATCGAGGCCAGTGAGGCGGTGGTGGCTGGCCAGCGCACAAGAGGATCTGCGGTGACAATGGGGCCATAATGTGACATCGAAAGAGGCGAGGCGAAGGAGAAATAATCAGGTGGGAAGACAGACGATCGCGAATAACGCCGAGAAAAGGAATGAAGTGGCTGGGGAGACAGAGGAGCTCACGACGAACTCAAAACGGGGAAACACACGGGCGGGGAGAGCACGGAGGAGTGTGGCGGCGAGGAGAGGCTGGAAGTGAAGAAGATGCACACGGCGAGGGGCCGAAAGAGGTAGGGGAAAAGAATGAGAGCACTGTGGTGAACTCGAGGCGAGGCGAAATGAGGGCGCGGGAGGGCTATTTATAGCGCGGGGCGAGGAGAGAGAGCGGCGGCGAGGAGGAGAGAGGGAACGGTTGTTTTCAACAGGGAGGACGTCCATGGTGTCACGGTGATAAGCGGCAAATTGAGGCGAATGGGCAAGCAAGAGCGGACGACGGAGCGAGCGTAGCGCGAATTGCGTCTTGAGTGATGGCGACAGGCGGAAGCGGAATAAATGGCAGGCGAGTTTTTCAAAGGAGGGGCGGCGAAGCGTCATCTCGACGGGTGAGGGCCGGGTATGGCGCGACGGAGAGCAGGTGGAGGTGACGGGCGCGATGTTTGGGCCAGAAGCAATGAACAAGGAAGCAGAGTAGCTCGAGGAAGGAGAAGAAGAACAGAAGAAGAAGAAGTGGGAAGAAGAAAAGGCCATGAAAAACGGGGGAAAATGGGCCGCCAAGAGAAATGAAGGTGGTAGAAGGATTTCAAATCGGGCTGGGGAGGAAGAATTTGGACCGGGTTGAGGGGAAAAGAAATGGGCCAAGGGGAAAAACAAAACAGGCCGGGGAAAGAATTCGGGCCGGAGGGAGAAAATGGGCCAAGCCGAAAAGGGGAGTTTTCCAAATAGGAAGGCGGCCAAATCGGGAACTTTCCCGGAAAGGAAAATTTTCAAATAAAGCCAAGCAGAAAATCAAATAAAATCCGAGAAAATTCAAATAAATCCAAATAAAATAACTAAATCAAATTTTGAAATTTTTGGGGTGTTTCATAAACAGAGAAAAATGTTACGGATGGGTGCATCTGACCGCTACGATCTTTATTCATTCACGTTACCGTCTATTTTTAGGCGCAACGGGATAAGGCTTGTTTCCCCGTATTTTAAATTTTCGTCGTCTTCTGACTGAAGATCAATGTTCAAATCCTGCTAGCTCCACATTTCATAGGGCATGAATTCTCTCATATTCAGTCTCGCATTCTATCATGTGTGTGTATATAGGGGTGTGTGTTAATTCTGCTGTTCTAAAAACGGGGTAACTTATCCTAGGTGGTACCTAGGACGGGAACAAAAGCCCGCGACTTGCGCGACTCGCTAGCTGCTCGAGTTCGGCTCACTCTAGATTAGATTTAAGCTCTAAACCAGCTGAGCTGGATCCCGAACTCGTGAGTTTCAACGAGTCGAGCTCGAATAGCTCACAAGACTCAGTAAATTTATAGATTACCAATTAAATATTACTGTATGTTAGTTTTTATCGAACTTACTTAAACTTGAGATTTTCTTACTGTTGAAAATTAGTGCACATTAAATTATTAATTATTACCGAGCTTATTTAAGCGAGGTCAAACCTATTTAAATTTGGTCAAGCCGATACTCCCTCGACGGTTCGGCTCGTAAATCATTTATATTTGCTATAAATAGATTGAACAGTACGTGGTGCCACGAAACGTAGAAATCCACCCGTGTGCTGGAAGAATCAGGATACATATCAATGAATGTGGGCCCGAAAAGGTTATATAACGGAAAAGCGGTCAAACCATGGGTGATTACATAAGTATGATGGTGATAAGCAGTAACAGACTAAAAGAAGCCAAAACGAAAAAACAAAGAAAAGAAAATGAACTCCAAAAAAGGCTTTGGGGAGATGCCACCACCGACAGCTTTGGTGGACCTTATTAGAAGCAAAAAGGAGAAAGATTAAAAATATTTTTAAAAGGAAAAGGAGAAAGAGAGATAGCCTTGCAATGGGATGACTGATGCTTTCAGTCAATCATTGGACAAGCAAGGAGATGGAAAACAAAAGGGCAGAAATAACTACCAAGCATACCGGCGTAATAAGCGGTCGTTGCTTTATCAACCATAAATTGACTAATGCTTTTCAACTAGGCAACATATCCGGTTCACGTAGGTTTTTCGTGTACACACTGTACACACCAACTAATAAGAGTCCTGAAAAAATCTAAAAAAAATTGTAGATGTACTTCATAGATTACTCTACCTATGTATAAAATTATAGGTTCAAATTTATTATATATCAAGAGTTACAAAAAAGAGAAAATTTTGACAAGATTTAAATCAGTAGGCAATACATTGTACTTTGAAATAGGCTCAAGAATTGAAAATAATAGAGTCGATAGGTCACACAAATGAGTCATTTGAGCTTAATGAAGAATAGAAAGCAACATATATGCAGTCATAAAAGTAGTCGTCGTTGAGAAAGTAGTAGAGTGGTCACCTTATTATCGTCCCACATAGGTGATCTTTGCGGCAATGGCTCGGAAATACGACTCATCCTCTTTCTCAGTGCATGTCAATAAAGAAGGCCGGCGAGGTTTAGCTGCTCAACACAATAGCACAACAATCTACATAGAAGGAAGAAGAATGGAGTAGGAATTTGATATGCCTACCGGCCTGGTCATCTCCAAATCTTTATATAGACCAGTTACTCACTAATAACTGATGACATTATGTTAATTAAATGCATCAATATTTACTTAGTAACTGAAGGTATTATATTAGCAATTACTAACTAGTAAGTGACGGTATTATATCAACTAAAGTAAATTTAAACATGTATTTAAATTATATTAAAATATAATAAATAGAAATATAATTGCATGAATGAGCTAAATAAAAGTTAGAATAACATGCCACGAGACAATCAAACCGAGAGAAATACTTGCGTGAGTACTGAAGGAGATTGAAAAAAAAAATCATTTGCTCCATTTTTAACTAAGCATGGAAGGAGACATTCCTTTCACGAACTAGTACAGCAGTACTTGATCTAGCTTGGCTCACATCCTTTAATGGCGAGCCCAGCGCCTTCAGTTCATCTGGGAGAAAAATTAAAAGCTCAAGAGGATGATGGAGGAGAAGAGGAAGAAAATGGATGCTTATTTCAGAAGCCTCGTTGATTAAATACCCCCAACTAACTAAAGTAGGAGTACCAGCTAATCGTACATGATCTGTAGAGTACAATTAATTGTACCATGAGCCTACATATCAAGTAGCAAAACACGACTTAAATACCGATCGATTGAGCCCTACGACAATCCACGGATAAGTGCACGCATACATGCAGTGGTACAGCAGCTTAGTGCACAGTGTCAATGTCCAATTAAGCTACAGAGATCAGCCATCCCTAATTAAGTGCATGATTATGCATGCATGCATTACGGTTGGTTAAACTAGCTAGAGCCTAGAGGCACGCCATTTTGTGAAAAAGCCTAGGCTCTTGGGGTTTCATAAATACTATACTGTTGTCACGACGAGACCAGAAGTCGTAAATCATTGTAAGTATATAACGCTGTCCGCAATTTCTCCTTCTGCCTTGTCACGATCGTGAAAAAGAAGGGTAAACATGCAATCAAGCGATTAATCACTTGGGATTAACGGTGACAGTCAAGAGAGGAGGGAGGACCAAGCTAGCTCGCAGATCCTTTGTGTTTTTCTGACACTGTTACTCTCGACCGGTTGTCAGCGCTAGACGAAAGGGACGTAGGCGGTTCTAGGGTGCCGGTTATGAACCGGTATACTAAGAAATTTGAAAAATATCATAGTTTCATCTCTTTAATTGATCAAATTTGTTAATTGAATTGGTTTCGATTTTAAAGGTTTAGGATTTATAAGATCTTAGATCTATTTATGTCGGACTTTAGCAAATTTCGAATATATATATTATATTTATGGTATTACAAAATAATTGCATACGACTATAGAGCTGTACGTACAAAATATATGATCCTATTAAAAATTTTCTATTTTCACCGCTCAAAAGAGATAAAGAGTTGAAGGCCGTCGAAGTATAGCGGAAGATACTGACCGTCTTGCACGTAAACACATTTGTCTTGATGACAGAGGGTCGCGCTAGTCGTCGTGACTAACCAGTCGAACAGTAGAGTAGACTATTTATTTACCCGGCCTGTCGCAGGGTTGGGTAGCGTCGCAGCGGCAGAGGAGCGGAGGGGGTTTGGTGGTTGGTTGGTTGCGATTGGGGCGGTGGCCCGGCACGGACGGAATCACATCGCCCTATCCAACCCCCTTGGCCGGGGGGAGGACAGATTCGTGCCGTACCACCGCCATCGCCACGCCTCGTCGTCAGTCTGCCTGTCACACGCACAAACAATGGCCGAGCCCGACATCTTCTTGGCTGGGATCGGAGGCTCGGAGGGGAGTCACCGGACGGATGGAGTTGTGAGGGATGGGAAAGACGACGACGTTTCGTGCACGGTGGTTGCTGGGCCCTTGTCCCCGACACGACCCCTGGCGCACGCATCCTTCACGTGGAGTCGCGCACCCAAAAGCCGGTTCCGTGCGAGGCTACGTGCGACACCCTGTGCGCGGTGCCGTGTGCCGGGGCGCGCGCGGCGACGAGACGTCCGCTGCCCTCCTCTTCCTGCCGATCTCACTGCCACCGCAGCTACCTGCCGGCTAGGTATCGTGGTAGCTCGTATAGAGATAATTATAATTGATAGGATCTCGCGCTACGTCGTTCTATGTAAAATTTGGTTCACTAGTTCTTGAAAAAAGAAAGTTAGAGGACCTCTTCGCGAATATACAAAACCAGAGTCTTTTGTGAAAAATACCCGATAGAAGGACCTAGATGTAATTTTTTATTTTTGCAAAACTACCCACTGGAGGACCCACCCGTGAATATACAGACTACAGAGGCTTTTTCGCAAAATAACCGGCTGGAAGACCTAAACGTAATTAAAAAATTTACGGAGGACCACCCTGGCTGAGCTCCAATTCTTCCGACTTTCATAGATAAGTTATTATTCTTATGTTTAAGATTTATTATATTATTATTTTTGAATAATATCATTATTATTTATTAACAAGTACTTCCTCCAGTTACAAATAGTGGTCTTTTTTAACATTGATACGGTCCTTAAAATTCAACTTTTACCACTAATTTCTATTATAATATATTTTTAAAAATCTAATAAAATTGAAATATTAGAAAAATACGTTTCGAGACAAATCTACACATACGATTTGCATGCATTTGATCTCAATATATATCGATATCTAAAGTTTCTTTGACTGTACATATCCTAAACTGACAACTATTTGTGACCGGAGGGAGTATGTGACTTGTTTGTAAAAATCTATATATAACTTTGTAATGATTATTCTAAAGTGATCTTTAGTTGATAAACATATGAGAACACATATGAATAGACTAGCATATGTGTTGGTTGATGACTATATTTCATATGTCATGGATATGGAGATATCAAACCAATAATAAAGACACATGTTAGAGAACATGGAGTTTTTTTTTTGATAAAGGAAGCTTTTATTGATTTCAAGAACATTACATCGAGAAGATACAATCCCTTGAAAGCAACTCCCGGCCTCTGCTTAAGAAGCACACAGCCAAAAACAAAAAAATATTGAAAAAAACTCACACACTCTAAAAACTATTAATCGATTTATAGAGTGTCTATATAAAAAAAGGTGGTGGTTTTACAGTTACGAGATACAAATAGGAATTTGAAATTTCTGAAACTCTAACCATCACATTTCCTTCGTCTAAAACTGCCCAGCCGATGCTAGCACTCTGGTTGGTGGCGTTCCTACTCTGTACGTGTGAATACTTTAGAGGATTTCCTGCAAGGTTTCAATGCTAGAACGATCCGTAACCTGTGACTACTACGAGGAGCTGTTGAGGAGGCGTGAAGTTAGTATGATTACAACCGCGCCAACGAGTTAAATCGACTCTACTTCTGTTACGGATCTGCTCATTTACGGATCTACGGGCAAATGGTCACACTAGAAAAGCATAATAGGTGATGCATATCCCTACCGGTGTTTTCGTAGTTGAAAAGAAGGCTAAATTTGGCAATTTTGTTTGAGATAGAGACACAGAGTTAAAAGCCAAAAAAAAAAAAATTGTAAAAGGCATCAGATCAAACAGGGCGAGGCTTCGTTGGTCGACGATTCGTTTCGTGTCTGGCTGAAAGCCTGAAACAAATCGGGAACCGCGGGGCTGCGGTTGCGGCGTTTCTGTCGTCGGATTGTTCCGTTGCGCACGTCGGCTCGACGCGACCGGTCGCGGCCGGGGCGCAAGCGCAACGGCTGCGGCGTTGCTGTTTTACGGCCGGGGGGCGTGCGTCACGCGGACGATGCGGTGCGCCCCGCGTTTCTTCGGCGTACGTCCGGTCGCCGGGAATGGGCTCCATGTGACGTGCCCGCTGTACGTCTGGTCTCCAATCCCGACCGTCCGTCCGGCCGCCCGCCACACGAACCAGGCGAGCTGACGGGTTAGCGGGTTTGGTTAGCCCAACCCGCTCTACTCAGAAATTTCACCACAAACAGTGTAATAAACACCGCCTGGAAGACGAGGTCTTGATGCCGGTAAAAGCTCTGGCACCTTAAAAATGTGGGAAAGTTATGACATCGTATCTTCAATAGATTAAAGTTTTTTTTAATTGGTTTCGATTTCAATGGTTTATGATATTTAAGACATTAGAACTATTTGTATGCTACTTTTAGCAAATTTTAAATATATATATTGGATTTATGATGTTACGAAATTATTATACAAGACGATAGAGTTGTATGTATGAAGTGTGCATTCTCTAAGAAATTTTTCTAGTTCCACCACTGTCTTTACGGTATGTACAATGGTATGATATTAGTTAACTGTATACTTTATCACGTAAAAATTTTATTAACATGAGAGAGAGAATATTGTTATCTCTTCACGAAGAGAAGACCGTATAAACCATATAAAACATTATTGCATAAGTTTTTTTCTATAGTAGATACTTTTTTATGCCATAATTAAAAAAGTATAGAATCACATAAAAACAACCTTAAGATATCATCCATGATAAAATTTGTCTTTTGTTTCGATTTTAGACGTTACGAAGAACATTTAGGCATCAAGTCATCTCCACTATCCTACACGCTCAATTATCATTGGTTCCACTTTGATCTGAGGTAGACTGTTTGGTCTTTTTGGAAGTGGAATCTAACCCGTGTTTTAAGTTGAAGCCTCTGTTCATTTCCATTTACGAACTACCCAGCCTTTTTTCCCCATTTAGAAGGTTTTAAGTTAGCTTCATCTTCCAAAAAAGCTAGTAAGCTTCTATAAACAGTTCAGTTTTTAAACGATTTTTGTATAAGCTAAAAGCCATATATAATTAGCAAAAGCTAAAAGCTGAACTGATCTACTTTTGTCTCTTATTAATGAGGAAAATAAGCTATTTCTCAAACGGTCTCTTATAAAAAGTTACAACAATTTTTAACTTAGAAAAATAAAATATAACTTTTCAGAAAAGCTATACCTCCTTTAAACAAACCCTTATTTGTCTTATAGGCTCTACCCTAGTGTGTGATACAAGTTTAGCACTGGACCAGAAGCTCATGTGTACAGTTCACACAGTTGAGATATAGGTAGCTCCGATCGATCTGTTTGAAAAGCGAGTAACTAACTAACACTAAACCATCCATTACTCAATTAATTATCAGGAGTTGCATCAATTACTCTATTAGCTGGAGTTGCATTGTCAGCTTTCCCGGATTAGGGATCTGATCACCGAAAGAACTGAATCGCCATCTCGATCGATCGGTAGCCGTGAGCCTGGATGGACCGTGGACGGAGCCGAGCCCGTTTGTCATGTCCCGGTCAGATCAATCAATGCTCTACAATCCGTCTGTCCATTATTCAGCTCGGCGAGGTAGAGCCTACGATCTTGCGAACTCGTGACGCAACACGGGACGAAACGAATCGCACAACTAGCAAATCGACCGACCGACCGACCTATCTTCCATCGATCGCCGCCAAGCACGTACAGGTTAGCAACGCCTTTCTGTATCCATCGATAATGGAGATACCTGAGCTGGTTAGGCTAGCTAGCTAGGCTCCGTACACATACATGGTCCCTCCCTCCCTCCCCACTACATACCTCGAGAGGAAGATGGCAAATGTCGTGCTGCGATCTGGTCGATCGACGGTCCATATTAATTCGCTCTAACCCCGTACGTACACAAGATTGTTCTTCTCGACGAGATGCGTGAGCAGGGACAGTGGCCAAACAGAAGAATGTATAGGTAGCACAAGTGGCCAGACATGCATGTTTTGGGAAGGGACATGCATGTTTTGGGAAGGTGTACTTAATCTTAAGATGATATTTGTAAGCTCGTGTTGGATGAGCTCGGTTAGGGGAGAAAACAGGTCATCAGGCTCGCTAACTAGATTGCAAGTATCATGTCTTTTCGACAAGGCATTCGCTCCAACTCGTTAACGACCAGCGTGCGTGGCGTGGCGTGCTACACGAAGTCATGCTCGGAATTCAATGTCCTGCTAGGGCTTGAGAAATTGCTAATCAGCCAGATGTTGACTGGCCGTCGACCGCCTCGATCCGACGGCCCAAAACAGACGCACGCACGGCCGACACGTACGCCGGCGTTGGGACGGGACGGGACGGACGGGACGGACGCACGCGAGGCGAGATCGAGCGGTTGCTCCGCTACTGTGGCGGATGCTGCTCCGGCCAATGGGCGCGCGGCAGCTAGCGTGCGTGCGCCCGGCCGGCGTCTGGCCAAGCCCGTCGGCGTTCGCTGCGTAGCGACGGCCCAGCTAACCGTCGGCGCGTGCGTGCGTACGCACTACGCGCTCCTCCACTCACGACGCGTCGCGCTGTGCTCCGAGCCAAAAAGCTCGCTGTAGCTAGGATACAGCAGCCTGCTCTGCTCTGCTCTCCTGGCAAAACTTGCTGATGTCAGTTGGAAGGACGGGAAGGGGATGGGAAGCTTCCAAACTTGCCGCCTCGTCTCGCGGGCTCGCAGCGCATCCTCGCATCATTTCGTTGGTTCTTTCTTTCTTTCTTTCTTTGTGTTTTCAGCGAGCAGAAAGGGAAAAGAAAATCGCCTGCGATTGATTGGAGCTCCATGATTGGATCATCTGCCCCCAGACGGCCCACAGGCCCCACACCGAGAGAGAGAGAGAGGTGGCGTCGTTGTTGTGAAGCATATGATTCGCGAGGGTAATTTCAACGCAGTGTTGACCATGCTCTTGACAAGAACAGAGAGGCAGAGGCGAGGAGACCGACAGGGACGCGACGCCCAAACCAACCGCGCCGCATTGCCTGACAAAACGGCAAAAAGGCCAGCAAAAAACGATTAGACGAGGGGGGGGTTGGTGAGCTCACCGTCGCCTCTTCTCCGGCTTCCCGTCGGCGGCCGGATGCAAAAGAAGCCTTCCTAGCTACTCCAGTATAAATTAGGCAATCCTTAATTGCGTGCTAACTATGAGATAAGAGAAATTTTACGGTGCATTATACTAGTAGTGTATGATGGACGGTAGAAATCAGATCTAACCATTGATTTATTGAGAGCATATACTAGTAGTCTGCTATCAGAATAAGTATAAATAAATATTAGCTAATCTAATTCATTAGGTCGAAAAGAATGAATGGTCTATATTAAATTTAAAATTTGGTGTACCCTAGTAGAACACAATAATAAAAAGTGCTTGCGTGGGCCCAACACAGTTTTATGGCCTGCCGGATTACGATGATAATGCATCATCTTTTAGCTGTAACGTGATCTCTACGAAGGTCGGTAGTAGTACTAGCTAATTTCAGTGTGCTGTGTACAAGCATGTTTCTACTGCTGATGCGTGCCAATTATTCAGTCGCTTTTTTACACGATTCACAATCCGTACGTACGTGCAGGAAAAGAATTGCTAATGTACGTTTGTTGTAGAGATTGATCATATAAGATATGTTAGTTAGGACGTTCGTCTTAGCGTGCGGCCACAGTGCTACTCAAGCCAGCATGGCTGAACTGCACAAGCACTTTATGCATATATCCAGCAGAGACGAATCAATTAATCGTCCTTGCCACTGTTGATGATTAACCGGTTATTACTTGCTAGTGACCACTGTTGTGTGCAGTGGCGAACGCAAGGAAGCGCAGCAGTACTGAATATATTTCCTCGTTTTTTCTCATGCATATGTCCACTGGTTGTGTGGTATGACTTGCCCATACAAGATGTGGAAAGATTATGATGTTCTACCATGGTGTGAATCTAATCCTGTTTAATAGAACTCTAGATCTGAGCTCTATCTAAATCTTTAAAAGGTGGTGAATCACAGTTTCCTTTTGAAACATGGGCATGTGAATCACAAGTCATCATCATTCAACTCCCAGTGCTTTCTACTACAAGTACTGTGTCTGCAAATAAAGACCTCAAAAATGTGTACAATATACCACCGGTTACCGGTATATTTTTCTTATGCCGTCTAATCACTACACTGTCTTCCTGCAGTGACTTGCCATTGTTTACATCAACATCTTCCCAATATTCCATGACAAGAATCTTCACATCCTGGTTGGAGAAACTGTCATGGTAAATGGCCATTTTGTACTTCGAACCACAGAATATCTGCAAGTGCTAGAGACCGCATAATGTGCAAAGCAAGCCGTTAACTATATACTCCCTCCGATCACAAATAGTCATCATTTTGAACACATCTTCAAAATACAGTTTTGATCACTAATTTCTATTATAATATATTTATAAAACTTAATAAAATTCTAATATTATGAAAGTATTTTTCAAGATAAATATACACATATGATTTTCATGTATACAATTTAAATACTTAAAAGACATTGGTAGTCAAAGTTTTGAAAGTTTGACGTATATATGTTCAAAATAACAGCTCTTTGCTACCGGTTTTACGTAGCTATATTCACTGCTGTCTCGGTATAGTGATTGGTCACTGTTTGTTCACATCAACATCTTCTCCATTTCTCTGACAAAAATCTTCACATCTCTGTTGGAGCCATGGTCAATGTAAAATCTAGAGCAAGAAAACTGCGGGTGCCTGATACGGCTAAATCATGAGGGTAAGTCAGACAGACAGTTCATATGACCCCATGATTAACAAAAGAAAGAAAAGAAGAGTTAAACTAAGCAAAACAGGCCAATAATACACACTCGCACCTTCCGGAAATGATTTCCTGGCTTGTTTCTAGTACGGCTGAAGATATCACCAGCAATGCCGCTACTACATGACACTGCACACCACTCCCCTGTGACTGCATGCAGATGCTACAACCCTGCCTGCCCTTATTACAGATGTTCATACCCGGCCTTTGGGCCCCACATGTGTAAGGGGACTCCCCAGCTACCCACCCCACTGGTGTGCATCCCAATGCAAATGCAGTGAACCAGATAGATGCCAACAGGAAGATCGTGACGATGCAGTTGAGAAGATCAAGCAAGCATGGAGATACACTTCCGGTGAAGAAGAGAGCAGGAAAGCAGCAGTGCAGCATTTGCACACCGATTAACTAGCCTAGCTAATCGCTGGCTCGCTGCGGCAAACAGAAAGGGCCTTGCTTGGAGTCGAGGGATTTCGGCGGGATTCTAGAGAAGGTGCTCTGTTTCCTGCAAAATTCCCATGCTTTGAGCAGGCTCAGGGACGGATTCAAGTGTACTGACTAGAAATGGTAATCGGGTGCGGTGGGCATAGGCAGTGCTCGTCTATATCTATGCCCGCCAATCAAAATCTCTTCTTGGGTATACCCATAAAGTAGTGGTGGACGAATAATCTAGCTTATATCCATTGTCCACGGGTATCTTATACCTACGGGCATATCTGTTTACCAGCAACTATCAACAACCTTTCAACCAAATAGGTACTAGAAGCTAATCAGCTATAGTACGGAAACAATCCTTTTGATGAAATTGTAGGAACTGGCTACATTCTGTAGATTGAAGAATGATTATCAATTATTTAAAATTTTAAATGCACATAGAAATAAGAATTAAAATAACACATGTAGACAAAAGGATGCATGAATGCTTAAGTTCAACAATTAAAATAAAAATAATTTATCGGTTATCACACATGCTCAAGTTCAACAATTCATCGATCATCACACACATCAAAAATGCTCATCACAGCATTACCAATCATAAATTGCTAATATGAGTACCGCAAATTGGGGATCAGAAGGCCAACTAGGCACCTATTGTAGCCCACATTTAGTAGAAGATGGCGGGTAATCGAACCTCTCCTATGCTCATACCCGTTTGCCCATCAAACAAAGTTTGGCCCTATAAACATGATCACGGGCAACAAAAGAGGAATATGCCCACCTCTATTAGGATTTTTATCCGTAGATAATCAAATAAGCGGGTAAGATTGCCACGTGTAGTACTGACTGGGGTTATGTGATCCTGACAAAACTATGCACAGTTTATGGTACCACTATGTATACAAGTGGTTACTCTATAAGTTCAGGTGAGGTTACTACGTGATGACCCTAATGATCCCAATGACTGGTTTATTTAATCCACCCTGAGCAGGCTGGAAAACCCTTGTTTTCATACCCTAATCACTCTTCTTGATTCTTCTCGTTGTTAATTGGGAAGATGACTTAAACAAACAAAATGATGTGATTAATTTAGTTGAATGGAATGAACCACCCATAATTAAGAGTGCCATTACCGGCACCAACCAGGCAGTAGTATACATTACATCACATACTTTAGGGGTGGGCGCAACAAAAAGAAGATTTGCCAGGTTGCAAGATATGGAGAACTGCATGTTACATCAACACAAGCGAGCAAGCCAACCCCAGCCATGGAATGGAGCCATGGACAACAGAATCAATCAATTCAATACACACATGATATGATCTCCAAAAAAAAAAGAGAATAAAATATGAGGAACAAATACTGTCACAACAACAAAAATTAAGAGGAGCCAATGCCAATTAGAGAAGCGAACAAGCTAGGGTTCCCCATCACCTTGGTGTCCCATGGCCCACACATCCCATGGCCATGGACCAGTGTACTGAGACACTTGAGCTACTACTACTGCTTCTAAGTCTACTAAGCTAGTATACACATGACTATTAGTGAGTAGTGACCCAGTGAGTCGAGTGAGTCATGGACTTTGCACAGCACATCTCCATCCATCCTGAGATTCCTGACCATCCATGGCAGTAGTATGGTACAATTGCAATTGCCATTCAATTCATCATCTCCTCGTCACCAGCGTCTCGATGTGTCCTCTTCTGTTCTGCCATTACACTAGCCACATAGGATTGAAGAAACTGAAGCGCGCGCAAACACACACTATATATATGTGTGTGTGTGTGTCTGAAGATTCCGAAGAGTAGAGTGTTGTGTGCACATATCATGAGTAGCTTAATTAGGTAGCCTAGATTCGCATAGTGAAAGGTACAGGGCAAGAGTACAAGCAAGCTAGCTAAGCCTAGGGTCCCGGAAACTTATGCCACTGCACAGCTCACCATTGGCTGGTTCCTTGTATACGTACATGCCTACATACGAACAAGATACAACGTTACAACAAGGCCATGCCATATGTGTGTATAGATAGATGTACAGCATTACATCATCTACCTTGTGTACCATCCGATTCTCGTCTCGTCGTTTCCAATCCTTCATAGGGTTTGGTAATCGATCCCAATTGAAATGTGGACAATCTACGAGTCAATTTCGCCTAATTTCCGCTTTCTGATTGTTGAACAAGTACAAATCTTGGAGTAGGTAGCTAGAGAGGCACCGCACTGCAAATGCACCCCAACGCAATGGAATTCTGAAGGCCAGATTCTTCCGTGATTCTTGCTAGATAGTAGTACCATAGTTCATAGGTCAGGCAGAAGCTGCTGCATTTCTGATGCAATGATCAGTGGCTGTTGCTGCTGTTATAGTTGGTTTAGTCACGCATTGTCTAAGGAGATTTAATGTCCTCACATGCCTTGGTATGAGCTTATTAGTAGTTGGCTTCGGTATGCAACTGTGTGCACGCATAAATGGATGCCCGTTTCTGAATCTGCACGCATAAATGAGAGGTCTATGATTTCATTCAGGTTTGGTAGTGGTCCTCCTGGTGCTAGCTACAGCTGCATCTCAATGCCAGTGCACAGGGATTGGCACGGTTTAACCTGATCTTGTCTAAGACAGTTTGCCAGTAACCGGCCGGTTCCCCCAACAACGGGGAAAGTTTATGCAGCCCGTGCCGATCCAACGATGCGCGCTGATTCAGATTCAGAGAATGAGGGCAGTTCATCCTACTGCATTGCTCCTGATTAGCAACCAGGTTCCCTGACAGAGACAATTGTAGAAAACCACTTTGGTACGTTTCCCGGCAGTGGTAATGTCAAAGCATTCCGTTACCTGCTTATGAAAGAGGCCAGATATTAAACAGTCAGGTCTGCACATTTCAGGAGTATCTTCCAGTATCTGTGGCTGCAGATGTAACCAGATCCATATTCAGAGAAGCGCAGAGACATGGATTTATCGGACGGGAAGAATACAAGAACAACTGAAGATGGCTGAATACAAATCAATTCTAGGATTGTTCTAAAGTCTACAGTGTGCAGCTTATGCCATAATTAGAATAATCTGACAAGCAACCACAAAGGAGAACAGGGACGAACTGAATACTAAGCAGAAGCAGCAGTGCGAGCATCTCTATCTTCTTATACATGTTTAGCTAACCGAAATCTAAGTTTAGTCCTACAGCATTCAAAGGGTTAGATATCTCAAAACCATTCCTTTTCCTGTACACACACATACAGATCAGCATTTACGCGCATCTCCGCCACAGCAGCAGCACTTGAAGCAGCTCCTACAGCTGCAAGAGAGGCAGGTTGTGCACTTGAATAGACGGAATGTGAAGCAATTCCTCAGTGCATAGCAGCAGCTGCAGCTGAAATTGCAGCTGGGCAAGTCGGTTTGCAGATTCAGATATGGCAGCAACAGTTAGTGGTGAAGGTGGTAGTTGTTGTGGTGTCCACTCGGTGGACCTTCTTTGCCGGTTGGAAGGACTGTCGAATCTTCTTGAGCCTTGTTTTGGTTGTGATACTTTCCATTTCACGGATGAACTTGGAGAGGTGGCGGATGAAATCGGGGTACAGCTCCAGATTGCAGTGACCTCCCCCTTTGATCCATAGTGGTTCGTAAGGCTCCCTTGCCAGTTTCCACAGCTCATTACCATGCGACCAATTCACAACATCGTCA
Source organism: Guadua angustifolia (assembly GCA_036346375.1). Taxonomy (NCBI): domain Eukaryota; kingdom Viridiplantae; phylum Streptophyta; class Magnoliopsida; order Poales; family Poaceae; genus Guadua; species Guadua angustifolia. The sequence goes on from CM070514.1 coordinate 47,689,901, forward strand.
TCAGTTCCCTGCAAACATCAATTGGTATAATTAAGACACCATTTCTACACACATGAAGTTGGTGCACAGGAAATTCAGACTTCAATAGCTAGGAGAAAGAAAGTATGGACAAAACAAATCAATAGATCAAATAAATGCCTAATCATAAACAGATAGCTGTTTAGAGAAGTGTCACTGTGTTAGCCTACATCAAGACTGCATCTACAATGAATGCCGTTCACGATTGCTCATTGACCTTGATGTTGAATCGGGTAAATAAGTGTTGGCATGGTGACAATGTAAAGGTTGACCGGGAAAGACCATGTGAAGGTGTTTAGAGAAGTGTCACTGTGTTAGCCTACATCAAGACTGCATCTACAATGAATGCCGTTCACGAATGCTCATTGACCTTGATGTTGAATCGGGTAAATAAGTGTTGGCGTGGTGACAATGTAAAGGTTGACCGGGAAAGACCATGTGAAGGTCTAGCCATATTTGTGATGAGTAATTAACTATTTTTTGAGTTTGTGATGCTTAGGTTTGGGTTTGATTTGAATTGGTTTTGAGCAATTTGAAATGATGTGAGCTGTCCAGAACCAGTGGTCAGGTCTTGACTTGCCTTAGCCTTCAGTTGTTTTGGCTGTAAGTGGTCGGGACTGGTTGTAAACTAGTCGGGGCGAATTGTGTATCATTTTGACTATGTGTTGATTTGATTGTATATGTTGTTGGACATTGCTATGTGATGCGTTTGCTTGTCGGTGATGGTTGCAAGATTTCAGAGCTAGGTCATGATGAGGCGGAGAAGATCAGGACTAGGTTAGGAGATTTGAGGTCTAGACGGTCAAGGTGGCACCGAAGATGACTAAGGCCGGGGAGTAGCTGCAAGCCGAGAAGACAAGTGGATGGTGCAGAAGCTAACTTAAACCCTACTCAAGAAAAGGAGGATTGTTGGATCAAAGGCGGGTGTAGCAGCGGTTAAGTTAGTATTGTTGTGTCAAAATCCATTATGTTGTTGGGTTTTGGGTTAGTCCATGTATGAGTGAGTTAATCCCCAACCCTTGATGAGGTTCTTTATGGGAGAAAGAAGTCATCTGAGGGTGAAAATTACTCTGGTTAGGCTATAAATAGAAAGGTAGAGGGATGTCTCTACCCAAAGGTTGTGAAAAGGGTTTTAGGGTTTGTGACAAGGGTTTTGGTTTTCTTATGCTTTCTTGAGCTTTGCCCATCTGGTTGTGAGGTTTTGTAACCATCCCTATTATGAAGCAGTAAAAATCATTTTTATGCTCAAGTTCATGCTCATTTGGTTGCCCTTCCCTCTTGAGTTTTGATCTCTCGGTGATTTCTTCCTCTCCTGTTCTTGTTGCCAAGGATGAATGATTCTTAGATGAACCTTCTATGGGTCATATCCCAGTCATCTAGGCTAGCTGCAGCTCCCTCTTCTATTTTCTTGCAAGAAACCAGTCTTTTTGTTGGAGAAGAGAAAGATCTTTGGTAGATCGTGTTCTTATTAGTTTGAGGACTAGTTTTTTATGGTTCTTACTTGTTGTGACATGTGGGAGACCATCTAGGGTCATCTTAATCATCAACCCCACGAGCAAACTTAGGGTGAAGTTTTTGGTTTTTACCTTGTTTTGGTGCAACCTTCTTTAGGTTGGAAAAAAGTCAGAACTTTGACATTAATCTCTGTGATTGAAGGTTAGAATATGTTCTTGACTTCCTTGGGAAGGTGCATGCAAAGTTTCACAGGTTTTGGATTAGCCGATCAAAAGTTACATCAGTTCTTGGGTTTTGAGATCGTGCTGATTACACTATTCACCAAAAAAACTTTTCATCCTGAGACTATTCATGATGAGTACTGTTCACCTGACTGGTCTTTTTGCCGGACCTACTGTTCACGGTGGGGTGCTGTTCGTGCCGGCCAGCACTTGCTTTTTACTGGACATAGGCGTCGTCCACCCCCGCAGCTTACTGTTCATTGGGTTATTGCTCAACGCCCGGTGTGTGTTTTTACTGTTCGTTAGTTCATTCAAACAGGAGTAGTTTACTGTTCATCAGCTACTGTTTGCCCGCCCAATGAAGTTTGCTGTTCATTGTTACTGTCCATCAATCAGCTGCTGGGTTTACTGTTCATATATCCAAATCATTCAATCTGCTCTTTTAGCCAGAGAAGTGGTTTAAATTTTGAGGAGAAAATTTATTTAGCTTCTATTCACCTCCCCTCTAGTCGCCTCTTCAATCCTTCAGACCACAAGAAGCAAACTTGATAATTTCCACTGTATTAGTAATTTGAGATTGCAAGCAAGATTAAAGTACAAAAAGTAAGTCTCCAAGAATGTAAATCCGCAAAAATAAACCTCCATTTTTCATTAATCCTCTTCTCTAAACTCCATGTCTCACATTACTACATGGTATCGCAACCAAATCCTTAATCATGTCATTTTATTTTCTCGCTGTCGCCATTTACCTTTGTGTTTCATTTACCCTGCCGTGATACAGTTGCCATCATCAGTACAGCCCCAGTTGACCGAGCTGTATGGCCAACTGCCCACTCCAGATACAACTAAAAGTCCGGACCTATTCTGAGGCAACCGCTTGACAGTAGCTATTGGAACTTTAATTTGAAGACATGACTGCAGGTAGCACATTCAATAGAATTTAACAAGAAGGATAGCTTTTCAATATTACAACCCTTCTGAGACAGCAAACTAGGTATTTTGAGCTAGTTGTGTGGACTCAGCGCAATAATCTGAAAATAAAAGGAATGGAAGGTTATGTGAGAGGGAGAGTGACTCCAATTGACAGCTCATCTATATGACATGGTTGACCAAATCTATCTCTGTTGATCGTATAAATGGTTAAGGCAATTGAAAAGGCCCCATGGTACGAAAATCTGGTGTTAATGAGAGGTCCCGGCTGGGAGCATGATGTTGAATCATTTCTGAGGATGTCTGACTCATGACCAACTCATGCTCACACCTCCCAATTTTATTGAAGCTATGAGTTAGTAAGACAGGTTCCGGCCAAATTATGACCGGCAGTCTTGAGTCATAGTTTTCTTATAAAAACTTGGAAACTGGGCAGTTACTGGTAAACTGGTAGTGTTTCGGAACTATGACATTTCTAGTTTTGGATCCTGCTAAGGGGATGTACTTCCACCCACAACTACAGTAATAACTTAAGGGAATTGCTAAGTGATACTCGAGTGTTTTTTTTTATTTCTGAGCACTCAATTGTTGCTCGTGTTGGAAAAAATGTTGCAACGCGTTGGAAAAAAATATTGCAAGCATTGAACAAAAATGTTGCAAGAGGTTTCCAAATTTCAGATGTTGCAAGCGTTGAACAAAAATGTTGCAAGAAGCTTCCGACTTTCAGACGCGTTGCAACATTTTTTTCTACATGTGTAATATTTTTTTCCAATACATGCAACATCCGAAAATTTGAGTGTTTTTATTGGAAAAAACACCTGAGTGATTCCTAGACACTCCCATAACTTAATTGGATTGAAGATTTGGTTAGACCTATGCAAATTTTGGGCCAGAAAAAGCCTGACCTTTTGGGCCTAGTCCTGCCCAGCACAGCCTGCCTTGCATGGCTACAAATTGGTTGGCTTCACCCAGACCCAGAGTAGTGAAAGTCAAGTAAGGCAAAGGCCTGCCAATGCCTGACTTTTGGGCCTAGTCCTGCTCAGCGCAGCCTGCCTTACATATCTGCAGATTTGGCTGACCTCAGCCAGGCCCAGAATAGTGAAAGTCAAGCCAGGTAAGGCCCGCCAAGCTGCCAATCAGCCAATGCCCATTTTTTTCTTTGTAGAGCAGGCTGAATCAATCCAAATCAGCTCCTACGGGAGCAAGGGAGAGCTTACCACATGTACTCAACATGCACAGCATGACGCTATCAGAGCTGTCAATGACATATCCCAGCTCATCAGAGGTGCTAGTGTTCAACGGCCATTCTAGTGATTTCTATTCCTATCCAATGCATTAGTCCATCAATGCTAGTTTGGTTTTAATAGAAACACAGGGGGAATAATCTTGGAACTAGAAACAGGGATAGTAAGTTGTTGTACTGGGAATACCAGAGGAGTTCAATGGAGAGTGTTAAGGATAGAAGATATTATCTTATAAAGACTCTCCATATATAGGTTTTTCTTATATGAGTTTTCTTTGTATAGGTATTGTCTTATATAGGCTTTCCTTTTGTACCCGATTATACATCTATATATTATGGCCTATTGGCCTCATATTGAATACAAGTGCTATTCATAACATAGTATCAGAGTAAGGTTTATGGTTAGGGTTTACCGGCATTGCACTTGCGCTATCCTAGCACCACCTACATACTTCCACTGTTGTTGTCCCTGGGAGGAGCCATCTCCACTCCTAGGGGCAGCCACCTCGGTTGCCTGTGGCTGCCGCTCGTCCTCCTCCTTCGGTAGGGATCAATGACCTCCGCTCCGGCCGCCTCCTTAGCCAGCCACGGCCTCGGTAGCCTACGGCCGGTCTGCCTGAGCCTTTGGTCTTCATCGCGCGTCGTCGCTCTCCTCAGCGACGCCGTCCCCGGCCGCTTGCGATGCCTTCTTGGCGCGCTTCTTCCTCCGATGGCCTCACGCTCGTCGTTCGTGCCAGCCTCCGTCTTACCCCGCGCGGATCCGTCGCCCCCTAATCCACCTCCGGCTGATTCGGCCGTTTGCCCGAGCTCCACCTCCGTCCACGACGTGGCTCGTGGCCGCCTCCCGCATTGATCGGCTGCCTTCTGAGCCGTCGGCCACCTCCGCACCAGCCTCTGGCTACTTGCTACCGATCTCACAATTGGATTGAATCTGGTTTTGGGTCCCTCCGGCTTTAGAGTGGCTCTAGTTTTCTATCCAGATTTTCGGCTCCGCCTCTTTAGCTCCGGCTGCAGATTGATTTCAATTAACTCTAGCTTTTTGGCTCTTCTGATCTCTTCCGCTCTTTGGTTCCGACTCTAGGTTCAACTCTTGCTCTTCGGCTTCGGCTTTTTGGCTTTCAGTCGGCTCGACTCTTCGGCATCTTGGCTTGCTAGCTCATTATTTTGGTTCTCCTCGCTGTGCTGCTGCAAGTATCTACTGCTAGTGCTCCTAGTTTTGCTTTCGTTGCGCCCAACCAAGTCCTTAGCATCTTGGTTCTTTCGTCGGCTCAGCTCATTCCATCGACTCCGATTTCCCACTCATTACCTCGGCTCAACTCATTTTACCGGCTTTCTTCCATTGGTTTCGACTCATTATGCCAACCGATTTCATCTCAGCTCGTTCTGTTGGCTTTGTCGGCTTGATTTTTCAAGAGTTAGATGTTACGACAACCATTTCAAGACCAGGACTTTGGATTTTCCCTATTTTAGTGTCCACCCTTCCAAATTTAATGTTATCGCAAACGCAATGCATATGTAGGGGAGTGTTAAGGATATAGATATTTTCTTATATAGATTATAGACTCTCTATATATAGGTTTTCCTTATGTAAGTTTTCCTTGTATAGGTATTGCCTTATATAGGCTTTCCTTTTGTACTCGTTTGTACATCTATATATTATGGCCTACTGGCTTCATATTGAATACAAGTGCTATTCATAACAGAGAGAAGGTGATAAAAAAGATTCTACAGATCAAATGTATCTCATTCTAGGAAGTAGCAGTGAACAAACACCAAATAGCACAAGTTGGATGATTACACAGTAAACCAAAGGTTTTATGCAGAAGTAAAAAGAAGTGTGGAAGTGGTGTCTTAACTAAAGAAGGGTTCTCTTCTAAAAAGTGTATTTCTTTCCTAAATTTCTCTTGTTCCTCACCTTAATAGTTCTACAGTACCTATCTATCTAAATGTAACACCTTTTCTATGGTGATGAGCTAGATGGTCATGACATGAATACATGATCCACCAGTTACTAGGAATTTCTCCGAGACTGGCAACAAACAGTAGCAATGGAAACAACAGCACCACCAAAGATGCACAAGCAGTTAAATGTTCCAAGAGATTGAATGTAGAAAATCAGAAGATGCAGGTCAATTGGAATCTTATAACCAATTGTCCAAGAAGACAGCAAGTATATAGATAAAAGGGCTTCATATTTTATTAATAAAAAACACTTACATGAATAACGAGCACTGGGCATTTCACCTTCTTGATTTTATTGACATTCTGCAGAGACATGTCAACTAGACATTAGTAAAAGCTACACCTAAAGGCACAAAAGGTACAGATTGAAATAAGATAATCAACTCAAGATATTTACTTTGTAAATGTCAAAGCAGAAAGTAAAGTTCACATGGCAAACAACACGAAGGCCTGACAGTATAGCACTGTGGAGAACCACACCACGCAATCTTGGCAAACGGGAAGCTAAATGCAGTGTTGGCCCACTGCCAACAGATTGTCCATACAAGATAAGGTCTTCCTGGCTGATTCCATACTCGGTTTCTAAGCACTGGTAAACTGCTTCAATGTCTGCATATGTATTCTCTTCACTTGGCTGCACTTCAAATAACAAACATAAGATTTGTTCCTCAAAAAATGCATTTCTTCAGAAAGAAATATGGACATACACATGATCAGTACAGATATCAGTGAAGTGGCAGCAATTCAAAGTCAACGTGCCATCTGATTAAGCTCAAATGAGCATATATCAGGCAAGTAGACATTACTATTTAATACCCAGTAGGCAAAACTGAAATTTCAAACACAATCATGTGTAACATTTTCTAAGGCAGGAATTCTTGGCGTACTGAATGCTGGGATTCTCAAAATAGCCAACAGAAACTATCAAAATAACATGAACCCCATTTGCGAAATTTCAGGAATGAAGTAGCATTAACATGAACTTGAGTCTTGAGGACATGTACAGATGGTTCATATAGGTTTTTTATCTCTCGTGCAGGACAAATGTAAAAAGGCAGCACCGAAATATTATTTGTCCTGAAAGTTTATAATGGCATGCATGGCTGAAAACAAAAGTTGTAGGATTTAATAATAAGTTAAAAACATGGTGATGATTGCTATCTCAGAACAACTTTTTCAAGATGAATTGGCCATGCTGTGCATGAAATGTGTTAGACAGTATCCTAGTTGCTTTATATAAGAGATCACTAGTTGTCTTACATAGAGATTGTTAGCCTTGTATAGATATTGCCTTATATAGGCTTTCCTTCTATATCATCATGTACATGTATATATACTGGTCCATTGGCCTCATATTCAATACAAGTGCTATTCATAACATGGTATCAGAGCTAATTTAGGTTTACCTTTTTTTGGCGTTGCACTTGTGCCGTTCGTTTCTTCTTCGAGGGCTCTTCTAACGCCAGTCAGCTCTTTGTCGTCGATCTCGTTTGCGTGTCTTGCTAGCCACCAACTGGATCTGCTCCCTACGCGGTTTCTCGTCGCCGCCCAACGTTGTACGTCACCTCCATTGGCCACCTCGGTCGACACCAGCTGATGACGACCGGCGAGCCTAACGCCGCTCTCTTTGTCACCCAGCTGAACACTTGAGCATTCGCCGTCGCCTGTCTCTGTTCGGCATATGGCTGCCCGTGTCCAGCTCCTCGGTTTTCCGATCGGAATTGAGATCGGATTTGAGCTGGTTTTAAGTCTCGAAGGGTAAAAAAATGTCATCATCTTCTAGTTCTTCTTCGGGGATTGTTTCTGTTCATCGCTACTCGGTTATCTTCGATGGTCTCAATTATCGAGACTTGGTTCTTCATATGCACCTTCACATGTGTGGTCAGTGTCTTTAGGAGTTTCTTACCAGCGAGCTATCTTGTCCGCCTCGTCCTGCTCACCATGCCATGTCTGTTATTCCCAAGGAGGCCGATGCTGCTGCTAAACAGAACGCGTCTGATGACTATGCTGATGTTGTGGAGTTTTTTCAGACTCAGTTTACTGCATACAAGAAATGGATTGACGAAGAAGCTTGTGCCTCCGCTATTTTGGTTGCTAGCATAGAGGTGCATCTTATTGGTGATATTGTCACTTTGTCTTTGACACAGTTGATGTGGACGCATTTTCGTGACCACTATGAGCCTACTGGCGATTCTTTGTATCTTACTGTTGTGTGACAGAAGCAGTTGTTGCAGCAAGGTGATTCTACCGTGGATGAGTTCTATGCGTAGCTGTCCTCGGTGTGGTGTCAGCTTGATTCTCTGGGACCGGAGGTTTGCCGCACTTGCCAGTGTTGTCAACATTAGCACTCTCGTTTGGAGCTTCATCGTATCTATGACTCCTGACACATCTTTGGGCTGAAATTGAGTAGATTCGTGCCTAACTGCTTGCTCGCCACCTTCGTGTGGCCCTGTTGGAGGCCCTTAAAGCTATTCGTATTGAGGAGGCTCGCCTTCATGGTGCAGGTCTGCTAGTGTCTCCTTCAGTCTTGGCGGTGCCCTGTACTACTCCGTCAGTAGCGCTTACTCCAGTTTTGCTTACTGGGGGTAGAGGCCTTCGCTGCAACTACTGTGACAAGAATGGACATGTGGAGCAGTTTTGTTACCGAAAAAAGAAGGATCTTGCTCGTCGAGGTGGACGCTGGACTCTTGGGCATCCCTCCTTAGCGGGCCTCTATTGGTTCTGACACCACTCAGGAGATTCTCACGTTGTTACGTTGCATGGCTGCTTCTGCACCGACAGGTTCTGCCAGTTATACAAGTCAATCTTCTAGTGAGAAATCACCTTCTACATCCTCTTCAGGTATCTTACCATGGATTCTTGACTAGTGGCTCCTTTCATATGACCTTTGATCTCATGAGTCTTCATTCCATTAGTCCTCTTGCTGCTTTTTACCATTATCCAGACTGCAAATGGGACCTCTCTTTTTGTTGCAGGACGAGGCACTCTTTTGTCTTCCACTTTTCATGTTCCAACTATTTCTCATGTTCCCAAACTGACCATGCAGCTCATATCTATTGACCAGCTCACTAATCATGGCTTTTATGTTATCCTTGATTCTGACTCTTGTTGTATTCAGGATCGTTGCACGGGGTCTCTGGTTGGGACAGGACCTCGTCGTCGTGACTCTCAGCGTCTTTGGGAGCTTGACTGGCTTTATCTTCCTTCCTGTCATTGCCAGTCTCTCCGTTTCCTCCACCGCTTCAACCTTCGTTGCATCTTCTACTAGATCCTTTGTTCAGTGGCATCACTGTTTGGGACATCTTTGTGATTCACGTCGATCTTCTTTAGTTTAGCGTGGCCTTTTAAGATCTGTATCTGGTGATACCTCTTTAAATTGCGTGGGTTGTAAGTTTGGTAAGCAAATATCACTCCCCTATCCTTCCAGTGAGTCTATGTCCCACGTCCTGAACTTGTTCATTCTGATGTTTAGGGTCCAACTCCTTTTGTTTCAAAAGGGGGTAATAAATATTATATTCTTTTTATAGATGATTTTTCTCGTCACACCTCGATATATTTTGTCTTCTCGTAGCGAAACTTTATCCATCTATAAGAAATTTGCCACTATGATCCGTACTCAGTTTGATTCTTTTATTCGAGCTCTTCGTGCTGACTCGGCAGGGGAGTATTTATCAGAAGCCCTTCGTACTTTTTTTTCTAAGCAAGGCACTCTTTCTCAATTTTTCTGTCCTGGTGCCCATGCTCAGAATGTTGTGGCTGAGCAGAAGTATCGTCATCTCCTTGAGACAGCTCGTGCTCTTTTACTTGCCCCCACTGTTCCACCTCATTTCTGGGCTGAGACTGTTTCCACTGCCACATACTTGATTAATATTCAGCCTTCTCTATTCTTCATGAAGAATCTCTAGTGGGATTCCAGTGGAGTTTCTTTATGGCATGCCTTCTGATTATTCTAATCTTTGCCTCTTTGGGTGTGTATGTGTGTGTACTATGTCCTCCTTGCACCTCATGAACGCACCAAGCTGACCGCTCAGTCTATTGAGTGTATTTTTTCTGGGCTATGTGTTGAACATAAGGGGCATCGCTGTTGGGATCCTGTTGGCCGACGGATGCGGGTCTCTCGGTATGTTTCTTTTGATGAGTCTTGTCCCTTCAACCCTCATCCTTTTTCCACTTTAGCATCTCTTGTCGAGCCACTTTCTTTCCTGACTTTTCCTGATACTCCAGTTGCCACTTTTCTTCTTTGCGGTTGGCGTCTCCTTCGCCAACCTCTCCACAAGAGTCTTCACCTCCGGTGCCTCCTCTAGACGTTTCTTCTGACATTGTTCCTTCTTATCCTCTATACTACACTCGTCGTCCACGAGTTGAAGATTCTTTTAATGTGCCATCTTCTCCTGCCAAGTCACCTTCTTCAGTGCTCCCACCTCGCTACGCTCTTCGTGATCGTCAGTCTATTCGGCCTCCTGAGCTAATGCAGTTCTTGCTAAGCCGACTTCGTACTGCAATGCTATTATTCATTAGGAATGGCAGTATGCGACGGCAGAGGAGTTTGCTGCCCTTGAGCGCACTGGCACGTGGGATCTTATGCCCCTTCCTCCACATGTCCATCCCATTACATGTAAGTGGGTCTATAAGATTCAGACTCGTTCTGATAGTTCTCTTGAGCGCTATAAGGCTTGTCTTGTGGCACATGGTTTTTAGCAGGAGCATGGTCGTGATTAGGATGAGACTTTTGCTCATGTGGCTCACATGACCACTGTTCGCACTGTTCTTGGTGTGGCTTCTACTCGTGTGTGGTCTATCTCTCAGTTTGATGTCAAGAATGTGTTCTTTTAATGATAAGCTACGTGAGGTCTTTATGCAGCCACCACTAGGGCATTCTGTTCAAGAGGGCATGGTTTGTCGGCTTCATCGCTCTCTTTATGGGCTCAAGCAAGCCCCTTGTATCTGGTTTGAGCGTTTTTCTTCTGTGGTCATTACTGCTAGCTTTTTTGCTAGTGCTTATGATCCTACGCTCTTTGTTCACACTTCACCTCGTGGACGAACTCTTCTTCTATATGTTCATGACATGATCAATACTGGAGATGATTTTCAATATATTGCCTATGTGAAGGCATGTCTCAATGAGCAATTTCTCACGTCTGATCTGGGTACTTTTCGCTACTTCCTTGAGATCGAGGTTTCTTCTACACCTAAGGCCTTTTTTCTATCTCAAGAGAAGTATATTCAGGATCTTCTTGATCGTGCTTCTCTCACTGATCAACGCACAACTAAGACTCATATAGACCTCAATGTTCACTTTCGACCTATTAATGGTGAACCTCTTGAGGATCCTACTCACTATCACCATCTTGTTAGGAGTCTTATTTACCTTGATGTCACTCGTTCTAACATTTCATATCCAGTTCATATCTTGCGTCAGTTCGTTTCTGCTCCTACTCAGCTCCAGTATAGTCATCTTCTTCGTGTTCTACGATATCTTCGTGAAACTATCTCTCACCGTCTTTTCTTTCCTTGCTCCAGCTCCTTCCAACTCCAGGCATACTCCGATGCTATCTGGGCTAGTAATCACTCTGATCATTGGTCTTTTTCTGCTTATTGTGTTTTTCTTGGTGGCATTACTTGGAAAACTAAGAAGCAGACAACAATTTCTCATTCGAGTGCTGAGGCTAAGCTACGAGCTATAGCTCTTTTGATAGCAGAGATTACTTGGCTAAGGTGGTTACTTGAGGATTTTGGTATTTCTATTTCTACACCGACTCCTCTTTTATCTAACAGTATATACGTTATTAGCATTGCTCGAAATCTAGTGAATCATGAACTCACCAAGCATATTGGTGTTGATGCTTCATGCGCTCACAAGTACAGGATCAAGTTGTGGCACTTCAGTATGTACCTTAAGAGTTTCAATTGGCAGACTTATTCACGAAGACATAGGCTAGAGCTCAACACAGCTTTTATCTCTCTAAACTCAGTGTTGTTGATCCACCATGAGTTTGAAGAGGGTGTTAGACAGTATCCTAGTTGCCTTGTATAAGAGATTGCTAGCCTTATATAGATATTGCTTTATATAGGCTTTCCTTCTATACCCTCATGTACATGTATATATACTAGTCCATTGGCCTCATGTTCAATACAAGTGCTATCCATAACAATATACACCAGTCAGGCATGGGCCAAACTCTCTTCTGTTATAGATACACACAACGTGTTCTTGGAAAGTGAAACTGAACCACGTTTCTTGAGGTATCTAGCATACATGGATAAAAGATTCTTTCAAATCGATTAGTGCAAACTCCTATGGTTAGGCACATCGCATCATTCCACGTATGCATTAGTCCGGAAAGGCCACTAAAATTTACCCATGATTTAAGCAACCATTCACCAGAGTCTCAACTATACTGTAGTATGTAGATAGTACAATTTAAGAGATTTCACTCATTGTAAATAAGTTACTTACCTTGCCAGAGGATGCTCCATACCCAGAGTAGTCATATCTGCAGTCATAAAATTACAAAGTATATTACATCAGCATGTTCTGCATAGCAAATGTTATATGCACCTCCAGAAGACATTCAAATGGTAACAGAAGGAAAAAATTAAGTACCTCCTGAAAATAAAGACTGACATAGTTGTGATTGACGATTCAAGATTCTCTCAACTTGGACTGATGATTATATATGTAATAATTTATCCAATTGGTACTAAAAAAGGCTGAGGTTTTACCTAGACAGGCATTGACAACAAAGTAGGTCGTATGCTGCCACATCAACCAAATGTACCACTGATATCACACGTCACATTTGGAATAAAAAACGGTGGGACTGAACAAAACATGATAAATCAATAATTCATTATTAAGCCTTAAAATTCCCCTGTCATCCAAAATCCTAGGAGAAAAAACTCGCAAAAAAAGTTGCTCTCCACATGGGCTGGCAAAAAAGCTTGTTAGGACTTGAATCAAAATTACTTCGATTATAGTAGTTAATCGGTTCAAAATCAAAATGAGTCCATTTCATGCGAAAAAAGGTTAATGAGGATTGGCTCGGTAGTGCCTCATTAGCTCAAATTTGAAATAACCACTTAAATGGTAAGTAAAATGATTTTATTTTAAACTATATCAATATCAAAAGAAACTCAATAATAGCTCATTAAGCTCAGTAGCTAGCCCGCATGCCCACCACTCAATTAACTGCAACACCGCTGCTTCCACTCACTACAACCTAAATGAAACCACACACATGGACTAGTATTTTTTCCATTCTTCCTCACTAATTTCACCAAACTAAATAGAGTTTATTCTTTGATAGCCAACAAGCACAGTTCCTCCTGCTCCCTAAAATTCAGAAACTGGAAAGGAAAAACATATCTGGTACAGCATCCTAACTAGAAATGCATTACATTTACACTACACTTCACTAAACAATTAACGAGCACATAGAGCATTTGATCGAAGAACAGAATAAACGGACCACAAAAGAAAATGGAAAATGCAAGATCCTTGAGATGACCAGGAAGCGTAATACAACACTAACCCCATCAGATTGACCTTGAGGTTGACCTTGAGCTGCACAAAGAGATCGTAGAGCTGGCCGAGGTCGGCGGCGTTGCCGTGCGAATAGAGCACAGTGAGGCGGGCGCAGGGGTTCCTCAGGTAGAAGGCCACCACCTTGTTCCCCCTCCTGGTGTCGACGAGCAGCACGTCCATGGCGTTGTCCCGCGGGACGCCGGAGGCCACGAGGCGGCCCGCAGCCTCGTCCTTCTGGACGACGTACGTCGCCGGGTCCGGCGGGAAGAAGGCGAACCTCGCCGCGAGACTGGACACCGAGCACCCCGATAGCATCGGAGGCAGCGCTCAGTCATCGACAGGCGGCGATGCTGCTGCTCATCAGAGGGAACCTCTCCCCTCCTCTCCCACCAGCGCCGCCGCCGCCGCTACAAGAGAATCAATCAAGAACTACCCCTTGCAAGAACAGCACAACGATGAACTGGATCAAAAAAAAATTGGGGTCTCGGGGATCACAAAAGAGATTAACGCAAGAAAAGCGGCGCCTTTTGGTCTTTTCCTCGGCACAAATCGGAGTCAAGGATTAAACTTTGGAGGTAGAAAGGGTCAAAATTTTTGGGGGGAATTTCTCGGAGAAAAAAAATCTAACGGAAGCGCAAAGGTTGGTTCTTGAATCTCAACGGGATCTTTCCAAAAACGGATTCGAGAAAGAGCGGATGCACCTTTTTCTCTTCACCAAAACTCCAAGCTGATACAAAATCAAGAGGAAATCCGCTCTCACTCCCCTGAGTGAGCGAGTGAGTGATTGATTGACAACAAGACCAACAGAACGCCCAAACTCCCAAGGTGGGTGGCGATCAAAACGCCCAGAAAAAGATCTAATCTTCTGTTCTTGGCTGCATCAGGGAGAGGTTTTGGGAGGGTTTAGTGCAGTGTTTAATGGAAAAAGAGCAGCAACGAGAAGAGAAGCAGGAAGAGCAAGCAAGCGCCGGATTGTCCACAGCCAGGCAGCCAGCAACAACACAACACTAGAGCTCACTCATCAGCCACGCTGCCCACTACCATTTTCTGTCATTACTCATGCTGCAGAGATTTAGACAGAGAGATGCTGCTGCTGTTGCTGCTGCTGCTGCTGAGCGAGACTGCGAGAGAGTGCAGCAGTGCGCGCGCGTGTAGAGAGAGCAGCAGATGAAACTGAAACAGGGCAGCAGAAGGCGCAGGGGATCCTCACATTTGCAAAAGATGTTCTTCACATGTTTCTGCAACATTTGTTCGGCCGGTTTTATTTCTCAGCCACACGGATGGACTGGACGATGCGGGCATGCTGCGCTGTCACCGCTGTGGCTGCGCTCAGCAGCTACGGTGCGGAATGTAGCGGCAGTGGCTTGAGGGCCGTCTGATTGTGCGATTGGAGGGCCAAGATCACGCCGAGATGCAAAAAAGAGAATTTTGGATGTTCCTCCGGAGGAGTCCCTCGGTGGTTTATTGGTTAGAGGGTGTTTGATTGGATGCATGAGTCTTAACCTGACTGATGTGATACAAGAAACTAACACTGTTACAGCCAAATTCAATAGGTGCAAATTCACTGTATTGCCCAGACTAAAGGAACGCCCGGATCAACCGTTTCAACTGAGCTAGGCCCCGCTTGCCTCCTACCATGCATGCATGCATGATGACATCATGATATGTCATCATTTGCAATCTATTTTCCATCTATTATTTGATATATCTTTTGATTAGCATCTTTGATCACCGAACCGATTTCACCTATGTGTTCCTGATATTTTTTTGAACAAAACTAGACCCCACTTGCCATATAAATTTCAAAAAATTAAAATTTTGAATTTATTGATTTTCTATTATTTGTTTTAAAATTTTTGTTTTCATTTTAAAATTTATTGATTCACTAGTATTTGTTTTTTAATTTGTATTACCCATCTCTTGAATTTATGTATCTCACTTACATTCATGCGATCAACCAAACAACATCTCTCATGCGATCTGTCCAATCTTATACAACCAACCAAACAACATTGCATTGCATCTACTCAGCTTGGCTCATCCCAGCCTGAGTGAGCTCATATAGTCTGGTTGAGCTCATACGGGCAACCAAACAGACCCTTCATGGTTGACATCACGCAGAGATGAAAAATACATTTTTTAATGTTCTTGTCAATGTTTTTAAAACTGATTTATTACATCTTGGACCGGACGTCAATTCTTACGATAGGGTAACAGGTAACTAAAACCACTTTTAGTCATCGATGGATATAGCGACTTGATGATGAAGATCACACTAGAATAAAATAGGAAAAATACAATGTTTCTTACTAAAAGTCCTATCATGTTTATTGTGAGGAGTTAATTAGACGTTTCTATGAGGTTCAATAATATTTCTTGTTAGAAGTTCAAAGCTAGTTTATCATATCTAGAGATAGGATTTTAATGGACGGTTTTTGTGATTGAATAATATGTAACACATGGAACAGTTCCAATCATTGATAGCTATAGCAATTGGATGGTCAAGATCATGCTCAGATGCAAAAAGAAAAAAAAAGAAAGTTTCGTAAGGAAGAGTCATGTCATGTTTTCTTATTAGTAGTGAATTGGATGGTTGAGAATTGAGATCATGCTAGGATGCAGTTGGTTATCATAGTTGTCCTTCAGGCTATGCAACTGAGAGGCCATAAAATTAATTCTGAAAAATCTACGACAAACCTATCTAACATATAGTTAGTGGAAATCAAATCGTGACCTTTAACCATAAAGACAGGGCTACGATACCAATTGGTAGATGATTGAGATGATACCAAGATGCGAAATTGATTTTTTTTTTCTTGTTGGGAGTCAATATTTCTTATGAGATAATTGAATGGTTGAGATAAAATATGGAATGCCTTTTTGTGGGAAGTCCTACCACTTTTCTTTTGAGTTCTTCAGAGTTGGTTCGTTGTATACAGGATCACAAGATCTTAACGGATGATGTTCGTTCAAGGAATTGCTGCCAATTTAACGGCTACAGTGATTGCACCTACGGCTATGCTTGGAAATGGGGAAAAAAGGTTCATGCCTTAATTTCTTCACTATTGAGTGTAGAAGTATAGATTTAGCTCTCCTTCAGCCCTTTTCTTACATTAGATCTAACAAAAAATAACGCAAGAACTTCCTTGCCATTTGCTACATCTGGCAGATCACCACCTAACCCAGATTAAAGAAGAATATGTTGATGTAAGCTAGCTGTTTATGTGCTTTTGGAATAAAGACAGGCACCTCCTGTTTAACTAAGGTAGTAAGATCACATCAGTTTTGGTAGGGTGTTTTGATTGAGTGGATTAGAGTTTAGGCAACAAAGTTTGTCTTCTTGTCTGTCCTCTCTTCCCATGTAGGAAGTGGCAGCTCTCCCTTTCATTAGTTGCCAAACACTTCTCCTTTCTTGACTTCGTTTGCATGATTTGATCTTATCGTTTCAACATTTGGGAGGGATTCCTGGCTTTCTCCCATGCTTCTAGGTGCCCATACTCTTTTATGGTCTACCTCTAGGCCTCTATATATTGAATTTTTCGTTTTTTCCTAACACTTTTTTTTAAAAAAAATCTAGCCTCAATGGAATAAATTTGAAAAAACGGTTCCCTTCTTGACCGCGGGAGACACAACAGACAATACGTGTCATCTGCTGCGCTCCGATCCTATACCGGTTGGCAAATGGCAAGTGCTGAGCTTCCACTGCTTAGTAGTAGCTTAGTTAGCCACTTAATTAAGTAAAACCACTTAATTAGTTACTTAATTATGAGATTAAATTATTAAAGTGACTAATCAAGGTGATTAGTTGATGAACTTGCCGTGCTCCTTTACGATCACCATCATGCCTTCCGCGATAAAGGAGATGACTATTTTTGCAAATTTATTCATAAGAGGCTAGATTTGAAAAAAAAATTAGGGGCTAGGAAAAAAGAAGTTTTCCATATTTCCATGTGTTCTTGCTGTTGGCAACCTGGATGTTGCTTTTTAGAACTTATTTGTGTTTGTTTTCGTTGTTAGCCAAGTCATCATTTACGAGTGAAGATTATTTTGAGTAGCAAGTTTTTGTCTGAATGAAACAATCTAATTAAACTGTTAAATTAAACAAAACTAGCTATACCATCTAAGAAAATTTAAAATGCTCATCTTTTTTAAAGGTTAAAACAACTGGATTAGTATTAAAAACCAATGGTCTTAGATTCCACGATTCAATCTAAAAAAAGGAAAGTTTTCAAAGAATTCACTAAGAGCATGTACAATAGTTTGTCTATAAGGGTTTCAACTCATTTAAAGACATCACTAGAGACAACATCTCTAATAGTTCGTCTCTGAAATCATTCATCTAACTATTTTATATTATTTTCGTCACATTTTACTCTCGTACACTATCAATATCTACGTTAGCTTGCGTGATAAGATTATCTTTTGCATAATGGACAAGTTCTCTTTTCTACGATTTTACTAATATGGTATAGTTAAGAGAAGCTAAAGTAATACTATTAAAGATGCCTAAGACAATGCAACTATTAAATTATCAAGATTTGTCCTTGCTAATTCGGATTCCTCAGTATTTTTGTCGTTCTTACTACAAAAGACACATGTAAAGTACCCCCCTAGAAAGCTGTTTTGTTTGGACTCTACGCACTCTCTCAGTGGATATTCTGTGCCATTAAGGACACACGGCCACACCAACTTGTAACCTTGTAGTACTTTCTTGCAAATAAAAAAATATCCAAGAAAACCCGGCCATGTCTAAGAGAGAGCGCGATCAGTTACTAATTTACTATCCAACGGCTAATTATTTTCAATTTAAGAGGTGTTTTTATTTTTTTAAAAGTTGTACAAATATTAAAATTTAAATAAAGAATAGCCAATGATTATTTACTATTTCGTTTGCTTAAAATTTATGCCATTTGTGTTGAGAGAGAAAGTGAAGAAGCAGTGCTGCTAATTATTTGTTTTCCCTATTAAATTGAGGTATTCAAATCATAAGTTACTACTAGTTTACCAGCGTACTGTCAACTGGAGTGATATGATGATCTTTTTTATAAAGCAATTTGGCTTCACTTTCCACGGCTTTGACGAGCAGCAAAGCGGCCTTTCATGTTGATTTGAGGTTTTGAACACTCGAGAGTCAAGACATTTTCACATCTCCTTTTGGTGTCTTTCAATTGACCGTTTCCCTTCGCAAGAAAGTAGGTTCACAGGATGAAATTCACTGTCTCTCACTCAAAAACACTCCAGTAAATTAGATGTCATTCCATTTACAACTGTAAAAGGGGGGAATATGGTATAGTTGAACTGGTACTCTTAATGAAAACTAAAAGGTGAACTTTAGGATAAGAAGCAATATTTGCTCATCTACATTGGTATCTATAATTTTTTTCACTATTGAAAGATTCCAAAAGCTTAACCTGACAAATTGTGGCAGCTTTTGTTACTACTTCTGAAGATACATGGATGACATGTTTGACTGTTGTGTATATCCAGTTCAATTTTTACACACTACGCCTTCTAGCTACTTTGACTCCATGCTGATTCAGTAGCTTATAAACATCCAAATTAACACATCATAAGTATGTATCATAGAGACATAAGAAAAAAACTTTGTATTGTACTGAGCTTTTTCCTTCGTGAAATAGTAGAAAATATGCCTCACTCAAAAGGATCTCATATAATTTTTAATATTTCCGTTTGCCCATCCCAAAAATAGTGTTTAGGCACTTATTTGATTAAAGAGCACTCCCACTCTTTAAGGACAATCGCAAATCTAACACAGGGAAAGGAGAAAAATATTCCATTATATATGACCATTTGTTTAGTATTTTCAAAGGCCAAAAACGAAGGCTTTTATTTTGCTTTGCTGTTTGTCAGTTTGTCCCTCTATGCTCAACTTAGGGATCAGGACAGAAACTGCCCATCTGATCTCATGGAAATTGAAAGGCTATCGCGAAAGTGCATGTCAACTTCTTAGATGCATTTGCATGGAAAATTTAGCAATGACAAGGACAAGACAACTTATTAATCTGATAACCTAACATATGCAAGAAAAATCGTCCAATTTAAGAGTGATTGATAGAAGCTAGCAATTTAACTCTATAGCCAATGCTAGAGTAACTAGTGGAGCAGATTAATCGAGGCTCCTTTGAAAGGCGAGAACTGTATATGAATTTCATATGAAATACTCCTTTGGTTGGAAATAGTTGTCATTTTGGATATAGCTATAGTCAAAATTTTGAAACCTTAACTGTCAATATATTTTTAAATATTTAAATTAGATATATGAAAATTATATTTGTAGATTTGTCTCGAAGTAAAAAGATTAGTGGCATGCTCCTGGGAGTAGCAGACAAGGATAGGTCCAATAGTACCAACTGACCAGACAAAAACGGTGAGGCATGGTCTGGTCATGAGAGATTGAAATGTTTGGTGGTCTTGCTGCAGGGGCCTGTCGGGTTTCTTCCAGGTTCATGCATGGATGGATCATGACGTAACAATCAGGAGGGAGGAGGAAGAGACCAAAACCACCACTGCAACCAATTCATGACTATCAGGAATTCAGGATTCAGGAGTCGCACAAAGAGAGGTTTGAATCATGAGTACTGTCATTGTGATCTGAACAGCTTGCTGGGTGCATCAATGCTAAGTGCCTCCATACCATGGATGTACACAGGCTACAATTACAGAGCAGCAGGGATAGTGAAAACTAACTTTCCTATTCAAAGCACAACCTAGCTTCTGTTTTTACTGCTAATTGGCAGCAATTTTTTGACAGATACTCCCTCTGTTCATGAATAGATGGTGTTTTAGGATTTTGCGTTTCAACCAAAACCCATGTAGAAATGATCAAATCGTTCTCCTTGGTTAGCTTATTTATTGATCTTGGATGATGTGTGTTACTCTATTTTACAGTAATAAATAACATTGAGAATAATGAATGGTGAGGATATGCAAAGAAAAATAGTTAAAATTATCTTAAAATTATAGAATGATATATATTTAAGAACAAAATTTACAAGCTATAATGACATATAAAGAACGGGGCGAGTACAAGCAAGTGGCGAACTCTCCCACAACAATCTCAGTGTGCCATAATGGCATTTTCAACACCCATTTAAGCTGAAAAAATGAGGTGTCGTTACCAGTAGGACTACCAAATTCCAGGTGCCATATTTTTCAGCCTTTAAAGAAATCCAATAAATAGTTAGAGAAATGCTAAGAAGTAAAAAAATAAAATAAAAAGAACATGTGTTAAAGAAAGTTTCTACTAATCAAACATCCAAACCCGAAGACTCTGGCCCAATATAGCAAGCCCAGGATAATTGGGCCGGGCTGGCTGGGCTCATTTCAAGAGCTAAGATAAATCCACAGGGAAAGAGAAAACTCGTCTCTTTGTCTCCTCCTCCTCGCTCTCCCGAATTGTGCAGGCTTGTTCCCATCAGCCATGGCGACGGCGGCGAGGGGGCTACTCCCGACGCTCCTCAAAACCCTAGCCGGCGCTGGCGTGGCCCGGCGCCTCTCCACGGAGAAGGCGGTCGGCGCTGCGGCCGTCGTCGGCAGCCACACCGCCAAGTGGATGCAGGTACCATCCCCGTCGTTTCCTGTCCCCTCCTCGCCGCTCCCCCGTCTTTCGATTCCGATCCGTTTTGGGTCAGATCTCTAGGCCTCGAGAATCTGACGCCTTTCTCCCGTCTGGTCCCCCCCGATTCGGTGGGAAAGATCGCGTCTTTCCGTCTCCGCATGCGGCTTTGGCGCTCGATTGAGCTTGTAATCCATGTTTGGGTGTGTGGCTGAGCTGACTAATATTGTTTTCGCCACCGTTAAGTTTAGAAACGTTTTGATGTGCCTAGTCATCGATTGGTTACAATAAGTTGGTAGGTGTATGTGCCAATGGCTTCAGCTGTTTCTTGTTAGATCTGTATGTCTCACATTTAGGTTTGCTAGTTGTATCTTGTTGATTATACATGTTAGTGGATCTTTCAGAAAAGATTAAACATGCCAGTGGTTGCATGGAGTTGGGATAGTCCTTTTCATTTTCAGCTACTGATCAGCAGTTTGGAACTCTCTGGGAGGGATAATTTGATATGTAGTCAGTGGGATTCGTGAAATAACGTTGCAGGATGTGTGAGGAGCGGTATAGTTTAGAATGCATCTATGGGTTCATATATATGCTATGTGACGGCATGATCATTGTGCCCATTTAACACTGATTTCTAGGTGTTTAATACACTTCAACATGACGCAGTGGCCCAGGAGTAGGATCTACATTTTATGAGACATACATTTTGTTGGATATGAGATGTGTTTTCAGCGGTGCTATGGTAGATGATGGAGATGTTAGTTTGGATGGAAAAATAGTGCCTAAGAAGAAAACTTTTCGATATTTGGGATCGACAGAGTAATAGCGAGGTTGATGAAAATGTGAGCCACAAGATGCAAACGGAGTGGGTGAAATGACGAAAAGCATCTAGTGTTCTATATGATAGAAAAGTTCCTCAAAAGTTAAAGGATAAGTTCTATAGGATGGTGATCAAACCTGCGATGTACTATGGAGTGGAATGGAATGTTGGGTGACAAAAAGACAACATGTACAGAAAATGAGTGTAGCAAAGATGCGGATACTATGGTGGATCTGTGGTGATACAAGATTACAAGGCGAGATCGAATTCATAATGATGATATACATAATGTGGTCATATAAAGCGAGATCGAATTTACAATGATGATATACGTAATATGGTTGGGGTAACACTAATTGAACAAAAGCTTGTTCAACATCATTTGAGATGGTTTGGGCATGTCCAACAAAGGCCTCTTGAGGTGCCGTTGGAATTTTAAGTTGTCTTGAAAACATAAGAAAAGATAGAGGTCGGATTGGAATGTATCCAAAGAGTTTACTCTCAACTTGTTTGGGACAAAAGGCTTGGTTGTTGTTGTATACATTTTATTGGATGCTCTTATGAAGTAACAATAATTTTCCAGTAAAGGATGGTACAGCGTAAATTTGTAGACTTCAATTATCCTTGGATCAGATGCGCTAACCCCTTAATTCTTTTGTAATATGCACGCTCATTCTGTTGCATTTGGGGCAAATTATTATCTTGCTGCGGTGTGTGTCTTTCAAGTTCATGTATGTAGCTTTGGCTGAAGCATGATGGCTCGTTTGATATGTTGTTTCAAGAGATGTGTATTGCTTGATTTCATGACGTAGGTTACTTATGTTTAATTGACTAATAACTGGTTCTCCCTTCTAATGCTGTGTTTAGATTTCTGTTGTTGATAAAGTGAAACATTTTCTCGTATTAAAAGATGGCTCTTACAGAATTAAGAGTGCTTACAGAGATGTATCTGAATTATTCTTCCTATTGCGCTTTTGCTATAATAATATCACAGCCAGCAGTCCAGCAATTTCTACTATACTTTGATGGTATGCATTTTTGCCCATTTAACTTGTAAAACTTAAATGATGAAGATAGTTTTGAAGTAGGCTTTTCTGAAATTCTTTTCTGTAGCCCATAGCCAGTAAAGAACAGATGAGAAGCCATTAATAGAACAGAGTAAAAACCAATGTTGCTTGCATTGAGGAAAAATCATTATTGAAAGCAGATTATTTGGCTTTGTAAATTCCATATCCTTGAAGATACCAGAATATGTATTTATACCACTAAACCTGGTAGTTAGCAGTAGACAGTAGTTTTCCATTTCAGACCATGATATAGTTTAGGAGTCTGTCATATGATATCCGCACCTCAAGTAGCACAATTACCTACTATGAAGCTTTATTGGTTGCAGATGGTGAAATGTTCTTTCTCTTGTTGAATCATCAGTTTTTCTATATTCTTTTTTCCTTTTTTAATTTATTGCAGGACACAAGCAAGAAATCGCCAATGGAACTGATCAATGAGCATCCTCCAATCAAGGTTGAAGGGCGAATTGCCGCTTGTGAAGGGGGTAGGGAAAGAATCATTCAAACTCTACCCATCTTTACACATTCTCATTATCATGCTTTGGCCACATTGTTGGTTGCAAAATATACTCATGATCATGCATTTATTTTTTTTGCAAAACTGACCTATTCTCACTTCCATTACAGATAAAAATCCTGCCCTTGGCCATCCAATCGAGTATATCTGTCTTGATCTGGATGCACCTGCTGTGTGCAAATACTGTGGTCTTCGTTATGTTCAGGACCACCATCACTAAGTAGAGAAGATACTGTCCTTTACCATAGCACAAACTTGGAGTTGTTGCGTGCTTATTTGGTTTATAATTTTCTGCTAGTGTATTCTGTATTACTCTTGATGGCAAAATGTTTTCTTTGACTATCGCCCTACTTAAATGAGATAATAATGTCGTGTGAACTGTGGATTAATTTTCTATAGACTGCCATTTGTTCCATTTTCTGAATCAATGCAATTTCTGTATCGAACTTCCTACTCCGTGAATACAAAGCTTGAGATCTAAAAGAGCGTGAAATTGATTTTGGAAGCAGTGTACTTCCAGATATCTCTGTTCTGTGAACATTTGGGACCCAAATAATTTCCTGAACTTACCGAGCTTAACCGATTGTGTTTCTTCCTGGTGTTCCTCTGTGTTGCTCTGACCAATGTTGTTGATGCAGATCATAGTTCTGACTCCTGTAGAGATGGACAGTAGAAAGAAAACATACGATGATACGATGTAACGCCTTTTTTATCTCTTGACCGTCCATGATGTGCGTGTCCTGAACTGACCAAATCAAAGGAAGATAAAAAAAAAATGACAAAAGTTCCCAAGACAAGGGCAAAATTGGATAGAAGTATTGGACGGTAGCAATGATCATAGTGCAAAACGGCCATTAGCTGAAAATAACCAACTTCCTTTCATTGCCCGCCCGCGATTCTATTGCAACAAAGATTTCGGTTTGTCCCCAAACCAGAGAACGCAAGGTTCTCTTCACGCCAAGGGATCTTCTCAATGCCTCCTAACACCAATCCGTCCGAAGACGAAAATGTCAATCCTACCACGGTATTTCCGAGTTTACATGTTTCTTGTTCCTGTTGTTTGGGCTCAAATTCCTCATGTTTTGATGAGACATTTCCATTGGAAACATGGTTTTCATGTTTTGATGATCCTTGTACCAAGCTTCTCTGAATTGTATGCACAATTTAAACCTAAATGTTTCTCTTCCCAAAATAAGAACTTGCTCTACATTAAGATGTCTTCTCTTCCCAAAATAAGAACTTGCTCTACATTAAGATGTCTTCTCTTCCCAAAATAAGAACTTGCTCTACATCAAGATGTCCTATTGAGGAAAGACTCATTGGATGATTTCTAATGACTAGTTTTGCGTTCTGGTCTGGCTGCAAGATTCTCTTGATGGATAGGTTGAAATTAAATGAACGATCCAGTGCTTAGATCTTGCATTTTCCATGGGACCTATCTGACCATTTGTGATTTATTTATTCAGCACACAGCCTGAGTTTAGGCAGGGTATTAATTCATTATCAATTTATCATGACGATGCCAGTAGATCATTTGTGATGTATTTCAGAATGGAGAAGCGGCATCATCAACACCAGCGCCGGCGAAGAAATCCTGGATTCCGGCGGGCTTGGGAGGCAGCAGCAAGCATGGAGCTACCGTCGACATCCCACTAGATGTATATATACTATTCACTGTTCACCCACATGATAATGTTGTGTTTTTGGTAAGAATTGCTTGATGAGAAGGCCTAAATTCCGGCATGTTGTTGCATGTAGGATCCAAGAAAGCGGGAGAAAGAACTCTTGTCATGGGAGGAGGATTTGAAGAGGAGGGAACGGGTTCGATCGTTTTTCTCTTCGCTAAAAATCCTATAAGATCACTAAAAACATTCTATGCAATCATGAAGTGCCATGTGTTCACTTTTGTTGCTGCAAATATCCGAGAGAGAGAGAGATAAAGAGAGAGTAATGTTTAACCAAGTACTCAAAAGTGTGAGATTTGTTGCAGGATATCATACAAAGGGAGAAGGCAATGAACAGAGGTAGTTCTACTAGATCATCACAAGAGCTTCAGCGTGGTTTGATGTTTTATTTGAATTCTGAAAATGCATTTGTTTGTGCAGCTGGGGTCACAGTCGAAGTGAAAAATTGGCCTCCATTCTTCCCCGTCATCCATCACGATATAGCCAATGAAATACCAATCCATGCCCAGAAGTTTCAATACGCAGCATTTGCTAGTTGGCTAGGCATTACCCTTGCATCTCTTCTTTTCCAATTAATTGAGAGTGTAGCTGACCATAAGATTCACCTTGGATAACCAAATCTCAACAGGTTCAGCTCATGTCCATCAGCTGTTCTTTTTGCAGGACTGGTTGTCTGTCTCTGTTGGAATGTCTTTGCAGTCTTAGTCGAATCAATTCGTGGAGAAGGTGCTAAATATCTTGCCATACAAACGATTCTCAGCATGAATCTTTCTTCTGATGTATATTTTTTTTGGCAGATATTGGTCTTTTCCTCCTTGCCGTCATCTATGCTATATCTGGATGTCCACTTTCATACATACTGTGGTACAGGCCTCTGTACCGAGCCATGAGGTTTCTTTTCAACCTACAATTCCAACTGAATAATCATCAGAAGACAATGCTCTATGAAATTGCTAATTCTCTGCTTTTCGTTAACCAGAACTGATAGCGTGGTGACATTTGGCCAATTTTTTGTCTTCTACTCGGTAATTTTATGCGCTAATCATCTTGATCTAAAAGGCTGATACTGATGCATAACAGCAATATTTCTAATCAATAGCTTGCATTTTTTCTCTGTCTTTATCTTTTGATAATGCATTTTTTGCTTGATGAGCATCATGATGGCTTGATATGTGACAGATGCATGTGGGTTTTTGTGTCATCGCTGCAGTTGCTCCTCCAATAATATTTAAGGGAAAAACTCTTACGTAAGTCTTGTTAGTAAGGTTATTCTTGCTAAATGTTCCTGCAGTAGTTCTCAATTCAGTTTCTTTATTTGAAATCAGGGGAATTCTTGTTGCTATTGAAGTTTTAACTGGAGATGTGTTCGTTGGGGTAAGTTGTTTTGCATTATTTGGATCACGTCGAAAATATTTGTATTTCGGCGCTGAAACTTGCCCATATGGAGCCTTGAGCTAAGTGAAACCTCTCCAAGAACACTGATTGCTATCGTTTTTGGAGTAATGCAGGTAATTTATCTAATTGGCTTTGCATTGTTCACTGTGGAATCGCTTATAAGCATTTGGGTGCTTGAGGTTGGTGCCGATTAATCCTTTTGTTTCTTTCGACTTTTTTTTTCCACATAAGTTTATTGAACATTTTGGCTTGCTTACTAGTTACTATTATATCATGAACTAATTTGTCTGTGATAAATGTGCAAGTCCTGGCTTTAGCTGCGTGAATTATTAGTCTTTTATTTGCATGAAGTACCGTTCATAATTTCCAGTATTGACCTTGGGTTAAGATCTATATATCACCGATACGCGAGACCGAGATGGTGATACCGGTACGGCGATACACAATTTCTCAGAAACAAGAATCTAACGATATGATGACTATATACGTTTTAAAAAAAAATAAAAAAATGTAAGAGTGAAAAGGCGAGAGCGAAGGAGAAGACAACGGCGACTTGCAAAGGGAGAAGACGGTGGCGGGATTGTAGAGAGGGAAGACGACGGTAGTAGCGATTAGCATGCTAGGTGGTGGGCTGGCGGTACAAGGAGAAGGGAGAGGAGGCGACGACGGCTTGTAGAAGGAGAAGGTAGTGGTGGCGACTAGGCTGGGTGGAGGGGTGGCGGCGACGAGACTGCAGAGGGAGAAGGGAGGGGAGATGGTAGTGGCGGCCCATAGGTTCGGTGAAGGCTAGAGGGGAAGTGGCGGCAAGTAGCGGTCGTCAGTAGGCTGGGTTGAGGGCAATGGCAACTGGGTTTAGGGATTTTAGAGGAGTTTGTTGTAGGAGAGATGACAGGGTGAAATGAGTAAGAGAGATATTTTAGGGCTAGAAGAGGTGGTTTGGATTGGGTTTGGCTTTGTGTTTTTAGCCTAGAAGTATCGGAGAAGGATGTGGATTATTTTTATTAATTTTAAATGCTTAATTTCACCGATCCTTCTTGATACAGTATCGGGAAGGATCATAGAGGATTACCATATCCGATAAGTATCTGATACCAGTACGACAATTTTGTGAAGGATCGGTGATTCATAGGTTAAGATAGAAAGTAGGAAGTAATCAAAATTCTATTTTGGATGTTCTTTCTCTGCTAATTTCTTGCTCGGCTACGTCATTGGATCAGCTTTCATTGTGCCCTTACCAGATTATCTGCAAAGTTGAAGAATATAAATAATCTGTATTATTGTTGCATTATGTCCTTACATATTTACACTTTTGCAGAGAGTATACATGTATTTCAGAGGGCACAGGTGAAGACTGGCAATGCAATATAATTGGATCGTCAACACAACAGTTTCATATAAACTTTCTATCAGGATGTAAAGCATGAAATCAGAGTGGAAAGATGACACTTTTCGGAAAAAAAATAGTGGGAAGATGATGAATTGCTTCTTCCCAGTTCTTGATTGTGTTGTTGATGATGAGAATGTATGTGAGATCTATTGTTAACTGCAGGACTATGGCTAAGCTTCTGATGTTTTTTTAGTAGTGTTTGCTTTTTTTGTCATAAAAAATATCAATCTGCAGATGTGTAGAGAGGAAAATGTTTTACTAAGACGTTAGGTATATTGTTGGGATATCTTAACATGTATTACTTCACTTGAAACTTCTGAGAACAACAACTTTCTCTCTGCATGCTTTAAATTCAGTTCTTGATTTATTTAGTCAGGTGTATCATAGATCCAAGTTTATACTTTCAAATGGAAACACAACATTGTAAAGGCATATATAAAAGTGTGATGGCAGCCGTCTATAAGTTTTACCATATAAGATTTTTGCTAACATAAAGATGAGAGGAGAAGAAGAAAAAGCCATCTCTTCGTGAAGAGACTGCATATAGTCTGCACAAAACAGCAATGAGTTATTATCTATAACAACTACTTTTTCCATATCATAATTAAAAGATTGTGAGATCTTATAGAGACAATCTACAATGTCATCCATTGTAGAAATTATCTTTAATTTTGTCTTTAAATGACATAGATGAGTATATAGACAACAATCGTATCTACCGTTGTACAGGCTCTAACATGCAAGTTACAAACCTGCTCCAGTGCCATTGGCTTCTGCTTGGATGCATCGAACATTCCTCATCCGAAAATTAAGTCACGCCGTTGTACATCTTATCCAAATGAATGAACGTTACTGTGTCCGAATTCTACCTCTTCAAATAGGGTACCTTGAGCTTGTCTAAATCTTATAGGCCACTGCAAATGGCTTTTATACAGGATCACAACTAGCCAATACTCATAACAACTATCCTTCTGTCCTGATAGACAATAAACAAAACGAGGAAAAATATACCGAGAAATATTCAGTTGGTGGCATAGCACAGAGCCATGCACAACCAATATTTAGATGATTAAGAAATGTCATGTGCATCCAGAATTATTTGGAATAGCTGAGCGATTTTCTCTGTTTTGAGAGTTCAGTAATACCTAGTAGGACGCAAGATGCAAATAAGTAATCAAGGGATTCGATTGATCAGTGTGAATTGTTATTGTTCTTAATAGTACAGATATCTTGGTACAAACAAACCATGGTCACTTCGATGTCCTAAAACAACATGCTAATCTCATTACACATACTGTAGGAATTCTCTCCACAAACAAGGCATTACGAGTCTGAGTCCGACTCCTCTCCAGAAAGGTTCGATTCCAACTTGCCTTGCCTCTTCAGCCCCTCCTGAATTCGATCTTTAATCGCGGTTTCCTGTCCAATTAACAACAAACCAAACACAGCTTAGTATCACAAAGTATTAGATTAACAAACAGCTAATAAGTGCCTTTAGGCTTCTTACCATCATGTGGCAACCTTCCTCAAACTTTTCAAGGAACCCAACGATCCAACGATCTGCATTCTCCATCCATTCCACAGGATTGCTTCCGGCTATCTTTGCCGCGCTGTGGAACTGCATACATAGTAAAGTTAGTACCAGATTTTTGGTGCAGCCATGTCAAAATCTGTCTGAAATAGTTGTGAAATGACTTGATCACCTTCTCTTGGTGCTCCTTCACCTTCTCCCTCAGCTTGCTAATCCCCATGTTCACTCTCAGTTGCTTCTCCTGATCAAAGCACAGTAGAAATTAACATAATTCAGTACTACCTCATTCTCAGTTCCTTTTGGAGCAGTTCTTCATGGATCAATCACCTTGACATAGCTCACGCCGAGGTCTTTGCGGGTGTATCCCCGGGTTAGATTCCGCATGATGTACTGGTTGTAGTCCTTCAAAATCCTCATGATAATGTCTGACGTCGAGATGCCGCCAGTGCGCTTCGTCTCCTTGAACTTCCCGACGGCCTTCACCTGCACAGGCGCACATATCAGACATCCAGTTACCTGACCATCAGAAAAACTTAGTTCAAACAATGAGGAGGTTCCGAGATTCTGACAAATTCGTAGACATCATTGGCAGCTCCACTGGTGTCTGCATACCTGAAACAGTCATATCACATGAAGTTGGTTATATAACTTGGCCAAATGAATTGCACAACATAGTAGTTACCGGATTCGCGGTAAAACACTGTGAATAGTGAATCGGATTCATCGAACCCGAACAGGTTTAGAGTACGGAGATCGTGCTCAAGTGAAAATTGAAAGAAAATTTGGCAAACCATGGACCTGAATCCGTACCGTGTTCCGGATAAATGAAGCGCTAATTCTATTACATAAATATATACTTACGGAAGCGCATCGTGAGCAACATAGTCGATGCGGTGCTTGTCGAGGAACTCCTGATTGATAACCCAGGGAGCATCCGGTATGACTTCGTCGACCCACCTTTTAGGTTCAGAATAGGCAACAAAACAGTAAGAAAGTTTTCAACTGAAAATCTGAAACGGAGTTGTAAACCTACTTGCAGTGTCGAAGTGATTCATATCGCTCGGCTTCGGTCATGACGGTCTTGCCTTTGTACCGGTGGGTGATCTCGTCGCTGCAGCAACCGACGAGCAAGTAGGTCTTGGGGAATCTGAGGAGAGAAATTGAGCACATCACGTAATGTAAGTGAGCAAAAAACTGATATCAAAATTCAGAATTAAAGCAATATATGTTCACCATATCCATGGTCATAACTCTATCACAAGTAGTATATACATCACCCCTCAATACAAGTTGCACGAATCTTAAAGCAACCGAAGGTGTAAGTAATCACCGTCTACCCTTTCTTCCTACTTTAATATTTATGCAATATTTAAAAGTGATGCATAGAAGCACTTGTGCTCCATCACACAGGCAAGAACAAGCTGTCAATCTTTGCAGGGAAAAAAATACAATTTGTAACTGCCAATTCGACCATAGTCACAACCAGGGGCGGAAATAACTAGGGTGCCGAGTATGCAACGACACCCCAAATTTTATTATACATATATCCTTGCTAGTAGAATCACAATATATTTGGACTTCAATGTATTTTGATAATACCTAAATAAATTAGATAACAAATATATTCCAACCCTCAGGATTGTTATCTTTTTCTCAACTTAGCTACAAGCCATATGGCACCATACAATTGATA
Source organism: Guadua angustifolia (assembly GCA_036346375.1). Taxonomy (NCBI): domain Eukaryota; kingdom Viridiplantae; phylum Streptophyta; class Magnoliopsida; order Poales; family Poaceae; genus Guadua; species Guadua angustifolia. Next base: position 47,720,926 of record CM070514.1, read on the forward strand.
GATAAAATGCTTTATTGTTTTAAGCTTATACAAACTTCTTTGACTTGCAACTAAAAAAACGAGCCTCTAAATCTCCATTCATTTATGTTGTTGTGATTGTCACGATGAGTGTATTGAATCAAGACCAATGCTTGCTATTTCATATGAAATTAATACTTATACGGCCATCAGTACTTGCGTACTAAGCATCGGTACAGTAAAAGGACGGTTTATGTTTTTTTTGCTAGAATAATAGGATACTACTAAGCAATTACATATTTATAATAATTTATTTATCAATGTTACTATTTGTTATCACTTCAGAAATGTGATAAGTATTTTAGTTTCATATAAACTTTTGCATATTGTATAAACAATCATACCAAGATTAAAACATAATGAATTGTTATCAACGAGTGATTTTCCTAACTGTTGTCAACTGCTTATATATGTAATACTATATTGCTAAGCGTCCACGGTGCATCCCCAATCTAAATTTTCTGATTGTGCCACTCACAGCGTGCTATTCTTCTCGCTCTAATCTGGGAAACAACCCTATGCAATTACGAAAACAGTCTGATCAAGAAAATACATCAATCTGAAGTCACATTTCTTACCAAGAAAAGAAGCATTTTGAGTGGAAAAGATGCGAGGAACGAACGAATGCAAGAGGGAAGAAAGAGAGGATCGAGCTCACGATTTCTTGGCCTGTTCGAGCGCGCGAGCATGCCCGAAGTGGAAGAGATCGTAGATGCCATCCGCGTACACCCTGACAGGCGGCGGCGACCACGTCGGGTCGTACCACACCGTCGGCGGCGGCGTCTCCTGGCCGGCCGCGTCCTCCGCCGGCTTCATCGGCACCGGCCGATCCCGGACTCCGACGGCTCAGATCAGATATACTTGGAGACGGAGGGGAGCGGCTTTGATGGGCGCGGGAAAATAACGACCTGGAAACGGAAACGGAAAAGGTGGACGGTTTTTAGAGGGGAGAAGGCGGGTGGGGCCCACAAATCAAGCAAGGCCGTTGCTATTTATGGAACGGGTGGATTCTATGGGTGAGAAATGTTTCATGTATGTGTATATATAAACTTAAACATAAGTTTTCTTGGAATTTTTAATAAAATATTTCTTATTTAAAAAAATAATTTTGGGATTATAACACCATGTGACTGTTGGTTCCATTTCAGTAGCATAATTACACTATGGGTGACTTGATATAAATAGTTGACGCGCAATTATTTGTTTGCGTGTTGAACAAGTAGTTTTTTTTCCTAATGAATTGTTCTAGGGAGTGTATAGGTATCATCCGGATGTTTTTTTGGTTGAAATCATCCAAATCTAGAACCGTTGGATTTCGGATCCAAATTCACCGGGCCGTTGGATCAAATCATACGATCGGATGTAATCGATACTCCCGAACATCCAAATTCACCGGACCGTTGGATCAAATCATAGGATCGGATCCAAATTCACCGGGCCGTTGGATCAAATAATAGGATCGGATCCAAATTCACCGGGCCATTGGATCAAATGATCCAATGGTTCTAGATTTGGGTGATTTCAACCAAAAAAACATCCGGTTGATATTTATCAAATCCCATTGTTCTATTGCGTTTAGAGGACGTAGACTGGAAAAATGGAGGAGACTGAACCGCCGTAAGCTTTAGCCTAAATTGTAATCATCGAAACAAGTCCTTAAATTCCTCCTACGTTGTAATTTTAAATTTTTAGATGCTCCCAATGTTCGAAAGAACATAATGGTACTTGTTTGGTCGCTCTATATTGTGTAGGGTGTGCATAAATAAAATTTGTACGTGGCTTCTCTGAGTAATATTCAGAATTATATATGTACACCCATATAGCCCTTTTTATGAATATAGCTACATGATGGATAGCCATTGATGATTGAGCGTTTGTTTCAAAAGGTCGGTTGCACAGCTCAGATTTTACTGGGGTTATGAATCATTCAAGACCCATATTTCTTCGTCTGATTTGTTATAGCTGTGTATTTGGATTGACTGTTCTAGTCTTTCTTACTACCTTCTAGCGGTTTGCTCAATCTCGCTTCACGAGAAGTATTGGGATAAGACTATTTCAGTCTTTCATATCCCTTGGTGATTTTTTGCATTATAAGTGTTTGGCTTGACTGTTCCAGTCTTTCTCGTTCAATAGTCATTTGGACATTTAACGCACTTATATTCATATGCTTAATTACTCTTCAAGGTTTTTTGGAAACAATTTCGTGGATGTATCATTAATATTTTTATAAACCACGTTAGAAAATTTTAAATCTTTTTGTGGATGTATCATTAATATTTTTATAAAATTTTCATATGATTATCAAATTTCAAGAAGTTCTAAAAATTCTTACACTGCTACGTCCTGATAAAAGCCTGATGATTAATATATAGATTTACTTTAGTAATAAAAAAGTTTAAAATTTGTGTTGAAGGGTTCTAAGGAAATGCTTAAGATCTCATAAAAATTTTGAATCATGATCAAACTTCAGTAAATTTATAAAATTCTTACAAGTGCATTTTACCATATATGTTCTTTCTGTTTTTGATTTTTGAAATGTAACAAATGAAGTTCAATGCATATATAGATTTTATTGAGCAAACAAAAAGTTAAAAATTCAAAATTTTATAATATGGTATTGAGGAAATTCTTAAGCTCTCATAAAAATTTTGGAATATCATCATACTCGAGAAAATTTATAAAATTCGACAAGGCTACTATTCCAATTATGTTTATTTTGTTTTTGATTTTTAAATATAACAAATGAAGTTAAATTATTTTAAAAAATTATGTATGATCCTACACTTCTTAGAATAATACCAAAAAATTTTACATCATGATAAAGTATTTACAATTTTATAAAAATCTGAAAATATTTCTATGGTTTTTAAAAATGTCTCAAAAATTCGGTTTTTTAACAAATTTTCGTAGGAGATGACTTTCTTAAGAGTTATGGGACCAAATACTATCAAATCTGGTCAAAAAAGTCAAAAACTAGTCAATAAACAAGAGATTTTCGAGATTAACGTAGCAATTCAATTTTTTTACTCGACGGTAGGCATTTCAAAACTCGCCCACGCCCGAAACCAAGTGATGCAACACACGGGGTCGGCCGATTTTCTGATGAGAACGATACATCGGTTTCGATGTAATACGGAGTAGACGGTTCGGCTACTAACCACGAGATCAGCAACCAAACAATCGCAACGTCACCACACGAGGCGATCAACCGAATCAAGACCCGATCGATCCTTGTACCTACTGCAACCGAGAACAAGCAAGAATAAGGTGAAAGCAATTTCAATCCAATAATCTGAAAGAAACAAGGGTGAGGTTCTGTCTTTCGTCACGGGTGGTCTAGTCGACACACGCGAACACGAGAGGGGATGCACAAGGGGTCTACCACACGCAACAAAATCTAAGCATAGAAGAACGATGGCGGCCATATATATAGCGGCGGCCAGGAGAAGTAGGGTGGCCAAAACAGCGGCGGCCACCAAAACCCTAAGATACATGGGCCATAGGCCCAAAAGTGAGGTGACGCAGCATCCTGAATTTATGGCCCGTGACATTGTTTCATATTTTCCTGTCGTTCTGGAAAGAATTTGGAAGTGTGGCTAGATCCATTAGAAAGCTTATCTCCTAAGCTTTTGAACGGGTGGTCGCACGCCAAAAATGGAGTTCGGGGGCCCATGTTACGCCCGTTTGAAGTTAGTGTGCTGCTGGATGGCCGAACCGGGTTTTTTGGCATCTTGGGCTTCCATATGGGCCTTCGTTGGAGCGTAGGCTATCCTTGGGGTGTGTGCTTGAGGCCCTTGTCTGTTGATGTGGGCTTGAATACCTGAGCTTTTGGATTAAGGCCTCTCGGTGATGAAGATGCCGCAGTGTCGATCGTATGTGACGAAGATGGAGCGATGTCGGTAGTCGTTGGAGTGGCCGGAGAGGAAGGAGGGACAGCAGCGGTCACACTGGTCATATCTATGCTGGTGATGTCCTCTACCCCTTCTTGAATTGGAGTCGTCCTTGACTCCTTCTCATGATCCTGCAAAAGGTTAGTAGCAACAGGAGGCAAATAAACAGATGTCTGCAAAGCAATATCATGTGAGGAAACAGTCTTATCTAAAAAAACTACTTTCTTTAACACGGGTTCAGATTGTTGTATATCACTAACAAGTTTGTCATCCTTATATTCTTTACCATTAGTTCTTTTTGCATTAATTTTGGCTAGCTCAGCAGGAGTCATTGGATTCAAAATCATTTTCTTTTCATTAAACATGAAAATATATTGATTGGTTCTACCATAGTGAATAGCATCAACATCATATAACCAAGGTCTACCTAATAAAAGTGAACATGATTCCATAGGTATGACATCACAATAAACATGATCATGGTATGAACCAATGGAGACAGGAACTCGTACAGTTTGTATTACCTGAACCTTACCACTTGAGTTGAACCATTCCATTGAGTAACATCGCCGAAGTGGAGTCGTGGTCAAGCCAAACTTCTCGACCATCTGTAGACTTGCAAGGTTGCTACAGTTTCCTTCATCAATGATGACGTGTACCCCGCGTTCTTGCACAACAAATTTAGTTTGGAATAAGTTGTTGCGTTGAGTTTTATTAGCATGCTCCAGTGGTGCACTAAGTAGGCGACGAGACATGAGGCTCATGTAGTTGTTCGTCATTGCACACTTAGGGGCACACCATCGCGGTCATTCTTGCCATCTTTCTTCTTAGATTGTGTAGGCTTGACTTCTTTCTTCAGTGGTTCCTTCTCATTCTTGGTTGAAGAGATAGTCCCATGCTCAACCTTTTCACTTTTTAATTCTCCATTTCGCCATTTCTCCATGAACTCACTGTGCTTTTTTCTTTCAATTTCTTCTCTTTTCTCAAACTCATGATTAAGTTTCCACATATATTTCTTTGTTCCTAGCGGAATGCTTGGATCATCTTCAAAGTATAGGTCATCATTCTTTCGTGGACCTGCCATTATTAGTGGTAGACAAGAAAAATACACACAAAAATGTATATTCCTATCTACTAATATGTGTTGGAAATAGGCAAGTCTCTCACACTCAAGCTCTCACCAAGCACTTACAAGTTCTTACCCTGCAGCTTGTCAAGGTCAATCGGTGGATGATGGTAATCTGCACTCACGGGTGACAAAGTGATTGCAAGGTGCTTCTCCTGTGGTTAATAGTAGGTGGAGCTTGGATAGGTATAATATGTAGCAAAGGATATACTAGAACCACACTAGCCAAAACAAGTTGAATAAACGTTCAACGATGGTACTGTGCTGGTCCTAGACTAGACCGTACTAGAGACGCGAGCCTAGACACCAATGAAGTCACAGAAACAGCAACCAGAACGATCTCAGCACACAAGCAAATAGTTAGGGCTCCTTTTTCCACCTTTTTAGTGCGGCTCTTTTATATGCACTTGCTTTTTCTTATTTTTCTTCCTTCTATATCAAAAGTGGCAAATATGATGAATTACAACTCAAACTTTTTTTCTGCTGCAAAACGGATCTACTACGCAGAAACTTCAAACGCTGTTTTTGGGTTTTTATTGGCTTCCAATGCAAAAACGTATAACCGAAAAGTTGTAGATCTTTTCGAGCTGATCAATTTGCATATATGGAATGTCTATTTTGGATAAGGGAAGCTAGAGATATTGACCCTGAAATACAGACTGCTCAGAAAAATCAAGGATGAAAACAGATTTCAATTCGACGGGATTTTAGGCAAGAAGACGATGTTTCTGGAAAGTATCTATCGGGGATTGGATATTCGCGATATCCGACCATGGTATCCCGACAGCTTCCGAGCATGCCCGTGTTCGGGCCTCGTCCCCGAGAAAGGTCTTTGGACAGCCCGACCTTCGGGCTGTCCCCCGTCCTCCAACAAGTTCGTCCCCGAGCATGCCTGCTCGGGCGTCCACGACCAGACGACCCGACCTACCGAGGGGACCTCGAGTTTCGTCCAAAAGCCGGACGCGATCCACGAGGGCGACGTGGCATTTATTACGTGGTGGCTCGAGGGGCTGCGCGCCCACGATCTGCTCGCCCGTGGTCTGCGCACCCGCGATTCCATCTTATTCCACGTCGCGCTACGCCCGGCGGGAAATAAGGAATCGGCGCGCTTACGTTGAACGATGAGCGCCACAGTAATAAATGTTGTGTCGGTTGTAACCCCCTATAAATACCTTCTCGCACGAAGGGTTCAGGGTTCGGTGAGTTGGACTCCACCTACCATTCTCACTTGTATCTGGCCGCTTATTCTTTGTCAACACGAGGTCATTCTTAGAACCACCTGGGGCTCCCCGAGCAAGCGCGTTGTAATCCACCTTCACTTGATAGTGCAATCCTTTGGGCGTAGGGTTGTTATCTCCATGCGAGAGGCCTGAACCAGATAAAAAGAGACCCCTTGCTCGTTGCGATTGTCTTGGCCACCTCGTTTCATAGCTCGGCAGGCCCTCGGAAGCTATACCTCCCGCGAAAAAGGGGCCTTAGGTTGATCCCTCATTCAACGAGTAAGCTCGGCGGGGGACTGGTTCCCGAATCGTCGACAGCTGGCGTCGTCCGTGGGGATCGACTGAGTCCTTTCGCGAGGAATCCCTGAGGATGCCGAACTCACAAGACAATCAAGACCTCTGCGTCTTCGACGATGCAGAGGACAATGACGCATACTACGCCAGCGATGGCGTGGGCGGTGCGGCCGATCCGGAAGGCCACACCGAGTCCGGGAGTCTTTCCCCGGTCGCCGCAGCGCGAGAGAGTTTCCTTCGCTCGTGGCGTGATGCCCTCGTTAGCGAGGAAGAATCTGGCGGCCTCCGCGGCAGCTCGGGCGGCCCCGACCGTCCTGAGTATAGTCGAAGGACCGCGGCGCGGGGCGGCACCACGGTGTCGTCCTCGCAGTCCTGGTGCTCCCGCAGCGTTAACATGGCGGTCAAAAGGATAAAGAGGTATAATAATATCATTTAAGCGGTATATTGAAGTGAACTATCTCAGGTATAGAACCATTTTCCATATATATATATATATATATATATATATATATATATATATATATATATATATAAGTTTTCTTGGAATTTTTAATAAAATATTTCTTATTTTTTAAAATTTTTTTGGGATTATGATACCATGTGACTGTTGGTTCCATTTCAGTAGCATAATTACACTATGGGTGACGTTAATAGAAATAGTTGACGCGCAATTATTTGTTTGCGTGTTGAACAAGTAGTTTTTTTTTCTAACGAATTGTTCTATTGCGTTTGGAGGATGTAGACTGGAAAAATGGAGGAGACTGAACCGTAAGGTTTAGCCTAAAGTAATCATCGAAACAACTCCTTAAATTCCTCCTACGTTGTAATTTTAAATTTTTAGACGCTCCCAATGTTCGAAGGAACATAATGGTACTTGTTTGGTCGCTCTATATTGTGTAGAGTGTGCATAAATAAATTTTGTACGTGGCTTCTCTAAGTAATATTCAGAATTATATATGTACACTTATATAGCCCTTTTTATGAATATAGCTACATGATGGATAGCCATTGATGATTGCGCGTTTGTTTCAGAAGGTCGGTTGCACAGCTCAGATATTACTGGGGTTATGAATCATTGAAGGCCTAGATTTCTTCGTATGATTTGTTATAGCTGTGTGTTTGGATTGACTGTTCTAGTCTTTTTCACTACCTTCTAGCGGTTTGCTCGACCACGCTTCATGAGAAGCATTTGGATAAGATTATTGCAGTCTTTCATATCTCTTGGTGATTTTTTGCACTACAAATGTTTGGCTTGATTGTTTCAGTCTTCCTCGTTCAGTAGTCCTACATCTAACGCACTTGTATTCATGTGCTTAATTACCCTTCAAGGTTTTCTGGAAACAATTTCATTATAGATTTGGAGTTAAAGAGAGGTTTGTTGGAGATAACTCAATATCTCAACTTACAATATATTTTGGTTCTATCTAAATATATTGTTAGTCCAAATCGTCTACAACTAGGATTCATTAACTATATAAGCCAACCTTCTGTACTTGTAATTTTTGAAGCATTACAGTGAATTATTTCTGTAGTTTTTTCCACAAAAGTTTTTTCACGTTAAATCTTTATCTCCGTTATTACGTCGTGCTGCTATCTATAACATGTCATTTGTCAACAATGGTTAGCATCGCAAAAAGCATCGATTGATCAAAAGAGAAACTATAAATCTTGAGATTCGATCTACATATTTGAACTTACTTTAACACCAATCAATTAAAAGGCTTTTATAACCCGTAACCGACCTTGTTATCCGGAGGATTACCCAGTTCTAAAATATAAGAAAATAGCATGACATGTCATCTTAACTAAGAATATGTTATATATAATAGCGGCAAGAAATGCCGCTCAACGAAGGCCCGTGTGCCCCAGCCAAAGGCCCTTAGAAAAACCGAAAATTACAGTTAGGTCTTTGAAAAATCGTGTTTAGGTCCTTTCAGCCGTTTTATTTAGTAAAATAGACCCGAGAAATATTGAAATCACGTTCGGATCCCTACACACGGTTTATAGCTGAATTGAAAATCGCGTATAGGTCCTTTCGCCGATTTTTAATCGCGTTTAGGTCCTTCGGCCGTTTTTTTAGTAAAATGGACCCGAGAAATATCGAAATTACGTTCGGGTCCCTACACACGGTTTATAGCTGAATTGGAAATCGTGTATAGGTCCTTTCGACGATTTTTTTTGTAGACTGGACCCGAAAAAATTCGAAATGACGTTTAGGTCCCACAACGCAGTTTTCTCAAAAAACAGCTAGATTTTTCCCTCACGGCGCGGCATCGCGCGTAACTGAACCTAATAATAATAAAGATACGCAGCCATTGCAGGGTGTGATCGTGGTTAGGATCCAAGCAAAAGAAAGCATAGCAAGACATGCTCCTCCTCTCTTTAAATCTCTTCTGATCTTCTCCGTATTTGAGAAATAGATCCTTGCAGTTCTCCTTTGATCCTACTCCATCTTTTTGAATCTGTGCATCTAACACTTCTCTACATGCATTCTGAATTTCCCGACCTGTTGTTGCATTCTCGGTGATTACTGCGTAGTTGACCTGTTGTTCATAATTCGCCCGTTAATGTGAAGCAATTTTGGGTATTCGAGGCAGCATTAAAAATGTTTTTTAGACGGGCAGCATTGGAGAAGTTGGTGACGGGGGTGACCTTTTGAATAAGGCTAGATTAGACTGCTGGAAGATTTGCTTCGTTAATATATTAGTTCTGGGTAAATTTACTACAATTCTTTTGTACAAATTATCACAAAAATATATGTTTTAGCACTTATTTCACAAAAGTACAGATTTAGGAGAACTTTTGTCACAAAACTACAACGTTAGAATTGACCATTTCTTTAGAGACATGACGGTTTAGACCCATATGGCAGCCTCATAGGCCCTTATGCCTCGTTTCACTTGTGTGTGAGGCTACTATATAAACTCACACTGTCAGACCTGTTAAAATAAATTATCAATTCTAAAATTTATAGTTTTGTGAAATTTATTTATTAGTTTTTGTTGTCGATTCCTAATAAAAGAAATAGCTTTTGGTCTATTAGTCCGTACAAAAGTTCTAGGGGTCTTTGATTTGACCTTTTCCTTCAGGGAGCTCTGTGATTTTTTTTTACATTCTTAAATTTGAAAGTAAGCCAACTGTTTGATGTTAGTTCATCCCCTATTCCTCTTATGAGTAATCTAGTGACTATGTAGGTAGGGTTTGAAATCTTGTTTTCGCTCGATATCTCGAAGCTGGTCGGAGAACGAAAACTCGAAATTTTGGACAAATCCTAATGAAATAGAAAAACAAAAATTCAACTTTGCATTTTTCTACCAGAAAACCGAGATCTTGCGAAATTTCTTGAGATCTCGACCAAATCTTCTGACGAAAAATAACTTAAACGACATCGAAAAATTTTAAAATTTTTTGTGAAGATTCCTTACACATCAATGATATTCTCATAAAATTTCAGATGATTATTACATTGAGAAATTCTTAAAATTCAAATATTGATCTTGTCCTAATAAAAGCATTTGCACAAGTTTAAATCAAATGAAAATAAAACAAACCATGTTTTAAAATTTTGAAATTTTTTTGCATGGTTATAATGCATCACTAATATTCTCATAAATTTTAAAAATTTGGATAGTGCTCTTGTCCTCGTAAAAGCTTCTTAAAGCAAACCTCAACAAAATGAAAAATGGTATAAACCACGTTAGAAAATTTTAAACTTTTTGTGGATGTATCATTAATATTTTTCTAAAATTTTCATATGATTATCAAATTTCAAGAAGTTCTAAAAATTCCTACCTTTGTACGTCCGATAAAAGCTTGATGATCAATACATAGATTTGCTTTAGTAATAAAAATGTTTAAATTTTTTGCTGAAGGATTCTAAGGAAATGCTTAAGATCTCATAAAAATTTTGAATCATGATCGAACTTCAGTAAATTGATAAAATTCTTACAAGTGCATTGTACCATATATGTTCTTTCTGTTTTTGATTTTTGAAATGTAACAAATGAAGTTAAATGCATATATAGATTTTATTGAGCAAACAAAAAAGTTAAAAAAAATTCAAAATTTTATAATATAGTACCGAGAAAATTCTTAAGCTCTCACAAAATTTTGGATCATGAACGCAAGTAGTGACAAAGGCAGCAAGCAACCAAGGTCGTGACGACCAAGGTCGCGGCGGTCAAGGTCGTGAGGAAAGGAATGCCCTTCCGCACGCATCGCCGTTCCATCAGCGTCGGCCACGACCTTCGCAATCAGGACCGGGCGATCCGCGGAGAAGTTATACAACGGCGAAGGCCCCATGTCCACGCTGCCAGAAAAAGGAGACGGCGACAAAGGCAAGGGTCCCGCGGATGAGGACGACGATATGGGTTACCAGGAGCCCCACAACCAAATAGCCGTCATATTCGGGGCCTCCTCTGCGTACAAGTCCCGCAGGGACCTGAAGGTGGCAGCGCGGGAGGTTTGCCACATCGCTCATGGCAAGCCACCCATACAACAGCTCAGGTGGTCCAAGCTGTCAATCACTTTCTCCAAGGATGATTGTCCCCTTGAAATGACCAAGCCACAGAAGCTCCCGTTGGTCGTGAGCCCGACCATCAGTAATGCCAAAGTAGGTCGGGTTCTGATCGACGGTGGGAGCTCCTTGGATCTCATATCCGCTACGGTCCTGGACGAGATGTAAGTCCCTCGCTCCAAGATCAAGAGCATAGCTGTCCCGTTCTTCGGGATCATCCTGGGCACCTCGATCAAGCCTCTTGGCGATCGTCCGCCGTGGACGTCGGAGCATCAACAACTTCCGGACTGATCTAATCAACTTCGAGGTCGCGACTTTAAGTCGCCTATAATGCCATCCTCGGCAGGCCGGCTCTCTCCAAGTTCATGGCCGCCACACACCACGCCTACCAGGTTCGAAGGTCCCGGTCAAGGGCATCATCATCGCAAAGGCGACCATAGGCAGCCAACGTGATAGAAGTCGCTCGACATGGTCGACACTGCCTCTGCGTCCTCGACCAAGGGCTCAAGACTCCGCCCAAAGTTACCCTCCAGCTCGGAGGAGAAACCAAGGCGGTCCCTCTAAACGAGGTCGACCCAACCAAGGTCTTCCATCTGGGGTCTTCCTTAGACCCCAAATAGGAACTCAAGCTCATCACTTTCCAGGCCCAGGGACAAGAAGTCTCGCGGCGAATAGCCACCGCAGCATCCGGGCAACCATGCCCGGGGACAAGAAATCTTGCAGCGAAGAGTTACTACAGCATCCGGGCAACCATGCCCGGGGACAAGAAATCTTGCAGCTAAGAGCTACTGCGAGATCCGCAACCATGCTCGGGACGAGCATGTCCCAGAGACCGAAGTGTTGACCGAGGTCTTGGTCAGATTGCGTCGAAGAGGCGAAGGGTCGCGACGGTTCCTTCCCCGAAGACTTGCGGTGCGCTTCGACAGCTTTTAAATCGCGTACATAGACAATTTTGAAAACCGCATTGCCACGCGTGGCTCGCGAATGGGTGGGCGGTTTCGCCCGTCGCTTCTTAGGATAGTACCACACATTTTACATCATGATAAAGTATTTATAATTTTATAAAAATCGACAATATTTCTATAGTTTTTTAAAAATATCTCAAAATTTTGGTTTTTTAACAAATTTTCATAGGAGATAACTTTCTTAAGGGTTATTGGACCAAATAGTGTCAAATCTGGTAAAAAATCAAAAACAATCAATAAACAAGAGATTTCCGATATTAACATAACAATTCAATTTTTTTTACTTTGTTAGGCATTTTCAAAACTTCGTCCACATCCGGAAACCAAAATCTCAGTGAGATCTCATGAAATTTCGGCAAGATTTTAAACTTTGTATGTAGGATAGGTTTATTAAATGGTGGCATATCTTGTGTAAATCTTTACCATAAAAACTTTGTGAAATCCACCTCTAGAAGTTTTAAAAATTATCATACATAGGAGAGGTGAGTTTGTACAATCCTGTAAAATTTAAAGACTAAAAATCAATCATGTTTGAAAGATATGAAAATGACATATAGCGAAATAAATAGTGATGACAATAAAAAATCACTATTTAGGCTAAATTTATCTTTTTCATATCATTCAAATGACATTGAGTTTTGTCTTCAAATTTTACAAGACTGTAGAAGCACACACCACACGATGTGGTAATTTTTAAGATTTTTTAAAACTTCTACTTGTGGGTTACGAAATTTTTATAGTAAAGAGGTTTACATTAGAATACGTTTGGCGAGAACTCGGTCCGATTCTCCGACTCGACTCTTGATTCTCTATGGAATCGATTTTCTAGTGGAAGTGATTCCTGTCTGAGAAATAGGTATGAACTTAGTGGAGAGGTTCATAATCGGGAGGTTGTAAATCACGTGGGGAGCAGGTTTTTTTGGCTCCCAAGTCGCAGAATCAAAAATATAAATCGCTTCCTCGGATTCCTATGTGAAGTTGGTAGATTTTTTTTTGTTTGTTAGAGCTCTTCAGCTTCTCATAGGGAAGTTGAAACCGAAGCCTCGCTAAACACACCCTAGATTTACCATCTTATTAAACCACAACAATTTTTTTCTTTTTGAAACCATGCTTTGTGTCGAATGCCCCGGTTACAATGTAATGCAGCCAAACTTCATAAAATCAGGTCAAAGGATAAATAAGTACAGAAATTTATTTCATACCATAGAAAGCGCGGCAGATAACATATATGGCAGAGAGGAAAAAAACTTTCTAACATTCTCCTCCCCACCCCTCTGCAGTCTCCACGAACTCACTCGCGACTAGAGGTGGTTGTATTAGTATGGTAATGGCCCGATTAGCAAACTATCGTTAACCGGACTTAAAGTGCAGAACCGACTGACAGCTATCGTGCTATCGTCGTCTTGCGTGTAGGCCTAGCTTCTAACTAGCAAGCGAACCACGGCCCATTGCGTTTACGTTACTGCCGTGTTGTCTTCGGTTCTAGATCTAGCCCATTTATACTATTGTTATAAGAGAAAATGATCACGAATTGACTTCTTTCTTTATCTGTCTAGGACTTCCTTTTTCTCTGGTCGAAATAAAATTCTATTGTGTTTATTCTTCTTGATTTCTGATTGATTTGATTGCTCCTTCCATCACATATATACAACCATGCATTTACTCCTTGATTTACTCCACCACACATACAATACGCATCCCTCCCTTTTCTCTAGTTTATTGATTTTCTTCCTATACTTGATTTGCTACCTTTCATACATATTGAGGCATGCATGGGCTATTTGGGATCGTCTAACCCAAGTATGACCTGGACTGCGCGTCAATTCGTGCTGTCTATCATGCTCGATTGGTAGGTCCGACATGATTCAGACAACTATGATGTACCGGTCTAACTTGTCTAAAACAGTGCCGTACGAGGCTGTAGATCAAATTAGACCGATTGTGTCTCGTGCCGGCCTAGCGCAATGCCCACCTCTACTCGCGACCAAAAGCCCAGCCATTTCCTCCCCAAGAACCCATCCCCGTCTCCGAATTCCGACGCCGGCCTCCCAAATCAAGCGCCTCCCCGCAGACACGGTGCCGTTTTGATTCACTTATCCACAGATTCTTGCGCCCATTTCCGCGTAGATATTTTGATACCCATCTCGCCATTTTGGCACCGGAGCCCGATCCGGTTGGAAAGGTTGGATCTTGGTAAGAATCTGAGGGGCTAGTGGGGTCAAGTCTTTTTTTTCACTTGAAAAGGTGCCTTTCCTGTGTGCTGTACATGTAGGTGGTGCCATGGTGAGGTGAAGATCTCTGAGGTTTTTGTTTGGTGTTGTTGGGTAGGTGCCTAGGGAGATGGTGACGGCGGAGGCGGTGGGCACTGTTGTTCTTGCGGTGGTGGTGTTGGTTTGTGTTCTGGGAGCTGGAGCTGATGGCTCCGATCACAGGTACAAGGTGGGAGATCGTGTCCCGCTGTACGCGAACAAGGTCGGGCCTTTCCACAATCCAAGGTATAATTCTCCTGCGATCTGAGAACTCTCGATGAAGAATTGACTTTGTGTTACTCTTACGCTGTGTAGTCTATTTTTAGGTACATTGTACTCTGTCTTAGAGATGCATGAGTAAAACTTGGTTTACTTGGTGTCGGTAGTCACGGTTAGAAGAGGATTACTGCCAAGTTAGACTAAGCTCAATGGTAAGTATTTATGGTGTAGTAGCTAGGGCCTATAAGATAATAAGTGTGGGATTCTTCAATGGTAGAAGGGGGGCTCTGGGATAGCAAGAGTACTTAGTATTAACTGTTACAGTGTCTTTGTGATTTCACTTCGACAATCTATGAGTTAGTAGTATGGATAGCTTAATCATAGGGAAAGGAACTCTATGTTGTCAATAATGCCATGTGAACTAGGGCAAGTTTACACTTTCAGTATTGCCTCAATGATAGAACTCTGCAAGTGAATAATAACTATGTCATGTTTCTACAATAGCCACTTGTTAAAATTGATTTGCTTTTCTTTTTTACTGTGGTCATTATAATTGAAATACTCTGTGTTTTGCAGTGAGACATACAGGTACTACAAGCGAATAATAACTATGTTATGTTTCTACATTAGCCGCTTGTTAAAATTGATTTGCTTTTCTTTTTGACCGTGGTCATTATAACTGAGAAACTCTTTATTTATTGCAGTGAGACATACCGGTACTACGATCTACCCTTTTGTGCACCAGGTTTGTGATCTTATGAATGCCAATGTTTTTTTGTTGGTGTTGTTGTTATTTGCGTAATTTAGCAATCAATCTCTTTGGTTGATTGTGCCCAAGTTGTTTTTATTTCTTGTTAATTTCTGCCTGGCTTGTAATAGAACACCCGAAGGACAAAAAGGAGGCTCTGGGGGAGGTTCTAAATGGTGATCGGTTGGTTGATGCCCCATATGAGTTGAACTTCAAGGAAGACAAGAACTCCAAGACTCTATGCAAGAAAACACTGTTCAAGGAGCAAGTCGCCAAGCTCCGTGATGCAGTTGCAAAGGATTACTACTTCCAGATGTACTATGATGACCTACCATTATGGGGATTCCTTGGTAAATTGGACAAGGATAAGAAGCAGGGGGATGCAAAGTACCTGCTGTTTAAGCACATCCACTTTGACATCATGTATAACAATGACTGTGTCATAGAAATCAATCTCCAAACGGACCCAAATGTGGCTGTGGATATCACAGAGGAGAAGGAGGTGCAGGTAGAGTTCTCTTATTCAGTAACATGGAAGAAGACAGATATTCCTTTTGAGAAAAGAATGGAAAAGTACTCCAAGTCTTCTTCTATGCCACAACATCTAGAGATCCATTGGTTTTCCATAATTAACTCATGTGTAACGGTGCTCCTCCTGACTGGTTTCCTGGCTACAATCCTGATGCGTGTGCTCAAGAACGATTTCATCAAGTAAGACCTTAATGCATTCCATTCTCATCACATGGGTTGTAGCTTTACTAAATGGATTCTTAATGTCTCACTTTCATTGAAGATATTCACATGAAGACGAGTCCCTTGAAGACCAAGAAGAGACTGGATGGAAGTATATACATGGTGATGTCTTCCGTTTCCCGCGGCAAAAATCTCTTTTTGCAGCAATTATTGGGTCTGGAACTCAGCTTCTTGCCCTGTAAGAACTTCCTCACTTCAATTTATGTTATGATCCAAGCTTTGATGTAATGATCCTCAAGTAACAAAATCTTTCTCGTTTGACAGTGCAATTTTCATCTTCCTCCTCGCAATTGTTGGCGTCTTCTATCCATACAACAGAGGAGCCCTTTTCACTGCCCTTGTTGTCATCTACGCTCTTACATCTGGTATTGCTGGGTACACAGCCACTTCCTTCTATCTTCAACTGGAAGGAACAAACTGGGTAAGGCATGCTCTAATGGTCAGGTTTCTTCTATTATTTGCTTCTCTGTATTTACACAAACTGTCTTGATTGTTTCAGGTGAGGAATCTGATATTGACTGGCTGCTTGTTCTGTGGGCCTCTTTTCTTGACATTCTGCTTCCTAAACACTGTTGCGATAGCATACAATGCTACAGCGGCTTTGCCTTTCGGTACTATAATTGTCATTATTCTCATTTGGGCACTTGTAACCTCTCCTCTCCTTGTGTTGGGTGGTATAGCTGGGAAAAATAGCAATACAGAATTCCAAGCTTCCTGCCGCACAACCAAGTACCCAAGGGAAATCCCTCAGCTGCCCTGGTACTGGAGCACCATTCCTCAGATGGCAATGGCAGGATTCCTCCCTTTCAGCGCTATTTACATTGAGCTGTACTACATATTTGCCAGCATCTGGGGGCATAAGATATACACCATTTACAGCATCCTCTTCATTGTTTTTATTATCCTCGTCATTGTCACAGCGTTCGTCACAGTGGCACTCACATACTTCCAGCTAGCTGTTGAGGATCATGAGTGGTGGTGGAGGTCAGTGTTCAGGAGATTAATTCATCTTTGTGCAATTATCCATCTTCATACAGTTATCCATGTTTGTTGATGTTTGTGTTTTTATTCATGTTTACGTAATTACTTCTCTGCCGTGTTTGCACAAGCCAACAGATCAAAACTAAAATAAAAACTGTGGGGAAACATGCAGTTCGGCAATTATTTAGTACATGGAATGCTAGATTAGCTCACAGAGTTGCCCCATGCCCTCATATTTATACTATTTTCTTGAAAGTTGTCTATGGAAAATGCTTTAGTTATACATAGAGCACTAGAAGTTAGAGTAAATTTCACAAAACTACAAGTTTCTCGTACAAACTATTAGAAAACTACAGGTTTTTGCTCCTATTTCACAAAAATATAGATAGGAGAACTTGCTTCACAAAACTACAGGTTTTAGAATTGACTTTTCTTTATAACGGGTCTGGCAGTATGGGCTCACATGGCAGCCTCATATGCCACCATTTTCTATTTCATTTACGCGTGAGGCTGCCATGTGGGCCCACTCTATTAAACCCGTTACAAAAAATGGTCAATTCTAAAATATGTAGTTCTGTGATATAAGTTTCCTAAAATCTGTAGTTTTGTGAAATAGAAGCTAAAACCTATAGTTTTATAGTTTGTAAAAGAAATATGTAGTTTTTGAAATTTACTAGAAGTTAAATGAAACACTTAGACCTTGTTTGGCTTGGCCACAATTCCAGCCCATCCATGTGGATGGGCCGGGATTTTAGTTCAATTCCTAGCCCATCCATGTAGATCCTGGCTGGGAATGGGCCTCTCAAACAAGGCCTTATTAGGAAATTATCCCTAGAGGTTTTCAGAAATACTCGATCATCAATTGTGAACTTATAGCGCCAGAACTTAGAAACACTTCAGGAAAAAAATGGTCATGTATCCTGGCCATCATAGTTGCCATCTTACGATCACCTTATTTCTTGGACTTCCATCTCCATACTTCTTCCCACTTTGCATTTTGCACTTGACTGGAATAAAAGCTTTTGCTTCTGTTTGCAGATCTGTCCTTTGTGGAGGCTCTACTGGTATATTCATCTTCTTCTACTGCATCTACTACTACCATGCCCGGTCAGACATGTCAGGCTTCATGCAAACGTCCTTCTTCTTCGGCTACATGACCTGTGTCTGTTACGGTTTCTTCCTCATGCTGGGCACTGTTGGTTTCCGCGCATCGCTGCTGTTTGTGCGGCACATTTACCGTTCAATCAAGTGTGAGTAACCTAGACTGCAGTGACAACATCAAAAATGGCAGTCACTAGGGCAGCTTGAGAATCAGTCGACAAATTTTTCACCATGTTGTGCCTGAATTTTGTGCCCAAGCAGTTGCATGTCATCAATATGAACATCTTCTGTCTCTTTTTACCCCTGTTTACATCATTTCTTAGTTCTCTTAAAGGATGTAGTGTAGGACTGATACCAGAGCCAGCATTATAATGATATTTTTTTGTATCTACTCTTATTTAGTTGAACGTGAACCGTTAATTTGTTCCTGAATCCTGTGTTTTGCTCAGTGGCATGTTAGTATTGTGCTCTCCTGGTGGAAAATACAGTGTGCTTATTTGTCAAAAAGAAATATAAATGTCTGGCAATTGCACAAGAGCAATTTTGGTGTAGGATTTTCCATACGTTATCATATACAAAGGCGGTAAAAATCCAGTGATGTTGTATACCAAGGTTGATGACTATACCCCATGTGGCAGAGATTACATTCAGGGATTTGGCAGTTCATGTTATCCTAATTCCTCGGATTCTATAGGTCAAATGGTTCAAATCATCCTAAGCAAATGGGCTTAAGGCCACATAGCAAGACCATCTTTTCTATTCTACCCTTTTCTTCAAAGAAAGGCAGAGGGGCTGAGAGACTCATGAGATACAGATCATCATGGGATTCAGAATCTTTGGATGACTTTGTCTTTGAGTTTCTACTATATAAAACAAGAGTTTTTTCTGCGTCACTTCATCAAAATTACTCAACTTTGATATAGCTTTTTAATTACCCACTTTTGCTACTGTTAGTACTTTTTACAAATAAACTTTTTATCATAAATTGAGTTTCCATTGCAACGCACGGGCATATGACTAGTAACTAGAAAAAGATCGACATGGACACTGGAGTACATACTCCCACCTCTAATATACCACTTAAATAAACGCTTTATACTCTTTTATCACTTTCGTACACTCCAATAATAATTCCAAGATACTCCAATACAATATGATTAAAAATTTTCATCGATCCTTTATTTTTGCTACATACCCTTTTCTATATGTATAAGAAATGTGTAAACAAATTATGCTATAAAGGGTGGATTTTAATGAAAATTTTCATGAAACTCACTTTGAAATATCTTATAATCAATATTAGAGTATACTTAAATGGATAAAGAGGTATAACAACATCATTTAAACGGTATATTAGAGGTGGGAGTACATATACTAAGGAGTATGGAATCATTTTCCTATATATATATATATATATATATATATATATATATATATATATATATATATATATTTGCCATCAGAGGAGATGCTTGGATTTAAAGGGAAGGAAAGGCAAACGCCTGGAAACAAAAATTAACCTGAAAACAAGCAGGGAAGAAAGGAACATTGGTGATAGGAACCTTCTCAGAAAGTTGATGGAAATGCCCAGCCAGCTTTAATCCAATCGAATATATGTCATTGCATTGTAGTACCATACCACTGAGAGAGGCGGCTTCCCGGACCGACAAGGGATAAGCAGCCTTCTCCCCCATTTCATGTCGACTGTAGATTACATCAGACTTCTGAGAACTACCACAACCTTTTACTAGACCCTGCAACTCGAAATGCATGTGGTCTTCCCTTCAAACCAACGCTCAAGAGACATTGCAAACGACACACGCGCGATCTCTAATAAGACAGATGGCCGCGCGGCGTGGCTGGCGAGCTGTTGTTTTTCGTCGATTTTGGCCATCCAATTCTGACAGTGATCGGATAGGTAAGATGATAGGAAACAACCAAACTCCTAGATTTCTAGACAACGGGCCAACAATTCCACCACAGGTTGTTCAATACGTACGCAACTTCAGTAGAGATGGCAACGGGTCGGATCGGGTGCGGGTTTTACAAAACCCGATCCGACCCGAAACCCGAATTGAAAAACTCGACCGGAACCCGAATACCATATCGGGTAAAAATCTATACCCGAACTCGGCGGGTACTCAAACCGACGGTAATTCGACGGGTTTGTGTAATACTGGTGGTAATAGGTTGAGTCAAAAGTGCGAGTTTTGCAAAATCCGACCCGACAAGAAACCCGAACCCAAAACCCGAAGTCAAACCCGACGGCACCAACCGACCCCAAACCCGGCGAGTATCTGGAACCGGCGGGTACTGAACCCGATGGGTATATCGGTATTTCGGTATCCGATGGTACCATGGTGAAAATTAAAACCGAACCCGACCAACCCATTTGGTGTACCCGACCCTAAGAACCCGCGGGTAAAAATTAAAACCCGAACCTGACCTGATCGGGTGCAAAACCCGCGGGTACAATTGCGACCCCTAAACTTCAGTGACAAATTGAACCCACATTGTAGCGATAAAAATGTTGGCAAAATATACACTTGGCATAAGACTGTATATTGCGTCGGTAAGAAGGATAAGATGGGTAGGAGGTGAAAGGTCGGCTTCGTTGGCTCTTCCGACGAGAGGAGGGGGCGCTGTCCCAGAAAGTCCAGAACCAGCGATCCTCAACGAAACACCTCAACATGTAGCATTATTGAGTCTTTTTTTTTTCCACTCTTTTTCTTGTGTTCCATCCCCAAAAAATGAATCATAGTATGGCACCTTGTTCATTTTCTTTCTTTCTGTCTGCCTGTTTTCTCAGCTCGTGATGACAGGTTAACACTTTGTTATAATTTATCTGTACACACGAAATTCTCTGGAAATAGCTTGGCACACACGGCCATATGCCATTTCTAGGGAGCAATGTTCTCCCAGGCATCTAAGCCCGTCTAATCAGCGATGGGCGCAAGACACTGGTGTGGTACTCGCCTAGGGCCCTAGCACTAGGAGGAACACCGCTAGAAAAAGAAACAACCTACGAACTAGAGTGATTATTCTGCAGAAAAAAACAATGACTTTTTTTACTATATAGAAAATTAGAACTATAACTTTCATCTTAGTAGCAGTGATCGTAAGATGAGTGTGGAGGAGTTGTAACTTTTCTTGGAAAGCTGATTTGTGGCTTTTTGGATGAACAAGCAGCTGTACCTTTCTATAAGAGATCGTTTCACAAACAACTAATTTTTCTCGGTAATAAACTGTAAAAACAACTCTCGACCAGCTTTCAGTTTTTAGCTTTTATTAGCTATATGTGGCTTCTAGCTTATACTAAAAATTGTTAATCTTAGGTTTAGCTAATACTTGAACTAGCCTAAGTCTTGATCACTAACTTAATGCGGAAATAAACATGAGCATAAGATCACTAACCGGTGAAGAGGATGAAGCCATTAGCGCTTTGTCGGTGTAGATGATTTTGTCGGTGAAGAAAAAAGCGTAGCGGTGCAAGTATATGAATCCCGACAATAGAGAGGTAGAAAACACCGAAATCCTCCTCAGTGATAGTCACGGATCTTCAATAACCTGAGCGCGATGAAGAAGAAAGGAAGTGCACCGAGACCTTCTCGGTTAGGGTTCAGTTCTTCGTTAGCCTCGCGCTGATAATCCAGATCGGGTGGAATTTTGGGAGTTTAGAAACTTGATTAGTCTAATCATCAGCCAACCAATTCCGGATGCCCCCTCTTATATATATAGCGCTGGCCAAACGGGACCGAACCAAATTCTGTTGGGTCGCTTCCGATCAAAGCGCATACATGCTTAGGGTGGGCCTTGCCCTGAATTTTAGGATCTGGCAGTTTAGCCAAGATCACCACTAACATTCTCCCACTTGATCAAAGGCTAATATCATAAGTCCATACTCAACAGAAACAACACACCAAGATTAAGTATTATAGTGATTAACCTAAGCACCACTGCAACCCCAGAATCTATAGTGCATCATTCTATCTCGATAGGATAAGTACTTATTCTTGATGGGAGTTTGGTTTGTTCTTATGGTCCTCATTTTCAGAATCATATGCTTTCCAATAAACCCATGCCGGCAACATGCTCTCGAAAGAGACTGGGTGGTAAACCTTTAGTAAGCGGATCCGCAAGCATAGATTTAGTACTTATATGCTTGACCTCAATAGTCTGATCCTGGATTCTATCTTTCACAACATGATACTTAATGTCAATGTGTTTGGCAGCACCACTTGACTTGTTGTTACTCGAGTAGAATACTGCAACCATATTATCGCAGTATATAGGTAGTGGTTTACATATGCTGTCTACCACTCTTAATCCCGGGATAAAATTCTTAAGCCATACAGTCTGCCCAGTAGCCTCATAACATGCCACAAACTCAGCCTGCATTGTGGATGATGCAGTAAGTGATTGTTTGGAGCTTTTCCACGAAATGGCTCCTCCTGCAAGTGTGAAGATATATCCTGATGTGGATTTCTTAGTATCAACACATCCTGCAAAGTCAGTGTCTGAATAACCCACAACCTCAAGGGTATCAGACCTCTTATATGTGAGCATGTAATGCTTAGTGCCTTGCAAATAACGCAAGACTTTCTTAACGGCTTTCAAAGTGGTCCATCCTCGGATTAGATTGATATCGCCAAGCATCCGATTCATTTAATGCTAAATCGAGCAGTACAAACTTGAGCATACATAATGCTTCCGACAATTTGAAGCATAAGGAATCGACTTCATCTGATCAGTTTCTAATTGATTCCTTGAACTTTGGAATGTTCCAAACTTATCGCCCTTAACAATAGGAGCAGGCGTGGCAGAGCAGTTATGCATATTAAATCTCTTAAGTACTCTGTCAACGTATGCCTTTTGGGACAAGCCTAATACCCCTTTGGATCTATCTCGGTGAATCTCAATGCCTAAAACGTAAGAGGCATCACCAAGATCCTTCATGTCAAAATTAGTGGAAAGAAATCTTTTGGTCTCATACAGCATATCCTTATCGCTGCTGGCCAACAAGATATCATCCACATAAAGCACTAATATAGTAAATTTGCTCCCCTTAGTCTTAATGTATATACAATTGTCCACTTCATTTTCTTTGAAATCAAATTTTCTTATGGTCTCATCGAACTTAAGATACCATTGTCTAGACGCTTGTTTTAGTCCATAGATGGACTTCTTAAGCCTACATCCGATATGTTCCTTGCCTTCCACGACAAAACCTTCCGGTTGAGCCATGTAAACATTCTCATGCAAGTCACCATTAAGGAATGCGGTTTTAACATCTATCTGATGTAGCTCTAAATCATAATGAGCAACAAGCGCCATGACAATTCTAAGTGAATCTTTCTTTGAGACGGGAGAGAAAGTATCAACATAATCGATCCCTTCCCTTTGTGTAAACCCTTTTGCTACAAGCCTTGCCTTGAATCTTTCGACATTTCCCTTAGAGTCATGCTTAGTTTTGTAGACCCATCTACAGCCTACTGTTTTGACTCCGTCGGGAATTTCTACTAGATCCCAGACATCATTAATGCTCATAGACTTCATTTCATCCTGCATGGCCTCAAGCCACTTGAATGAATCCTTAGTCATCATAGCCTCCTTAAATGAATTAGGGTCATCTACCTTCCCTATGTCATTTACATCTTCATTCATGTACACGACATAGTCATTTGGGATGGCAGACCTTCTTTCCCGCTGTGATCTTCTTAGTGGTACATTAGTTATCACAGGGGGTGTTGAGGCTCATCATTAGGCGCTGTATCATTAATTCCAGAATCCTCAGTTGGAGGCTCAACTCCAGAATTCTCAGCTGGAGGTGTAACCGAATGAGGTACAGGAAGAATAGTCTCTTGGATTATCGGTAATGGTACATAAGTCCGAATCTCCTCAAGATCTATTTTCCTAGCCCCTGAGCTCCCATTGATTTCATCATTCTCTAAGAATACAGCATGTCGGGTTTCCACAAACTTAGTAATACGGTCTGGACAATAAAATCGATATCCCTTAGATCTTTCAGGATATCCAATAAAATGGCAGCATATTGTCTTAGGATCTAATTTCCCAACATGTGGATTAAAAATTTTAGCTTCAGCAAGACAACCCCACACACGTAAGTACTTTAAACTCGGTTTCCTCGATCCATAATTCATAAGGTGTCTTAGGTATCGATTTCATCGAACCCGATTAATATATGTGCAAATTGTCTTTAACGCTTCCATCCGAAACTAACCGTAAACCGGAGTAACTCATCATGCTACGCACCATATCCATGAGAGTGCGATTGCGCCTTTCAGCTACTCCATTTTGCTGAGGTTCACCAGGCATTGAATATTGGGCTATTATGCCATTTTCTGAAAGAAACTTAGTAAATGGACCTGGAATTTGTCCATAAGGAGCATGTCTCCCATAATATTCTCCTCCACGATCAGATCTTACCACTTTAATCTTCACATTATGCTGATTTTCTACTTCAGCCTTGAAAATTTTAAATTTATCAAGTGATTCAGATCGATCACGAATAGGGAAAATGTAACCATAACGGGAGAAATCATCAGTGAACGTAATAAAAGAGTCATACCCATCTATTGAAGTTACAGGAAATGGACCACATATATCAGTGTGAATTAATTCCAATATTCCTGTGCTTCGAGTGGCTCCTTTCTTAATTTGTTTTACATATTTTCCTTAATACAATCAATACAGGGGTCTGAGTCAGAGAAGTCTAATGGGTGGAGTATCTCTTCCTTAATGAGACGCTCCATTCTCCCCTTCGAAATGTGGCCTAAACGACAGTGCCACAATTTTGATGAAGTCTCATCACCTAAACTTCTCTTTGCTTATTGGTGGTATCATACACATTCATTAACACAGGACATTCAGAGAGAGGAAGCATATAGAGTTTGTCTCGTCCAAACGCGAGACCAACATTATTTGAATTAAAACTTATGACACATTTATTATCCCCAAAGGTACAGATGTATCCATTATCATCCAAAAGAGCAATGTAAATAAGGTTCCTCCTCATGGTGGGAACATAAACAACATTATTTAAGGTAAGAGTGAAGCCACTATCTAATACTAATGGTAGAGTGCCAATAGCTTCAACTTCAAATTTCTCTTCCATCACCACTCTAAGACTTCGCTCCCCTTTCTTAGTGTCCTCTCAGAAGGAATCCTCGCAATGAATTGGAAACGTGCACGAGGCACCGAATCAATCCACCAGGTATTAGGGGAAACATCAGCAAAAAGGGTTTCATCAACAGTGGAAATTATGTAATTACCCTTTTTGGCAAGCCACTTCATGAAGCCCGCACAATCTTTCTGAATGTGCCCACTATTCTTGCAAAAGCGACAGGTGGGCCCACCAGAAGTGGAGTTAGATGCAACAGGGGCCTTCTCCTTTGGCTTGCTTGACTCAGCCTTAGGGGAAAAATGCAGCTTCTTTTTGGACTTAGCTTCCCCTTGAAATTTCCTTTTTCCATGGCCAACATGGAAAACTTGGTCCTTCCTTTCAGCCTTAAGCCTCTCCTCCTCTTGGACACACATAGCGATCAACTCGCTCATGGTCCATTGCTCCTTCTGAGTATTATAATTAATTTTGAAGGCATTATACTCAGAAGGAAGAGAGGTCATAATAAAATGGACCAAGAAACCATCAGAAATGGCCATGTCCATGCCCTTGAGTTTTGCAGCCATATCAGTCATCATCATGATATGCTCACGAACGCTACTAGAGCCATCATACTTAGTCGTGAGCATCTTCATGATTAAAGTACTGGCATATACTTTTGAGGAGCCCTTGAATTGCTCCTCCATCGAGGCCAAGTAATCGCTTAGCATTATCGGATTCGTGATTGCTCCCTTATCCCTACAGATATGGTGCTTTTCATAATCATCAAGGACATGCGGTTGGACCGCCCCACTTTTCTCGCTTGTTAAGTCATAGAGTTTCTTCTTCTCGTGAAACTCTCATCATTAGCGTATGAGCTACGGAGCGCCCTCACGTAATGCATAATCCAAGTCCATAACACCAAGGACAATCAAAATCCTTTCCTTCCAAGAAGGAAAGTTCGTCCCGCCACCGCTTCAATGCCGCTCAAATAAGCGGCAATATTAGCGTTGTTCATGGCTGAATCAAAATAAATATAATCAAGAAACATTAAGGAAAAATAAATATCTTGCATGAAAATTAACCCTACGTTGGTCCGATTAATGATCATGCTAATGACAGAAAATTTAATAGTTCTAAATCGATCACCGCAAGCGTAAACGAAAAGAACTATAATTATCACATGGGTGACACATGATCATAAACAACGTTGGTCAGTATACGATCATGGTCATGACATAACCCCAGAATTTAAAATTAAACAATAATCTCTAATTAAAACTTCCCGTTGGTTCCATTTTAATTAGAGATAACACTTATACATAAACATCATATCAAATAATCATCGCATAAATTATCACATTATTTCAATGCTCAAAATCAATCATGAAATTCATAAAATTAATGCCCAGGAAATACTAACAGAACAATAATTATTGCTAAATAAGTGAGACATAATGTACAAATATTAAAAATGAGTTAAACAGTAATTGCCTCAAAACAGTAAAAGCTCAGCTGGGAAATTATCGGCCAAACCTCGCGTTTCACCCACGCCAGCACGCAGCAGAACACGACAAAGCGTAGGCCCAGATAACGACGCCGCCCAATAAGAACAGACCGACAGCCGTCCGATCTAATGGACGGACCGGATCACTTGCGGCGAACGAAATGACGCGCGGCCAGAAAACCCTAACCCTAATCCCATTCGCGCCGGAAAACGCGCGCGGCAAATCGAAGCGAAGCGGAGGGCAAGCGGCGATGGCGATATGGCGGCGCATGAGCGGCGGCGCCAAGCTGCGCGAGACAACGCGGAGGCGACCACGCTGGGATTGGAGGCGAAGCAAGCGCAAGACACGCCAAGACGAAGCGACGAGCATCCATGAGCATACAATGAGGACGACGACGGAGATGCGACAAGCAATGATAAGCCCGAATTCCCTTCAAAATTTTTTTTTAGAGTTTTGCATTTTGCTCTCGATTGATTGATTGATTCGGGAATTTTGGGTTTTAATTTGAGCTTTAGGGTTTCGGATTTGGGGACAAATAGAACTAGGGTTCTAGCATTCTTTTCCCCTCCTTCTGTATGCTTAACCCGAGCCAAATAACATAAACCGATGTATAATCCGACAAGAATCAAGGTTAATCCGAGACTAATCCGGGCTTTAATAGGATCAAGCTTTAGGCTAGGTGCTCTGATACCAAATGTTAATCTTAGGTTTAGCTAATACTTGAACTAGCCTAAGTCTTGATCACTAACTTAATGCGGAAATAAACATGAGCATAAGATCACTAACCCGGTGAAGAGGATGAAGCCATTAGCGCTTTGTCGGTGTAGATGATTTTGTCGGTGAAGAAAAAACGAAGAGCCGTGCAAGATATGAATCCCGACAATAGAGAGGTAGAAAACACCGAAATCCTTCTCAGTGATAGTCACGGATCTTCAATAACCTGAGCGCGATGAAGAAGAAAGGAAGTGCACCGAGACCTTCTCTGCTAGGGTTCATTCTTCGTTAGCCTCATACCGATAATCCGGATCGGGTGGAATTTTGGGAGTTTAGAAACTTGATTAGTCTAATCATCACCAACCAGATCCGGATGCCCCTCTTATATATATAGCGCCGCCAAACGGACCAACCAAATTTCGTTGGGTCGCTTCCATCAAAGCGACACGTGTTAGGTGGGCCTTGCTCGAATTTTAGGATCTGCGCGCTTAGCCAAGATCACCACTAACAAAAATCACTTAAAAACTAAACTGTTTGGAGGGCTTATCAGCTTTTCAGAAACTGAAGCTGATTTTAAGCCCCCAAAACAGGACTAACAACCTGTTTGATTCCCATGAATTGGCCATGGAATCAGAGAATTGGAATTCAATTATGAGGGTTGAGCTGTTTGGTTGCTACTAGAATTAGAATCGATGATCCCAAAAACAATTCCAAGAGGCACCAGACAACTAGAGGCAATTCATTGCTCTCCCATGATTTGTATGGAATCGAGCATCAACCATGTCGTATTCTTGTGCCACCTCCGCTATCATTGTTCGACACCAACGACTAACTGTACGTCGCCTTCCTCCATTGCTCGACTAACTGTACGTCGCCTTCCTCCATTGCTCGACTCGTGGGATCATGGTTTAGGCTACGGCGCACCACCTTGGTCAAGGGGCACGAAGGAGATCTTCCCCAGCTGCAACTCCTCGTTACCAGCCATAGTCGTGTGCCTTGTGACAAGCCGTTGAACCCCATCATGTCTACGTCGCGAGGAATCCTCCTCGGCCTACTCCAAAGACGAAGCTGCCGTTGTCGGCATGATTTAGTAGTCCTACCAAAGGCTTGTCAATGGGAAGCACCATATCGTCACCAACACCAACGTGCTCGACTGCCACTTCTCCGGTAGTCGCGAACATTGCATTAGCTTGTTTCGATAACACCTTTGTCCAAATTTGCTTAATACTCAACCCATCCATAGAGTGGATCCGCACACATAGCACTCTACTTATACTTTCGTCTCACTTCGTGTAAAAGGGTTGACTCAGAGATGCTGTGTTTAAACTTAACATACATTATATACTACTACAACTCATTTTAGACAAACAACGATGAACAAACCTACTACCGCTCCATATGGCTACATGGACCTTAGCATTAATAGGACAATATATTACATTCACCACCCCTGAAGGGCTGACGCCC
The DNA here is from genome assembly GCA_036346375.1 of Guadua angustifolia. Taxonomy (NCBI): domain Eukaryota; kingdom Viridiplantae; phylum Streptophyta; class Magnoliopsida; order Poales; family Poaceae; genus Guadua; species Guadua angustifolia. The sequence continues at coordinate 47,749,815 of CM070514.1, forward strand.
TTAGCAGTATACCGTATACATAGTAAATACTCAGAACCACCTCTCGTTTCACATCTGTATGTCTAGTGCTGATGCATATGCCATGCTATGTATCCACTCCGAGTCCACATGTGTCATGCGATAGCCCGCGATCTAGTCCCGCACATGCTTATCTAGTGAAAGTTGATAATCTGATACCAATTGTAACACCATAGCACACCAAGTGCTTAGAATGTTATCTCATCCTACTCTTTTCATTATCTTTACCATAATTTTATCAACAATTTCAACAACATTCCCTAAATAATTATCACCGATACTAACCAAGGTAAATAAAAATAACATAATGATATAAACAGGAATAATAAACAAAAATAATCTGAAAACCAATCACCCAAGAACGCCTAATACCACACTCTCGGGGACGCCCAAGTCCTCATGCTCCAGTCCACGCACCCAAGAACGCCCAGATCACATGCATCTAGGAGCAATCTTTACCTTTTGAGGACACATCCAATGAAGATTAAAATCAAATAAATGAAAAATCAAACTTCTCGTTACATCATATAGATTCAACTAAGTTCACACGACTATGGTTATAATGTAAAAGGTCAGCAACTAAATCCACTAGACACCTTATTTCGTAATGAATGAACTACTCATATTAGACTACCGTAGTAGTTGATGTGACATATAAAGTAATAATGCTACTTCTGTCCTATATATGTCACCTTTATTGTTCACATAAGGACATTAAGGGTGCGTTATGATTCAACTAAGTTCACACGACTATGGTTATAATGTAAAAGGTCAGCAACTAAATCCACTAGACACCTTATTTCGTAATGAATGAACTACTCATATTAGACTACCGCTGTAGTTGATGTGACATATAAAGTAATAATGCTACTTCTGTCCTATATATGTCACCTTTATTGTTCACATAAGGACATTAAGGGTGCGTTTGGTTGATTGAACCAAGTGGTACATATATGAGATGGTTTAACAAAAAACTATCCATGTATTTGATTGCTTGAATAGAATAGTTTCATCCTGGATGGTGGGATACAAATTTGAGAAATATTCTCTATAAATATTGAACCATTTCATTCACCCAAAACAATAGAACCAAATGGTACATAACCATTTCATCCCATTTAACTTCATTCCACCAACCAAACACACCCTAAAGAAGCAAGGGTGAACCCATAACTCAACAAGAACATAATAAAACTGTCGGCGATTTGGGACAGGGGTCCCCCGCCGAGCTTACTTGTTGAATGAGGGATCAACCCGGGGCCCCTTTCTCGCAAGGGTTATACGTCTGAGAGTGCGCCGAGCAATGGAGCGAGGGTGTATCGGACAATCGAAGGCATGGGGTCATTTTTTTGTCCGTTCAGCCTCTCACGGGAGATAATAACCCTACGTCCAGTGATTGCACTAGTATATGAAAGTGGGTTACAACGCGCTTGCCCGGGAGGCCCTGAACGGTCCTAAGGACTTCCGCCAGCAAGTGAAGCGCGTGAGTGTGCGTATAGTGCAGAAGGTCCAACCCCCAGCCCATCGTGGAAAGGGGTATTTATAGAGAATTACAGGAGACAAAGCAGTTATTACAGGCGCGCCATCAGAGGACGACGCGAAAGCGGCCACACCACCCGCCGGTACCACGCGACGTAAGCACAAGTGGGCGCGACCAAGTCAATGACTCGTGGCAACGCGGATCCCGGACGCGATCTCGAGCCGGCCAGATTTAATGCCACGCCGCTTTGTCGAGACCCCGAGCTGGCCTGCGCGGGCCGGGTGTATGAAGGTCGGGCCGCATGCGCTGTCCGCAAGGGCATGGTCGGTTGGTGCCAAGCCATGGTCGCCCCAGATAAAGGTATCCAATCCTCGACAGCTTAGCCCCGAGGCTAAAGGGAAAAAGGCCTTACCGAGGCCTCCGCCTTAAGCCTCTAGACTTTAGAGTGGGATTGAGTCGGTCGGACGACGAGCTCATGGGCGCCCGAGCTTCGGCTCGAGCGGGAATCCCAGAGCGAGAAAAGATTGACGCCGAGCAACTATGCTCGGGGCGAAAATCTTACGGCTAAAAGAAAACGGCCGCAGCATCCGAGCTTCTGCGCTCGGGGAGAGAGGGATCTCGCAACGAAGGGAAACCTGTTGCGACATCCGAGCAACCTGGCTCGGGGACTGGTGCGCTCCGGCGAGCCCGAGCACACCTGGTCGGAGTCTGGGCCAAATAGTATCATGCGGCGAGCGCTGAAAACCGCAGATGGTGCCTTCCCCACGGCGCCGCACAGGGGCTCGACGATTTTTCGGAACCGCGCTTCGTCAGTTCGCCGGGGACCGGACCGCCACGCGTTGGCAATCGACCGGTTAAGTTCGCCCGTTCGTCTTCTCCGCCTGCAAATATCCGTTGGAAGCACTTCGAAAAAGCCTTTTTCCTTCCTTCGTCTTCACCCCTTTCGACAAACACTCCGCCACAAACTTCGTAACTTCCTTACTTCCAAACCTTCAAACTTCTCAGCCTCCCTTCCCCGCTGCGGCGCTTCATCTTTCCGAGTCCCCCATGGCGCGGTTTGGTGCAAGCAAGGTCACGCGGAGAGGCTCAAGGTATCGCAGGATTACGGTACTGACCCCTACACTGAGGATCCCGGACAATGAGGTCAGCCCGGTGCCATGATGACGAGATAGTCTCGGCGAGCTCTACACCGCCAACGGCTCCGGCCGCTCGAGAGCGAATTCTTGGGGACGTGTTCGAGCAATGTCGCGGCGAGGTCACCCATCCGAACCCCAACTCCATCCTTGTCTTGAACATCTTCGCCCACCTCTGCGAAGGCTTCAGGCATCCTTCCCACGCCAAGTCTCTTCTTCCATTTCTACAACCTTTTCCGCACCGGTAGTGCTTCCTCCACCGGCTGTGACTTTCGGCTGAGGAACGGCCGCATAAGTTCCCCATCTTCACCCTCGGGACTCCGTCATGGTTGGGCCGACCATCGGTTCTACTCATGAAGTCGGAGGGGAGTTCTTCTATTATACCGAGTGGCAACGCCGGCGCCGAGACGCTACCGGCCACACCCTCAAGAGGAGCGGGTCCTAATGACGATCCACGGGCTCACGGAGATGGGGCTTACCGGGCGAGATGTCGTCCGCGACTTCCTCCGGAACAGGGTGTCTCCGCTGAGGAAGAGGGAGCACCCCTTTTTCAAAGCCGGCGGGTGGGACGACATCACCCGCGAAGGCCAAACTAGTACGCCCTCGCGATTTGCGACGATTTCGCTTCATAAGTTTTTTGCTCGAACCCTTGCTGACCCCCCGTGCAACACGGTGACAGCCCCGGGCTACGACTGGGTGGAGAAGAGGGTCGGCGAGATGTTCGGGACCCCGAAGGGCAAGGAGCTCGAGCAAAAGCGCCAGGTCCCGATGAACGTGCTTGAGCGGGGCAAAGTGGTAAGCATCCCTAGTGACTCATGCTCGGGGAGAATATCCGAGCCTTACAAAGTGTTTGCGCACGGGAACGACATCCGAGCTTTCTTTTGATGGCATCCTGCTTTTCTTTGACAGGAAAAGCTTGCCCTGGAGTTGGCTGTGGACGAGCTCAAGTCCCTCAAGTCCCGGCGGCACGGCGATATATTTTTCCGCTGCCAAGGCCAAAAGGGCAAGAGGTTTCGGCGCCGCCATGCGAGCACTCGGGCCGAAGAGGCATGCGGTCGCTACTAAAGATCCACCCAAACGGCAGATGGAGTATGCCGATCGGAAGGAGAAGGTAAGCCGCCTGAGGCTTTGGCTGAAGAATTACGACTTGGGGGTTCAAATCGAACAAATCGAGGCGGAGGGGAGACTGATTGAAGGAATGGTGCAGAGCGAGCGGGAGGCGCTGGAGAGGGAGCTCGCCGATACGAAGGGTCAACTCGCGCGAGCTATCAAAGCTCGGGAGTTCGGGATTATCGGCCGAAGCGACCCTCCGCAACTGAAACCGGCACCAGCAAGACGAGTGGGGAAGGATATGGAGGAGGTCGAGCCCGGTGGCGAAGATCACCAGTCACCGAGGAGAGGGCCAAGCCGGTGGTAGCAAGGGCGAACCCTCCGCCAATGAGAGGAGGACTGGCAAAGGTAAGCCTCGACACTTGCTCGCTTTGGTCTTCGATTTTGTGCATTTCAACCCGAAGCTAGCCCCACCTAATCGACGTGGGCGACGAGCTCAGAGGTCCCGCGGACCGTCGCAGATGATTGACGAGCTCCTTGATCGTGTCAGAGAGGGAGATTGCCCGCGTCGCCGACCTTGTTATGACGGAGGCCGTGGCAGCGGTGGACACCCTCGTCGCAGACGACCAAGGCGGGGCGGAGCCCTTGGCCCTTCCGAGCACGACGGACGTGCAAGGGAGAGAGGTGATCGAGCTTCAGGATTCGGGCGAAAAGCCTGCCCAAGAAGGCCTGAAGCCCCCGAGCGAACGGCATGCTCGGGATGACCCTTTGCTGCCGCTGGGCGAAGAACATGCCGCGGAGGACAGCGAGGAAACCCCGAGCGTGGGATTTGCTCTGGAAGGGAGCGAGGCGCTCGGCGAATCTCATGCCCGGGACGCTTGCCGCCCTCGCTGACTCGCCCTTGTTCAAGGATTCTGGGCTTGTCCGCACACCCCTGCCGAAGTCCGAAGACATTCAGGTGGCGGCGGTCTTTGAGCAATACCGGGAGAACGTGCGCGCCAACATTGCTCAGGTAGAGATGCTCCGTTACCGCGTTGATTTCTCTTCTTCGGATCTCGTGGGGGGGGTTTTACTTAGAGCTTTCCTACCTGCAGCTTCTTCAAAAGACCTTGGCCGACTTCGAAGAGGTGTTGATCGTCCCCGACACCGTGAACCGCTATTACGAAGAAAGCGAAGCCCGGGTCGAGAGGCTGGAGGAGAAGCTGAGCGACTTCAGACAGGCGAAAGTTTTGCTCACGCAAAGATGCCGAGAGGCAGAGCGGAGCTTCCGAGTCCAAGGAACGGATCCTTGGGCTCGAGCGAGCTTGAGCAGAAAGGTCGCTCCCGCCATCCAAGGAAGACGCCATGGTCGCCGAGAAGAAGGTGCTCGCGCTCGAGCAAGAATTGGTGCAGTTGAAGCAAACCGCTAACCTGGTGGAGAAAGACCTTGCCCTTAGCCAGGACAAGGTTCACGGGCTCGAGCAAGAGCTTCAGCAGGGAAAGCAGCATGCCCGTACCCTTGAGACCAAGGTGGCTGATCTCGAGGAGTCGCGCCAGCCAAGGATGAGATAGAGCGGTGGAAGCGGGATGCCGGCCTGCTGGAGAAAGATCTGGCCCTTAGCCGGGGTAAGGTTCTTGGGCTCGAGCAAGACTTTGAACGAGAGAGACAGCGTGCTCAGACCCTCGAAACCAAGGTAGCCGACCGAGCGAGGTGCCAGCGTGTCACGCTCTTGCCGACCAAGATAAAGAAGAGGTCGAGCAGCCCACAAGAAGCCCGCGAAGTCGCGACGCCGCGTGAAGGTGATCGATCTTCGTGCCAAGATTGTCGACTATAGGCAAAAACTCTCATGGCGCTTAGAGGAGCAACGCCCGGAGCTTAAGTTTGCATAAAATTTCGGCGAATGATGACTTGTAATGTGAATTCTTCTTTGCTTGAGAGCTGTGTCTGTGATAACGCGTTTTTGGGCTTTCTCTTACTTATCTTGCAAAAGATAGCTTCGAGACAGACACCTTGTAGGTTAGATCGACGCCTGGGCGGCGTAAGCCCGGAGTAAGCTGAAATACAATGACTTCGCGAATGCAGATAGCACTTTAAAAGCGAGCAATGTTTTGCAGCAATGTTGTGACTTAGCGACGAAAATACCCTAGCGCGATAGCTCGCTCCTGTCCCAGCCCCCGCTGCGAATAAAGCCCGTGCGCCTGAGTTGCGAGCGCGGGTTGGTTCGCAGGAGAGATGAGAGAAAGCGCGTGCTGCTTACCCGACTAGAACAACGGCCTATCCGAGCGACGAGCGTAGGTTAGGTCGGTGGAGAAAAACGAGCGTGGTCAAAAAACCTCTTAACACTTTAGAACGCGCGGCCTTAGCCCGCGAGCGTGGTCGCGCGAAGGGAGAGCGCACGGTTGACGGGCATGTTACGCGGCGACCAACGCGCGCCAGCCGGGCTAAATCTCGAACCGACCGAAAGGGTGTCTGTTTGCGACTTGTATCGCGTAGCGGATAGTTACTACGGACCAAGGTTGGCCTAGCAAGACTGGAGCCTTTGGTGGTGAATTTTTAGCGGCCGGGTGTTAGTCGCGGTACTTTGTGCCATCACGCGTGCGCCGGCTGATTTCCACGGAGTGAAAAGAGTTTAGACGAACGAAAGTTGCATTGTTCCAAAAGGTCGTGAATTTATAACATGATGTAAAAAAATGGAACTCGAGCTTAGACATAGAACTTGGCGAATCGGTCGATGTTCCATGAATCTGTGAGCACGCTGCCGCCCTCCGCTGTAAGGCAGGCGGCCCGGCGTGACAATCAAACGACCGTGAATGGCCCTTCCCATTTGGGGAAAAGCTTGTTGGCCTTCGACATGTCCTGGATTCGTTGTAGGACAAGGTCGCCAACCGGGCAGGCACGGGTCGAATTGACTTGGCCGCGGCTTGCGAAGGGTTTGCCGGTAGACTACCGATCGTCGTGCCTTAAGGAGGGCTTCTTGGCGAGATCGAGGTCGAGGCGACGCTCACGACCTTGGTGGATGTCACCGACTAGGTGCACTCTTGGGGTCCGAGCACGATTTGGCGGCAGATTTGCCTCCGCGACCATAAACGAGCCGAAAGGCGTTTACCAGAGTTCGGCTTATGGTGGGCGCGACGGACCAAAGGACGGAAGGAGCTTGTCCACCCATGACCCGCCTTTGTCGGGAGAGGTCTTTGAAGACTTTTTCTTTATCCCTCGGAGTATTTGGCCGTTCGCTTCTCTACCGCTTCCATTGCTCGTGGATGAGCTAAGCCGTAATCAATTTATCGAATTGGATTAAATTAACCGATTATTTTGGTTTTGGTTCGGTTTTTGTTTTGGTATAATTCGGTTTTATATGTTCGGTTCAGTTTTTCATTTCTAAAAACCAAAATAGCCAAATAACCGAATAGCCCATGTACAATACCGCTTTTATAATGGTCTTCCTAAAGTCACTAAACAATTCCCATATTCTAATACATTTTTGCAGATATTTAGTATATTCTATGTTCTATTATGCTTATATTGTGATGATCTATAAATATTGTGTTGGTTTATCCATACTCTGTGTTACGATATGAGACAGATTAAATCTAATCTATCTAGTGTTTATTCATACTTCGGTTAATAAAAAACTGAATTAACCGAACTGAAATATTTTGGTTAATTAAATTTGATTTTTTTATTTTAGTCCAAAAAATTAGGCTATCATTTTTCAAAAGCGAATTATTTTAAAACTAAAAAAACCAAATGCCCACCCCTACCATCGATGCTGAACTAGGTGAGGTGAGTGGTCCCAATTTCTAATTCCGGTGGAGGCCCAAACAGCAAATTTCAAATTCGAATCAGTCTAAGTCAAATTCAAACCGTGCTAGAAAGGGATTTGTAATCTAATTAAATAAATCAAATTCAATTGATGGGTGCCAAACAGGGCGCAAGATTTTTCAGCAGTCAAAATAATATATATAAAAAGAATAGACCTTGCACTATAGTGACCAAAAATACAGTTAGTCAGATCGCGGCACGGACGGGTTCGTAGTTCGCTATTTTTTCTCTCAAGCTCTACATAGAACACAAAACCAACACCTTAAACTAATTTAGATTCAGTAGATATCTAACTTATAATTCGCAGAAATTTACAGCGAATCCGATGCACGGCACGTTGAGGCTGGGTGGAGGTAGTCCAGGAGAAAAGGTCCGAGCTGCGTCCATCAGTCCTTTTCAGCGAACAACAAATTCCCAATAGCACATTGTTAACCTTGTCCGTGCTAGAAAGAAAGAGAGAGAAGAGAGAGAGAGAGAGACATCAAGACAGCGATGGAGTCGATGCGAAGCCATCTCCGTCTCGCCGTCCCATCTCACGAGATCGCCTGCTACGAACCGCGAGATCTGCACGAACTCTTCGAGATGTCGCGAGAAACCGCGACAAGAGATGGGGCCGAGCCGGCTGGATGGCGACTCGCAGCGCATGCCTCGTCTCTCTACGGTCTTGATTGCGATGTGATCACTAGTAGTAAATTGTTCGTCGTCTTAAGACGTTTTTGGGAAAGAGAGATTCCAGGGGGCCTGATGAGGAACGAACTGAGGGGCCTTCACCCATCGATGGCGACCTGCTCCCACCCAACACCATAGTCTCTCTCATCCTCTTCCTGTGAGGGAGAGATCTAACTCGGTATCGTTAGGACTGTAACTTAAACAGTTACTAATTATGCGTCTGTACGTTGCAATGAAATCTCAATTTACGATAAAAAGTTTATTTGCAAAGAGGACTAACAGTGGCAAAGGTGAGTAATTAAATAGCAATGGCAAAGGTAGGTAATTAAGAGTACTAACAGTAGCAAAGGTGGATAATTAAAGAGCAGTGACAAAGATGGGTAATTAAAGAGCAATGACAAAGGTGGGTAATTGTGATGAAGTAATGTGAAAAGAAACTCTCACTTTTTATAGTAGAGAAGAGATTTGTAGACTATTAAATAAAAAAACGATATTTAGATCTTCTGAAAATATTGTTACAAGATCCTACGTCGGTTTTTTTGACTGTAGCAATAAACTTTTAGATTACCCGAGCCGTTTATTGGTTCGTCGAACGTAAGACTGTTTAAGTTGCAGTGTTTGTCTGGATGCACTGGAATCCTTTCCGAGAGACAAGTTGATAAGAGTGTGTAGGTTTGGAGACCCCGCTATGCGTACCAACGAAGACTGATCTTGTAAAATTTCACACCCGCCGTACTCGCCTATGAGTCGGTCCTTAAGTTAAGTGATTTTCGTAAAACAGGGGTTCGTATCTGATTATTTTGTATAGCCTTTCCCGATATTTTTCGGATGAGAAAGAGCTTGTCTTAGCGTCAGGAGAAAGTTGAAGTGTACATCAGCTAATCCCTGGAGTACATTGCGGGTGATATAAATTAGAGAATCTGTTATATGCTATTAAATAACTATATCTCTACCATATAAAGCAAGAGTTTTTTTCCGCGTCACTTCATTAAAATTACTCATCTTTACCATTGCTCTTTAATTATCCACCTTTGCCACTGTTAACGCTCTTTGCAAATAAATTTTTTATCATAAATTGAGTTTCTATTGCAACGCATGGACACATAGATAGTAATTTATAACATGTCACTCATTGTGAAACTGCCGTATGGACATAGATCCTAGGTATCAAGACAACAACGGTTTGTTGTAAACAGACGAGGTCAATCAGTGATATATACAAGTTTTCTCCGGGAAATTATTGTTTATGCATGATTAGTTCTCGACTAAATGATTATTCACGAAGTGACCTGAAAATAAAGGCAGGTTTTGCACATATAAACCAGACAAATGAAGCAATGAACCTAGCTAGAATAATCATTGCGACTAATTTTTAGAGGGCCATAAACAGTAAGGGTGGAAAACGAGTCAGTTGAGTTTTTTTCGAGCTTTCTTCGACACTGATTTATTCTTATTTATTATAGTCTCCTGTATTGTTTGAGATCCAACTTTGAACCGAGCCTAACGAGCCGAGCCGAATTTGACCATTGTTCCAAATTAATTAATTTTTATTTTAAAAGAAAAATAAATGTAATCGGAGCAATTTTGAAACGAGCCACCAAGTCAGCTCAACGAACTTTTTTTTTCCAGCCCTAATAAACAGGGATGAGAGTGTTGCAGCAGGCCAGTTTCGGTCCAGTAATAGATGGACAGCAAATATGTAAAACCAAAAGTGTTAGGTGTTAGTGTGGGGGCAAAGGCAGGCGTTGGAGTGAGTTGTGTACCGACTACCGACGAGTCTAATCAAATAATTACAAAAAAAAGGGGGGAAATGCTGGGCTCACTGACCTTCGATCCACACCTAAAGCTAAATTTCCTTTTGTGACAAAAAAAGCCTATGGTCTCCTGACACAGCGACAGAAGTCTCCCGTCGTAAAAATCGATTATTGGTTTGATGACAGAGGAGGTGCGTGTCTTTGTCGTCAAACCAACTAGCGATAGAGACCGTGAAGCGGTTAAGTTTAGCGTGAGGAACAGATTCCTGTCGCCAAATGGTTTGACGACACAGATCTGTCACCCTTTTATTTGACGACAAGGAAGCCACATCAGCGCTGACTCAGTTTTTTCTACGTTTTGCGTTATTGTCGCCTAACCATATAGCAACAAATGTATAGTTTTTGTAATTTTTTTAAATCAAGGTATATTTTTGTAATTTGAATAAAAATGTATTATTTAAAAAAATTCGGGATACTTATATCCTTAAAAACATTTTTCGTAAGACATAATCAACACTCGTTTTGCCCGTATAAAGCCAGAATACTACTTAGAACATAGAAGAATATTAGATAATGTTTGGGTAGTAAAATGCCTAGATCCATGCAGGGATGAAAGAAATCTCCGGACAGGATTTCTCAAAAGCAAAAATAGAGACATGCTGCAGAGCAGGTACCAAGGTACCCGGCCAAGACCAGGTACCTCCAATTTTGCAAGATGCAGGCGCATGTGCGTGGTGTGTACCAGCCAAACCTAATAGGACTATAGGAGTGCGAGTATTAAAGTCTCTTTCAAAGAGAGAGAAGGGAAGCCAAAAGACAGTGTCACGTACGTACAGACAAGCAAAATATTAAAAATAACTAGATTATCTTTAATTATTATCTCTAATCACAATATTTAATACATACATGTAGAAAATATAAAATAAATCTAAATATTTATTAGGGGTATAAAATTAACACCATGTAATTTTATATTAAAATATGAAATACATCGTATATGTATAAACAAAACCATTATGAAAATAACCTGCATGAACGAGCAAGTATTATGCAAAGCAAGATGACGCGTTGTTATCCGCCATTGAGCAGAGCACAGCAATGGGCAACAACCTCTTTCCCAGGATTGCAGATGTGGACTCATCGACCTAAAGCATTGAGTTGCTAACTGGCACAAAATATGCACCCACAAACTAGCTAGGTTACCAATACAAATGCTTCTGAATAAAAGTTGTTGTAAAATGGTGATAGGTAGAGATATACATATATGACATGGAGCTATCCAATGGCAAAATTTGCTGCCATTCCTTCCTCATGCAGACGAGAACAGGTAGCAAGAAAGAAAAGAGAGAAAGAACACCTGAAATGTCACCAATTCTCGCGCATAGCATGCAGTAAGGGTGCGTTTGGTTCGTGCCCAAGGACGGGATGGGATAGGGCCGTCCCAGTTTTTGGTGGATGACCGGTGTTTGGATGAAGGGATGGGGTGGATGAGTCGATCCAGGCCAGCAGCATATTCCTTCGAGATGCTGGATCAGTGCATCCGATCTTTTTGGCCGGACGAGCTTGTCCCGTGCGTCCTCTCGCCAGCCCGTGACCTTCGCCCCGGATGAATCCATCCCTTCGCAGCCCGAGTCCCCGAGTCCTCCTACTCCTGCTCCAACACCACCGCCTCCAATACGGAAGCAAGTCGAGCGGGAAGAGGAGGACGCGATCGCGAATCGGAGAACATGACGCTAGCCCTTGCGCCGACCCAAACCGAAGAGGCGATATCACGACGCATGAAGCGTGGCGGAAGCGGCGGAGTCCCTAGCTGGATCGCCGCAGAAGGAGTCGGCCCTGACCATTGCGAAGCTCCTCTCGCTCTCCGTCATAGCGGCTGATACCACGCCGGGCTGGTCCGGTGACTCCTTCAGCCGCTACAACGAGTACAGGTTTCGGTCTGAACTCTGGAGCATAGAGCTCAAAATTCTCCCATTTCCGGCACAACTTCTGTTACTGTTGATGTAGGTCAATTGATGGGTTTGTGCATAGAGCTCAAAATATACGGATTATTCCCAGGATTGCTGATTTTGATTTCTTTTCCTGTTTTCCCTGTTTTGCTGGTTCCAACTTAGTTGAGTTGATTGAATGAGCTTAATTTGCAGAAATTACATTCACCAGTCAAAATGTTGGTACCAATCTGAAAGCTCTATGTGCATTCGCAAGCTCTGATAGTATGAGCCTTTCTGTAGTTCATCGACCAAACGATTTGCTTATATATGTTGAACAAGACTGGTGCTGTGGAGTCCAAAAGGAGATGTGGTATACTGGAGACTTTGCCGACAACAGACCGTTTTCTTACAAATAATAAATGACTGAAGTTATTATAAAGTGAGAGAATGTTGTAATAGAGGGGCTCTGATTATTGGATGAAGCTGGAATTTTCATTTTCCTTTTTGGTTTAGCTGCAGAAATTTAGTAATACACTTGTAGGTTTGGCTTTCAGGTTCCTACTTGAGAATTCATGTTCTGTACATTGTAAACTCATTGGAGGGTACTTCTGCTGATTCTTGTACAGCACATGTGAAAATACAATAATTGTTTATATGTCATTGAACCCAAAATAGCATATATCTTTTAGCCTATTTTTTTAGCCAAATATACCTTTCATCCCATCCATCGTCATCCATCCAACCAAACAAAAAGCTGGCTCATCCCATCCATCCAACCAAACAGCCACCTGGATGACTTCATCCCATCCAGACCTAGATGGCCATATCCCATACAACCTCGTCCTCCAACCAAACACACCCTAACTTTCCTAGTAGGTGCTTCCTTTTGACGTACATCTTTTTTTTAGATACAAAGGTCGACACAATTCACGCACATCACACTCACCTCTTACACACATACACATGTGCACGATTTATACACATGCTAATGATTTTTTTGAGGCTTTATGATCTTCGAAACTAGGGATGGCAATCAGTTGGATACCTCTGGGTATGACTAGTGCCCACCCGAACCCGAAACCTAAAATCGTACCGCCCGTCCAAACCCACTAGACTTCTCGGGCATGGATATGTACCCACACTGAACCCGAATGGGTACCCGAACTCATTTCATTCCACTCACTGGTGGGTACCCGAACCCAAATAGGTACCCATTACCCGAACTAGCAAGAAGAGGAATTAAACCATTTTAATTTCAACATCTGTGATTGTAGTTTCACTTCCTATGTCTTTGTTAATTGTTAACACAAGTCGCATGCTAAAACTTAAAATTAATATCCCACAAGATAAATGTCACTATTTCATATTCTACTTTTTTAATTACCATATAAATTAATCTGCCGCCTTTTCCAAGTAATAGCTTTGCACATTCAATGGGTCTGGGAGTTGGCCACAATTCACAATCTGACTGAATGCATAGTGCTGAGGTATAGACAAACCAATTTATCACACAACATTAGAAGAAACAACAACACATGAAGGAAGCAATTAGTCAGGATGCTCCTCAAAATAAGTCTGGATGCAATTAAAGGAAAAAAACAAGTTGCAATCTTATCCTAGGACATACAGGTACAGACTTTGTACAAGTGGTGAGGCACAACATAGTGATCTAGCAGAAGAAATTAATTACACCAGGAACTCCATCCACTTTTTAGCAAATGCTATAATGAGGGTGCAGAATATATACTGATCTGTCTGCCATTTGAACTTCCAAACTGAAGAGTAAATAGTGACCCCAATTGGACGAAGCAAAAACAGAAGAGTAAATAGTAATACTTATGCTGCCTACGAGTGCTGTGACCCAATCTATATCAGATGCATCATGCACAAGTTAGATTTGTCATGACTTCTTAGCCCTCCTTTAGTCTCCTATTATTCATACGAGATAGGGATATAGTTTACGTTATGAATTCAGCAAGAAAACAAGAGCATATTGTTTTAGTCACCAGAGTTTCTATCTCAAGCCAAGATATTTGCTTTAGACTTTTCACAATTAAATAGAAATATAAACTTCTACCCTTTTAACCTAGGAGGCCAAAAAAATTCCAGTCAGAGGCTCATGAAAAAACACACCAGAAACAAATCGATTAGAGATGGTTAATTGTACAACACAACTCTAATTATCTGTTGACAGTGTTAAATGGCATAGCTTACGTTCTGAAATCAAGTGTGTGATACAAAAGCTATTCCATTAAACTTAGCACAAATACATGTAGAATTAAAAGAATCGTAGTAATCACTAACAACAACAACAACAACAACAAAGCCTTTTAGTCCCAAGCAAGTTGGGGTAGGCTAGAATTGAAACCCAAAACGATCCGCTAACAAAGGGAGGAAGAGAGAGATGAGTAAGTAGAACAAAGCCTAAAACTATACCAAAACGAGGCATAAAGCCTAATCAAGGTTTAGGCATGTGGATAGCTGCTTTCCACACACTTCTATCCAAAGCCAACTCTTTCGATATATTCTATCCTTTTAAATCCCTTTTGATTGCCTCCTCCCAAGTCAAATTTGGCCGACCCCTACCCCTCTTCACATTATTATCACGTCTTATGATGCCGTCATGCACTGGTGCCTCCGGAGGTCTCCGTTATACATATCCAAACCATCTCAACCGGTGTTGTACAAGCTTTTCTTCAATTGGAGCTACCCCTAGCCGATCACGTATCTCGTCGTTTCGAACTCGGTCCAATCTTGTATGACCACAAATCCAACGCAAAGATACGATCTCGCGACACTTAATTGCTGAACATGCCGCCTTTTAGTAGGCCAACATTCTGCACCATACAACATCGCATGTCTAATAGCCGCCCTATAGAACTTGCCTTTTAGCTTCGTGGTACCCTTTTGTCACAGAGAACGCCAGATGCTTGCCGCCATTTCATCCATCCCACTTTAATTCTATGGCTAACATCTTCATCAATATCCCCATCTCTCTGTAGCATCGATCCCAAGTATCGAAAGGTATCCTTCTTAGGCACTACCTGACCTTCCAAACTCACATCTCCCTCCTCATGTCTAATAGTACCGAAGTCAGATCTCATATACTCGATTTTAGTCCTGCTAAGTCTAAAACCTTTCGACTCTAGGGTCTGCCGCCACAACTCTAGTTTCCTATTTACTCCCGCCCGGCTTTCATCCACTAGAACTACATCGTCAGCAAAAAGCATACACCACGGGATATCTCCTTGAATATCCCTCGTGACCTCATCCATCACCAAGGCGAAGAGGTAAGGGCTCAGAGCTGACTCTTGATGTAGTCCTATTTTAATCGGAAAGTCATCTGTGTCACCATCAGTTGTTCGAACACTAGTAATCACTAACAAGATCTACTTTAATGCAGTAAACATGTAAAAATGCCAAACACTGACAAAAAAAAGTAGAGATCAAATTCTGAAAAAACTGTAGATGCTCTAATTATCTACTGTAAAAATAAGATTCTAATACTCACAAACTGAACAAAATCATAAATCCTTTCAAGTAAAACAACTTTTAAACTAACAACAAACCAGTGGCAAAGTGAAAGTGCATCTAGGCACTTATGTTATTTTGGTGATTAATGACAAACGATATAATGACAATCTATGTAATTGAGTAAATGCTTAACTTAGTGCTTAACAAATGACAAACCTCTAATATGATTATATTGCTATGAGACTAACATGTTTATTGCTGTTGAGTATTAGTCTCATCTATTTAGAGGAAAATCAAGTGGAATGGTTACAAAGTTAAGGTATGCAATTTTGGTATCTATTCTATATTTGTTATTGCATTCCTTTTGTGCAAATGCATAGTGAACTCCAAGTAACATGTTGATTATATATATGCACATTGTTTCATGTCATATTTATTTGTGTATATATATTCATTTGAGTTCATTATGTGCTTTGCTTTTAGTATGCATGTATTAACTAGAGTTAAACTTCACATTGCTATAGATTGACTTGGTGCATGTATATCTTAGTTGTGTATCTTCTCATGCACCTCTCTTAGTGAAGTTTAATCTAGAGTTGGATCACATATTTACTCTTATTTCAAATATTATTTGCACATGTACAATTCATGTATATTCCATCATGTGCTTCATTTAAGTAAAGACTGTGATCCTTGCCATGATTTAATTGATTCATCAGATCGGCAATTATCTCTCTAGTGCATATAGATCAATTACATATTCATCATGATGCACTTAGTAGAGAACATTTATTATGTCAAGTGTTTCCATTTATATTATGCTTCTTTATATGAAACACTTGTGGTACTTAATTGCTCACAAATATCAATTTCTTCATATCTATTGAGCTTTTGGGACTAATGCTTTTCATGAGTGGTTTGGAAAGAATTAGGTCCCGTGTGTGCATGATGACCAAGGTATCTTGAAGGATGACCGTTAAGCCGAGGTCAACAAGACGGCGGTGTCACCAAGAGTTGAGGACTAAGTCAAGATCGACTTGGCGTGGAGATCGTCGGAGAGGATGATCAAGTCAAGGTTGATAGGACAAGAGTCTCATGAGGTGAATCGAGTCAAGTTGGACAAGGCGAAAATGTGATCAATCATTTGGTGAAGGTCTTCATGCAACTGAGTTAAGAAAGAAGACTGCAAGTAACTATTTCCAGACTTGTATTATCTTTGATTTAATTTGTGTCTAAGGATTGCCATACTATTAAGAGGGATGCTCCGTCGAATGACTTTAGATGTGTCAAGTGCTCAAATGATTCATCCTTGTGAAATTTAGAGAAAGAGTGGTGTTGGTGGTGCTTAGGAATGTGAGAATTGTAGGTCTCCTTGGACTCTTGGTGAAATCTGGATTTATCCTTTGAGAGTTGGGTAGTGAGACCTTGTTGGTTGTGTAGCCCTTGTTCTTAGCTTTCAATAGAGTCCAAAAACACTTAAATCGAGTCCGAATCAAAAGTTATGCTCGTGTTAAATCGGGTTGTTGAGTCAAGTCCGGACACTCTGGACTAAATGTCCGGACACTCTGAACTAAATGTCCTGATAGTCCGGATCAGGTGCAGCTCAAACGGCTAGTTTTTGGGGACTTCTATTTAAAGCCCCTCTTGGGTAGCCGTTGAAACAGAGTTTTTGGGGTGGTTCCTTGGTCCTTTGGGGTGTATTCTTGGTGATCTTAAGCTCCCAAAAGCCCTCTAACCCTAGATCTTAGTGATCCCTTTGAGTGAAGGGTTGGGTGTGAGAGAGGGTAGTGCTCGGATTGAGTGTGATTTGAGTTGTTGAGCACTTGATTGCATCTCTAAACTTGTTCTTCATGAGCATTTGTTACTCTTGGAGGTTGAGGACTCTTAGACGGTTAGGAGGTCGCCACGAGCCACCGGTTCTTCGTGTGGTTGGTCGAGGACGCTTGTGAAGGTGGGATTCCGCCCGCAAGGGAAGGAATCAAGAAGTGAAGACCGCGAGTGCATTTGTGCAACACCGGAGGAAGAGGGTTGAAAGAGACCCTGCTCAAGCGCCAAAGGAGTTGAAACCCGCGAGTGCATTTGTGCAACACCGGAGTAAGCGGTTGAAAGAGACCCCGACTCAAGTGTGACGGGAGCCGCCAACGGAGACGAGGATCCTCAAGGATCCGAAGCCGTGAAAAATCATCGCCTCCAAGTTTGCCTTTCATTCTTGCTTACTTTTGTTCTTGCTTTAGTATTTGATTTTGAATCTTGAAATTGCCCGATCTATTTGATTATTGAGTTTTCGCTAGGCATCTACTTGATCTAGGTTCTCGCTAGTATTTATCATCTTTGTGTTCAAGTAGATTGTTTAAAAGTTGGAGAAATTTCAAATTTCATCCCGAGGTACCCAATCCGAGTATCCGGACATTTAACCCGGAGACTCGGACATTTATACGGAGTATCCGAGTAAAAGTCCGAGAGTCCGCTATACCTCGCCATTCAAAGTCTCCAATCCGGAGTGTCCGAACCTAAAACCCGGATAGTCCGGACATTTATAATGAGTATCCGGATAAAATCCGGACACTCCGGATGAAAACTTTGGGTGTTTTATTTCACGCTTGTTAAATTGTAAAGTTTAATTCGCTATTCACCCCCTCTAGCGACATCACCGTCCTTTCAATTGGTATCGAGCTAGGGCTCTCATTTTATTAGACTTAACCGCCTAGAGAGTTAAAGATGTCGACTAGAGGAGTAGAGCACTCAAATGATCTACTTGTATTAAATGGCTCAAATTATGCTTTATGGAAATCTCTTATGACTTTTCATTTTAAATCCATGAGCCCCAAATATGGTGGATTGTAAATGTTGGCTTTTCGCTCCATTGAACGGTTGATCCAATCAAGGAGAGACGAAATGCCTACATCTCGACGCCAAGCTACTAACATATTATTTTGGGTTGTGAGCGATGAAATTTTGATAGCATATGCGAACTCAAGAGCGCCATGAGATGTGGATAAAGCTTCAAGATCTATTTGAATCATCCACGCCTTCAAATGAGGAGTGCATTAAGGAAGAGACGCCGGAGATGAAACATCAAGCTCCACCTCAAGCTCAAGTGAGGAAGAACCGACATCTCCATCAACCTCAACCTCCGCCTCAAGCGACGATGAAGATTCACTCTCTTCTCGAATCCGCTGCTTCATGGCTAAAGGTAAGAATGAGGTAAGTGATGATGATAATGATGATGATGATAAGCTTTCTTGTGAAGAATTTTTCAATATATTAAAGGAGCTAAATGAATGTCTTGGGAAGGAGAAAAGAAATATAAAATTTTGAAGCTTGAACATGAATCACTTCAAAATAATTATAATATGCTTCAAGAAGATCATGAATCCTCCTTCTCAAAGAAATTCATAAGCCTAAGGTGGATATAGGAATTTCATGTAATTTAGTTGATGAAATGCAATGCTTAAATGTCAACTCTAATACTTCATCAAATAAATGCACATCCACTTCTAACGATGATTTACCTTGTTGCTCTAATAAAATTTCTTCTAGTTCCTCTATGTTTCTAGATGCTAATCTTGTAGAGGAAAATAAAGAGCTCAAGGCGCAAGTCATTAGATTAGAAAATGACTTGAAGAAGTGCGTAAAAGGAAAAACCATTCTCGATGAGATCTTGAGCAAGCCAAGGGCGCCTCAAGATAAGCGAGGACTCGGCTACAACTCCGAGAGGAGAAGAGCAAGAAGAAGCACAATGCAAGAATGAAGACAATTGTGTGCTTTGATGCAACAAGAAAGGCCACTTAAGCCTCCGTGTGCCCTAACAAAGTGGAGATCAAGCCACAACAATCAACAATGAGGCAAACCAACAAAGAGCAAGTCAAGAAAAGGAAACGCCAAAGCACACTTGCTACAATTGTCGGAAAAGGGCACATCGGTAAGGATTGTCCCAAAGGTATCATTCCTAAGCCTATTATTGTCAATGATCATCATTTGCTTAGGAAAGACAAAGATGGTAATGTGTTTACCAAATTAGACAATTCTTCTAAGTCTATGCAAAATAATGACAATCAATTGCTTAGGAGATATAAATCTAGAAATGTATTTGCTCATAATGCTAGATTTCCTGAGACTATGAAAAATCATGTTGATCATGTGCTTAGGAAAAATAAAAATAGCAAAACATTTGCTAGAAATGCTAGATCTTCTAAGCTAATGCATAATTTTAATAATCATATGCCTAGAATAGATCAAACTAGAAATAGTTTTGCAAAGTATCATTGCTCTCCTAAGCATTTTCATAAAAATGCCAATCATTTGCCTAGGAGGAATAATTATTGCAAACCTATTTCTAATTGTGTTAGTCAATTCAATAATATCCAAATTAGGGCCATTTGGGTTCCTAAATCTATTGTGACTAACATTGTTGGACCCAACAAGGATTGGGTACCAAAACCGCCTAAAAGATTTTTAGGTAATATGAGATGGATTGGACGCTTGGCTTCTTCAAGAATATAAGGACTTCATCAATTACAAGTTGGAACCAAGCATGAAGATAATCAAGTCCATAATGAGCCAATGCCATCTCGGGTAACAAGTATTTAAATTGATTCTTATAGCTTGTAGCCTTGTGTAGGTTATTTTATTATTCATGAAAATCAATTTAGATTACTTGTTCATTTTCTTGCTCATGCTTATTAGTTGTGTTGATTGCAATTTTGAGCAAGTTTGAGTTAGTGGCACATTAAGGGGAGTGTTAATTCATATCCATGTATATTACATCCCTACATGTGTCCATATTTATATAAGTGCTAATATATATTTTCAAAATCAAGCCATTTAGCCAAAACTCAAAATTTTGCATACTATTAGTATTCTTATGAAAAACTAGTTGCAAAATGTATACAAATGCTTTTGAAATATTTTTCAAAGGTTTTGGCTTTACAAAATCTATTTCAAAAGAAAATGAGTTTCATGCCCAAAACCTAGATAGTTGTATCTTGTTTTGGATTTAAACTTATAATTTTCATAGAATTAAATGTAAAATGATTTTGAAAGTAATTCCAAAACGAAAAACCTAGAGTTGGTCATTCTTAGCAATTCTTGTGTTGAAAAGATTTTCAAAAGACCAACCTAGCAAAAGTTGTTTGATTTTGAAACTCACCGAAAAACTATATTTGACCCATAATGGTCATATTATTGCACTTAAGTGAGTTGTGCCAAATGAATCAAGTTTCATGCTATGATTTGACTCACAAGGGTACTTGCAACTCATATAACCTTTTAAAACCTTAAATACCCATTTAAGCTCATTTTGTAAAATGAAGAGTTTCTTGAATGTTAAAGTTTTATTGACCAAATCTTGCCTTTCGAGAATCTAATTGTCTTCTTTACTGTGAATCCGCTCTAAATGGTGTACTTGATGGTTATCTTGATCATTTGGAGCATTTCATATTGGTTTCATGAATCTTACCAAGGTTTATTGCAAAATGCCTTTTGAAGTTCACCAAAATCTCTTTTGATATTATTTGGCATACTCTGCATTAAGTTGGATTTTATGATTTGAATGGATTTGATTATGCAAATTGGCTTATAAATATCTCTCTAACTCATATGAAGCCATATAAGTGCACATTTCCATTCAAAACTCATTTGGTTCCATTTTGAGGATTTGGTGAAAATCTTAATCCTTAATGTGATTCAAATACATCTTTCACCATATCTCTCAAAATAAAATTGATTTATTGAAAATCTTTGTTGGAAAACCTTCTCTTGCATATGGAGTTCATATCTAGAAATTCTCACATTTATTTGAACTCATTTAAGTAGATTATTGACTTTATTTGACTTAGTGTCAAAACTAAACCTCCAATGCTCTTAATGGCCTATTTTTGATTGGAGGGTGATATTTGAGAAATTCTTTTTGGTGAAGTCTCTTGGATGTCCATGGATCTTTTTGCAAAATCTCATGGCTATTTGACTTCATTTGATACTTGTTGAATAATGTTGAAAACCATATGCATGCATATCCTTTATATGAGCCTCTTTAGTCAAAAAGTCAAAATTATTGTTTAAAAGGCCCATATTTGTAAAAATCATTGTAAAAGTTCTTAAATATGTATTTCAAATATTTTACAATGCTTTGAGTAAAAGTTTCTATTTTAGAAACAAAATAGCAAATTTGGCCTCAAATGGATCTTATAGGATCTTGATTTTGGATTAAATGAAATATTTTCATAAGTTAAAATCTATTGAGTTTTTGAAAAAGTGGTCAATACAAAACTCGTAGGGTTGGTCATTTTAAGCATTTCTTTAGTTCAAAGTTTTTCCAAACGACCAACCGCTCAAAAGTTATAGCTATTTGAATTTGGCCAAAATTCTTCATTTGACCAAATGACCCATTCTTGCATATTGTGGGTTTTGATATTCGAGTTGATTTCTTCATGTTTCTTGGCTTGAAATAGTATTTCTAACTCATTCAAAGCCATGAAAGTTCAAATCTCCATGAAATCCAATTCGGTTATGCTTTTGAGCATTCAAGAAATTGAACTTATCTTTTCGCCTCCAAAGCTTAATCTGCCATATCTTTTGAACGAAATGTGATTTTAAGGAAATTCTTTTGAGAAACCTTCTAAATAGTCTAGAGTTCATTTCTGGAAACTTTCAAATTATTTTGACCTTATTTGAGAAAGTTTTGATTTTTCTTCTCTTTGATTGAAATTCATACCTACAAAGCAAAATTTGGCATATCTTTTGATTGGAGACTCCTTTTTGAAAAATTCTTTTGGAAAAGTTTCTCAGGAGTCCAAAGTACATTTCTGCTCAATTTCAAATGTTTTTAACTTCATTTGAAAAAGTTATGGCTTTTTCTCACTTTGATCAAAAGGCTGAAAATTCAGACTTTGCATAGTTTTGAGCTGATTTGTGATTTTTTATCTCCAAATCAGAGCATAATTTGAGGGGACCACCTTTATAAGAATTGATCCTCTATAGTTGGACTTCATTGTCTAATTTTTTCAGAATTTATGAACTTTGTTTGAACCTTCTTTCAGCCCTGTCAAAAAGCTTCGATGAAACTTCAAAACTGAATTTTTTTCAGCACATTGCATTTTTGAAATCTTGCCTACCTTAAGATGATTTGAGTATTTCCTTGTGATGAAAACTAAGGTAACCCAATGCATGGCTCTATGATTCATTTAAAATTATTTGGGAGCTCATTTGCTCTTGTTTTCATTCTAAGGACCATTTTAAAGCGAGATTTCTTTTCCCGAAACCTTCGGTTCAGCATTCACTATTTTCAAGTTTTCGGGGTTTTCCTTTGCTCAAATGAATTTTCGGTCTTCACAGCCCTCGAAGAGAATTTCGAGACGGATCTTTTCCACGTTGATGATTTTTGCATTTGAGCGATGGTTTAAAAGCTATAATCGATTTTGTGCTATTATTTACATCTTTTGAGATTTTGAGAATTTTAAATTAGAATCTTGGCAAGCCTTTCAAAATGAAAACTAAGTGAAGTTATTCATTGCTCCAAGCTTCAAAGTGGAGCATATCTATTTAAGTTTTCATTCCAATGAAAGTGCATCATTTGGCTAAGTTCTTTAGGAAATTGGATTTAATTGTAACTTAGCATCAAAATGTTTCTCTCTTGCATAACTCGGAGTTTATTACAGAAAGAGAAAGTTTCCTTGTAAGTTCAAGAGTGAGTTTGAATGTGTTTTACCCATTGTCTCTCTTACAAGTGGATGTCAAGATTAAATTTGAATGAGTTTCAAATATTTTCATTGTAAATTGGTATAATGATATCTTCAATTGGTATCTATCATGCAAATAGTATTATCATGCTTATCATTTTATATCATGCATATTGTACCTAGACATTATCAAACTAACTTGGGTCAAATTAGAAGATATTTGTTCCCGAAATCGTGTGCTTGTCTATTGATGTTCAAGGAATTGAAAAGGGTCACCTTCGACGGTGGGATGAAGGAAATGGAGAAGAGCTCCATAGTCCGAGGGATCTAAGGTCGCACGGTGATCATGACCGATTCGAGCATGCGTGGACAAAAACCGACAAAGGGACGATTTTGTTTTGACCATATTTAATAATGTCCTTGCACACCATTATGCTCAATTGTCTTATTCTAAATGGTGTTGTTCCTTTTAATTGGTATCATCAATCAGATATGTAATTAGTTTCAATTGGTATCAATTAATTAGTATTCTTCAAGAGGTATTCTCTAAGTCTGAATTGCTTTTAAAATTGTCATCTAACTTGCATTTGGCATTATCATGAATTAAAAGATACATATGGGTGACACATTGCAAAGAGGTATACCCTTGATAAATTTATGAAATTCTTGATCATGAAAGTGCATCTTAATTATACAATGTTGATTCATGATCTTGATTGTTATAATTTAATTGGATCATAAGCATGTGCTTAAGATATATAAATTTGCTATATGATCTTAATGTTTAAAGAATGAATATTCTCCATATGAAATCATATTCATATGTCATGATTTAAGCATCACTTACTTATTGTGAATCATGACTACATTTTAAATTGGTATCTTTTCGAAAATCTATTACCTAAATCTTGGATATAATTGGTATCATATGTTGCCTAGATTTAGGGAGCTTAATATTATTGTCCTATTCCTAGCTCCTTATTTTTATTTTTATCTTGTTCTCCTAATCCTTTTATTGAGTGTGCAATCAAGGGGAAAATTTATTGAATGAACAATAAGGATCTCTTAAGCACCTTTTGGGATTAATGACAAAAGGGGAGAATTTATGGATTTATCAATTGTCCCTAATCGATACAAAAAGGGATATTTTGTAAGTATGATCTCTTATTGTTTCTTCATGCTTGTTTTATTGTCATTTGGTGCAATTGATAATAAGTTTGTCATAAATCACCAAAAGGGGAGATTGAAAGTGCATCTAGGCACTTATGTTATTTTGGTGATTAATGACAAACGATATAATGACAATCTATGTAATTGAGTAAATGCTTAACTTAGTGCTTAACAAATGACAAACCTCTAATATGATTATATTGCTATGAGACTAACATGTTTATTGCTAAGTTGAGTATTAGTCTCATCTATTTAGAGGAAAATCAAGTGGAATGGTTAACAAAGTTAAGGTATGCAATTTTGGTATCTATTCTATATTTGTTATTGCATTCCTTTTGTGCAAATGCATAGTGAACTCCAAGTAACATGTTGATTATATATATGCACATTGTTTCATGTCATATTTATTTGTGTATATATATTCATTTGAGTTCATTATGTGCTTTGCTTTTAGTATGCATGTATTAACTAGAGTTAAACTTCACATTGCTATAGATTGACTTGGTGCATGTATATCTTAGTTGTGTATCTTCTCATGCACCTCTCTTAGTGAAGTTTAATCTAGAGTTGGATCACATATTTACTCTTATTTCAAATATTATTTGCACATGTACAATTCATGTATATTCCATCATGTGCTTCATTTAAGTAAAGACTGTGATCCTTGCCATGATTTAATTGATTCATCGATCGGCAATTATCTCTCTAGTGCATATAGATCAATTACATATTCATCATGATGCACTTAGTAGAGAACATTTATTATGTCAAGTGTTTCCATTTATATTATGCTTCTTTATATGAAACACTTGTGGTACTTAATTGCTCACAAATATCAATTTCTTCATATCTATTGAGCTTTTGGGACTAATGCTTTTCATGAGTGGTTTGGAAAGAATTAGGTCCCGTGTGTATGATGACCAAGGTATCTTGAAGGATGACCGTTAAGTCGAGGTCAACAAGACGGCGGTGTCACCAAGAGTTGAGGACTAAGTCAAGATCGACTTGGCGTGGAGATCGTCGGAGAGGATGATCAAGTCAAGGTTGATAGGACAAGAGTCTCATGAGGTGAATCGAGTCAAGTTGGACAAGGCGAAAATGTGATCAATCATTTGGTGAAGGTCTTCATGCACCGGAGTTAAGAAAGAAGACGGCAAGTAACTATTTCCAGACTTGTATTATCTTTGATTTAATTTGTGTCTAAGGATTGCCGTACTATTAAGAGGGATGCTCCGTCGAATGACTTTTAGATGTGTCAAGTGCTCAAATGATTCATCCTTGTGAAATTTAGAGAAAGAGTGGTGTTGGTGGTGCCGGAATGTGAGAATTGTAGGTCTCCCTTGGACTCTTGGTGAAATCTGGATTTATCCTTTGAGAGTTGGGTAGTGAGACCTTGTTGGTTGTGTAGCCCTTGTTCTTAGCTTTCAATAGAGTCCAAAAACACTTAAATCGGAGTCCGGAATCAAAAGTTATGCTCGTTGCGGGTTGTTGAGTCAAGTCCGACACTCCGGACTAAATGTCCTGACACTCGAACTAAATGTCCGGATAGTCCGGACCTGTGCGCAGTTTCAAACGGCTAGTTTTTGGGGACTTCTATTTAAAGCCCCCTCTTGGGTAGCCGTTGAAACAGAGTTTTTGGGGTGGTTCCTTGGTCCTTTGGGGTGTATTCTTGGTGATCTTAAGCTCCCAAAAGCCCTCTAACCCTAGATCTTAGTGATCCCTTTGAGTGAAGGGTTGGGTGTGAGAGGGTAGTGCTCGGATTGAGTGTGATTTGAGTTGTTGAGCACTTGATTGCATCTCTAAGCTTGTTCTTCGTGAGCATTTGTTACTCTTGGAGGTTGAGGACTCTTAGACGGTAGGAGGTCGCCACGAGCCACCGGTTCTTCGTGTGGTTGGCCGAGGACGTTTGTGAAGGTGGGATTCCGCCCGCAAGGGAAGGAATCAAGAAGTGAAGACCGGCGAGTGCATTTGTGCAACACCGGAGGAAGAGGGTTGAAAGAGACCCGCCTCAAGCGCCAAAGGAGTTGAAACCGGCGAGTGCATTTGTGCAACACCGGAGTAAGCGGGTTGAAAGAGACCCGACTCAAGTGTGACTTGAGCCGCCTCAACGGAGACGAGGATCCTCAAGGATCCGAACTTCGGTGAAAAATCATCGTCTCCAAGTTTGCCTTTCATTCTTGCTTACTTTTGTTCTTGCTTTAGTATTTGATTTTGAATCTTGAAATTGCCCGATCTATTTGATTATTGAGTTTTCGCTAGGCATCTACTTGATCTAGGTTCCTGCTAGTATTTATCATCTTTGTGTTCAAGTAGATTGTTTAAAAGTTGGAGAAATTTCAAATTTCATCCCGAGGTACCCAATCCGAGTATCCGACATTTAACCGGAGACTCTGACATTTATACCGAGTATCCGAGTAAAAGTCCGGAGAGTCCGCTATACCCTCGCCATTCAAAGTCTCCAACCGAGTGTCCGAACCTAAAACCCGGATAGTCCGGACATTTATAACGAGTATCCGGATAAAATCCCCGGACACTCCGGACTGAAAACTTTGGGTGTTTTATTTCCGCTGCTTGTTAAATTGTAAAAGTTTAATTCGCCTATTCACCCCCCCTCTAGGCGACATCACCTGTCCTTTCACAAAGACACCATATGATGGGCCATTCCGGTGTCACGATTGCCAGGAAGGGCTGATCTCACGTATTGAAATCTAGAATCTAAGTGTAATACCTTATTCTTCTTTTAATCTGCGTTGTGCTGTCCTTCCCCTCTCTCGAATGGGTGGATCTGAGCTGATGATGAGTCGGGGGCGGCGGCCGATGGCATAGCAGGAGCGGAGGAGCCCGAGGGGCGGCGCACGGGCGCAGGAAGAGAGCGAAGAGTTTCAGCAGTGCAAGGTGCTGGGCGAAGCAGAACGAAGGAGCTCTGAGGGTGGCGGCCAGCGGGCGCAACAAGAATGGAGGAGCTTCGGGGGCGGTGGCTGACGAGCGCAACAGGAATGGAGGCGCAAGAGGTGTAGGAGGGGGCCGGGCGCAGTTAGAGTTAGGGAACCGAACTGCCGATTTGATCGGGTATCCGAGGGTGTCGAGGTTAGGGTTAGGGGGGCCGGGCGCAGTTAGGGCACGAACCACATGGTAGGGCTGAGTGGCTAACAGCTGGAGAATCAGAGAAACGGATAGGATATTTTGTTCTATCACTAAAAATGCGACCCACATGTCATGTGATACCCATTGGATACCTATGTGTACAAATTGATACCACACCCATCCTATAACCTTATCGGGTACCCGAACCCGAAAACCCACAGGTCTTTAGTGTTGCCCGTGCCCGCCCTTATTAGGTTGGGTACCCGAACCCATGGGTTAACTGCCATCCCTATTCGAAGCACAGGTATACATTGTTTCACTGAACACACATGCACATGTGTATCCATTTTAATGGGTGAGTATCCATGTCGGACTGGAGGTTCGAATGTGGACGAGTAGCACACACTATAGCATGCTTATCAACTGAGCTAGTCCTTTCTTAACGCATATCTTGTCTACTTGCATGGAGACTCCAATTTGGCAAATATCATTTCTCTAGGTCTAATAAGAGATATAGCTAACTAGATAGTAGCTCTTTTTATGGGTACAAGGATGTACACAACCGATGCACACCACACACACTGCATTCACGCACAAGCACACGACACACAAGTACACCCACACGTGCACATCCTCTACACGCACTAAGGAATCTGGGGTTCTAAGAGCCCTGGAGCGTGGGAACACGCTGTTCTACTGAACGAGCATGCATGTGTGTACCTATTTTAAAATTTTTCATATGAGTCTTTAGCCCAAACAAAAAAGCAAGTGCGCAATCCTCGACGATTCCTACCTTACCGCAAGTTATGAGGACTACTGACGAGCTTATAATTATAATATACTACAAGACTTATTGAGTACAAATGTATTCATCTTTACTTGTTGATATTCAGAGGTTGAGTAATCCTCGACTATTCCTACTTTACCACAAGTTACGTCGACTACTGACGAGTTTTTCTAGTACGTACTCCTTATTAATTGACTGTGGATATTTTAGACTAAGACATATCATAGGATCTTGCTTCTGTTACTTTTTGCTACTTTTGTTAGCCATAGGGCTTTGTTAAAATTTTTGTCCTTTTAGTCTGTGGGCCAGAAAAATACTGTGAAACAAGGTAGTAATTCTCATGCGTAGCCTATTTTATGTTAATGGGTAGTGGACTAGCAGCGTCAAAGAGACACAAAACATCCTACAGAACGAGCCAAACTGCACATGGAATCGACCCGCGGAAGAAGTCTTGACGTGTTCGTGACACGGTAGATTTGGACCCTAATCTCAACGTGCTCGATGAGTCGCCTTGCCGGATTGATGACCAGGGACGTACTACACAATTAGTAGCCATGGCCGCTCAACACCTAGTCCTCGCCGTCCTCGCCCCCTGACCCTCTACCTCAGGCGAGCTCACCGGCGATTGCCGCCAGGCCAGACTGATCCATCTCCGGTCGAAACTTGTCTTCTCCCTTTGCTATATGTAGTCGCGCCACCTCCTAAATCCCTAGTTGGCTAGTTCATTCCTAGGCGGGATCACGCTCGAGCGATCGAGCCCTCATGATCAGGGAATGTATTAGGGTTTTAAAAACTATTTTTGAAGAAAAAAAGTTTGAAATTTACGAAGCAAAAACTGCTCGAAAACCGTCAGAAACGAAGGGTTAAAAAAAAAAAAATTAAAAAAAATCAAATAAATCGAAAACCGTTCGAAAAACCTCTCGGATTTCACCGAAAATTAACCAATTGAATGTTCTTTAAAAAACTGTTTTCGAGTGGTTTTAGTTAGGTTTTCAACGAAAACCGCGGTTTCTCAACGGTTTTCGAGCGATTTTTAATACATAAATTATTTTAAATTTTTATTTTGTTTTTTAATTAGATTGGCTTGTTGAGCTGTTTTAAATATCGAACTGGACGGTGTTCACCGATTTTTTGAAACTCTGGAGTGTATACGCATTGTTATCCAGCCAGCGTTGTGCCGGGCCAGCAAAGTAAAAAGTAGGAAAAAGACGCCCTCGCGGATGCATGCAGTGGCATGCATGTGCACCCTAATTTTAGCTTCACTGTTTGTGACAAGACAGAGCTGTAGAGCACACCAGCGAGCAATATCCTCTTTCCCAGGAGGCCCGGACTGCAGATGGACCCATTGACCTGAAGAATTGAGTTACTAGCTGAAGACCTGAAGTAAATAGGTTACTTCAGGAAAAAATAGGCACCCACGAACTAAATAGGTTACACTTGAAGTATAAGTTAATTGTCTGGTTTTTCTCGTTAGCTTAAAGTTTTGGATGAATTGACTGATATACACAACTCAATATGGTATCAGAGCTATTCAAAGGAGTCTACACGTGAGGGGGGTGTTGAAGTATAAATGAATTGCCCGTCTTTCCTCATCAACTTAAGTTTTTAGATGAACTGGTTGGTGCATGCAATTCAATAGTTACCGATACAAATGCTTTTGAATAAAAGTTGTTCTAAAATGATTTGTGAAAATGGTGATACGCAGAAATATACATATATGATATGGAGCTATCCAATGGCAAAATTAGCAAGCATCCTTCCTCATGCAGATGAGAACAGATAGAAGGATGATAGGAAGGAAGAACACCAAAAATTAGGGCCGGAAAAAAAACTCGTTGAGCTGGCTCGATGGCTTGTTTCAAAATTACTCCGATTACATTCATTTTTCTTTTAAAATAAAAATTAGTTGATTTGGAACAAGAGTTAATTTCGGCTTGGCTCGTTAGGCTCGGCTCGTTAAGCTCGGTTCAAAGTTGGGTCTCAAACAATGCAGGAGACTATAATAAATAAGAATAAATTAGTGTTGAAGAAAGCTCGAAAAAAAGTTCAACTAGCTCGTTATCCACCCCTACCTAAAATGTCACCAATTCTCATGCATAGCATGCAGTAGTACTTCCCTAGGAGGTGCTTCCAGATTCCATGCAGTTTCTGTGACTGTAATTTTAGCAATTGCACATATACCGTTGGATAAAAAAACAACGGCTCAGATATTCTTAAGCACTGTTTTAAAAAACAATGTAGCAACTTGACATCTGTAGCAGAGCGCTGTAATTGTGCACGGCTGCATGATCCAAACCATTCGTTATCTCTATTAGATAATTCATATCCAAAGACTGCTTATTACGGTCTGTATAAAATCTACACAGAAACCCTTTCTTTTGACACATATCTGGTTTACTTGCATGGCCAAGTTAGCAAATGTCAAGTCTCTAGATCTAATAAGAGGCTACAATTGCTAGCTGCCAGTAGAATAAAGCATCATATAATGATATATCCTTATAATG
Source organism: Guadua angustifolia (assembly GCA_036346375.1). NCBI lineage: Eukaryota > Viridiplantae > Streptophyta > Magnoliopsida > Poales > Poaceae > Guadua > Guadua angustifolia. The sequence goes on from CM070514.1 coordinate 47,780,347, forward strand.
GACAACACCTCGACCGTCCGATGTAAAGTAACATCATAAAATAGACGGTTCAGATATACCACTGGCTGGCACACGTACGCCTGTTGGGCTTGTATATCCACGGCCAGTGCAGCTGACATCGGTATACGGATGGTCCGCAAGCGATGTATACCCGTCCTATGATAGTTACAAAACAAACTTGATCATGAACAGAACTATTCCTGCTCATGATCAAGTTTGTCTTTTTTATTACTCTAGCACAGGACGAATTTGATCATGAAATTTTATATGTAGATGGGATAAGCTGATATGTACATCCATGATTTTTTCAGAATTTTTGAAACTTTTCTTAGTTGGTGTGCACCATGTTTTTACCAAATATTTGTGTGCACAGGATACGTTCCCATCCATGTATGTATAGATATCATCATATACCTCCCCTCATATTAGTGGAAGAGTTCGCGTGCTGTGGTTCATTTGAGCCGAGCCGGCTCGAGCCGGCCGGCCGGCTCGGCTCAAAAAAAAATTCGCGAATAAGTCCTTTTGTAAATTACGAACAGGTCCTTCGCGATTTTTTGAGAGAGGAAGATTTTTTCCTCTACATTCACGTTCAGGTCCTCGTGTGTCATTTTACGAAAATAACCTCCCGTTAGATTTAAATCGTGAACAAGCCCTTTTCTAATTTTTCAGGATAGCGAACAGGTCCAAAAACGTAACATTCAGGTCCTTGCTCTTAACGTCTAGGTCCTTTCTCCGTTTTTCCCGAAAAAAATGTTTTTGTCGCTAGAAATACGTGTGCAGCTCTATCTCTAGACTTTTTCCCCACCTCGATTTCCCATCTCGAACTCTAATATTTTTTAAAGCATATATTATTACTCTACGAACACGTCGGTCTCTCATATTTTTTAAAACATGTATTATTACTCCGTGAAACAAAAGAAGGTTGTCATCTCTAATAATTTTTCACCTTTTTCCCTCTAGACTTTTTCCCCATTTCGGTTTTCTAGCTCGGTCTCCAATATTTTCCAAATAATTCATTTAATGAGATATTTCTACACCTCTATCTCTCTGTTTTTCCCGTTTCGCCATTATTTCGACGATTTAAAAAATAAAAGGTCACGAAAAAAGAAATCCATACGAAAAAAAATCGACACGCCGCGACGTGTTACGCTGTGAGTCTCTAATATTTTTAAAACATGTCCTTTCTCCATTTCTGAAAAACGCTTGCCGCCGTAAATATTTGTGCAGATCTATCTCTAGACTTTTTCCCAAATTTCAATTTCCCACCTCGATCTCTCGATATTTTTAAAATATGTATTATTACTCCGCTAACGCGTCGATCTCTAATATTTTTAAAACATGTATTATTACTCCTGAACGCCAGAGAGTTGCGCTTCGACAAAAGAAGGTTGTCATCTCTAATAATTTTTCACCCTTTTCCTCTAGACTTTTTCCCCATCGCGGTTTTCCATTTCTACCCAATGTTTTCTAGATAATTCGACGAAGGAGATATTTCTACAACTCTATCTCTATTTTTTCCCCATTTCGACGATTTAAAAAACGGCACCGAAAAAGAAATTTTTTCAAAAAATGATCTACATGGCGTGTTACGCCATAAATTTTTTTTTTTTTTCTTTCATCTGCTTTCGCTCATTATTTCGACGATTTAAAAATAAAACGCAAAATTTCAACGAAAAAAGACGCACGGCATGTTACATCGCTAAAAATTTTGTGTTCTTTCAAATTGCCCGCTCATTATTTCACCGATTTAAAAATAGAATGCCACCGAAAAAAAATTACGAAAAAAATGACACGCCACAACAGACACGACGCGAACAATTTTCTAGTACCTATACTATACTTAGAAGGAACCACAGCCTCATGTGCGTTTGAGTCACGCCACGCGGCTCGGCTAAGCCGGTCGGCAGTGTCGGCTCAAATTTTTTTTTCACATTTAGATCTCTCTAAAAATTCGTAATTATGTACAGTTCTTTCTTACGGTTTTTACGAAAATGACTTTTTAATTTAGAAAAATCACGGATCTTTTGTGAGAGAACTCCAAATAGATACCGAAAAAAACGTAGTGACATTTGGATCATTATGGCTATTTTTCACGAAAAGAATCTTTCGATTTAGCGCAATCGCAGATGCATTTGTATCCTTTCAACTATTTCTCGTATTTCCTCCACGATTTAAAAAAAACACAGATGGAAAAAATGAAATTGTTTCCGCGAAAAAAACAACGCACGGCCGGCCCTCTCGGCTCGTTTTTCCTTTTAACATGTAGGTCCCTAAAAAAATACGTAATTACGTGTAGGTCCTTCCTGCGGTTTTTTACGAAGAGAACCTTCTGGTTCAGAAAAATCGTGAATGTTTCGTGAAAGGACTCTAAATAAATACCAAAAAAACGTAGTGGCGTTTGGATCATTCCGGCTATTTTTCACGAAAAGGATCTTTCGATTTAGCGCAATCGTGGATACGTTTGTATTCTTTCAACCGTTTCGTGCATTTCCTCGATGATTTTAAAAAAAACACTAACAGAAAAAAAAAACAAAATTGTTTTCACGAAAAAAATAGCACAGGCGATGTTAGACGTATCACGCCGCGAAAACTATTCCTAGTATCTATATTGTTAGGACCTAGGAGCATCCCTGAAACCCGCCACGTGTTGTTTCCCTACGGTAGGAACTACAGTGGTTAGCTACGGTACCTACAGTGTATATTTATAGTTTTTTTCCTTTTTACTTATTTTTGTTAGTGAGCATCCCTGCCAACCCGCCACGGGTTGTTTCCCACTGTGAGAATTACAGCGTTTTAGCTAGAGTGTCTACGTATATCTACACTTTTTTATTCCACAATAACATCTTGCACTCCTTCACACACATGTTGTTGTATTACGTATAGCTACAGTGTCTACGTATTTTTATACCCGCCGCTGTGGGAATTACGTGTTGTTGTAGCTACAATGACATCTTGCACGCCTTCGATGTTGTCAATTTTTTTATTCCACTGACAAACTTTTTTAAAAAATCTAACCTCTTTTCGAACACAATTAAAAAAACCTCAACCGTGGTCACGAAATCCCTGAAAGGCGAAACGTGTCACCTATCTTGCTCACATAACTTGAAATGAGCTATCGAGCTAGAGAATCTCGGCAAGCAATCAACGCTTGCCTTCTAAGCTATGCAAACGCAGCAGGTGATATGTATTGTGTTGTAGGTGCATCCACGCAGTAGAATAGCACTATTTTTACCGTTGATTCAGAGTGCGACCAGATTTAGGGAAAAAATTATAAGGCCAATCACAATGAAAATTTCATTATTATTTAATGAGATGACATATCAGTAAAAATGGTGACATGGCAAATAAATTATGAGAAGAGAGAGGAGACTAGTTTCATTTGATTGAAATCGGGTGCACATCTTTTCTAACATATTGGAAACCAAATGAAACTGCACTGAGAGCGTATCGTTTCATCACACGCATTCCCACGAACTAAAACCGAATGAAATTGCACCAAATAGAATATTTAATCACAACACCATGCAACAATTAAATACTATAACTAACCTATAAAACTCCGAAACAAAATCTTGCAACGAAATAAAATTGTGCATTGCAAGATTTTATTTCATTTATTAAACTAAGCCTCTTTAAATAATATGATATTTCTAAAAACCGTAAAATAAAACTCGCTTCTAAGAATAGCCTAAGCGGACTAGGAAAAGGACGATTTCGTCCCTTCCACGCTGCAGCGTGCTTTTTCCGATGGGACGTGTGTGATTTGCCGTCAAACGAGAGAATTAATGCACCGTGGAAATGGGAGAGACATAAAACAAATTTTCCCGAAATAGCCCTCCAACTTGTCATCAATTCCCAGTCGCTGCTGTCCACTCCCGGACAGCAACCACCGTCTTGCATGTGATTCCCAAAAGGCCACACCTTTTGCCTTGTTTCACCCGTCCGTATCAAACAAGCAGTCCAAATTTTTTCCCCCCTAGATAATAATATTCCTGGGCCTAAGTGGTATTTTATTAGTTTCTTTAGAATAATCTATATACTAAAGTTCGAAGAGTTCACGGTATCTCAACGATTTGAGTCTAGTTTAATGATGCGGCTACTCGGCAAGCTCGCTTTTGGTTTTTTCGCGTTTAAGCTTCTCAAAAAATGTGTCATTACGTATAGATCCTTTCCACGAGTTTTTACGAAGAGAGCCTTCAAATTCAGAAAAATTACGAATCTTTCGTGAAAGAACCATAAATAAATATAAAAAAATAGCGTAGTTACGTTTTGACCATTCCAGCTATTTTTCATAAAAAGGACTTTTCGATCTAGCGCAATCGTGGGTCCTTCGTGAGAGGACTCCAGATAGATGCGAAAAAACGTAATTGCGTTTGTATCCTTTCAACCGTTTCGCACATTTTCTCGACGATTTAAAAAAACACCACCAAAATAAAACAAAATTGTTTCTACGAAAAAACAACGCACACGACATATTACTCGCGAAAACTATCCTAGTTGAATCTAAGAGATAAACAAAACCTTCCTCCTCGTACTTGTGATGTATGGGATCGACTTGGAACTATGAAATAACTAGATATACAACTGTAACCGCCTACCTGTAAAAAAAATATGGATATCTACTAAGCCTAGACTTTCTTTTAGATATAAAGACAACATTAGATGAAGTATGTAAAAATGAGCTTATATTTTGGGAATATATGTCTTGTGGGTTTTTAAAAGTCCGGAAAACGATGCATACAACCATACAAGTGGAGGTTACAGTAAAAGTCATACTAAAGGTATGTACAACACAAGATACTTATACAGGGTGCTTAAAAAGGAGATACTATAGCCACGTCATCGAGCAACCATGTAAAAGTCATTTCCTATGATGCAAGTGTCTCTTTTGTAGGTACTTAGATGTCATATTATACATAAAGTAGGTATAGTTACGCACATAAGGACCTGTTAAGCATCGGCACCTGCTTAAGCATCAGTGCTACAAAACAAACGCCGGCACCTGCTCAAATAATTGAAAATTCGCCACTTAAAAGATTGATCCTTTGGATATGATGCCATTTGAGTCAATGATATATATATGGGACCATCTGAATTAATGAAATATAAGTCCAGTGGCAAACTTACGAAACTACATGTTTAAAGTGGCAAATATCCAAATATCTCGCACCTGCTTAAGCATCAATGCTACAAAATAAACACTTTACTCATCCTATATGGGGAAAAAAAAATCAGTTTTTCATTCCAAAGCACCTATATTGTAAGATGCTCTAATATTTTCAGCTTTCAACTCTAATGTTGAGTCCGCACAAGTCTCCTGATATTCTTTTCTGAGACCAGCTCCCTGGATTAAAAATGATGGTGTGTAGTATGTATAGAAACATTAGTGCGGAATAATAAAGAATTTCAGTAAGTTGCACTGCCGTCGAAGCAACAAACTGTGATAGCATGACGACTAGCTGGGACCATTCTCGTCCAAAAATTGGACTAAATCAAAATCATGTAAAAATAACAAGATTAATTTCACAAATGCGTACAAATCAAAATCATGCGTGATTGGACTATATTGTATGTACGTACTAGCTTTACGCATTGAAAGAGCTGGAAACCTAATTATAGGACCAAATTATACACACAAAAAACATGTAGGACAACTGTTTGGTCAAAATAATAAGGTGCTTATTATTTCAATTCCTTATTTTTCTTACATGTCTGTATCCGATCCTCTAGCCAACGCCAGTTTATAATACCGTCCTTCCATTCTGAATATCAAACTAATCAAAACATTTCTGAATCGAAATATGTGGATATAATTACCTAGTGGCTTCAAATCAGGAAAATTATAAATTTATAAAAAAAAATTACAAGGATACCAATTAACTCTAAACAAGAATACATTTCAACGGGATGGGTACATTACGTGACCGCTGAAAGGATCGACAATGGTCGATTTCAACTGTCCTCTCCTAGATCGAGATGTGTGACTATCTTAATCATGTTCCTTGCAAATCAATTTAATTTAATTTAATTTTTCCTATGGTCCTGAAAGCGCCATATATATATGTTTATGGTTTTTGGTTCATGACGGCGACTCATGCCAATGGACGCAAAGGCATTCTTTCCCATGATGATTAGAGCGAAACGTTTGGGCTTGTCCCAAAGGGCACATCCAAAAGGGTAAAAATGCTATCCTATATTTTCGTTTCTTTAAAAATTGTCCAGAGCACTGGCATGTATTATAGACGTATGCTGCATCGGCTGTTAATTAAGTTTCGTGGACTTGGATCTCGTGACGTTTGCTATTAAAAAAACGCTCAGTAAATTTGAAAAACAATCAGTTTAGTAAAATTCAAGTATTCTAACCAAAACCATGTCCACAAAATATGAGTGCAAAAAATAAATACATATAAACATGAGTGGGGAGAGATAGCTCTTGAGTTTTTGGCTTATTTTTTGTTCTTCGTTTTTTGCAAATTTGGCTCTAATTATAATCTACCTCTTTCTCTACTTAGAATGATAAGAGACGGCCCGTGTCATCTGTTATAATATATAACAGTGGCAGATAAAGAGCACGGTAAGCGACTACCATAGCATAAGGGCGTGTTTGGTACAGCTCCAGCTCCACGGATCTGATGGAGTTGGGTATTCCTAACTCCACCAGATCCGTGAAGCTGGAGCTGATGGTATATTAAGAGTGTTTAGATGGATCATCCTGTTTACATTGTAGACTAAAATATAAACTTAATTCACTTTATTTTAGTTTACAAGTTTTCTATCTTAGATAAAATTGAAATCTAAAACTCTACCAACAGATCTAAGTTATAGTTGCCTGCTCCGGTTCACGAAGGAACATACTTATAATTTTGTTAGACACATGCTATACTTGCTAAAAGAATTGAGCGAAGAAACGAGGAAAAAAAATTTGCTGCCGGGGCCAGAGAGCTCTGTCTGTGGGCCACGTTGGCACTGACATCTCATCTCGCGATACATTCATTACATACACACGCCGTGCGAGACGCTTCTATCCGTGCACTAGTATCCTGTGCCGAGAACTCGGCAGTACCTGCCAATTAATCGCTTAGTTCTTCTCGTTGGCAGGGAGGAAGAGAGGGAGAGCTCTCGATAAAAAGAAAACGAAAGTGGTTCTCAGGGCTGTCTCCATATATTTGTCGTTTTAATGAGTTTTATTTATTTTTCTGGAGTACCTCCTACTTTGGTTTCTCTTATTATCCGTGTGGTCTAGGCTAAAGTCCGGACGGGCTAGCTTTTGCGAGAATCCTATGTGCTGAAGATGCTAGTGCTGAAAAATAAATAGCTTGTCGGCAGGCTTCGTTGCCTCGGTTTAAAATTACTCTAATTATACTTTTTTATTAGTTAAACATTAAAATAAATTAATTTTGAATGAAATTAAATTTTGTTCTGATACAGCTTGGCTCGTTAACTTGATTTTAAAAATACTTTCAAACTATAAATAAAATGATATTAAATTTAACTATGTTATTTTAAAAAACTCAAAATATAAGGTTTGGCTTGATTTCCACCCGCACTCGTAGCGCCTATAGCCAAAAAAAAAGTCATTAGGATTGGAATCAAAATTGTTTTGATTGTAGTGGTTATTGGGTTTAAAATTGAGATGAGTCTATTTTAAGCAAAATAAGGTTAATAAGGGTCGGCTCAACAGTAGCTCGTTAGCTCGAATTTAAAATAATTATTTAAATGATAAATAAAATAATAATACATTGAATTGTATCAATTTTGAAAGAATTCGTTAAGCGTGATAGCTTAGTCCTAGACTGGTGTCGGTCTCTTGCCCCGGTTGGCCAACGCTTCTTTATTTGTTCGTGAATATTGTTACTTTTCACTTATCGATGATGCTATTTGGCATTCCACTTTCCTTTATCTATGGTGTCAACAAAGTGCAATTTGATCGCTTCGAATAAAAAATATTGTTTGTCACGATATTTTGTGTCATAGTTGAAAGTAACAAATAAACACAATGGTAATATTGTAGGAGTACCGCTTAGCTTTGCCAATGTACTCAGATGCTCCTATATATATTTTTTAAGTTGTATAAATATTAAAGTATAAATAAAAATTGACGGCAATTAATTACACATTCGCTTGTTTCAAAATGTATACAACTTATATTAAGAAGAAAAGCATAGAAACATTGTTCAAAAAGAAAAACTAGCAGCATAAGTACGATATAGATGCTTTGCAAAATTTACAAAAACAATATGCCGAAACACAATCTTACAAAAGTACACCTCTTGCAACATAGGTATGTTTAGTCACAATTTATATTGGTTGACGGATTATTTTATTGTAGATTCATTTAATTAATAAGGCTAAGAATTCTGTCACTGTCGCTAGAGCTCTGCATTACTTTTTAGAGAAATTCGATACTTTGCGCCGTCAAACTTCTTTATTCGTTCGGTATTGTGGCTGATGGCTATGTTACAAGTCACGCTGGCTACACGTTAGATTGGTTTATTTGTGGATTTTACATGATTTAAGCCGGTGGCATCTCGGTTGTCGAGTCTTAAAGGTAACTGTGATAACCAGCTGCACCATTCTTAAAACGTTTTTTTCTTCTTCTTTTAGCCGGTTCTGTCTTGAATACCAAAGTTCAAGCCTCACGTCCCACGAGGCCATGACAAATATATAATCCATTTTCTCGTAAGATTATGGCCCAACAAATTTCATAAAGACAGCATTGCCCAAGTCTCGACATATTTATTTATGAGTCCATACGGAAGGAACCGGACAAATAGTGCAAACCGAGCGAGAAACTTTTCTTTCTCAAAACATTATGTTCATATTGGTTTTGAACGCCTCGTTTAAAGAATGAAACCAGTGTTAAAGATCTGAAATATTTTTTTTGTAAAAAAAATACTGAAGGCACATCTGTTTTGAATTAACCACGGAGATTTTAACCACCAAAAACACTACAAGCGCAAGAAACCGCGTCAACATCAACGGTAATGATCACATGAAACCGCGTCTAAATCATCCCGATGCATGCTCCGGTGTTCACATCTATAACAAGTTTAACGAGTTAAGTCGAGCTTTTAACGAGTTCAACCAAACTGAGGTTTGAGCTCGTTAAGATAACGAGTTGGCTCGTTATCTCGATAAGATTGATAAGCCAAGTCGATTCAAACCAAGTTAGCTCGTTATCCAACCTTAGACGATACCCTTGCAATCCTCCACGTGAATCATTTGATCCGTACTCAATGCACGGGATAAAAATGAGATGGTCTCTCCCAACGACTTAAAAACGTTTTTTTTTTTTGCAGGAAACCCCATAGGCTTCATCTCGTGTGTTAGGGAGTTTAGTACAGGTAACGCTTTCACACAGGTATGTTGCTATTTAAAGCAGTAAACAACACTGTGCATCCGTGATGTACATGGATAGAGAGCTCTTTAAAAAAATAATAATAATAAACGCGCGGGGGCCGTCCGGCAACCCGCAACGGCTACAGAAGGATGCGTGCGGTGCGGACGATGCGAACCGGATCGAGAAACTTTTGACCCGTCTCATTATAGCTGGCAAACCCTCGTTTCATCCGCGTCCTCTCTCTCTCTCTCTCTTTCTCTTTCTCCGCAGACAGGAAAGAAGCGTACAAGTCCAGGCTTTAAAAAGACTTGCCTTTCCAACACCTCACGTTCTACTCGCCCCGTGCAATTTTATAGACATGTTTTTTTGGTGATACTGTCATATAAATATAGAAAAATTAGTCTAGCGATATTTAATTCGTTGGTTTTTAGTAATATGTCTATAACATGTGGTCTATTTGAGTCTATGACGGTGGGTCAAGATGTCATAAAGTGAATCACAGAATTTTAAAGAGTGTTAGTGGCGCCAATCTCACTGTAAATATAGGATGTATTTTGTGTTCCGGTATAATTAAAGTGCTGTTTACTTTTTATCCGATAGATATTCAAATTTATTTGATGCTATCGAAATATATGTATTAAATGTGATAATTAAAGATGATAATTGGAGATAGGCCTGTTCTATTTTTAATATCCTATTGATCTTCATGCCACGAGATAATTCATGCCGTAAAAATCGCATCTCTCCCACCCACGAGAAGCAAGGACCTGATGATTGCAAGTTAAGCAATTTCCTATTAAATTGAGCGGTCCGATCCATCGAATCGATATCTCAGATCCTCAAAAAACGCGTGCCACACTCATTGTGTGCTACATAAAAACTAAACAGTGCTTTGCCACAGTACTCCTTAAAAATCTAGATTCTTTGCTTTTTTTTTTTAATCAAACGGTCAGACAGATACCGCTTAACTCGCAGTTCCGTTCAACTGCACCGAACCCCCGTGCCCCACGAGATCTCGCGTCCACACTCGTCTCACTCTTCCTCTCTCCTCTCTCCCTCGCGCTCTGAGGTCTGAACTACTCGCGAGGCGAGGAGAGGAAGGAGGAGAAGGAGAGATGATGATACCCTTCGCAAAGTGCGTACCGCGCGCGAGATATCGCGACGGTAGTAGCGGGAGCGAGCGAGAGGAGCTGTTGCTCCCCACGCAAAGGACGTCGGCCCACGTTCCTCGGTCCACGCGACGGACGATTCTGCCCCTGCGGCCGCGTCGGGGGGCACCCTCGTCATTTCGCCCGCGCTGTCCGGCCCTGCCGCTGCTGCTCCAGAGAGAGTGACCGAGAGCGACCGGTGGAGAGAGAGAGGTGCAGTGTCGCAAGACAAGACTCGCAGGTCGCAAGCGATTCCATTCACTGCTCCTGCCGCAGGCCATCCTCGGCCTCGGGTACCCCGCATGTTAACAAAATTCAGAAGCGGAACTAGGAAAATTGGTGTCCAGATTGTTGCTAACATAAGGTTTACGGGTTGTTTGTTTTTGGATGACTGGTTAGACTGGATGAGTACTGGGGCTAAGGTCCAGACTAATATGCTACCGTGGTCACCAACTGTGTTTAGCGGGGAATATAAGAGGCTAATACGGGGGTGTCGGGGTCACCGGACCTCGGCCCCTCAATGGCAGATCCTCCCCTGACAAAATCGACGACAATCAACCGAAAATCGATTATATCGAGCAGGTTTAAAATCCTAAATGATCAAATTAGAAAAATTAAAAAAATTGGAAAAAAACTTATGTCATATAAACTGATCGAAAATAAGTGAAAATCGCTCAAAAAATCGGCCACAAGAAAAATTCAATTCGGTGAAAATCGATTGATTTTTGAGAAAATGGATGGTTTTAGATTTTTTTTTATTTTTTCCAAAGGTTTGATTTCAAAACCCTGTTGCTTTTAATGAGTTTTGTTATATCGATAAATCGGTACCAACATGGTCTCGATTTCTCAATGCAAAACGATTTTGTTAACCCTCCTCAACCCAACACAATGCCATTGTGCTATGAGCACGTGGCATTTGTTGTGTACTGCTCCCTCCTCTGCACTGTGTTAAGTCGATCTCGGATTTCCATAGGCTGTTTCGCTAGAGCTCAGCGTGGTCATAGCCGAGCCGACCAGAATAATCAAGGTTGATACCTATGTTGCATCGATTGCTCGTATTGAAATGCGACATAAAGGAAGATAAATAGTGCTTAAGTTGTAACTAGATAGGCTTATAACGGGTAACAATTGTATTCCGTGTACCAAATTAGCTCGGGCATTTCGATCGCAACTGTACACCTTTCTTTTATTGTAGGTTCTTTGTATAAATTGTGGCACTATATTTACCTTTACGTCTATCATTGCCTTTGTCATATCATTTTATCCTACTGTGTCCTGTAGAAAACTAATTTAGGAATAGGATTCTGTAGGTACAGGAAGATGCTACTTATGAGAAGTATTAATATAATGCATTGATATCAACCAACGAGTGAGCCTAGATGAATAAATGGTAGTAGGTCTTTACTTTTTAGTGTACACTTTCTATTTTCATGTACTAGCATGGACGCATGGTTAGGTTTCGTTAGCTGGGGTAGGGTGAGGACTAAGGACTTCTGTTCTGCCATTACAGGTGTTTGGTTTCGTAGTTTTGCTACATAATCACATTACACTAGATAATTACGTGAACTTGTGTTTGGTTCGGGTCGGCCGTAATCGGTTCCCTTCGTCGCGATACCCCTTTGTCCCTCCTTTAGCCTCCCACTCCGAGAAGCATCACAAATAGTGCAAACCGAGCGTGAAACTTTTCTTTCTCAAAACATTATGTTCATATTGGTTTTGAATGCCTCTTTTAAAGAATGAAACTAGTGTTAAAAATCTGGAATATTTTTTGTAAAAAAATGATGAAGGCATATCTATTTTGAATTAACCACGGAGATTTTGACCACCGAAAACACTCTAAGCGCAAGAAACCACATCTACATCAACAGTAATGATCACCTGAAACTCACCGAGAAGAAAAGCTTTCTGTAATAACATTTAACTGCATATATTCTATACCAAGCTAGCTACACGGTTTGCAACATATCTAGTGTAAACCCACTTTAAGATGTTACTAGAGGTGGAAAAAAAATGAAAACTCGTGAGCTAAATGAGAACTAAAAAACTCGGCTCAAACTTGTCCTTTAACGAATCGAGTCAAGTATGGATCTGAACTCGTTAAAATAACAAGTTTAACGAACAAGTTAGTGGATAACTCGTTTGGCTCAGAAAATATGTTTTTCCACGGTAGCTGACAAGCCGTGGTGTCCTTCACAACATTCCCCATGATACCGATGAGTCTTTGGACGTCGAGGGTACAACGGCTCTTCTGGCACACGCATGGTGCCACCCCCAAACGACCTATCTAAAACCCTAGGGTGGCCTCTATAGCTATGCATTGGTGCTTTTAGTTTGTGCTTAAGCTATATTGGTCATCTCTATTCTTGGAAGGAACTTTATGGGTTGTAAGACGATTACCTGGAGCATAGGAGGAAGGTTCGGTCTGAGGAAAGGAAGGTGCCGATGGGGGTTGATGGAGTGGTACTTTGCTTTTTGGTCTCCTGGCTTCCTTGTTTCTGGCCTCCTAGCTTCCGGTACCTCCTCTTGTTCTTAGTCTTGGTAGTTTCCTAGCCTTTCCTTGGTGATGGTAGTGATTTTGGGAGCTTTGCTTGCCTTGGGGCTTGCTTGCTCTCTGGCTTTGGCTTGTAGATAAGAATGGCCTTAGGTGTTCTGGCTATGGGTTGGAGTGAGTTGAGGCTCGGTTGGCTCCTTTTTAACCGAGGCTCTTTACCTTTTTACTATTCTATTTTTATCTTTTTACCATGGGATATTTTAGCACTATTTGAGTTGTGCTATAGTTACCCACGGTTCTATCAGATTTATATAATATCGGATGATAAACTCTAGTTAGCGAGAGGTGCCGATTGGCCCTGACGGTCTGGTATCTTGATGATCGAATCTTGAACTAATTGATCCAAAAGGGTATGACGGTATTTTATGTTATGATTCTTTATTTGCTTGTATATGTGTATATGTTTCGTATTGGCTGCTATGATTTCAGGTGATTGAAGCTGCATGTCTCCTAAAGATTTAGATTGTAGGGTATTGTAATTTTTCATTGTTGTAATTACTGTTGTATTTGATTTCGATGCATAAATTTTTGTATGACAAGCTGTATGATATTATGGTTAATAAATGAGGATGGTGATTAGAATTGTTGACTATTTTAATTATATGCACTATTACTCTGTTGATGATCTCTTTTGCCTGATTAAATTTTCTAGGTTGTTTCATCATACCTCCTTAAAAGGGATTTCGTCTCCAAAATATGGCTCACTTGAATAGATGAGGATAGGCTTCAAGTAGATCCTCTTTAGTGCTTCTAATGAATCTCACAGAATTGGATAGACCTTGTGATATTAAGGGTGTTCTGAGTATTTCCTCTGGTCTTTCAAATTAGAAGTTACCGTGATTAACCCTATGGATGGCTCTTGATTCACATTGAGCTGTACTAATGGATGAATGAAATGGGAAGCATACATGTAACTATGTCTGTGGCTCCTTCCACTTGCCCTGTCGAAATACAATTTAGAAGAGTAGATCCTACAATCGATGCTCCCCAGTTGGATCCCTTAGAGGATATAACACTGGAACCTCCTTGATGCTTTCTTGCTGATGGAGTATGATTCAACGGTCTCCTTGAAGCACTCTATCCGGACTAACCTACTAGAAATTAGTTGTTGTACCTCTTTTGTCCCTCTTGGCCATAGTGATAAAACTTAATGGGTAGTTGAGGGTAGTTATTATCATAGTGTAGTCCGCAGTTGAAGAACTTAAGAGATGGATTTTGTGGGTTGAAAGTTGAATGCTGAGGGGTGCAGATATCCATGATTGAGGTGGGGGTTTCTATTTGATATTGGTGGCCTAAGAGACCTTAGTTGGCTAAGAATATGTGATTAGGTATCAAATCTTGCCTTCTTCCTTCTCTCCTCATTTCATTGAGCCTTTTCATTTTCTAAGGTGATGGCTCTGTTTGCTAAATACTAGAATTCAGTGATTCAATAGGTGGATAGGTGCACTCTAAGGTATAGGTTCATTTCCTTCTTAAACCGGCATATCTTCTTGGCCTTGATGTCTACTTCATTAGGAGCATAACGGAATAACTCATTGAATTGGTGGAGGTACTCTATCACTTTCTTGTTCTCTTGGGTTAAATCCTAGAATTCTTGCTTCTTAATGTCTATTTCTCCTTAAGGAACATGTGTGCTACAAAATTGTGGTGTGAATTTTGCCCATGAGATGGGTTGATCTACCATACGTGCCCTGCAATAATTTGTCCACCATGTTGTTGCAGAACCCGTTAATTGGTATGCCACATAATGTACCTTTTCATCCTCTGAACCTATGGTGTTCAATTTCTTTTATATTTCTTGAGGCCAATCATCAGCTTCAAATGGCTCTGTGGCTTTGGCAAATGAAGGTGGACATGTTTGGAAGAACTCTCCTAATGTGACTTTGGTTTTAGGGTGATTCTTAGTCCCTGGAACTAAGTGGGTGAGTAGAGCTTCTATAAATTGGTTTTGGTGCTCTTAAGTTTCCTTCTTGGAGTTCTCCATGTACATTATTAGAAATCTTTCGAATCGATTGGGGTTCTCTGGAGTTCAAGTTGTACTAGTGTTTCCCCTGGTGGCGTTGGTTGTTGAGGTTCAAAAGTATTGCTGTGGTTTAGGTCATAGATAGGTGTGGGTTGCTATTTAGAAGCATTTGGTGGTTCGGTCTAGATCTCGCTCCGCAATTTCTTGGTCTAACATCCTACAAAAGAGATTTATTTGAACCGTATTTTTAATATTGGGTTTTATATATTATGATTTGGTTAGATAAACCTTTTTGATTCAATAGAGTTAGATTTTATCTAGGATCATGTTGGACTATTGTTACCAGCATTGTATTTGTGAGGTGAGAAATATTTCTATTCACTAAAAATATTATAGTTCAAAAGGAATAGTGTGATACTTCAAAATAAGGAAAGAATTTAGATCACTCATTCTCTTTCGCTACTCCATTACAGAAACAACCTTAATACTAGTTATCTAACGATAAAAAAGAACAACAAAATGAAGTGGAGTGTTTGGGCACTCATAACCACTTAAGGCTATGTGCTAGAGCCGCGTCTAATCCTATAGACATACAAAGACAACGATTAAGTAAATAAAATAAAAGAACAATAAATAAATCTAGGTGTCTGAGCACCTAGGACTCCCTGAGACTAACGTACTCAAACCACGCTTGGATTCACGTATCCAAGTACACCAAAGATTTATGCATCCAAAGCATTCCTAAACCTTAAACCCTATTTCTATTTGTTGTACTCAGCTATTTAATCACACAAATATATCATTGTTCAGAATATAAAAGTAAATCTTTATTTTAGAATCCTCTACAATCTACATTTCACAAATCATAATTCACTATTACAAATCAACATAATGAAGATCGATTTGTGAATTGGGGATTTCAGTCTTAGGAATCAAGATCCAATAACGAAATTCACCTAGGCACGAGGGGCTCCATCCCCTACCATGCCAGCGCACTAGCGATCCACGCATCGTTGCCTGCCCTACCGACCTGCTTCCTGCTCGCATCCTCCGGTTCGGGTTCGGCTACACGGGTGCTCCACTACCGCGTCCACACACACATTGCTCCTTGCACCGTCGCCTACCATGCCACTGCTACCATCCGCTTGACGCTCTTCTCTACTGATTCGACCATAACGGCCAAGGGGCTCCCTGAACATTGGACGCCTGGACCCTGGTTGCATCCCCGCACGTAGCGCGTCAACGCTCCTTGTGGCCGTCATTGAAGCGCCGACCACCAGTTCCGCCTTTGCATGTCGGATTGCCGCTCTGCTGCCTGATTACGCCACTAGAGAGAGAGGGGATTGGGGACAGGGAGAGAGCGAGAGGGGCTAGGGTAGAGGGCTGCAAAAGGAGCCAAGACTAGGTCATAGGGACATGCAGGTGTATTGCCGATTGGGTCGATTGGAGCCGAATATTGCCACTAGACCACGCAGTGAAAACTAGGCCAATTGGTTGGAGCCCGGTTGGGCAGCTTGAATTGTTGAAATATGTATTGTTATTCTACTTACTAGTATATACACCTAATATACATACTATATACTAGGATTTTTTAAAAACAAATTAGATGTACAACAGTACACCCATGTCACAAGATGGGATCCACCCCTATCTCCAAGTGCGACTATCATTTTTTTTATCTTGCGAAACAACCCCATAGCATAGCTTGATTTGAACCAAACGTCGTATTAAACAAGGCTGGAACAAAATAGAAAATTTTGGTGATGCCATTGAAAAATGTATAATTTCGGTTCTGCCACTAGCTTTTTTATCATTTTATTTTTGCCACTACTGTTTTCACTTCATCCTTCTTTTGCAATTTCCGTCGGTTGACTGAGTTGAACGTCAGTCGGAATTGTTCCTTCTATTTTTTATTTGATAAGGATAATAAATTATTTTTGATTTGAACGTCAGTCGGAATTATTTTTGTTTTGATGGTACCATAAATTTTTCCACGCATGATCAAACTTGTACATTTTGATATTTTATAAAAATGTACAAGCTTGATTATGCTTGAAAAAAAATTATGGTACTATCTTTAACAATTTAGGATATACGGCATAATCAAGCTTGTATATTTTTATAAAAATGTACAAGCTTGATTATGCTTGGAAAAATTTATGGTACTATCTTTAACAATTTAGGATCATACGGAAAAGTTTTCAAAAGAATTGAACTCCATTTGTTATCTTTAAAAAAAACAAAAACAGAAAGAATAATTTCGACTAACGGTCAACTCATAATCAACTGACGAAAATGATAAAATGAGGAAGAAAAGCAAAGATTAGTAAAAATAAATAAAGCTATGAAAAAAGTAGTAACAAAAACGAAATTAAGTATTTTTTTAGTGGCACTAGTATTACAGTTCCTCCAGCCACGAGCCACCTCACTTTCTTTGACACTGACCTCTCTGTCGTCTTACAGTTCCGTCGGTTGACTGTGAGTTGAACGTCAGTCGGAATTGTTCCTTCTATTTTGATTTTATAAGGATAATAAATTAAGTTCAATTCTTTTGAAAAATTTTCTATTTTCCGTATGATCATAGACTGTTAAAGATGGTACCATAAATTTTTCTGAGCATGATCAAACTTGTATATTTTGATATTTTATAAAAATGTACAAGCTTGATCATGCTCGAAAAAATTTATGGTACTATCTTTAACAATTTAGGATCATACGGCATGATCAAGTTTCTATATTTTTATAAAAATATAAAAATGTACATACTTGATCATACTCAAAAAAATTTGTAGTACTCTCTTTAACAATTTAGGATCATACAGAAAAGTTTTCAAAAGAATTGAACTCCATTTGTTATCTTTAAAAAAGCAAAAATAAAAAGAATAATTTTGATTAACGGTCAACTCATAATCAACTGACGAAAATAGCAAAATGAGAAAGAAAAGCAAAGATTAGTAAAAAATAAATAAAACTATGAAAAGAGCAGTGACAAAAACCCTCACTTTCTTTGACACTGACCTCTCTGTCGTCTCCACCCTCCCTCTCTCTCTCTCTCTCTAAACAAGCAAAAAAATAATGAGATTATTGGGAAAAATCCTATAAGGCTGGAACCAAACAAAACAATCAAACAACCATACGCTTCAACTCCAGTCACGTCACCTCCGTCCTCTCCTCTCCCTGTGAGTTGGTGTTTTTGTTGGAAAGAGCAAATGGAGAGGGAGAAAACAACGTTCAATTAGTACGAGCAAGTAGGTGTCACATTCACGAAATTGACGGCCATGTCTTGTGTCTGCCCTATCTGGACAACACCTGCAATAAAAAGAATACCGTCGAATAAATATTCTGCTTAATTTGAATTACGCTACTATATGGCGGAAACTTCAGTAGAATTCTACTTTTCTAGGCACAGCAGAATTATGTGCTAATTAGACTGGTCATGGTAGTAATCGGACTGTTTCTGCATAGGTTTTCTTTGAGGAAACATTTGATTTTTTTTTAAATACAAGGACAGAATTAATTTATCCTAGCTACAAATAATTGATGAACATTCATCGGTGGCTCTCAATTGCCGATAATTGGTGAACATTATGAGTTTGTTCAGTTAGTACCACTCGCAATTTATCCACTGTAGCTTTAAGAGAACTTTGAGCCTCCCTGTTTGAATCTCTTGGTAATTAGCTTGCCAAAAGTACCTCTACTTCTAGCTAGCTAGCCTTGTTGAACAAGATTAGTAGCCCTTTGGAACTGATCTAGTAATGGTTAAGCAAAGCAATACAGATCTAGGTGGCCAAAATGGTTCCCTCTCATGGAAAACATTAGGGACTAGAAAACTTGCATAAACTTCTTCTAACCAACATCGTACCTAAAATAATTTCACCTGCTACGGGGAGATCAATACACATTAGCATTGTTAATACTTCAGATACTTGTACTGCTTTTCAAATACGGCGAAACTACTAAGGTTTGACTGAACATTTATCTCTGCTAATTCTAATTAGGAGTTGGTGGTGCTACGTCCGTTTTTCACCCTTACCCTAACTGTATGCGCACTCGTATGGCTGAGTGGGAAGCGGGCAGTAGCCGCCCCGGTAGATTGGATTGGATCATCCCGTTGCGGGAGGTAAATGAATATGCATAACTCATTTATTATTTTCCTTTCTTCCATTGATCTGGCATTTGAATTGGCGGCAATTGCTTCCGGTGCTTTTGGATTGGATTGATCGATTCCCTTCCAAAGGAAGCATAGCTCCGATTCATGGAGTTGGGTCTCTTTTCGCCTCTTTTCCTTTTGTTGCTTTCCTTATTCCACGATTTCTTAATCTGGATTCCATAGATATCTCCTCGGTTGTTGAATCTATATAACCCCACCGTTTCTTATCTCTTCTGCAGATGTGTTGAGATTATCCATTGAGCGGAGGTAATGGACGACCTTCTTGATCTCGTCGATGCGGTGCAGGGGCAGGTCGCTGGTGGTGGGCGGCGAGATAGGTTGGCGGCACTGCTGGAGCTCACCACGATGGATGATGTCAATAGGTTGATGGGGTGGGGCTATGGTATGGCCGGAGCAAAGCATACAAGCCACGCATACAGCTGATGGTGGCAGTGACATACGGATGACGCTTACCTCTTCAATGCCTTTGCACCCATGGAGCAGCAGGTGATGTCTCTTTCGGTCGATGTCGAATTATGACGTTACAAATTTACGATCCCAAGTGTTGTGATGTTATTATTTAAGTTTGTGAAATTAAAGATAATTTTAAGTTCGAGTTTGTAAACAGGTGCTTGGAATTTGTATGCTTCGATGAATTGATTTAAACATTTAACCATTGCACATTCAGAATGAATATTATTATTTAGATAAAATTAGTGCTCTTTATAAATAATTTTTTTTTATTATAAATTGAGTTTTCGTTGCATCTCACCGGCACATGGCCAGTAGATACTCTAAATCAATGGCTTGTATTTCGCCAGAGGTAACAGCAAAAATCTCTTTTTATGGATATGCTTAAAGGGGATGGCCGGGATTCTCGCCGTCTGATCTACCCTAACCTACCCTTTTTGGGACAAGCGGGTGGGGTGGTGGGGACACGTGGAGCTCTGCAGGCCTTTTGATTCAGGTCGGAAATTGCTCCACACCTCTGCCCATCCACTCTTTATCGTTGCCTTATTTAGAGAGGGGCAATGTGTCAGCTATTTTATGCAGTCACAGCAAAGAAAGAAAATGAGGCAGAGAGGGAGGCCTTGGACCTCACTTATTTTTAAGTACACTAGAAAATTTTTCGCGGCGTAATACGCCGCGCGGTCCGGTTTTTCGTAATTTTTTTTTCTGACGGCATTTTAGCTTTGTAATCATCGAAATAATGAGCGAAACGGTTGAAAGAACACAAAATTTTTCGCGGCGTAACACGATGTGCGTGCTGTTTTTTCGTAGAAAAATTTCTTTTTCTTTTCGACGGCGATTTATTTTTTAAATCGTCGAAATAATGAGCGAAACGTGGAAAAAATAGAGAGACAGAGATGTAGAAATATCTCTCTCGACGAACTATCTGGTAAATATTGGAGGCCGAGTTGGAAAACCGCGGTGGGGAAAAAGTCTAGAGGGAAAAGGGCGAAAAACTATTAGAGATGATAACATTCTTTTGTCGAGTCTAACACTCTACGCGTTCGCTGAGTAATAATACATGTTTAAAAAAAATCTCGGAGACTTGCGGCGCATGCACGTGTCGTTTTTTCGCAGAAAAATTTTCTTTTTTTCTAGCGGCGGTCTATTTTTTAAATCGTCGAAATAATGAGCGAAACGGCTGAAAGGATACAAAATTTTTCGCGTGGCGTGTCGTTTTCCCGTAGAAAAAATTACATTTTTTTTCCGGCGGCGTTTCATTTTTTTTAAATCGTCGAAACAATGAGTGAAACGGCGGAAAAAATAGAGAGATAGAGTTGTAGAAATATCTCTTTCGACGAATTATTTGGAAAATATTGGAGACCGAGGTGGAAAACCACGGTGGGGAAAAAGTCTAGAGGGAAAAGGTTGAAAAAACATTAGAAACGACAACATTCTTTTGTCGAGTCTAACACTCTACGCGTTCACCGAGTAATAATACATGATTTAAAAAATATCAGAGATGGAGATGGAAAATCGAGATGGGAAAAAAGTCTACACACTTATTTCTGTTGACGAAAACTATTATTCCCGCGAAAAACGGAGAAAGGACCTAAGCGTAAGGAGTAAGGACACGATTATTACGTTTTGGACACATCACTATCTGAAAAATTAGAAAAGGGCTTGTCGCGATTTGAATTTAACGGAGGGTTTTCCTGCAAAATGGCGAGCGAGGGACCCAAATGCGAGAAACGGGAAAAAATTTTCCCCTCACAAAAAATCACGAAGGACTTATTTGTAATCGACAGGGACCTATCCGTAATTTCAACAAACGCAGGTTTTTTTTTGCAAAATCGCAAAAGTGACAGGTGGGAGTGCTCTCCTCCTGGGAAGTCTGCAAGCTTTAATAAGGGGATTATATATAATATATGCTCGTGTACGGCGAGCATAGTGGGATGTGCAGCCTCAGCCAAATCGACCATTTTGTATATTTTTTATTTAAATAAAATCGTAAACTTAGCTTATTTATCGACCGCGGAAAAAGCGAGAGGCAATATGTGCCATCTACCATTATATAGGACCGTAACAGCTCAACTGTTGCGGTATGAGAACACAGTAGTTCACCTGCTGTAGTAGGGAGCATGGTAGGTGCTTACTGCTGTTTTTGCTGTTAGAAACAGACTAAATTTATAAATTTGATTAAACGAGACTAAACTTAAAAAAATAGTTAGACAAGGGGGAAAAAGCCAAAGCTTCTGGGATGTGAGCGGGCTATACTGGCTCCACATCTGCACGGCTAGAGAGGGTTGCATGGCTCGTGGTTGAACTCACTGGATATAGAAATAGAAGCTAACTTCTAAAAATGTCTAGAGAGAGAAAGTTAGTTACGGAGGGAGGTAAGTAATAAGTACGGTTAGGGTATATTAATAGTGTGATGACGATTTTCTATATGTTTAGCTACATAAGATTTTGTTGATATGAAAATGAGAAAAGAGGAGAAAGAATATAACTGTCTCTTTGTTAGAGACGACCATATAAATATCATAAAATACTATTACATGAGCTATTGCCTGTAATAAATACTTTTTTATGCTATAATTAAAAGATTATAGAATCTTATGGAGAGATCCGAGATGTCATCTATTATAAGAGTTATCTTTAATTTTAGAAATGTCATCTATTATAAGAGTTATCTTTAATTTTAGAAATAGAAGACAGGAAGAAGTATATAGAGCCTTTGTCTCTATTATTGTATATGCCCTTGTATGACTTGCTGTCTTTATGAGCAGATCACATGCGCAAATTGCACATCTTGTCGTTAGTTAGGTGCTCAACTGCTCATGGGAAGATAGGTCCACCTGACAGTTTGAGCAAAGGACTTTCATTGATAAGTTAGGTCCCTTCGTTTCAGCTTCTAGATTCTGGATTATAGGAGAAGTTAGTTGCTTTTGATTGTGAAAGAATCGGGCTAGATCAACTGCGACTTTTAGGTTCTAGATTAGGCCAGCGAGAATTAGCAAGAATCAACGAGAATCAGGTTTCAGCCGGATTTTGATTCTATGTAGAGGACAGCTTTTGATTATGGGAAAAGCTATCCAAAATCCTCCCGTTCGACAGACAATCTACTTTTTTTTTTAAGCAGAAACTATGTAAAAACTGAAACGAAGGTGGGCCATAAGTCAAATGTGGACAAATGGAAAGAGGAGGAACTTGGTTTTCTTTCCTTGTAGATAACATTAAGAAAACACACCTTTTTACAAAAGAACTCAGGTGCATTAACCCATCTTTAAAATACTTCAAATACATCTCGGTGAACAGTTCATAACAATACCAATTTCTTTAAGTACAGAAAACGGGGAACAAAATGTTTAGTGGTATGGTAATCACACTAGTTGCACTTATCTAGTTTAAAACTCATGTTACATATATATTTGTAGTTAAAAAAAAACGTACGAAACCCCTTCTACAGAAGCCAAAGCATATATATTTCAAGCTAAGCGTGCTCTCACATATCTATCTCAATTTTAATATAACCTTAATCTTTGTAAAAAGTAAAAATAGGTCTTCTATTTCAAAATCGACAGAGTATCTTTCGTTAGCTTTGGACGTAGACCTAGTTTGTTTCAGCTTCTGGATTATAGGTTCTGGATTATGGGAGAAGCTGTTTTTGATTATGGGAGAATCAGGCTGAGCCAACCGTGACTTCTAGATTCCGGACTGGACCGACGAGAATCAGGAAGAATCAGTGGGAATCAGGTTTCAATCAGATTCTGATTCTATATAGAAAATAGGTTCTGATTATGGAATAAGCTGTCTAAAATTCTTCTGTTCGGTAAACCTGTAAACCGTCAGCTATTTTTTTTTTAAACAGAAGCAAACAGAAAAAAAAAGGGGCGAAGAGTGTGGGCATAGCGAGGAGCCTCTCGTGCTATGCTGGCCCCTGCACACACGGTTGATCGTACGAACATGCATGATAGGGGTGCCCACCACGTATGCCTATCAGCTACCCGGAGCCCCAATTATGATGGTGTACAAACGCTGTTCCCACTTACAACTCAACCCATCACATTCACAGGTACACCACCCCTTCTCTCCCATCTCCTAGCCACACTGTCTCTCACACCAACGTGCTACTCTAATCTCCTAGGCCTCTCTGTCCCTACCCTTTTAATATAAACTAGCCAGAGTTACGCGCTACGCTGCGTCGTATACAACGATGCGTCGTATACAACGATCAGCGTATAAAATTTGAGAAATTTGATCGTATTTTCAGTTTTCGCATTTTTTAAAAAAAATGGGTCGTTAGAATCCGTCGGCGAATCTATAGGCTGCTATAAACCTTCGACGAATCTGTATTTTTTTAGAAAAACGTGGCTGTTTTTTTACATAATCTGGAAAATTTGGTCGTATTTTCGGTTTTCGTATTTTTTTAAAAAAAATAGGTCGTTAGGACTCGCCGGCAAATCAATGGGCTGCTATAAAGACCCGTCGACGAATCCATAGGCTGCTATAAACCTTCGACGAATCTGTGTTTTTTTTTATCATATTTTTGTTTCTGAATCCGCTTCTCTAAAAACCCCTAAGAGAAGCTAAACGTAAACCGTAGAGAGACTTAAAGTAATCTATTTTTTCCCGGGGTCCGTTCAGCTAAAAACCACTAGTAGGACCTAAATGTAAACCGTAGAGGGACCTAAACGTAATTTTAAATTTTTGGGTCTATTTTATTAAAAAAACTGACCGGAGGACCTAAACACGATTTCACATTTTCAGGAGGACCTTTTCGTGAACCCGCTGATGTGGCATGGCTAGGAAGCATCCAATCCTTAGCACTATAATATATAACTAGCAATAATAGCGCGCTACGCTGCGCCGTTCTGTATAGTCGATAGGACCCGTCGATAAATCTATAGGGGTCGTATTTTTTGTTTTCATATTTGTTTTAAAAAATAGGTCGTTAGCTATAAACCTTCAAGGAATCTACGTTTTTTTTAGAAAACCGCGGTTACAACCCGTCGTTTGATAAAATTTGTCGAATTTTCGATTTTCGCATTTTTTAAATAAAATGGGTCGGTAGGATTCACTGGCGAATCCATGGGATATTACAAACCTTCGATGAAGCCGCGTTTAAACTACGGGTTACTATAAACCTTCGACGAATCTGTGTTTTTTTTAGAAAACCGTGGTTGTTTTTTTACGCATTTCGGGATATTTGATCATTTTTTTGTTTTTTTGTGTTTGTTAAAAAAAATGGGTCGTTAGGACCCGTCGGCAAATCTATGGGTCGCTATAAATCTCTGGCCAAATCTACATTTTTTTAAAAAAACCCCGCGGTTATGACCCATTGGCAAATCCATAAGTTGTTATAAACCTTCGATGAATCCGTGTTTTTTTTGTCGATACGTGTTTTATTTACAAAATTGTGGTTGAATCCGTGTTTTTTTTGTTTTTTGTGTTTGTTAAAAAAATGGGTCGTCGAGATCCGCCAAGCAAATCTACTGGTCGCTATAAATCTTTGGGCGAATCTAATTTTTTTAAAAAACCCACGGTTATGACTTGGTTGGCAAATCATAGTATTATAAACCTTGACGAATCCGTGTTTTTTTGTCAATCGTATTTTATTTAGAAAATTGCGGTTGAATCATGTTTTTTAAAAGAAAAGTCTGGTAGTTTTTATGTATTTCCTTTTTAAAAATTTGCTTTCGGACAGTAATGAATCCATGAACCGCTATAAACCTTGACGAATCTGGTTTTTCGTTTTTGGTTTTTGGTGTTTGTTAAAAAATGGATCGTTAGGACGTGGCCGTAATTTATAGGTCACTATAAATCTTGACGAATCTACATTTTTTAAAAACCATGGTTATGACCCGTTAGCAAATCCATAAGTTGCTATAAATCTTGACGAATCTGCGTTTTTGTGCGAAAATATTTTTCGGGTTTTTAGGCGTAAAACATTTTTTGGGTTTTTGGTGTGAAAATATTTTTTCGGAAAAAACGGAGAAAGGACATGAGTAAGAAGCGAGGACACATTTGTTATTTTTTGGACCTATTCGCTATCTGAAAAATTAGAAAAGGGTTTGTTGCGATTTGAACTTAACGGAGGTTTTCCCATAAAATACCGTGCCAAGGACCCATACACAAAGAAAAAAAAATTATTTTCGTCTCACAAAAAATCGCAAAGGACCTGTTCGTAATCCGTAAGGACCTATCTGTAATTTGAAGGAACAGAAGGGCTTTTTCGCAAAATGCGCAAGGTGACAGGTGGTGGCTTGGTTGGGGTTGAATTCCACCGATTATAAAGGGTGTAGCCATATATATATATATATATACATATATATATATATATACATACATATATACATATATACATACATATATAATATAAATATTAAAGCAAATAAATTAGTAATTAATTACTATATACTTTTTATTTATATTTTAATATTAATATATATTTTACATAGAAACATATATAAACGTGACACACCTTATGCTAGCTTTCTCTCTCCTTGTGTCCAATTTTTTCGTTGGGAAGAAAATTTTAATTTTTCCTAATGTAAATTGGAATGTTCCAACGATGAATAAATAGTACCACAAATGGTGTGACCCAATCTTAGCCAGTTGTTCGGTGAAGAGACACATGTTAATCTATTTTTACTTCCTCCTGCCACAAGCAGTTATCGTTTTAGATAACGATATAGTCTTCAAAAACACAATTTTAACCACTAATTTTTATTATAATATATTTTAAAACTCAATAAAATTATAATATTATGCATGTACTCTTGAAGATAAATCTACACATACGATTTTATACATCCAATTTAAATATCTAAAAAGATAATAACAGCTAAAGTTTCAAAATTTTAACTACAATTATACTCAAAACGATAACTATTTATGATTGTAGGAAGTTACACATCAACATAAAAAAGACGTCATAATCCATTCTCGAATACGTTGAATAGAGGTCTATACGTATCTAATGTGGAAAATGTTTCACCACGACTATTTCTGTTTTCAAAAGAGAAAAGGTTGACCATCTTGTAAGGTGTGTGAGCTCTGAAGTGTGCAGCCACCGTTTGCAGTTACACTTATTCTTGCCGTGTTAAGTAGTGAAGGAAGAGATAGAGATAGTTTTGATTAGTTCCCTGGATTAACCTATAATCGGTGCATTGTGATTGATCTATAGAAAGTGTCATTACTTTACAACATGTTATTAGCACGAAGCTTCACGCGAGGCTGACCTAGATCGTCTGCCCGTATCAATCTACATTTCATCGAATTTCGACCACATCAAGCGTTAATCTATTGCAAGCCATACGTAAGTTCAAACTACATAAGTTAATCGCACCTGAATAGTCCCACAATCCTATAGATTATTTTCCTAATTACCTGGTTTAGTCGTTCTTGATTAAATTGAAAAATTAGGATTTTCTCGTTTACTACTCATCGATGATAAAAAGGGGGAGAAAGCCATCCAGCCATGCCAGCCCGCGCGCCGGCTATACCCGTCGTGCCCTGTCGGCCGTGGGGCGCCATCCACGCCATGCTCTACGCCGACGTTGGCCAGCAGCCGTGCACCATCGCCCAAGCCACCACCTGGTCAAGCTTGTGCTCCTCAGCCACGCCGTCGGCCACCGCCCCCATTGGGCATCCGCCATTCGCCATGCTTGCACAGGCTTGCGTCGCGCCTGCGTCGTCAGTCATCTCCCCATTAGGTACTTAGAGCATCTCCAACAGTGCCTAAAATCCATTCCCAAAACCTGATTTTGGGCTTGATTGCAAAAAAAAATACTCCAACAGTTCCTCTTTCTAGCTCCTCAAATTTTGCACGCCCAAAACACACACCAAACTCCTCATTTTTGTGCGCTCTGTCCGCCTCCCAATCAACATTATTCGCGCCCAGGATGGCCCACCGGACCAATTCAAAGGTATTTTTGGGAGAAAATATAGGAACTGTTGGAGAATAAGGTATTTTGTAGACCCAAATTTTTTTAGAAAGGTCCCAATCTAAAAATATTGGGAGTCTAAATATTAGGAACTGTTGGAGATGCTCTTACATCGTGCATCGCGCTCGCGTTGCACGCGCTTGGCCCCGTCGCCCTTGCCTGGGCACACCGCCCTGCACCCAGAGGCTACCGTCTTTGGCTTGGATGAGTGACGCCTGCCTGATGGCCCCCATGGACCATCGTGGGTTGTCGTGGGCCATACGGTCCATAGGCCGTACGGCTTGATAGCTTTTAGAGAAGAAAAAACACAAAAGAAAAACTGAAAAAGGCAGTTTTGTGTTTTAACCCTAGGAAGTATGGTTAATTGATGCTAGCCGTGTATAATTTACTTAAAGGGCTCTTAAGTTCCCTGTAATTCCAAAAAATAGTTAATAAATTCATAAAAACAATATTAAATTCTAGAAATTGATTTTTTTAGGTATATGGACTTTTATAAATTTGTTGGATCTTAGATATGGCACATATTGGAAGCTTTATATCTCCGAGTTTATTTTTTCTGGCATTATTCCATGTTTTTATGCTATTTTTATTTTCTATTATTTATAGTAATTCTAAAAATTACTTGATAATTAGCAAAAAATATGAAAAATGCTAAGAAAATTCTAGGAAAACTTTAGATAACTATATACTAAATAGATCATGACCAAACTTTACTAATTTAATAATAAGGATGCAAAATAATGTGTTACTAGCAGTAAAATTCCCATTTTGCCTGCATATATAGGATATGTCAGATATCGCAAAGAGGGAATTTACTGAGCTCGCCCTGTATGGCAGCAATTATCTTACCAAGGCAATAGATATCAATATTAACCTGACATCTCAATCCCTTAGAGTTTCTATTACCTAGCATGAAGCTTATAACCCTTCTCTACCTGAGGTTGCCAAGTGTGCAGCCCTACACTTTTTGAGGCATTATCTCCATCCGAATTTAAAGGCCGGATATTTGATAAAGAAGGACCCGTTGGCACTATGGAATTTCTAAAGGAATGATATAACTAGAAAAGATCTGCCTTACTGCCATAAACACAACGCGAATAGACCCTCCTATGCGTTCATGATTTTAAGACCATGGTAACTTACAACTCCTCCATGCATAAGTTTGTCTCTAAATCGACATTTTGTAACTAAAAAGTTATTGATGTTGAAATGATAGACAAGATATTGTGTACTTTTCACCATAATATGAGGATACTTCAACAACAATACCGTTATACTAAATACCAAAAGCATTATGAGCTTATTTGTATTTTGCTAGGAACTGAAAAATATGATGAACTCCTGATGAAGAATCATCATGTTCTCCCTAATAGGACACATGATATGCCCAAGCACATACAAATGCTCAACAGACTAGCAATAACCGTAACTGCAAAAAGGACCAGAGACATAAGGAGAAAGTGGAAGAATGGTAGAACACAAAAAGGAAGAGGTAAACTCCAGTAGAAAGGTGAATGTAAAGGATCAGGGAGTTTCTAGAAGTAAGACTCCACCAACAAAGCTATAAACATTGTACAACCCTGCTTTAGGTGTGGATGCACTTGCCATTGGTCACGCATCTTCCACACTCCAAAGTATTTAATGGACCTTTATATGCAATCCACTGAGAAATTTTAGAAGAATACAGGGAATAAAGTTGAGGCACATTTTATCGCTCAACCTATTGTTGAGAATGAAATCGAGAATGATGATGATAAAGACATTGATCCCACAGAGAGTTCAAGGAGGGCATTCTCGGATATGGAAACTCTACTATGGATGAAAATGACCTACGTGGGACTGAGCTAAATGAGTTCCAGAAGAATCCCAAGATTCCTAGGAAGACATAAATGATTTATATCGATATCTACAATAGTACTCCCCTAATTACTCCTTTTGATAATCGATGTCACATTTTTCTTTTAAGCCTCCTTAAGAGTCTCTCTTGTTAGTCAAGTTTTTAAATGAACAAATGATCTACACTCTTGTTGAGCAATTACCAGTAACAATTTAATGAAATTTCATTTCCTAGGATATTTGTTTAAATTGTGCTTGGATTGTTCTATATTTTATAATATGTTCCTGATGCAACAATTGTTTCGATTGAATTCATTCCTTTAATATAGAATATCGTATAATCCAATAGCGGGTGAGCAAATCTCTCTAGTAGACAATTACACCACAAATGCAATTCTCAGAGAGACTAAATATTTGCAAACTTTGACTAAGAGAATTGAAAATATTATAACCATTGCCGAAAGCGATGCACTCATAGTTGGCACTGGAAGAGCCATCATAGTCCTCCCTATAGGTATTTGTATAATAATAGAGAGTGCTCTATTATACCCCGAGTTTAGTCGTACTCTACTAAGTTTTAGAGATGTCCATCTAAATGGTTTCTTTATAGAGATGGAAAATGAGGATAGTAGAGAATATGTACTCATGACTAAATTTGACAGGTATAATAAACGTGTGTTTGAAAAACTCCTTTCCTTCTCCTCTTACATATATAAAACCTAAAGTTTATGTTGTGATAAAAACTATACATAAAAATCCAGAAATATTTAAGATCTGGTATGATTGACTGGGTCATTCTGAGTTGAATATAATGAGGAGAATAATTAGGGATGGCAATGGGTTGGGTCGAGTGCGGGTTTTACAAAACCCGAATTGAAAAACCCGACCTGAACCTGAATACCCTATCGGGTAAAAAACTATACCCGAACCCAAACCCGACGGGTACCCTGAATCTGACAGGTACACGATGGGTTTGTACAATACTGTAGTTCTAGGGGTGGTAATTGTTGGAGAAATATACCAACTCCTTAAGGGGTAGGCCTTGTCCGCGTCATACCTGGCGAGCATACTCCCCGGGCGTCTACGGGCACCCTCCTCCATGGGTACACCTCCGGGGCATACCCCCTGAAGGGTCCTCCTAGCCCCCTCGGGCATGCCTCCAGGACATACTCCGTAAAGGGTCCTGTAGGCCCCTCGGGCATGCCTCCAGGGCATACCCCGGGCATCCCTCCAGGGCATACCCCGTAAAGGGTCCTCTAGGCCCCTCGGGCGTCCCTCCAGAGCATACCCTGGGCATGCCTCCGGGGCATACCCCCTGAAGGGTCCTCCTAGCCCCCTCGGGCATGCCTCCAGGACATACCCCGTAAAGGGTCCTCTAGGCCCCTCGGGCATGCCTCCATGGCATACCCCGTAAAGGGTCCTCTAGGCCCCTCGGGCGTCCCTCTAGAGCATACCCTGGGCATGCCTCCGGGGCATACCCCATAAAGGGTCCTCTAGGCCCCTCGGGCATGCCTCCAGGGCATACCTCGGGCAGAGGGTTTTCTCATGCCCAGTGGGCGTGCTCTCGGGAGCATGCCCCGTAAGAGGCCTGCTATGGGATCCCCAAGACATGGACTTACCCCTGCAAGGTGATGACGTGGAACCCACGGCTCTCGCCCGGAAATGACCAAGATGCCCCCGCATTGAGCCATGGTAGTAGGGTTAGGATAGTACTTTCATGTAACCAAGGCTGGGTGCCTATAAAACCCGACTGTAGCCCTCACATGTAAACTAGACTCATATGGAATACAAAACTCGAACTACTGGTGTGTCATGAGAGCAGAGTTAGGTGCTCCTGCTCCTCTTGGGGACACGCCGAGCAGAGTAGGGCACTCCCTTGGGTGCCCGAACCTGTATAAACCCCCGTGTTCACTTTATCCCCTTTGGACGGTGGCCCGTAAGACGGCCAGCGTCCCCTCTCTCTCTTGTGTCTCGTTTTACACATACGACATTTGGCGCCGTCCGTGGGGAGCCCTAGTTGACATCGAAGGCTATGGCTCCTACCAAGAAGCATCTCAAGCCTCCTCAATCCCCGAAGCGAAAGGAGCAAGTCGATGGCCCTCCTCGACGGGTCTCCAAGCGCACCCAACCCTCCGAGATCGGAGCCATCCACCCTGGAGCAGGTAACGTCCTCCAAGTCTCAGAGCCTGAGAGCTCCACTCCCTCCGTCTCGTTGGCGACTACGGGTCAAGAACAGCGGTCCCAGGATGCCGCCATCACCGCCGGGTTGACAGCTGTAGGGTCGAGGATGCGCCTAGAGGGGGGGGTGAATAGGCGTTTTACAAAATTAATCGCTCTCTAATCAATTCGCTCTAATACACCCCTAAGACAAAACCTAATCAAAGATATATGCGGAAGCGATAAATAGGTTTTGACAATTTAAAGCCTAAATCAACTAGGCTCACTAGTGCACTATCTAAATTAAGTCTCTACACTAGAATTGCTAAATTGAACAATCAATTAATACTAAGCAATTCTAATACATTCAAGCAATCAATAATATGCACAAGGTAAATACTTGAAAGTAAAGAGACAAGGGACAACCGATATTTTTCCGTGGTGTTCGGAGACTTGCCGGTCTCCCCTAGTCCACGTTGAGGCTAGCCCACACTTGGACCGGCTCCCGCTCGAGCACCCGCCTCTTTCCACTAGTCGTGGTTTTTCACGCTCGCGCGTAGGCTCAACCCGAACCTTCACAAACTTGCCGGGGCTTCTCACACCACGAGAGCTCCCGCGCACGACGCCTACGCCGTCTAGGAGTCGGCAACCTCCAAGAGTAACAAGCCGCTCCTCCGCTTGAACTTCACCGGGCACAACAAATGCGCTTCTCGGTGATCACCAAGTGCAACACATGCACAAGGCCTCCCTCAAGTGCAACACATGCATAAGAGGTACCCAAACCACTTCCTAATTGCAACAAATGCAATTAGTCTCACTCTTTAGCTCAAAACTCAATTGAGAGTGTGCAACACATGCAACACCTCTCCCAAATACTCAAACACAGCAACAACAACCTGCTCAAGCCCCCAAGGGTCTATTTATACCCCACCAAAGAAAACTAGCCGTTGGGGGCAAGAATCCGAAAAGGCTGCTGCAGCGGTACTACAGCCCCCACATGCGGTACTACCGCTCCCACGAGAGTAACGGCTATAAAACTAGCCGTTCTTGGCGATCGCAACGATACTACGCCGACAAAAACCAGTACTACCGCTCGGTGATAGTACCGCTCTGACTCCGGTAGCACCGCTCGACACCGAGACGTAAAGCGTTTACGCCAAAAAAGCAACATGAGCAAACATCCGTAGTACGCGCTTGCGGTACTACCGCCTTTGGGCCGGTACTACCGCACCTCCGTAGTATCGCCCACAACTCGATGCAACCGCCAAAATGAAGAAAAACGATTTTAACTCAAAATCAATTCTCCAAAACCAACTTTATTCTTTGAGCCACAAGGATGATCAACACATGATCATACACACGTGCAAAATACATTTGCACCAAACTTAGCTCATGCTCAAAGAATTCAACCGAAATCGCGAAAACACTTTTCGCAACTAACTCAAGATCTTTTTGCAAAACGTATTAAGCAAATCAAACTCGAGTTTATGAGATTAATCCCCCTAGCCATGTGAAGGTCAACACAAGACCCGGTCAACTTGCCAACACCCGTTGCAAGCCCCACTCACATGCTCTCGGAATTCCGGACTCATAAACCTCAGTTTATTCGCACAACGAACTTGCAAGCAACACAATAAACATATCTCATGCTTGAGCACTACTCTTTGCAACACATGCAAAAGTCTAGCTCCAAGCAACATCAAATCAAGAAGCATGAACTCTCTAATTGCAACACATGCAATTTTCTAGTCCAATGCAACACCAAAACCAAACTTCACACCAAAACCAAAACACACGTATGAGCTCTTTACTCGCAACACATGCAAGCCTCTAGCTCCATACAAACACACAAGTTTTAAGAAAGATTGTTTCGAACCAAAACGTGAAGCTTCAACTAATGCAACACATGCAAAAGTGAACTCCACGCAAAAGCCAACGCATTAGCTTATCCCATTTGCAACACATGCGAATCAAAGCATTATGCGAAAACCAAATGCAACCAAGTATAAGTTTAACCCATTCGCAACACATGCCAAATGGTTAACCCTCATGCAAAAACCAAATCCAAATGGTTTGAGCTTGAATGAGCAGCGAATGAGATCACCAACACATGATGAAGCTCAAGCAAAGGAGCGACCCTCTTAATAGCACGGCGATAAAACCTTAGACTCAAAGACTACAAAGTCCTTAGCCTATCTAGTTATACCTTCGCCGCCGCGCACAAGCAATCCCCTTTTGGGGTCTTTATGATCATCGCTTTGATACTCCCCCGGGATCATCACTCGACTCCTCTTTATCTTCGGGATCCACTCTTGACGCCCATCAACTCATGATGCCGTCCTTGTCCCGTTCTCATTATCTCATTCATCTTTGGACCTAACTCAAACATAACTCAAGAAGCTTGTTAGTCCAAGATGCATGGTTGTCTCAATTATCTCTTGCACTCCATTAACACATAATGGATGCCTCTAGATCAATTGAGCACAACCTAAATCAATTGAAATGATTTAATTGTGTCATAAGTATAATAATGCAACACATGCTTAATTATACTTAAGAACTATTCATTGTCCTCAATTAATCACGGAGCACCATCAACACATGATGAAGTGTTAGTTAATAATTAATTAAGACAAATGAACTCAATTTAAATTATCATTTAAATTGATATGAGTATATATTAACTACACAAGTTTTTATATACTCATGTTGATGGAAAGTAATGATCCATTATATGTAAATTGTATGGAAATGATCATTACTCTAGATCATCAACTATAGAATACATCCCACATGTATATGTGCATAAATATGATTGACTTGGAGATAATATGCACATATTCAAATTGATCGTATTGGAGTA
The DNA here is from genome assembly GCA_036346375.1 of Guadua angustifolia. NCBI lineage: Eukaryota > Viridiplantae > Streptophyta > Magnoliopsida > Poales > Poaceae > Guadua > Guadua angustifolia. Next base: position 47,814,754 of record CM070514.1, read on the forward strand.
TATCCTATATTACCATGAGTATACTTATAACTAGGCAATTCAAATATATACTCAAGGATTTAGTTTCTTTGTCTTGATCCTATATGTGTGTCAATAACGAATTGATCAATACAAAGAGACTTTCAAGTTAAACTACAAACTCCCCTAAATATGTGCATCCATGTAATATATGGATTGAGAAACATAATGCACATTTTGTGGTTAATATAACGGGGACATTCATACTTTAACTTGACTCCAAAGTATGCAACTAATATTAGAATGAATATGCAAACATACCTTGGGTTTTCCATTTTTAATGCGATGAGACTAATCAAGGATATTCTAAATAGACAAGTTAGTCTCGATATAAGATTTGTCATTATTAATAAAATCGCATTAGGGGATAAACTTAATATTAGATTTGTCATTAACGCACGATTAGATTTGTCATTAACACCAAAACCATAACTAATGAAGGTTGAACTTACAACAGCCCTAGGGCTTGCAGTCCTTCCCGAGGCGTGGGACTTGTCTCGGTGGAAGGCAATGGTGGAAGCAACCACGAAGCAAGCGGTGGATTACCTGATGGCCTCTTATCGTCCACCTGGCATCCCCCTGCACCTTTCGCCGCTCCCTCCACCACCCTCGGTCCAAATCACCACCGACCAGGGGGTTCATGGGGGGCCTGCCGTCGCTTACGAAGGGGGGAATCCCTGCCTTCCCTCGCCATTTGCCCATACGGTGGTCTCGAGCGGGGCATCGTTTTGGCGGTCGTCCCTGGCGGGGATCGGCATCGCGTCTCTGCAGCAGAGAGCTCGGGCCCCCGCAAGCTCCTCCTCTGGCAGATCGCCTACACCGAAATGGTAAGTCACCTCCGCTGCCGGCGTCGGCCTTCACCCTCATGGCACAACATGGCCCGGGGACGGAAGAAGAATATCCAAGGCGGCGCCGTTCCCCAATGGCACCTCTCCGGGGGCAGGGAACAGTGCGATCACCCCGAGCACTCACGAGGCTCGAGATCACCGCTTCAGTCCATGAAGCCAAGTGGAGGAAGGAGCCACCACTCTATCCGCTCGGCCTGGCTCCTTCTCCTCCAAGTCGTCATAGTACCATCGCCAGGGAAGGGGCCGCGGGCGAGGTCTCCGGACTCTCCAGAGCTATGCTTGACAAGCATATCAGCTCTCCCAGAGCATGGGGCCGCGCGCCGCTCCCGAGCCTCCGGCTCTTCAAGTTAAAGTCTCTTACCACCACCGTTGCCGCAGTCGCCTTCCCTCACCGGGGAGGGCAGAGGTAATCCGGGATGAAACCCTCTTGCTCATGGGATCTCGGGGACCCGTTCGAGCCCAAGTTCCGCCGGTAGAACCTCGCAGTATGATGGGGACTCGATCCCATGCAATTCATGGAAGTCTCGCCACGGCTATCCGGCCGGGAGGCGGTGGCAAGAGATGTGCAAGCTGTCTCCGCTCTTCCTTTCGAGGGCTTTCGCTCATGGTTTTCAATCGAAGAAAGGGTCCATCCACTCTTGGACTCATTTCGTGAGGAGTTCAGCGCAAACTTTCAGGGAAGTTATAAGCGCCCGATGCTTCCAAATCAACTTTTCACGGTCAAGCAACAGAAGGATGAATCTACACGGGACTTCCTCAAGCGTTTCTCCCGAGTACGAAGCCAAGTGGCGGACGCCCCAGACTCCACCGTCATAACGCATGTAAGGAAGGGCTCCTCCCTGGCGAATTACACCGGACGCTAGGGAGGATCCCCAACGACCCAACAACTCTTTGAAATCGTTGAAAAATATGCAGTGGAGAGGAGGGCGATTTGGCCAAGGGACTCCTCCGCGTACCGAGGAGACTCCGAGAAAAGGCCAAAAGGATCATCGGACAAAAGAATAAAATTGGGGGACCGCCCCAATGGAGGCGTGACTCAAGGTCTGGTTGTGGTTGACACCCACCCGGGAGGCGGTACCTCAAAGGACCTAAAAAGGTCCCAAGCCAAAGGCCCTCGTGCACTGCAATGGAGGTCAGTGAGAAGATGAGCAAGCGGGATCGAGGAGATGGTGGTTGGTGTGCCTATCACAAGATGGGCAGACACGACACAAGCAGTGTCATGATCTGTTCTTGAGGTAGCGAGCTCCTCCAACGTGGTCGGAACCTCGTGGGGATTGCCGCCTCGATCCGTGGCATGAAGCTATGCCTCTCCAAGCAATCCACCCCCAGGCCTTCCCCGAGTGGCCCTCCTCGGTGGAACCCAGCGTGATCTTGGCGAGAGCTCCTTCCCAAGTACCCCAAAGGCAAGTTAATGTGATAATGGGAAGCTCGGCCTATGGGCATGAGTCCAAGCGTCAAAGAAAGGAATACATACGCGAAGTCAATATGGTGGGCGTGAATTTTGAAGTGTCCCTCCGAAATGGGCAAACATTCCGCTAAGCTTCACGGAGGAGGACTCAAAAGGCTTAAGGTTCCCACATGACGACGCCCTCTTGGTGACCGCCACCATATCCAACTGTGATGTATCTCGCATACTCGTCGATGGGGGCAGCTCCGCGGACATACTTTATCTTCGCGCGCTAAAGGAGCTATGGGACTCGCGAGGGGGCTATCATCCGGGCATCTTGCTCCCGTCGTAGCCGCCCTAGCGGGCCGTCCGGGAAGACCATCCAACCTCTGGGGAGGATTGAGCTCCTCATGACCTTCGGCTCACGGGAAAATCATCGCACTGAAGCAGTTAGATTTGACGTTATTGACATCGATTCACCGTTCAATGCCATCATAGGAAGGGTGACTCTTAATCGCTTCAATGCGGCGGTGCACCAAAACTATTTGTGCCTCAAGGTACCAGGGCCGCATGGGGTCATCTCCATCAGGGGCGATCAAGACCTGGCGCGTCGCCTCTGTCACAGGGCGGCCACGGGCTCCCACGAAGTCCACATACTTAAAGTGGGGGGCTCGGAAGAAGTTGCTCCGCTCCCGCCCCCAATGGGAGTCACCAGGGACAAATCCTCCTTTGGAAGGTACCCCTTCCGCCTTGAAGAGGTGTCTCACTCTTACGGGAGATGCACGAAGGTCTCTGTGGATCACACCTCGCACCTAGGGCCACTGCGGCGAAGGCACTAAGGCAAGGTTTCTATTGGCCTACAAGGGTGCAGCACGCCATAGAAACCCTCAGAGTGTGCGAAGGTTGCCAAAAGATGGCATCGGCTTGTGACTCCCCCGCTGAACCTTTGCATCAAATCCCAATCACTTGGCCTTTTGCCCGGTGGGGCATGGACCTACTCGGACCATTCCCACCGGCCAAGGGGGGCTACAATCATGCAGTGGTAGCGGTGGACTACTTCACCAAATGGGTAGAGGCCGAACCATGGCTGACAATCACGTCCCGAGCGGTGCAGAAGTTCTTCTGGAAGAATATTGTGTGCCGTTTCGGAGTCCCAAAGGAGCTCACAGTGGACAATGGGACTCAATTTGATGCCTCCTCCTTCGAGGACTTTTGTGACTCCATTGGGATAGTCCTCTGCTTCGCTTCGGTGGCGCACCCTAAGTCCAACGGGGTGGTCGAGAGGGCTAATGGCCTAATCCTCCAAGGCGTCCGCCGCCAACTTGAGAAGAGCGCGCTTAAGCGGGGCCTGTGGGCAGAGGAGCTCCTCAGCGTCCTGTGGGGGATGCGCACCACTCCCAGTCGTTCCACGGGACGGACACCTTTCTCGCTTGTGTACGGAGTGGAAGTAGCCCTCCCCGCTGAGGTCCGCCATCGCTCCCTCCGTGTCGAGATGCTTTCAGGGGCTCAACCCATCGACTTCATGATGAACGAAGAAAACCACAAGATGGAGGTGGACTTTGCGGAAGAGGTCCGTGATCATGCTCTCGTCAAACATCTGCGTCTGAGCGGAAATCGCCTGTTTCTAGCTTGATCGGGTCTGCGGCGGACCTTCCTCTTGGGGGACTTGGTGCTAAAACGGATCACCGACCCAGGAGCCCAGAGAAAACTTCACCCTAAGTGGGAGGGGCCCTACCGTGTCTCAGCGGTCTTGGGCTCAGGAGCCTACCGCCTCTCCACCATGGAAGACAAGCCACTCAAGCACGCATGGAACGCTGACAAACTCAAGAAGTGTTACATTTAAGTTTTCATGTAAGCCATAATGGCAACTATCTTATGTTGATGTAAACCCTTCTAAGGTCATCAATGAAGTACCGCATTTTGCATGCCTATTATTGCTTGTACAGTGGTCTAAAGGCTCCACCCCCCACACGTAGCTGTGGAGGATGAGACTTGAACTTCCCGCCCCCTCAAGGCGGGCTCTAGGGCGCATGACCTCCGTGGTCTACCCCTAAAAAAGTCCCAAGCGGCCTGGACAATTCGCGTCCCCTTAGGCGGCCCCTCCTCTTTGGACCCGGGGGTGGTGCGACGACTTGAGGTTTATTGCCTAAGTCATAGGGTGCTCCGTGGCTTAGTCCCCATGGACCCTGGCGCTATGCCAGCGACCCCGGTCACGGCTTAGCCCGCTCCACAGAAGCAATAGGACCTTTCTTATTGTAAGGAACTCAGCCCGGGAGACATCCCCTCCCCGGTGGGTGCAAACCTAGGCATCTCGGGCCTAATAAGCCTACTCGTGATGATCATCCGAGGACTACGCTATGACCTAAGCCCCGGGCCCCCTAATGGGGCCTTGAAGGCCGGACTTCCTAAGTCCGGCCTAATATACAATGTGGGACTAAGATCGCCATAAGATAATGCAAAGGCCGAGCTCCCCTCGCTGTTGGAGATGGGAGACGCCCTCGTACCGTCCAAAGACCTAGAACGCTCGAACCCATACACGGCGCAAGCCCGGCTGTCTTCTCCCCCTCGGGGAGAAGAAGCCAAGTGACCCTCCGGCGGGGCGCCGCACCTCGGACTCCTCACAGAGTCGAGGCACGATCATGCCCCATGAAGTCGCCCGATCTGCGGCAGACCTTCTTTGGCGAGCATAATCGGCCTTGGCCTTGAGCAGTTGAGCACTTTGTTTGTATCGGATACCAACTGCCCCCTGAGGCGCGCCCTAATACAAAGCATTGCAAAGGTCATAAGTAGTCCATATCATAATCTCAAAAATAAGTTCATACAAAATGAAGGGAACTTGTCCCAACTAATCATCATGAGTATCGCAAAAATGCATCCCTAGCATGAGTAAGGGCATCTCCTCGTAAGTCCGAGGGCCCTAGTACAGTGGGTGAGAATCACCTAACTAATTAGCAAAAGATGTCAAACACTCTCCGGAGGAAGTCATACATGCTCGGAGCTTGGGCCCTCTCCTGGCGCTCGGGGACCAGTCCCGCGGGGAGCCCTTGTGAGGCTATCCACAAAGCCTCCCACCAGGGGCCCCCAAGTGGAGCTACCCATGAGCGCTCAAGCGAACTTCTGAGTGAACAATCCTCGGAGCGCGGTGAGGATGGCCTCCTTGCCTGCGGTGTCGAAGAAGCGGGAGATAGCTGCAACCCCAGCGGTCACGGCAACCTTGGCGAAGGCCTTGCTCTTGTCATCAGCCGCCTGGCGAGACCATCTGACCTCGCGAGAATGCCGGCCCTCCTCCCAATCCTCAGAGGGAGGTGGGAGATCCTCCACTCTAGCCCCGAGCTCCCTCAAAGTGACTTAGACCAGCACGGCAAGATTTATAAGAGAGATAGCTATTGCCTTCCGGTCCGCTTCATACCTCTGCTCGTGTGCATCCCGGTCTGCCCCCACAGCTCGTATCACCACTTGGGACCTCTCCAAGTCAGCCTCCAAGTCCTTGACCCGCCGCCGGTACTTCTCTAGCTCGGCCTCCGCGTGGGAAAGCTTGTCCTCCGCCACTCTCTGGCCTTCTTGGGCCTGTAGCAAAGCCCGCTTGAGGGCCTCGAGGTCTTCCTGGGGGTTGTGCGAAGGGACGGCTGCTAGCATCTCCTCGACCATTTTCGGGACCCTATCAAAGAGGACGTTGCTCATAGCCGTGGCCTGCAAAAGGGTATAAGAATCAAGTGTCAAAGGAAGGTATGCACGAGATTCCTAAGTGCAAAAAAGGGGTTGTAATACCTGGTACTGCAGGGTCACGGTGGTCGCTAACTTCTCTCCCAACACTTCTAAGAACCTTTTGGGGTCACCAGGCACCAAGTCCGCCATGTACCTCTGCACTCGTTCAGTGACCAGGAGGCGAGTTGTCTCGATTGCTTCTGCGTCCAAGGTGTGAGGGATGGCGTACTCCGGGAGGGCACTAGAGGAACATACTGGTCCCCCAGTGGCGCCGCTGCATAGGCGAGCATGGGGTAGTCACGTTCTCTGCCGGAGCCTCTGGGGGCACGGTGGGTGCGGGGGGCACCATCTCAGGGGCCTCTCTATGCTCTACCGGGTCTGTAAAATGGCAGTGACACAGTTGAGGCATGCAAGAGACAAATCCACCCCATGTCAACTCAACGTAAACATTAAGACATACCTTCAGAAAAGCGGAAGAAAGACTCAATGTCGTCAAGGTAGTCGTACCCAACGTCCTTCCCCGCCACGGCTTTGGCTGGGGAGGCATTTGGGTCATTTGGCCCAACGCCCAAGAGCCCTTCGATCTCTCGAGTAAGGCTTTTGGGTGCGCCCGCGAGACTCCACAGCTCGGGGATCGGACATAGGCTCGCTTGAAGAGCTGGACATCGAAGATGGAGAAGGCGAGGGCGAGCGCCTGCTCGTCTGCTGAGGGCAAGAACCAATGCCCTCCTGGTTGGGTTCCTTCTCCATCCCGGTACCCATTGCACCTTTGCCCTTGGGGGTGGGGTGCAGCGGAGGTCTTCGGGACTCCACCCGGGAAGGGCACCTCTCGCTCGTGGCACGGGCCGTGGTGGCGTTGCCCTATTAAGAGGTGCCACCGCCACGACCTTCAGTGGTCCTCTTGGCACGTGTCTTGGTAAGCGGCTTGGTGTCCTCCCGCGGCGGGCATGCGGGCTCTCTTCCGTTGCTTTGATCGAGGCGGGGCGCCCATGGCGTGGGCGACGCCTCGGCCACAGAGTTCCTCCCCTCCATAGGGATGCCTTCGGCCTCGTATCCACGTGCCTCGGACGTGCACCATCTCCCCAGGATCATGTCAGCTTCATCTCTCGCTGCTTCCATAGAGCAAACTGCATGCAAAAAAGGAAGCGTGAGAGGTAAAAATGTGCATGACAAGAAGAGACAAAGGCCAACAAGGGCCCTTACCCTTCCCAATGCCGGGGTGAAGGCCGCCATGGAACCCCAACCTAGCACGTTGAACAAGGGTGCTAAGGCTAAGGAGTGTCATCTCCTCCATGAGGTCTCGGGCGCCCTTCCTTGCACGCACCTCTTGGATGGCGTTGCGCAATTTCCGGTCATCGTCGGTAAGGCGACTCATCTCGGGATAAGTCCGTGTCGTCAAGGCCGGATGTGACCCGGTGTAAACGAAGTCCTCAGCCTTCAAGTAGAACCACTTCTTTGTGGCGAAGGGCCAGCATTCCTTTAAGGCATGCACGGGGAACTCCTCCTCGTGTCGCGGGATGGTGTAGATGGACCCCAAGGGCCCTCTCCTGACATCCCCCCGCTGAGAGCGAAAGTAGTAGTCGAACAGGGCGACAGACGGCTCCATGGGCGCCCCCGGGATAGCTGACTCACATAGCCACAAGAAGACCCTTAGCCGAACGAAGAGGTTCGGGCTAAGGTGAGAGAGCTCCACCCCGAGTGCCTGTGTGTACCTCTTGATGAAGGGGTGCATCGGGAGCCCGAAGCCAACATCCACCCATGACTTGAGAGCCACGACGTACCCTGGCAGAGGATTGGGTCTCTCCCCCGGCGCTGGGAAGTCCACGTCTCTGGCGGAGAGACGGCTCCCTCGACGGATGAGAGAAAGCTTCTCCGCGTCGGTGAGCTCTGATGGCCCGGGGTCCACTTTCGCCTCCTCCAGGTCGAACCCCTCGTCGACCGTCGGGCCCACACCGACGGCGGAACCAACGGGACCCATCATGTCCACGTCCCTCGTGCGATAGTCCTCTCCGCGAGGAGGCCCGCTCTTGCCCTTCCCTTTTGCGGGGGCGGTCTCATCCGCCTTACCCTTGCCCTTAGCAAGGGCATCGCGAGGGCGATCACCTGCGCGCCAGGAGTTCTCGTTAGAGCAGCGTGGAAAGTCCACAGAAGGGTGTAAAGAATTGGTTAGTTCCAAGGTACATAAGCCTTACCCATGAAATCCCGACTCCTCGTTCTCCACGAAGGAAGGCGTGTTGTCGACAAGTCTCGAGGGCCTGCCGGGCATAACCAAAAGGTCAGGCATGTGTGCTTTACCAAGGGCCGCATGGGGTACCCAAACCATACTGGCCGGAGGTGCAAGGTGCCACTCAAGTGCACTGGCCCAAGTCCTGAGATAGGTGACAACATGCGGTAAAAAGAAGGACTCACCTCAAAGCAATGCTTGATCCGTCTCCTCAGGGGCTTGCTATTGATACCCTCGCTTCTCAGATGGCCCCTTTTTTATACAGCCTGCTCTCATCACCTAAAAGTGATTCAACACTTATCATGCACCGGGAGTTATAAGAAAAAGCCCAATCCAAAAGAAGAATGATGACCGGGGGTTACCGGCTCCTTTTTTCCACGATGCTACTTCAGGCAACCAGAGGCAACACCACGTTTTCCCTATGCCACCGGCGGTAGCAAGCCCCCTGCCCAGGCGGTGGCGGCTCCCCCTGCTCACCGGGGCAACGGTGGCGTCCTCCTGCCCATGCGGTTCGGTCTCCTCATGGTGCGACGCGCGCACGAACGACAGCAGTAGGCCCAGGCGGTGGCGGCTCCCCCTGCGCACTCGGGTGATGGCGGTGTCCATCGCCGTGGCGGTCGACCTCCTCTTGCGGTGGTACGCGCGGTGGCAATGACAAGCCCGGTGGTTGCGCTCTCTGCCCGAATGGTGGCCTCCGCCGGAAGCGGCGTCGCCTTGGTGAGTTGAAGCGGCAAGCTCGGCAGCGCCCGATGGCGTGGCGCCCTTTACCGTGCGTCGTCCTCCCCGGTCTTTGCCGCCGTGCGGCGGTGCCACGAGCTCGATGCACCCAGGCAGCGGCGGCGCCTCTTGGCGTAGCGATACGCCGTCGGCTGCTGCTGCCGGCGCCTATGTCTGCTCGTGTCGAGTGTGGCGTCGTTTTTTCTTCCCGTGCGCTCGTTTCCCTCCGGGCAGCAGTCAGCGGTGTCTTTTTCTCCCGCGCAAGACGCAAGACCAACCTCACCTAGCGGCGGCAAGCTTGCCCGAGCGGCTGTATTTTGTACTCGGTCGATGAGATGTTCTCACCTCACCCGGCAGTGTTTCTTACGCTGCTGCGGCTATCTGGGTCACGAGAATGCATGCGCCTCTTCTCTTTTATTTCTACTACTGCTTCCTCTAGGAAATGGCTAGAAATAAAGCGCTTGCACAATCTGAGGCAACAAGCAGCAAGCACGCTCTCGTGGGATTTTTTCGGGCGCTAGACCGGACGCCCAGTCAACAATGGGCGATGCCCCTATTGCCCAAGAGCCGTCACGGCGCTGGCTGGCCCAAAAATGCTAAACAACGCAACATCTTGCCAGATAAATCTTGGCGCTCGCTCAAGTGCGGAAGCGCCCTTGCTTCCCGGGATGGCGAGCGATGGGTAATAAAAGAAAAAGAGACGGTCGGCTGTAAGGCTTACAGCAAGGCATTACCCTCGCGCGCTTCTAGTCTTTGGCGGACAAGTGATGGGCGAGGTCCTCTGCGCCCATTTCACCGAGCGTTCCACTAATCTTGCGAACAGGAGGCAAGAAGTCGGGACTTGGGACACTTTCTGCTGTGCGGGTATCCGGAGTCCTGAGGGAGCATAACCTGAGCTCTCAAGGGGCCTTGCTTTGTTCTACCGACATCTGCCTAGTCTTAGTTTCCCAAAGGATTAAAGCGGATAGGGGTTTTTGTCGGCTGTGGTCGTGTGGGCACTCCGGAAGTGTTTGGCATGACAGAAGCCGGAATGGACATCACGAAGAGTTGTTTAAAAAGACTTATCATGAGTACTGCCACTACATGCCGACTCGGTGACACTTTTCCTTCTCGTGCGCTCGTTTCCCTCCAAGCGACAAGCGGCGATAGCCTTCTCGAACACTTGGAGAGTCCTCGGCAGCCTGCGATGGCGCTCCTCCTCCATGATCGAAATTGCAAAATTGCAAGCAGCGCATGCTCGTGCCAACCTTGTTGGTGTCCTCCTTCCCGTGTTCCCGCTCCCCTCCGGGCGGCGGGCGGTGGCGACCCTCCTGAGCACTCGGGGGTCCCAGGTGGCCGGTGGCAACTCTCCTCTCGTGGCTGAAGTTGCCCGAGCTACCAACAACGACTCCAGCTCATGAGGCCATGTATCCTCGCATGGCGATTAAGTAGCTCGAGCACAATAGTGCCTGTGCACCTGTGAATAACGGCACCAGAAAGGCATGCCATGCAACCCCCGCCAAGGGCCCAAGATTCCCACAGGCCTCACTAAACAGGTACTCTTGCTCCCTGGGTACTGTTTGGCGTACCCAAGGAGCAGGGGGGCTAGTGTTGGAGAAATATACCAACTCCTTAAGGGGTAGGCCTTGTCCGCGTCATACCTGGCGAGCATACTCCCCGGGCGTCTACGGGCACCCTCCTCCATGGGTACACCTCCGGGGCATACCCCCTGAAGGGTCCTCCTAGCCCCCTCGGGCATGCCTCCAGGACATACTCCGTAAAGGGTCCTGTAGGCCCCTCGGGCATGCCTCCAAGGCATACCCCGGGCATCCCTCCAGGGCATACCCCGTAAAGGGTCCTCTAGGCCCCTCGGGCGTCCCTCCAGAGCATACCCTGGGCATGCCTCCGGGGCATACCCCCTGAAGGGTCCTCCTAGCCCCCTCGGGCATGCCTCTAGGACATACTCCGTAAAGGGTCCTCTAGGCCCCTCGGGCATGCCTCCAGGGCATACCCCGGGCATCCCTCCAGGGCATACCCCGTAAAGGGTCCTCTAGGCCCCTCGGGCATGCCTCCAGGGCATACCGGGCATGCCTCCGGGGCATACCCGTAAAGGGTCCTCTAGGCCCCCGGGGTCCTCTAGGCCCCATGCCTCCAGGCGGACCTCCGGGGCATACCCGGGCATACCCCATCCCTCGGGGCATACCAGTAAAGGGTCCTCTAGGTCCTCGGGCGTCCCTCCAGAGCATACCCTGGGCATGCCTCCGGGGCATACCCCATAAAGGGTCCTCTAGGCCCCTCGGGCATGCCTCAGGGGCATACCTCAGGCGGAGGGTTTCTCATTCCCGGTGGGCGTGCTCTCGGGAGCATGCCCGTAAGAACTGCTATGGGATCCCCAAGACATGAACTTACCCTGCAAGGCGATGGCGTGGAACCCACGGCTCTCGCCTTGAAATGACCAAGATGCCCCGCATTGAGCCATGGTAGTAGGGTTAGGATAGTACTTTCATGTAACCAAGGTGGGTGCCTATAAAACCCGTGTAGCCCTCACATGTAAACTAGACTCATATGGAATACAAAACTCGAACTCTTGGTGTGTCATGAGAGCCCGAGCTAGGTGCTCCTGCTCCTCTTGGGGACACGCCGATAGAATAGGGCACTCCCTTGGGTGCCGAACACATATAAACCCGTGTTCACTTTATCCCCTTTGGACGGTGGCCCGTAAGACGGCCAGCGTCCCCTCTCTCTCTTGTGTCTCGTTTTACACATACGACAGTAATAGGTCGGGTGGGGTGTGGGTTTTGCAAAAATACGACCCGACAAGAAACCCAAACCAAAAAACCCAAGCCGAACCCAGCGGGTACCTGGAACCCAACGGATACCCAATGGATATGTGCGGTATTTTGGGTACTCGATGGGTACCTGTGGGTGGTTTTATAGACCCGACTCCAACCCAAACCCATCTTAGGTACCCGACCCGAAGAACCCGCTGGTGAAAATTAGAACCCGAACCCAACCCGATCAGATGCAGAACCCGTGGGTCTGATTGCCACCCGTAAGAATAATCAACAATTCTGCTAGCCATAGTATAAAAACTACAGACTTCCTAGACCTAAAGATTTCTTATGCCCTGCTTTTGCTAAAGGGAATCTCATAATTAGACTGTGCTGTATTTTCTATCTGTGAAAAATTGGTTGTGTTGTATACATGCCAATCTCTCCACCACATCTATAACTATGGGTTCCAATAGGAAGTTGGAGATCTATGTAGGTTATAAATCTTTTTCAATTATTAAATACCCAGAGCTATAACAGGGGATTTGTATATGGCTCTGTACACTGATTGTATTTTTGATGAGAATAATTTCTCAATATCAGGGGGGAAATTCACCACAATAAAGAATTCTGAGAAATAGATTAGAATGTCACTGGTATTTAGTCCTTAGACCCATGCACTAAAGAATCCAAATATGAAGTTTGAAGGATTATAAATCTATAACAAATAGCTAATAATCTGCTAGATGCTTTCGCTGATCATACATGAGTAATAAAGTCTCATAGACATGCAATAAACGCACCTGAAATAGTGGAAATACCCCTGAAGGATATTAAACCAACTATTACCCCTCATGATAAGAAGAGGGTGATGCCTCCAAGTGCACGGGACTCAATTTTGCTGAGACACTCGTAGAACAAAGAACCAAATAAGTGAGAACACTATCCATGATAGTATAAGAAACTCAATCTGATGTTGAGAAATTTCCTGAAGTGAGTCATCATGAAGATAGTAACTGCATCCCTGAAGATGATAACCCAGCAAATATTTGAGCACAATTTGACGCTGGAAAATCGGAATAACCAGACTCCATCGTTGTGAGAAACAATAAGGAGCTGAAAGAAATTAATGAAGAGATTTCCACCAATTACGTCGATTCAAGAGAGTTGCAAAGAATGACTTCAATTGTTGATATATATTTCGCCTCAAAATTGCTAAAATTCTTGATTTAGATCCAGAATCAAAGTCCTTGGTAGAGTGCCAAAAGTGCTCAAATTAGGTCAAATGAAAAGAATCAAGTGAGGTGAAATCACACTCGCTTAACAAGAGAAAAGTATTTGGCCCTGTTGACCGAATACATCCTAAGGTGCTCCCTGTAGGATTAAAATAGATCTTCATCCCAAAGAGAAATAAAGTTAACCAGTTGTGAGATACAAAGCGAGGCTCTTATTATAGGGGTTCACGCAGAGAATTGGCATAGATTACGATGAAACTTACTCTTCAGTAATGAGCGAAATAACGTTTCCATACTTCATATCAATGGCTGCTAGCTTAAAGTTATAAATGCAGTTGATAGATGTAGTAACCGTATATTTATATGGGTCACTAAATAGGATATTTATATGAGAGTCTCTGAAGGAATCAAAATTTTGGATACTAATAAAAGTAATCGCAATATGCATAGTGTTAAACTACAGAGATTGCTATACGGATTAAAACAATGGGGGAGAATGTAGTATAACCAACTTAGTGAGTTCCTCCTAAAAAGGATACTCAAATAATGTTGATTGTCCCTATGTGTTCATATAGAAATCCCATAACGGATTCTATGTCATCTCAGTCTATATCGATGCTTTGAATTTCATTGGAACCATAGAGGAGATAAATGAAGCAAATACTGCTTAGGCCTATAGCTAGAGAATTTTCCAAAATGATTTTTTGTACACTAGTCTACCTATATCAAGAAGGTATTGAGAAAAATTCAATATAGGTAAATCTCATCCATTATAGGCCCCATAGTCGTAAAATCCCTTGAAGTTGATAAACCCTTTTTAGATCGAGGATGAAAAATGAGAAAGTTTTAGGAACTGAAGTCCCATTTTTAAGCACCATTGGGGCATTTATATATCTTGCGAATTATACAAGGCCTGATAATGCCTTCGTACTAAATTTGTTAGCTAGAAACAATACAATTTCAATTAGAAGACATTAGGCTGATGTTAAGGCTTTACTCAGATACCTCCAAGGTACTCAAGATCTTGACTTATTTCACTAGAAGGACCAAGATTTGACATGGTGGTATTTACAGATACTGGCTATATGTCTGATTCTCACAGTGTCAAATCTCATATTGAGTTTGTAGTTCTATGTGGTGGTACAACCGTTTCTTGACGGTCTTTTAAACAAACCTTGGTTGTTACTTCTACCAACCACTTAGAGATTACATCATTGTATGAAGCTTCACGAAAGTGTGTTTGGTTGAGACGTGTGGTTAGTTATATTCAAAAGTTATGTGGTATTAATATCGTTGATTACCCTATAATTATTTGTGAAGATAGTGTTACTTATGTTGCACAAATGCAAATGGATTATCTAAAGAGCAATAATACAAAGCATATTGTCCATAAACTTTTCTATCCTCATGAACTTCAGAATGATAGTGATGTAAAGATTCTGTAAACTAAGTCATGTGAAAATGCAACAAACATATTCACTAAATCTTTATCAACATCTAGTTTTCAAAGATGCGCTCGTGGTATTGAAATAAGACAACTTAGAGATATGCAGAGTTTAGGGAAGTAAATTCCTGAACAATGACCTTTAGTACGATCCTGAAGAAACTACATTCACTCAGAAGATTATAAGTTGCACTCTTTTTCCCTTAATGTGTTTTTCTGAAGATTTCTCACATGAATATTTTTAATGAGGCAACTAGTGTAATATATTGTGCGAGTGCAGTTTACTCTTTTATCTCTCTCTCTCTCTTTTAATGGAGTTTTGAGATAAGTTTTTGATGAGACATGTGTATTACTCGGTATTAGCCCAAAAGGGAGTGTTGAGATATAGTTGGACTCTGAGTCCTAGTGTTCAAATACTTTTGGACTTTATCTCATTGTGGACAAATCCAAATCTATCTCTTGTTTGCTTTCACTATAAATATGGTACCCCTTGCACAAGATAATCAATCTAATAAAGAGAGAGTTTTGCCTACCTATATTATATGTGCTCCCATGATTATTTTGGTTAATCTCAAGGCATTAACACCATGGGCATTTCTATCTACCATTCCCTTTGTTTCCAACGCCCCTTAATTCCCTTGTCCAAGCAAAATACGTCTTATAAAAATAAATAGAGGGAATATTTTCCAACTTACTGCATTATCATAAGTACGTTTCTGATTTTGAAAAACATATTATGGACTTGTTGCTTTTCAAATATTAATAGCACGGACACTCATTGCGCACATCTAAAAAATTATGTAGCAGAGGATATAGTTCAATTGAAAATCAATGACAAGGTGCACTACTACCAAAGAGTATGTAACTTCATCAAAATCTTGCCGTTTTAGGACCGTTGGGACAGGGATTTATTTTGTTTCTTGTGAATTTCCTAAATTTCAAAGGGCCTTAGCTTATTCCCATTATACTTTCAGTTACTTACATGAATTACAGGACTTTCTTTGTTTGCCCCAAGGTTCAAAATCCCGATTTCGGATTTTGGTTGGGGATGAGACTCCAAATCTCGACGGAATGAAAAAATGAAAATTTTCAAAATGCAACACTAATTAAAAAAATCTCAGTGAAACTTTAACTTTTTAGACTGGTTTGGTAAATTACACATCCAATAAATATTCTTTGTCAAGAATGGGATTCGAGCCCATGCCCCCCTCAAAAAGTGTTGAAACTGGCGCCTTTGGCCAACTGGGCCATCTTGATGTGATGATCTTTGATCCAAATAAGTCTTAGATATTCATTAGTCACAGATTGAAAAAGGGTTGCATTTTTGGTAAATTTCACCAAAATTTCTATCATTTTAGTCGAAATTTTTGGTTTTGCCTCCTAAAGAAGATTGGATTTCAAATTTGCTTTTTGAATTTCGTCTGAATTTTCAAAATATCATCGAAATTTTGAATTTCGGCCACCTCGTGATGTGGTCCAAAAACGAAATTTGAAACCTTAGTTTGCCCAGAAGAAATGTGAATCACAAAAAATAACTTTTTTTTGAGAGGAGCTATTACACTTGGGAAGAGAAAAATATGAATAGTACATCTACTGGGCTGCAAGAGGAAGTAGCAGTGCACTCTTTCATCTCCCATCATAAATATTAGTGTGTATGGCCTATGGGTGGGGCACAACTAGTGTTTGGAGGGAGTGGAGGAGGGGCAGGTGAATCTGGACTGTTTGTATTAGCCTGATCTCTACCATATGATTATGATCTGACGGTCCTGCTATATGTAACACGAGATCTGAACGCGATTATGAAAACCCTAGAGGCCTTCCCATAAAATAGGTGACGTGGCATAGCTGGCCTAGCGCGGATCCTCTCTGCTATAATACATAATAGCAATAATAGCGCGCTACGCTGCGCCGTTCTGTAGAGTCGATAGGACCCGTCGGCAAATACATAGGGGTCGTATTTTCGGTTTTCATATTTGTTTAAAAAATAGGTCGTTAGCTATAAACCTTCAAGGAATATACGTTTTTTTAGAAAACCGCGGTTACAACCCGTCGTCTGATAAAATTTGTCGAATTTTCGATTTCCGTATTTTTTAAATAAAATGGGTCGGTAGGACTCGCTGGCGAATCCATGGGATGTTACAAACCTTCGATGAAGCCGCGTTTAATCTACGGGTTACTATAACCCTTCGACGAATCTGTGTTTTTTTACGCATTTTGGGATATTTGATCATTTTTTTGTTTTTTGTGTTTGTTAAAAAATATGGGTCGTTAGGACCCGCCGGCAAATCTATGGGTCGCTATAAATCTCTGGACGAATCTACGTTTTTAAAAAAAACCCGCGGTTATGACCCGTTGGCAAATCCATAAGATGTTATAAAACTTCGACGAATCCATGTTTTTTTGTCGATACGTGTTTTATTTAGAAAATTACGGTTGAATCCGTGTTTTTTTTGTGTTTGTTAAAAAAATGGGTCGTTAGGATCCGCCGGCGAATCTACGGGTCGCTATAAATCTTTGGACGAATCTAGTTTTTTTTTAAAAAAATATTTAGAAAATTGCGGTTGAATCTGTGTTTTTTTTGTTTTTTTAAAAGAAAAGTGCGGCTGTTTTTTTTATGTATTTCCTTTTTTAAAAGGCTACTCAGACCCGTCGGTGAATCCATGAACCGCTATAAATCTTCGACGAATCTGGTTTTTTCGTTTTTCGTTTTTTTATGTTTGTTAAAAAAAATAGGTCGTTAGGACCCGTCGGCGAATCTATTGGTCGCTATAAATCTTCGGACGAATCTACATTTTTTTATAAAAAACCCGCGGTTATGACCCATTGGCAAATCCATAAGCTGCTATAAACCTTCGACGAATCTGCGTTTTTTGTGAAAACATTTTTCGGGTTTTTGTGATGAAAACATTTTTTGGAAAAGCGGAGAAAAAACTGAGCGTAAAGCGAGGACCTATTTGTTATTTTTTTGACTGTTGGCTTTCTTGAAAAATTAGAAAAGGGCTTGTTCGCGATTTGAACTTAACGGAGGTTTTCTGTAAAATCTGCGCCGAGAGACCCAAGCATAAAAAAAAAATCTTTGTCTCACAAAAATCGCGAAGGACACATTACGTGTCTGGAAGGACCTATCCGCAATTTCAAGGAACAGCAGGGGTTTTCATAAAATTACCAAGGGGCGGTGGGTGGTGAGCACTCGCCAATCTCAAGCGGTATAAAGGATTGAATCATTATATTATTATGAGATAAGATATTCCTAATCGTTTCGATTAGAATCTATCTCTTATATGTGGATGAATTCAAACTTTTCTCTTATGGTTTTCTCTATATATTGGGCACCCTATGTACAAACATCAATATAATAAAGCAAGAGAGTTCTACTCCTATATTCTATATGCTCCTATTCTTGATTCACGTGTTCCTATGAGCGTGTTGTTCATTAATCGAGGATGAACAACTACGTTTTGCAACACACACACACATATATATGTAGGCAACATATCCTGTGCACACAGGCTTTCCTGTGTACACACCGTGCACACCAACTAACAAAAGTCACGAAAAATTCTGAAAAAAATCGTAGATGTATTTCATAGATTGCCCTACCTATGTATAAAATTGTAGGTTCAAATTCATTATATATCAAGAGTTTTGGGTAGCCTGCACGGGGTGCGACTAGCACAATCCCCCAGCCCGTTCAAAATTCGAAACCGACGATGCGCGAGAGAAGGGAAAAAAATGAGTTATCGCGTACGAGGAAGGATGACGTGGCGGCAACAAAACTTACAGTAACCAGCAAGAGCAAATTACCATTCTACCCCTCAGATGGGCAACGTCCCCCGTGGGCCCCGCAACCACCCCCAGATGCCCCAATCCCCGACGCGGGAATTACCAGACCGCCCCCACGACAGCCCCACTCCCGCTACTGCCCCCGCGTGAGCAATTTACCATTTTACCCCTCTAGCACCACCTCCTCAGTGGCAGTTGTGTGAATAGAGTGGCGTTGCCAAGGGTGGTATCGTAAGTTGCCGGGCTGTCTGGGTGGCGACAAAAGGGGAGACGAGGTTATAAAACGCGGCCCAAATGAAGCAAAAGCAGGAGGAAAATAGAGTGAGAGGGGAGTTTTGGAGAGAGAACGGAAAGCGAAGGGGAGAGAGAGAAGGGAAACGCGGCGGCTAGAGCGAAGGGGAAGGGAGAAGCAGACGGCGGCGGCGGCTAAACCCTAGCCGGCGGCTGCGCGGTTGAGGAAGGAAGGGGACCCGCCGCGCCCCCCGGCCGCTGGATTTGGCCCGCCGGCGCCGGCAGCTGCAGATCGTCGGTCGCGCCGCCGGAATCGGGGGAGATCCCGCCGGGATGGCCGTGGCGAGGTGTACGCACGGGTTGTGAACTGTCCCTGGCGCCGTCGGTTTTGGCTCTTGATTTTTTTCCTCGCTGGTGTCTGCGCTAGGGTTTTGAGCTGCTCGTGGGGTGTTTCCTGCGGCTTTCTCGGGGCGGTTTGGGGTGGTTTTTGCGGGGAGTTGGGAGGGGATCTGCCGGAAGGCGGGAGTTTCGTTGGGTTTCTGAGAGCTGGAGGCTCAGGCTGGGATAGGCGGTGCCATGTCGTCGCTGAGCAGGGAGCTGGTGTTCCTCATCCTGCAGTTCCTCGATGAGGAGAAGTTTAAAGAGACGGTGCACAAGTAAGTGTGTTCGAGTTGATCGATAGAGGGTTTCGGAGCCATCGGGGTTGGTGCAAGTGGGGGTTTTGATTTTTTTTTTCCTTTCATTTTGGTCGAGCAGGTTGGAGCAGGAGTCGGGGTTCTACTTCAACATGAAGCACTTCGAGGACCTGGTGCAGGGTGGTGAGTGGGACGAGGTGGAGAGGTACCTCAGCGGGTTCACCAAGGTGGAGGACAACCGCTACTCCATGAAGATATTTTTTGAGATCCGCAAGCAGAAGTACCTCGAAGCCCTCGACAGGTAGCTCATATCGAACCTTCTCTTGGTCATTGTTCGGTGTCAAGGTTGATTTGTCCTGAATTGGACTGCTTTTTGCAGGCATGATCGGGCCAAGGCAGTGGAGATACTTGTGAAGGATCTCAAGGTGTTTGCCTCCTTCAATGAGGAGCTGTTCAAGGAGATAACACAGCTGCTGACCTTGGAGAATTTTAGGTATGGTGGAAATGGTTTGTTTGGTCCATTATTTTGGTTTAGCAAAATGTATCGTGCATCGTGGCAATGTGGATGTGATTGCGTATACATGATGCACAGGCAAAATGAGCAGCTGTCCAAGTATGGGGACACAAAGTCAGCCCGGAATATCATGCTCATGGAGCTCAAGAAGCTTATTGAGGCAAACCCACTGTTTCGGGACAAGTTGAATTTTCCGCCATTTAAAGCTTCGAGATTGCGCACATTGATCAATCAAAGGTGTTCAGTTGATTTAAAATTTGGCATGCCTTTCATGCCATGTCACTATTTTATTAGAGAAATTTTACAGTGCATTATATTGGTAGTATATAGTGGTTAGTAGAAAAAGGCACCGATTTGTTAAGAGTATTTCACTACTATACTACCGGAGGAAGTATAAATAAATACTAGCTAATATAATCCATTGGATCGAAAATAATGAATGGTCCATATTGAATTTAGTGTACCATAAAAGAGCTCTTTTATTACTGGATATCTGCATGAGCAAATGTTATTGTATTTTTAAGAGAAAATTGTAATCGCTGTAATATCTGGCATAAATTTGTGTACATGGCAGGTCAGGTCTATTCTTTTTTTCGCTTGTTGTGTTTCCATTCCTAAAAAATGATGGACAAGAAAAAAAAAGGAGGTGCTTGGTGCTATTTTATTGGAAATTTAGACGGAGTTTTAGCACCTAACCCTTTATAAGGGACATTTATGATTCTTGATTGTCCAATGGACATGCTCCAACCAATGCGTATGGAAATTATAAGCAAAGTTGTTAATGCTTACCTGAGACCTTAACCAATTGAATTTTTAGTGGCCATTCTTTCGATAGCCTATCTAGAAAAAACTTTTTGATATAATTTTTGCTTCAAGATTTGTCTGTTGTCTGTTAGATACTTATATGAGTTTATCCCCATTAGCAATTTCTCATGGAATATGTCAAAGTTATGAAAGTTGGTGATATGCTGATTTTTTATTAATAACGGTTTTTCTAATTTTCGCTTCTTATCATGGACAACCTTTTAGGTACGGTTGTATCATCATTACAAGCAATTTTTTTTTCTGTTTGCCGTAATATAGACCTACTAGGCTTTCAGTAATGCCTTCTCTTGCTCTAGCATCTTGTAAAGGATGATGCTAATTGGACTTCTTTTCTTTCCTACACCTTGTAGTCTTAACTGGCAACATCAACTCTGCAAGAATCCCAGACCAAACCCTGACATCAAGACACTCTTCACTGATCACTCTTGTGCTGCTCCTACCAACGGTGCAAGAGCTCCTCCCCCTGCCAATGGGCCCCTTGTTGGACCAATCCCTAAATCAGCTGGGTTTCCGCCAATGGGTGCTCATGCTGTATGTATTACTCCAGTAGTAGGACATTTGGCTTACTTTTATTTATTGCTCTATTACTCACTACATTTCAATCGTGCAGCCATTTCAACCCGTTGTATCACCATCTCCAAATGCAATTGCGGGTTGGATGACAAATGCCAACCCCTCTTTGCCACACGCTGCTGTTGCACAAGGACCACCTGGTCTTGTTCAACCTCCAAACACAGGTCAGATAAAACTAAAGTAATTCAGCTCAGCAGTGATTGTCACTGGTAGCATGTTGTTTGATTGTTTTGTTTGGATGTTATATTGTTTGCAGCGGCATTTCTAAAGCATCCAAGGACTCCATCAAGTGCTCCTGGCATTGACTATCAATCTGCAGATTCTGAACATTTGATGAAAAGAATGCGTGTAGGCCAACCAGATGAGGTATTGGATGAACTTGGACTTACCTTTGTTTCTCCTTTGCAATATTGCATGATCAGATAAATTATGATACATTGTAAACTATGTTAGGTGTCATTCTCTAGTGCAAGCCATCCTCCCAATATTTATACTCAAGATGACCTTCCGAAACAAGTGGTTCGCACCCTTAATCAGGGTTCTAATGTTATGAGCCTGGATTTCCATCCCGTTCAACAAACCATTCTTTTAGGTAAGTGTTGGAAACATATCTCTTGTTTATTAAACTGGTACTTTATTGGTCTATTTCCAGTCCACTGTATTTACAGTTTTCTGATATAACACAGTTGGTACAAATGTTGGTGACATCGGGATATGGGAAGTTGGTTCACGAGAAAGGATAGCTCACAAGCCATTCAAAGTTTGGGATATTAGTACATGCACCTTGCCTTTGCAGGTCATGACTTCATTTATCAACTCTTGTTCAATTTGATTCCGTGTTATTACAACCTCTTGTTGTGCTGTGCCTGTAATTCTCAGAATTACGCTTTTTCAGTGGCGTGTTCTGATGCACAAATCTTTTTCCTTCCATGTCCAGTCTGCACTGATGAAAGATGCCGCAATATCTGTCAATCGATGCCTGTGGAGCCCCGATGGAAATATTCTAGGTACGAAAAGCGGCTCATTGTGCTGCTATTCACATTTGAGCATTGTGTTATATTTGCAAGTTCTATTTCTTTTTAACCTTTCCTTAGTGGAGATATTGAGTTATGCTCGTCTGCAAGATTGATTTTTATAAGCTTGATTTGATTCCCAGGTGTGGCTTTTTCAAAGCATATTGTTCAGACTTATACATTTGTTCCTAATGGAGACTTACGGCCGCAAGCAGAGGTACATGCATAATGATTGAAAATGAATATCGAATACCTTGGATAGGGGGGATTTTTTGGGATTTAATTCAATCCCCAGCTCGCCATCATCCAAGCAACCTTCAAAAGTTTTATAACTCTTGTAAATGACACAGATCGATGCTCACATTGGCGGGGTTAATGACATTGCCTTCTCGCACCCCAGCAAGACATTGTCAATTATTACATGTGGTGATGACAAACTCATTAAGGTGAGGTTACTCGTATGATGTATCGCTGTTTATAAAGCAGAACATCTTAAGCATGCTGGTACATTTGATTGGCAGGTGTGGGATGCTCAATCAGGACAAAAGCAGTACACATTTGAAGGTCATGAAGCTCCAGTGTATTCTCTTTGCCCTCACTACAAGGAGTCCATTCAGGTATTTCTGGGTGACTTTATTTCTGGTATTCTTGAGATATGCTTCTAGCTATTTTGTACTGGCACTTTGTTTTGTTGCACATCTTATGCACTTACAGTTCTGGCTGTTTTCCATATAATTGCCATTTCATGATAAAGACACCTCTTGCATTCTTGTTTAGCATTAGCTACTCATGTTCACTTGCTTTATTTTGGATATGCCAAGGCTCTACTTCATATTATTTCATCATTATCTTCATATTATTTCACCATTATTATTTGTCATCCGTTCTATGGATCTCTTTTACGTTAGCTTTCCTTGCAGTTTATCTTCTCTACTGCCATTGATGGGAAAATTAAGGCGTGGTTATATGACTGTTTGGGTTCAAGGGTTGACTATGATGCTCCTGGACATTGGTGTACTACCATGGCTTACAGTGCTGATGGAACAAGGTGAGACGCTGCAAATATTAACTAGAATAGAATAGCTGTCAAATGATAACAAATTAAGCGAACATGTTGAAGGATGAAATATCCACATTTGTCAAAAGTTTTTCATGTACCAATTTGATCTTGATGCTTCATTTCTAGTTTTTCACCCATATAGGTTGTTTGACTGTAAAATTTCCTTGCAGGTTGTTCTCTTGTGGTACTAGTAAAGATGGTGACTCCCACTTGGTTGAGTGGAATGAGACTGAAGGGGCTATTAAGAGGACATACAATGGCTTCAGGAAACGATCACTGGGTGTAGTCCAATTTGACACAACCAGAAACCGCTTCTTGGCTGCTGGAGATGAATTCCTTATTAAATTCTGGGATATGGATAGCACCAACATACTAACAACAGCTGATTGTGACGGTGGACTGCCTGTAAGCACCTTGTTTTCTTTTGGCTATCATCATAATTGTCCATACTAAAGAATTTTGCTTAGCCTTCATTTGCTGATGATTTTTCAGGCAAGCCCACGCTTGAGATTCAATAGAGAAGGTTCATTGCTTGCTGTTACAGCAAATGATAACGGAATAAAAATATTAGCCAACACTGATGGGCAGCGTTTGCTTAGGATGCTAGAGAGCAGAGCATTTGAGGGCTCTCGGGGACCTCCTCAACAAATTAATACCAAGGTAGTGATGCATATACTTTTCATCAATACTTGTTTGCATCCCAGGGTCATTTAGGGTATAAATATCACATTGATTTGGTTCTCTCATTAGTTTCTTGTTTTCTGATATCTTCTTTCTTTGGTTCATACTGAAATTTTGGTTTGTGGCTATGACTGTTTCTTATTTTCTCAAGGACCTGGATTATTTGCATCTGGTTCATTTATAAGATGCACCAGGAGGTTTTTGAGCCAACTGATTTATTTGACAATTAATTCCACTCTAGTAGATGCCTTATGTTTCTTTTCAGTTTTAGCTGGGCAATTACTGAATACTAACATGGTCTGTCGGTACCATATACTCACTTTTGTTTCTAATGCAGCCTCAAATTGGCAACACCCTTGTCTCTGTTTCGAATGTGTCCAGCCCTATAGCACTGAACTCGGAGCGACCTGATCGGATCTTGCCCGTAGTGTCGATGAGTGGCCTGGTGAGTTCCCGCAGCCTTTCTTGTTGTCAACTTGTCTTGTTTTGCTAAAGATGTCAAAACAAATAGCAGGCATCTATGGATGTTAGCAGAACCCCTGACGTTAAACCAAGAATAACAGATGAATCTGAAAAGATTAAGACCTGGAAATTGGCAGATATTGTTGATTCAGGGCATCTTCGAGCATTGCGTTTACCAGATACAACAACTCCAAGCAAAGTATGTTGAGTAATGTTTGCATGTCATCTTTCTCTATCAGTATGCTATTATCGAGTTATAAATATTGACTATGCAATATCAACTAGAAATATTGACTTTGAGGTAGGGGAGAGGGCACATACATAGTGTATGTTTGATTTTTGCCTGTAGTTATTTCACAAATGTTTATGTTTGACATTCTGTTGGTGGGACATGTTGATGTGATTAGTCTCTTATGTGATTAGAACAGGCAGTTTAGTAGTAAAGCAATTATGTTTATCCTCTGCGCAATGTAGAATTTCGGACGAGTTATGTGTTTTATTTCTTTGCTCCACAGGTTGTCCGTTTACTATATACGAATAATGGGATTACTCTTTTGGCTCTTGGCTCCAATGCTGTTCATAAACTTTGGAAATGGCAACGCAGTGACAGGAATCCTAGTGGCAAGGTTAGACTGGAGAATTGTACTTATTTCAATTTCCACCGCAATCTTGTTTGCTTGGTTTCTGAATTATCATTATTATTTTTTGTTAGTCTACTGCATCTGTTCCACCTCAACTGTGGCAACCAGCAAATGGGGTTCTAATGACAAACGACACTAGTGATGGCAACCCAGAAGAAGCAACTGCCTGCATTGCATTGTCCAAAAATGACTCGTATGTAATGTCTGCATCTGGTGGCAAAGTCTCATTGTTCAATATGATGACATTCAAGGTAATGTTGTCTTCAGCACCTAAGCAGAATAAGCTGTTACTTTCTTTGATCCCTCTTTACTATGTGCCTTAATGGTTATTCCCTCCGTTTCCGAATAGGTCATTCTAGCATGTTATTTACTACCATGAAAGTAAGACACCATCCAAAGATATAATAAAGAGGGGTAATACAGTCTTTTGTAGATGCACTTTAGTGGAAGTGCAAGAACTTAGAATGACATCTATTCAGGAAAGGAGGGAGTATTATATAGTTTTATTCTCTCTCTTGACTATGTGCATTAATGGTAATTATAGTTTCCTGATGACCTCAGATAACAGAAGGTTATATTCCATAATTGAGTCACTGCCTTTTTCCAACTTTCTGAGTAAAACTATGAAATCTCACAGGTCATGACTACTTTCATGGCACCTCCACCTGCTGCAACTTTCTTGGCATTCCACCCACAAGACAACAATATCATTGCTATTGGGATGGAGGATTCTACCATTCAAATCTACAATGTCCGTGTTGATGAGGTAAGTGTTATTATGTTATGATCCTCGCTGGAAGTGAAGTATTCCTGTTGTTAATAATGTGTTCTCATTTCACATTATGTATCTCCTCTTGCTTTTTATTGTTGCATCAAAGCTTATTAGGCTTTCTAATGCCATTTTACATATTTCTTGTTGACAATTTAAATCATATATGCAATGTCTAGCGCTCAGCAATCCGCAGCTAGCTAGAGTTCAACACTGAAAGACTTAGGAACCCCTTTCTGACATTGGATTCCTCTTATGTTAAAACTTGTGCTTTATGTGCCCTTTAGTTTACATTTAACAGTAACATAACATGTCTTAATGTTGATTTATCTTAATCAAATTGCATAGGTTAAAAGCAAGCTCAAGGGCCATCAAAAAAAGATTACCGGACTGGCATTTTCTCAATCAATGAATGTTCTTGTATCTTCAGGTGCTGATGCTCAGGTATGAATTTTATTTCATTAAATTGCAATGGATGCTGAGTTGGATGTTAGTCTATTCAGGGAAAAAAATGTTTGTGATTGCTCCAACAACTACATTGTATACTTGTTTCTGAATCACTGCTTTGCTGGAATGAAATTTTGTAGCTATGTGTTTGGAGCATTGATGGTTGGGAGAAGAAGAAATCGAGATATATCCAACCCCCGGCAAATCGTTCTGGTGCTCTGGTTGGCGATACAAGGGTGCAGTTTCACAATGACCAGACACATCTTTTGGTAGTTCACGAGAGCCAATTGGCGATCTATGATGGGAAGCTCGAATGCTCGCGCTTGGTTAGTCCTCACCAAATTTCCTTAATTTAACACACACACACACACAAACAGCTTGATGTATCCACATTGTCTTGAGTAACATGTTGCATTATGCTAATGTGATAAAATATTTGTGATGCCCCTTCGAATAGTAACAATAGGTGTTATGATCATCCTATTGATTTTCTCCTTTCCTTTATCAATAACGCAGTGGTCCCCAAGAGATGCACTTGCAGCTCCAATTTCAAGTGCGATATACTCATGTGATGGTCTCTTGATTTATGCTGGATTCTGCGATGGTGCTATTGGAGTCTTTGAAGCAGAGTCTCTTAGGTTACGTTGCAGGATTGCTCCTTCTTCCTATATACCACCTTCAATAAGGTATGTGTAGTCTCATACCTATCCATCCGTTTGTCTTTGTTGTCTGCCAATCTTATTCCAGGTGACCAATATCTTATTACTATTGCCCCCTTTTGCATCTTATCCAACAGTGGTGGGAGCATCTATCCAATGGTTGTTGCTGCGCATCCCTTGGAGCCTAACCAGATAGCAGTCGGCATGAGCGATGGAGCAGTTCATGTGGTGGAGCCGTTGGATGCCGACCCAAAGTGGGGAGCAGCGCCTCCTCAGGACAACGGAGTCCACCCAGCGATGTCAGCATCGCCGGCGGCAGCTAACAACCAGACATCTGATCAGCCGACGAGGTGACTCGGCCAGCACCGCTGAAATTCGTTAGCCCCAAGAACGGTAGGGCCGTAGGAGATAGGGTGAAAGAAGAAACAGTTAGATTTACGGGAATTGATACAGATTATGCGTCAGATGAGATAGGATGCTCTCACTCTTACCACTTCCTAACTGCCATCCACTTCTGCTTTCCAACTGCCAGTCAACCGTATCTTATTCTGCCGTAGGAGTGTCCTAACCATTCGTTCATTTCTCGCGCCATTGACGCACCAGTTTTGGCCATGCCGATCTACCATCGATGAGCTACTTACTCTTGCTTCAGCCATGGTGTCCTAAGCTTCACCATCACTTGTGCTCGAGACCATCCGTAGTGGGAGCTCATCAGCTCTTCCCCTGCGATCCTCGCGATTGGAGCTCACCTGTTATTGCTAGAGGTGGTGAGGAGACCAATAGTGAGTGGATGGTCGGCGGTGAGAACATTGAGGGGTGGAGGCCAAGCACCAGGTAAAGTGGGGGCGGGTCACGGTGATCCTACGATGTCATTCAGGGCTTTGAGGGCAAGCGGGTAGCTATTGTTGCCAAAGGTTGAGATAAATGAGTCGACTGTTGGAAGCAGATGTTTCTTTCTTGTATCAGGTGTATTAAGATGATGCAGATATTCTATATTAATGTTGTAGACTTGTGTATCTCCTTTAAAAGGATTGTTGCAACTAGAGTTACTATTTGTTGTAAATATCTTTTAGCTTTTGTTGTAACAAAGAGCGTTTTTTTTTAGTTACATCAGCTATGCCAATTTGCTGCATTCAATATTTGTTGATGTTGCAACAGGTGTCTGTAGATGTTGCATCAAAGTTTTTATGCGGTGCGTCGTGGTGTTTGGTTGTTTCGTTTGTAATATGAAGTTGTTTGGCTGTGGATGCTTGATTTTTAAGCATGCTCTGCAAGCTTTTTTTGTAACGTGTGTTGTGTTTTCTGCGAGCTTTGAGCTTTACCACCTCTGCTAACCTTGGCATGGCCATAATCTCCTTCGGCATCTAGTACTAAAGTTTGTCTTAGTTACCAAGATCGTGTCTAGGTGGTAGTATCACCCTAGATTTAAACGATGAGAGAAGTGAAGAGTATCTCCTTGCCCGTGGCGGCATTGTTGATGACATATCTAAATTAGTACTTTGTTTTTTTTTTTTGCCCAAAAATCATTGACCTCCCCACCTGTCGCTGTGGCTGCAGGCTGCAGCGGGAGATGGCTGGCATCTTCGTAGTGACCACCTTTTCTAGTTTTTTTTTTTTCAAAATCTAACTCCCTTTCAAGTGTAATTATCAAACTAGTCTCTTCTCAATTGCAGAAGACATGGTAAACAACACCTGTCGCTTACCTTACTGTGCTCTAGGAGAGCGGGAGTAGGCAAGTGCGGCAACCGGCTGGAGAGCATGGGAGCAACGCGTACCACAGCGTGTGGAGAAGACATCGAGCGCGGGAGGCATAGGGAGGAGCTAGATTTACAATTTTTTAAAAAAATATTAGATAAAAAATAAGCTAGAAAATTTATCATTTCGCCGTCTTCCCTCCTCTGTCGTAAAGCTTTTCTTGCTTGGTACTGGTGGCGAAAGGGTTCACTTTATCGTGAAAATAGACTCGAAAATTGTGAAAACCGACTGTATCAAGCTGGTTCGAAACCCTAAACTAATAGGTAAATCGGTCGAGTTCAAAAAAAATCAAAAAAATTGAAAAATTTATGTCACGTAAACTGGTCAAAAAAATCAGAAAAAACCGTGTGATTTTCTAAGAAAACCGACGAAAATCATTTAAAAAATCGAACACGAAAAAAATGGATTCACCAGTCATTCGTGAGTGGTTAGGCGTCTTGTGAATTTGTGGTGTATTCGTCTTAATTTGCGAGAAGTTGCTTTGTTGGCTTTCGAGTCCATTGATTCCAGATCAGTAGCCATATATGAGAGCGGCGCCCGCAGTCGGTGCCCCGCCGCACTGAAGGTGTTGGGCGTCAAGTCGCCGGGAGGTCTAGGCAGCAGCACTGAGGAGGACGCTGGCCATGCCGACTCCTGCCGCCAACGTCAACTCGCCGTGGACGCTGGCCATCCGCGCCGCCGCGGACCAGGGCCGCCCGCGCCGCGCCATCGCGCTCTACCTCTCGTCCCTCCGCTCCGCTGCCGCCCCGGCGCAACGCCCCTGCCCCTTCGCGCTCGCCGCCGTTCTCAAGTCCCTCTCGCGCCTCCCCGCCCACGCCGCGGTCGCCGCCTCCCTCCACGCCCACCTCCTCAGACTAGGCCTCCTCGCTCACCCCTACCCCTGCGCCGCGCTAGCCCACCTCTACTCCCGCCTACATCCCTCCCACGTGCGCGGTCTGCTCGACGAAACGCCTCCCGCACGAGCGCAGGCGCCGCGCTCCCTCCTCGTCTCCCGCAACTCGCTCCTCGCCTCCGTCCTCCGCTCCGGGGACCTCCCCGCCGCGCGCGCGCTGTTCGACGCAATGCCCGTGCGGGACGTCGTGTCCTGGAACTCCATGGTCGCCGGCCTCGCCAAGGCCGGGTACCTCGACGCCGCCATCGACCTCTTCAACCAGATGCCCGAAAGGAATGCCGCGTCCTGGAACGCCGTCATGTGCGGGCTCATCGCGCATGGCCACCTGACCCGGGCTAGGGAGCTCTTCGAGCAGATGCCCGTGAGGAGCAACGTCTCCTGGATCACGATGATCTCCGGGTACGCCAAGGCCGGCGACGTCCACTCCGCCGCCGGCCTGTTCGAGCGGATGGAGGACAGGAAGGATCTTTACGCGTGGAACGCCATGATCGCTTGCTACGCGCAGAATGGCTGCGCGCGGGAGGCGCTTAGGGTTTTCAACCGTATGCTCAAGCCCCATGCGTGGGTGCTGCCCAACGAGAAGACTTTCTCGTCCGTCATCTCTGCTTGCTCGCAGCTGGGCGACTTGAGGTTTGGCATGTGGGTGCAGAACTTCATGGGGTGTGTGGGAGTCGAACTGGACGATCACTTGCGCACCGCTCTGGTGGATCTGTACACCAAGAGTGGGCGAATAGATGGGGCTTTCGACCTGTTCAGAAGCTTGAGGACGAGAGATGTGGTGTCTTACAGTGCGATGATTGTGGGCTGCGGGACGAATGGCAAGTTCAACGAAGCTGTTGCTTTGTTCAAGGAGATGTCCGACGCCAAGATCGATCCTAATGCGGTGACCTTTGTGGGGTTGCTGTCTGCATACAACCATGCGGGGCTAATGGAAGAAGCCCACGCTTGCTTTGCTTCGATGCCAGGAAAATATAAGATTAGCCCTTCAGTGGAACACTACACCATCATGGTTGATCTTCTTGGACGCAGCGGAAAGCTGGATGAAGCGTTTCAGCTGATCACGCAGATGCCGATGCAGCCACATGCTAGTGTTTGGGGTGCTTTGCTTCTCGCTTGCAGGTTGCACAGCAATGTTGAGCTTGGGGAAATTGTTGCTTCCAAATGCTTTGAACTGGAGCCTGAAGAGAGTGGATATTACATTCTGTTGGGTAACATATATGCGCAAGCAAACAAATGGGACAAGGTTAAGCAGTTAAGGAAGATAATGACGGAAAGAGGGTTGAGTAAG
Source organism: Guadua angustifolia (assembly GCA_036346375.1). Classification (NCBI taxonomy): domain Eukaryota; kingdom Viridiplantae; phylum Streptophyta; class Magnoliopsida; order Poales; family Poaceae; genus Guadua; species Guadua angustifolia. Next base: position 47,845,310 of record CM070514.1, read on the forward strand.
ATGCCTGGGAGTAGTTGGGTACAGGCTGCATAAATCCAATCTCTTGATCTTACTCATTTTGATCAATTCGTTGATAAATCAATGTACAGCTTTTCAAAATTTTCATGGTGGGTAATTTATGGCAACTGTTGTTTAGTTGTCCCATCTTCATCTTTACTGACTTCTCTTTGTAGGTTCAGAGAACGCTGGATTCAGTTGACTCTGCTGGCTCCTGCTTGGGCAGCTTGATGCATTTAACCTTGGTACCTGCGAAATTGGAGCATTGCTCAGGAAGCTTATAATTGGTTTGTCACCATCACCCTTTACTCAATACTTGTATCTTTCTCGATATGTTTTGCAGTTGTGCACTAGCTATTTTGCTTTATTCCTTCCATAACCGATGACAAATTACCCTGTGCGTAGATCTGTTCTTGAGAAATGGTGGATATCTTGAAAAGTTGCTTTCTGACATGCACAAAATAGCTATTGTCAAGCTAATAGACACATCGCCTTTTGAAATTGTCAAATATAAATGAGAGATATATTCCAATTCACCCTGAATGTTGCCACCTGTTGTAAATAATATTGGAGCTATTCCTTCCTTCAAAATTCACACCAAATGTGGTCACCTATTTCCTGATAGCTTTTACCCTTTCCATAAGAATTTTTCTGTTATGCAACATCTGTTGCCAAAATTTGACAGTCAATATCTTTTTTCTATTTGCATATTGCACAACTAAGGTTACAGATTACTAGCTAAAGGGATGAAATCGAATCTCCTCAGAGGCTTTGATGGTTTGGCCATTGGCTAGCCCTCTTATAATGTGTACATATTTTCCAGGAATCATGTTTGGAAAGTATTCTCCCCAAAAGCTTGTAAGTGCAACCGTGACATTAGCCTCTCCACTTCGTAGCCGTGACAAAAGAGGTACTTACCACTATCAGTACTAGCAACAATAGTTGAAAACTGCATTATAACTTATAAGAGCCTCCAGTTCTTAATAGTTATGCATCTCAATCAGATTACATCAGGTTAACAGTAAGATCAAGTAATGTGCTTGCATCTTCAGTTTCTGGCACTCAAGGTACGACATGAAATTTTTATGGACGCTGGGTAAGTTGTTAAAAGCCCCACGTTTGTACATAGCTTCCATCTTCCTTAATTCATATTATTCGATAGTACATTTTGCAAAAAGGAAAACAATAGAGTTTGTAGTGAACGGGCCAACATTACATATTTGTTTCTGAATCATTGATTGCTGGAATGAAATTTTCAGCTGTGTTGTTTTGAGCATTGATGGTTGGGAGAAGAAGAGAAGAAATCAACATATATCCAACCCCCGGCAAATCGTTCTGACACTTTGCCTGGCGATACTATGACCAAACCAGGTCACCTTAGAAGATGTTCTTGACTTCTGTCCCTTTTCTGGGACAGGTATTTGGAGTGTTGCAAGATAAGGGAGTATGTCAGACGGTGATATTTTCGTGCCCTGTGATGACAGATTAAAATTTGCAGCTTATTTGCTACACATGTAATCGTTCAGGGCTTGAAATGTTTTGATCTGACGTGCTAATTCGCGTCATTTTCCATATTCGACGCCTTCGAGTTAGGACTGTACAATTATAAACCGGTTTTGTCAAGCCGCTTGATGTCGCAGAACCATGTATGCATGTCCTTCCTCGCTGCTACGCAAGCCTGCCGGTATGCATGTTCTTCTTCCGGTTTTGCCAACCCGTTAATGCAAAGATTGTAAAGAGAAAGAAGTGAAAAAAGATACAGGAAAGCATCACTGAAGAACAGCGTATCTGTGATGTAGTCTCTCCAATATTACACTTAATACACACCAACTAAAAAAAGTCATGAAAATTTCTGAAAAAAATTGTAGATGTACTTCATAGATTACTCTACCTATGTATGAAGTTTCAAAATCAAATTCATTATATATCAAGAGTAACAAAAAAAAATCTGACAAATTTTAATTCTCAAAACTTGTCAGAATTTTCTCTTTTTTGTAACTCTTGATATATAATAATTGAATCTAATTTTTACATAGGTAGATGAAGTACATCTATAATTTTTTTTTCACGATTTTTTTAGTTGATGTACGATGCATGATGATATCAAGAGGAAGCGCTGTATGCGAGATACGTTGCCTCACTGAAGAATGATAGCAAGATGGCGACAGAAAAACATCAATGAAGAATGATAGACAATCGAACTGTTCTGGGCCGTGGGATCGTTCCGTTGGATGGCCCGGATCGAGCAACGAGCATTCGCAAGCTGCGAGGACTCGTCAATTTCTTTGATTGAATCCTGTTCGGAGCGTTGATCTCCGATCCGACGGCTACGGAACGGATGCAGCAGAATATGTTGGGCACGGGCGTGCGCGATGGCCGTTGGACGAATTGCCGCGACGATTTTGGCGCCGACCCCCTTCGCCGCCGCCGCCGCCGTCTTTACCAGCTCAGGCAGCGCATCTCCTGAGCATCCGCCTCCACCTCCGTGTGCGCTGGGGGAGTCCCCTGATGAGTTGGAGCAGGAGGGCTCGCTGGCGCGGCGTCGGTGCGTGCGGCCATCCGGGGGTGGATGGCCGCCAGCCGTGCCGTGCACCGCGGCCACGTCTTCCACGCCGTCAACCGCCTCCAGCTTATGGCATTTTAGCAATCGCACATGCTGTGGCAAGGCTATATACTGTTTCCGAGGCATGTAGAAACTATTGAGAATTCTATGACTGGTCTGGTGGAAAACAGAAATAAAAGTCTATTTTCATAAATGGAATCGGAAAGTGTCGGCACAGAAACGAAAATAGAATTTCTTTTCGAAAACGGAAATAGAAGAGCCAATTCTGAGCGAAACAGAAGCGGAACAGGATAACTCTAATCGAAAATTCTGACCGGATCCGTGGAGAAAGATGGAGTGGGTCTAGAAATTCCAAAGTGATGGTCATGACTCGTGAGATAGAGTGAATTTGGCCGAGAAAGACGGCGCCTCGCTTGATGCCTGCCGGCGCCGCCTCCTCGCAGCCACCCGCTCTCGCTCCGACGTGCCTCGGTGGCCCGCACTGGCTAGCCCCACCTCCGAGGCTTCGACACGCCCCGCCTTTTGTTGCGAGTGGCGCTAGCCCTGCCTCCAGTCCATTGCCATCTCCGGCTAGCCGTCAACTCTGGGACACTGTCGACGCATCCTTCCTACTCCCGCCGCCCGCACCTCCGGCAGCCAGTCACAGCCTCCGTCACGTCTGCCTCCTCCCGGGTCCGCGGGCCATCAACCGCCGGTTGCCCGGCGCACCGTCTTGGCCGGCCACCTCCTGACGCCTCGCCCGTGCCTCCTCGGCCGCTTGCCTCGGCCCGTGAGAAGCTCCAGCTCCCGATTGGATTTGAAACAAGGATGACAAGCAAGGATAGGTAGATATGCAGGAAACAAGGATCTCGACTTGGGATTAGGAACCGTCGGTAACCATAACCATCACGGCACAAAGACCTCATCTTCTTCTTCTATCCCCATCTTATTGTGCGGTTCTAGCTTCATTCCTTCTGCTATCATTCTTTTTGACAGAGAAAGGTATTGGCCTCTATATATTTATGTAATATTTGGGATTATTTGCCCGTGTTAACTCTTTTTTAGTGTACCCCTAATCTGTTAGTACAAGTTTCGCGCTATCTGCAATTGGGGCACAATGTTTGATCATCTTGCTATAGTTTGATGCAGTTTAATTAAGAGGACAACGTGCATTGCTCGATTGCAAGTGCATCTTTTACATTGTTCACGTACTGTTCTTAGTCGATGCTATGAAATATATATGATTAGAGCGGACCTTGATTTGATCTTTTAACTTTGTAGATCATGGTTGTAACTTCCAAGGAGGAACACAATATAGCATGGACAATGATGTGCAGCCATCTTCATATGGACCCGTGGTTCCTGAAGCAACTGAGATTCTTGAAATTGAAAATGATGTGTATGATTAACAAATGAAATGGGATGTCCGATCTCTGAACATTGTTCAACTATGATGTTAAGACAATATAATATATGTAATGACCTTTACTATGCTATTTCCTGTCCACCCGCGGTTGTGCTCATACGTGCGACAAGTTCCAGATTCCAACATAGGTATTCGAATGTTTGCTCTGTTGCCGATCCGCTGCACATACATTATGCCTGTAGAGTACAAATTGCTCCACATGATCTGCGGCCCGGTGAGCTTTTCTGCTACAGCCTGCATGGCGCAACCGCGCACCAGCAATGCCCGAATCGCCGCCTGGCCCAGCGCCAGTTGACACCTCATGCCAGCAGCATGCGGCATGAACTGTGGCTAGCCAGCAGCCACGATGCCATATCGAACAGTCCACTCGCCCGTGTCTCATCGCCTGAGAGAAGCTTCAGCTCCCGATCAGATTTGAAAATGGATCCCAAAACTCATTTAATCCAGTTGTTTTGAGTCCGTTGGCATATAGTTTTCATTCAAATTTGGTACATTTGAAAAGATCATATACTATGTTCTTGTGAATTTTTTTTTACTTTTGTTTTCATATCCGTTGTATCCTGTTCCGCATCTGTTTCCATCACTATCCGTTTTTGTATCCGTTTTCGGGTTTTCGATTTTGTTTTCATTACCGGTAAAAAAATATGGAAACAGAATTGTTTCAACTATTTATCGATTGTTTTCGTTCCGATTTCATCCCTATACAACCCAAAGTGTACACACGAAATTGAAAGAAGGCCCTTCTTTACTACTTCCATGTGGACTGCATCATGTGGCTATTAGCAAACATGTCAAAACTAGTATGCATATCTGTGGGTCCCATCAAGAATCGGCCAGCTGAACAAACTCACCACCGATTAGTGGTGGGCAGCCGTAGTGCTGTCGAGCCGCTGGGGTGCCGCGCTAGGCCCTCGAGTTGCCTCGCCTGCTGGGCCGCCTCGTGGCCACTCCACCTCTCTCCTCCTGCACAGCGCTCTGCCTCCCTCCTCCCATGGAGCAGCTTGCCTCCCACGCGTGCTCCGTCTCCCTCCTCCCGCTGGGCCGCTTGCCTACCGCGCAGCACTCCGCCTCCTCGCCCACCCCATGCGCGGGCGCCTCACCATGCCTCTCCCACTGCATCACACAGTGGCCTCGCCGCCCGAGCCACGGTCGCCTTGCCGCCGGAGCCATGGCCGCCTTGCCTCACAAGCCTTCGCGGTGGCTCGCCTCACAGGGTCTCCTGCCTCACTCGCCCCCACGGTCGGTCCCCTTCCCCTCGCCTCCCTCAACCCGCTGGCCGCTTGCCTCCCTCACTGCCCGTGCCACGGCCGCTCGCCTCCCTCGTCGCCCGCGCTAAGGCCGCTCGAGGGGAGGCAGATGGGTTCAAGTGAGGGGGGTTCACAGGGAGGGAGCCAGTGGGGGAATGGGGGGCTAGGAAGGGAACAAGCCATGTGGGCAGGAGAGGCGGGAACTAGGAAAAGGGAGAGAGGGGGGAATGGTTGTGGGTTCTCAAGGAAATCACGGGAAAAGGAGACAGAATCAATCATACGTGTGATGGATTTGATTCGAACATAAGAGAGATTGCGAGGCTCGAGGGAATCACGAGAAAAAGGTGGCATGAGCCTGATGTATTTGAATGCAAGAGAGACCATATGGCTCGAGGGAATCACTAGAAAGAGAGGTAAGGGAATCACGTGCCTGATGTATTTGAAGTTTTGAACGCAAGAGAGACCATGATTGAAATGGGACAGCACATCTATTCATTTTCTCTACTCTTTAGACAGCGTCTGATGCACGTCAGTTCATTGGGGCATAAAGACATAAAGCTACTGTCTTCAATTTTCATCCCGGATAGGGGCACGTGCCTAATTTCAATTTGCAATGAGTATTTTGATCTTTATGCTATAAAATTAGCCCGAATGCTATGATTTATTCAATCCGAAGTAGGGTTGAAAATGGGTCAGATATCTCCCGCCCGATCTGGGACCGGATCCGGATACTTGAATCCGGATTCGGGATCGGATCCGGAGCATCTAATATCCGGTAAATACGGGACTGGATCCGGATATTCGAATTTTTCTATTCGGATATCCAGATTGTTCCTATTCGGATATCAGATCGGATATTCGAGTCGGATATTTGGATTGGATATTCGGATATCAGTAAGGCCTAGCCCATTTTCACCATATTTTTTTCCATGTCAGCCTATTTACATTAACAATTAGTTGGTTCTATTGATTCTTAAGTAGCACATTCTTTCTACGATGTTTGTTGAGTTTGATTGATATATAATTTGTTACTATAGTCATGTACTCATATGATTTTAATTCAATATATATTACTCTATATATGCATGCATTATCCGTATATCTTTATCCGTTTTTGACCCGAATCCGTCACACATCCGTCCCATATCCGTATCCTGAATAACCCGAATCCGTATCCGTATCCGGCTAGCCCATATCTGGTTCCGAATCAGGGAAAAAATATGATTTAGGATACGAGAAGAGCAATATCCGCCGGTATCCGACCCGTTTTCACCCCTAGTCCGAAGATATCTCCCTCGCGCTATCTTTTTACTCATTTTTGCTCAGCACATTCTGCACATCTCCCTCACGCTTTCTTTTTTTTTTGCTCTCCCACCACAAAATAAAATGTTTTGCAAGAGCAAGAGTAGAAGAGCATGCTTTCGCTCTCTAAAGCCCCTCGCGGATCAAGAGATCGATCCATGCCAACTCTTCCCAGCATGGGAGACTACGGCATGGATGACCGTCATCTGGATGACACGCATGGTATCAAGGATGCCTCACACATTCTTGATGCATCAAGTGGAGATGTCACTATACTAGTGTATCTGGGACGAGCGTCGGTATCCACATTGAACACGCAGCCTAACATATCGATGTAGCCAGCACAGGCGTCCATATCCAGCAATCATCGCGTGGTGCTGGTAACATATGGACAGAACCGTCAAAATTATGGACGGACGTGAGGTAGTGTATAATGTTTGCAAATATTGTCAAACTAACTATCTGCACGTGCATGTGGTGGAACATGTCATCTGAAGAGACATGCGGAGCATTGCTTGAGAAAGATATCAGTCGGACGAAGGCCAGGCGAGGGTGTGCAGACATAGCTCAATTTCAACATCAACGGTTTGGTAAGTACATGGGTATATAATGTCGGCGTAGCTATAGACGAAATTGCATGTCACACAATTATAGAGGATCTTTCACTTAGAATGAGTGAGAGCTCTAGTTTTGAGATAATGATGCAACATGAATTTTACCCATAATACCAACATGTTAGTAGAAGAACAATTGCATGTGATATTTATAAAATATTTACAAATAAACTAGAAACGTTGAAATATACCTTCATAACACTTAGTTTTTCCTTTGCATTAACTTCAAGTATTTGGACTTCCTCCCATCAAAGAGCAGCCTATATTAGTGTTGTTACATATTACCTAGGTGACGAGTACGTACTAAATAAAAGGATCATAGGATTTAGACCAATTTCTGAGTCACACACTGGAGAGGCTATCACTACCCGTATACTTGAGTTTGTCAATGACTTTAAAATAGAAAGTAAAATTATTTTCATCACTCTTGATAATGCATCAGCTAACACAACTAGAGATGGCAATCGGGTGCGGCGGGTACGGGTAGTGTTCGCCCATATCCATACCTGTGAACCAAAATCTTCCCCACGGGTATACCCACGAAGGGTCGTGGGTGAAGAATCTCGCCCATACCCATCGCCCGCGGGTACCCGATATCCGCGGGTACCTGATATCCGCGGGTATACTCGTTTACCCACCACCATCAACAATCTTTTCAACTAAATGGCACTAGAAGCTAATGAGCTATGGTACTAATACAATCTTTTTGATGAAATTATAGGTATTAGCTACATTTTGTAGATTGAAGAATAATTATCAATGATTTAAAATTTCAAATGTACATGAGAATAAGAATTAAAATAATACATATAGACAAATAACACACAGATGCTCAAATTCAACAATTACTGAAATGAGGCACCACAAATTGGGGATCACGGGGCTAATTGGGCGCCTGTTTTAGCCCATATATCAATAGAAGGTGGCGGGTAATCGGGTAGAACGGGTATGGGTAAAGCTCCCCCATAGCCATACCCGTTTGCCTGTCGGGTAGAGTTTGGCCTCGATAAATATACCCAAGGGTAATAAAAGATAAACATACCCACCTCTATTAGGCTTTTTACCTGCAGATACACGGGTAATCGGATAAGATTGTCATCCCTAAACACGACGACTATGGAGTATCTGTCACTGCACCTAAAGACTTATGTTAGAGGTTTTGTATTTCACTAGAGGTGCGTATACCATATTATTAATCTTAATGTGCAGTTAGTTTTAGTTGTAATGAAGTCTAGTTTGGAGGGCACACGCAGTGCTATCAATTTTGTTACTAATTTATTCGTAAAGTTTGGCCAGTTCTCAAAGTACTACAAGGACAATAATAAGGAATCAAGAAGATTCAACCTTGATATAAATGTTAGATGGAACTCAACATATACTATGCTGTAGCGATGCAAATGCTACAAGTATATTATCTTGTTTTTGTCAATTGCAATAATGGTGAGGCATTGGTTACTGAAGCGGATTGAAAAATTGCTAGTCATTTTCTTCATTTTTAAATTTTTTTTACAATGCAACTACACAATTATCCGGTGTGTACTACTCAACTTCTTGCTTAGTCACCGAGTGGCTTTAGACTATTGCTATTGCTTTTTAAGAAAATAGAGATAATTATATTTTACATCATATTATAGAACCAATGGAGTAAAATTTTTTTAAAATATTTTCAAGCTATTCCATATCTATATTGTTTTGCTACTATTTTGGATCATTGGAGAAAATTTCCTGACTTGCAGGGCGCCTTTGAGGGAATAGATGATACATTCGATCTTGATTTCTCTGGGGCATATACTCATATTTATAATGAGTTTTTGAAAAATATTACGAGCAGTTTGGCACCAAGGTGAAGCAAGAAGATCTACCTCAACAACGCAATAAGCATAAGGCAGTTTGACCGCTTCAAGCGTATGAAAGAAGCTGAAAGGCAAGTCGTCTAGTTCATCTTTTGAAACACCGAGTAGGTCAAAATGGAATCCACGGGTAGAGATCAATCACTACCTCGACATGCCTTTTATAGAGATCGAGTTTCACATGGATGAGTAAAATCAACTCACCTCTTGTGGTGGAAAAATAACCAACATATTTACCCCGTGCTATCTCATTTCGCACGGGATGTACTTATGGTTTTAGTGTCCACTATGTCGTTGGAATCTAATTTCAGTTTAGTAGGGAGGATACTTGAGCTGAGGAGGTCTTCTCTCAGACCTGAGATGGTTGAGACAATTACATGCCTCAAAAACTGGGAGTGTGCATATGACAGGACATAACATCAGTCCGAGGATTTGAAGGTCACAGACGCGGTGAAGAATACTTATACCATGACTGCTCAAAGTGACCGTGCGGGGGCAGGTAGCTCCTTCCCAAGGTGGCGAGGAGGGTGCCGAAGTCAAGCGCCAGTCTCATCGCTCGGTCATGCACAGCGGAAGGACGCGCTCCTTCCCGAGGCAACACCGGAGCCAGGCGCTACGACGTCAGCACCTGGCAAGCTCGCAGAGGGTAGGTGCGCCAACTCCCGATGAAGCAGAAAACCACGCCACTCGCCGTGTCTACCGACCCCGCATGGAGCAAGTAGGTACCGATCGGTCGCCGAGACCGAAGACCAGGACTACTAGGCGTGGGCGCGCCCTTCCTTTCTTTCCAATTTCGTGTAACTGCCCCTCGACTATATAAAGGAGGCGGGACCCTCAGAAGGGAGGGCTTTAACGAGCAACACAATTCTTACTCCTACTCAGACGAGCGCTCAAGGCCAGGCCTTGCCCTCGCTTGTAACACGGTGCAGTCCTCTGCGCCCAAAGCAATACAGAATCATCACGAACTAGAAGTAGGGACATTCGGTCCGAACTAGTATACATCTTGGGCTCCCTGAGTCAACCATTCAAGGAGAGGGAACACGCGGCCCCTTGACTATAAATTTACTTGCGGTATTGAAACACGCCTTGATGGTGACTTTGACAATCTTAAGCTCGGGTAGTATATATATACGTAGTTACTGTACTCTTTTCCTTACCGAATGTACCTCACATTGGGGTGTAAGGTTTTTAACGAGGTAGTAACTCTGTACAGGTTCAAGATTTAATAAAATTTACTTCTTTTTCCCTCAATATTTATGTATATTGCTAGTAATACTGATATCCACATAGGATGTTTCTTTCGCATGCGTTCGTTTGGTCCTTACTTTGCATGCACATTTCCTCTCGTCATTTATTTACTTACTTTGCTAATTTGTCCAGAGATACACAAGGGAATTAATGCGTGTTCACTAATAATGATTTAATTAATTGGCATAATGCATGGCCCCACTTTATTTTGGATGATCCAAGCGAATATTTTCCCGATGCAGATAGATATGCAAGTGGACATGTAACCATCTCGATTATCTGTGCATGTTCACTGTGCTAGCTGATGATGGGCTATTTGTAACCAAGCAAGCAGTTGGATCACGTGGTGTCTTGCATAGATAGTTGCTGGCCAGACATTTCTCCTATGGCCTGGTTCAGGAAAAGGAAAAGGGAGAATTAATTTTATAGCCATAAAATGTGGTGTGTTATGCATGAATTAAGGTGGTAAGTGGCATGTGGAGATAAGGTTGTATTGCTCGATTGTAGATTTACATATTTCTTTGATCAAGGTGGCTATACATTCACTGCATACCATAGCGTGTCGTAGCACCGCATATGCATGCTATTGCAAGCAATTTCGGGTTATTTCCTCTCGTTGCAATAGTGTAAATGGGCAGGGACTAGACCGGTACGGTACGAAACAGACATGAAGTGCAAATGGGCCGTGTCTGGACTCACCGAAGATGAGCCGGGTTAGTTTAGTCTAGTACGACGAGCACGACAGACCGTCGCGATCCGACAAAATTTAAACCCAAAGCATGATAGGCCTCGGCCTGACATGACGCCCACATGTACCATCGATGGACTGGTTACACCTGACGAAACCATCAACCGGATTCGTCTCGCTCGGAAAGCTTTCACGTACCAGTGTTGGATGAGCCTGTGTGTGGAAGCCACGTAGTTACCATTACCCCGAATGGAGATAAATTAGGAAATAATAATATTGTTAGCAGAGTTCGGATAGATTTCTTTTTATTTTGTTACGGATTTCTGATTTGTGGTCTTGTCTTTGGCATATTTTATGCGTACCATGTTATTTCGACAATCACTATACTAATAAAATAGCTATTTTGTATTTATTAAGCGTTTGTTACTTATTCTTTCTCATTACATGTGCATAGAGAGAGGGAATTGGGCTATTTCTTCTAAAGATCATTATGTCTTTCTACTGTGAATTGAGATATTGATATACGTCACTTGGTGTCTATGAAGTTGAACACGCGTGATTTTGATGAATTGAAGAGTTGCAAGCCCATTGCATCTGGCAGCGAGAATCAACTAATGTTCATCAAAAGAGCATGTATCCTAATCCTACACCGTAAAGATCGGCCAAACCCCTAATCCTATGCCGTGAAGATCGGACAAACCCCGTATCAAGCTTCGTACTAGCATTTGAAGCGTCTGGAAAGGTCGGCTCCATTGACCAGGCTGAAGAGATATGAGGCGAAATCAAATCAATAAGAAAGTTAAGGCTCACAGAACAGTTCATTTTATCAGTTTACTGTAAGCATTGGGTCTTGCGGATAAAGCATCGGCTGTGTTCAAAGAAATGAGAGCAAACGATTGTCAGCCGAATGCTATTACATATCGCCACTTGGCATTGGGTTGCTTGAAAGCCAGTCTTATTAAAGAAGCTTCGAACACAATGGATAAGGTAAAGAAAGAAGTTGGCACCACGAAGGTGACAAGTTCAACACCATGGTTGGAGACCACACATATGCTGCTTGAGAACCCTGCAGAAATTGTTGACTTGGAAAATGCAGAGGGAGTATATGAACTGAGTGGATCAAAGTAGTGTAGGAATTCCTTTGTGTACAATACCCTCCTAAAAGCGTATGTCAAGGCAAAAGTTCACGAGACAAATTTGGTAAGGACAATGATTTTGAGAGGAGCAGTGCCTGGTGCGGAGACATATAGCCTTCTGAGACTGATTGAACAGTTCAAAATATGATGCTGTCTGTACATTAACCGACTGATGGGGCTTTGAATGATCAGGATGAAAAGGAAAGAAAATCAGTGCCAAATTGAGCCAATTTTTTTGGCACATGATCATCCAGTTGTCATTTGACGGTGGATGTGACACATGATCGCCCAACATGTGCACAATACAATTGATTTAGGTGCTGCTTGTGCACAATACAATTGATTTAGGTGCTGCTATCTTTTGCTATCCTAAGCAGTTTGCCCAAGGTAAAACTTGCATGATCCACAGTAGAAGCAGTCCGACTCCAAGCTGAAGACGAGCAGAAAAAACAAGTGCTATGTCGTCCCCATGGTGTTGCTCACACAACGAGCAAACATGTGCACATCTGACTAAAGGAGGTAGTTGCATCTTAGCAGTCTGACAATTTTCCTGTACAAGAGTCCACGCAAAGAAGTTACAATTCAACAGTGACTATGCTTTCATATGGCAGGGGATTGGATAGATTAACACAGACCGATTTCGCCGAGCGACTGCGTTACCTCCCTTTCCAAAACAATGTCCTTGGTTGTTGCTGAGCTTGCCGATTGGCGAGGTTTGAGAACCTGACAACTTCCACTAATCTCTGCAGTTGGTCCCTTTGGAGGTCGTGACGAATTTGTCAATATTATCACGAGGGATATGTCGTAATTTTTTTGAATGTTCAGACAATCAAATGATTATGCTGAAATGTAAATGGCAAATATTCATGTGTTTGAACCTATTCGATTGTCTTTCCATTTGCAACAAAAAGAGCCTGGTTCCTGATATGCAGGGGCTGACAAATGACATGTCCCATGAGAGATTCGGTTCAAACTGCAAACTAGACAATTGCTTTCATGTTTAGGACAAAGTAGATTGCTGCAGACAAGCGACTGTAGGACATGAGAACCTGTTTGTGTGCTATCCATTTACAGAATGTCAGTACAAAATTAGACATACCACTGCAAAATGCATTGACAAATCCAAAATGTTGAAGTATAAGTGAAACTCATCGACAAGCTTTTGGGTGCTGGTTGATCATGCAACTCAATATAGTATCGAGCAGGTCTTGAAGTAGCGCAATTAGCTGCTCCTATTTCCCGTGTTGACTAAAGCGCCCACGTGAGGGAGAGTGTTGAAGTATAAGTGAATTGCCCTCCTTACCTCATAAGCTTAAGCTTTTGGGTGGACATGCATGCAACTCAATATGGTATCAAGCTTTTGGGTGTGTGCATGCAACTCAATATTATCGAGCCAAGAGGTCTGTTCAAGACCGGTCGAAGCAATTAAAAATAATAATTGACATACCACTGCGTGAAGTGTTGAAGTATAAGTGAAATGCATTGAGGTGGTGCATGCAACTCAAAAAAGACTCATGTTTCGCAGTTGCAGCATGTATCTGTAAATTTCCTTTTTCTGCAGTACCATATACTAATTCCCACAAAAAACAAAGACATCTTAAAATGTTTAGCAGTGGCGCATTAGCAAGTAGCTTTTGAGCAATTGCATATCTAATATGTCGAATGACAAACTTGACCACCTACTTAAAACAAAGCTGCTTGTGTTGCGCTACTAGCACACTGCAAATTTTGCTGCCATTTCAGATCACTTAAAGAGACTCCTCCCAGAATCTGTATACCATAGTCTTTTTGACTCTAGATTAATTGATTAAGACAACAGGAGATACAGTTGAAATAGACAAGAACTGTGTCAGTTGCTACCTTCATCAGTCCTAACAGTACAAAACAGTAGCTGAGCAAATGAATGCACACAACTGACTAACTCCAAATTTCTGAGTCAGTACCAGGAAATATAATGGCGTAGACACTCAGTGCAGCCAAAACACTAAATAACCCACTACAGACAAACTATCAGAAAATCGTATCCCAACATGAATGATAACAAGTTAACAACAAAATTCAGCCATCGATATTGAAACCGAAAGTTTGATTCCTTTGCCCCATGAAGAAGGTACATACATGGTATACAGCCCAAGAGGAGGAAACAAGCGGTAGGGTACGCATTCCTACATAATACCCTTCAGATATTTTTGGAGCTAATCATGGTAACAATAGGACATGTTCTATAGGTTTTATTGGCGAAAATAACAGCGCTACTTTTACCTACTGCTGCCTCCTCCTTGTACTCCTTGTGGTTGTGGATTCCGAAGGCCTAGACCTCCTACTTTGCGCTGGCTCTCCCACTATAACAGACATGGTGCTAGAAGTCGACGCTTGCTCCATAGATGAAGACTGCTGAGGAACGGTAGGAACAGCCAGGGCGGTATTATCAGAGTTAGAAGACGGCAATGGCACCTCATTGCTGCTCTCAGGGGCAACACCGCCCACATGCAGAAGTATTGCCGGTACGGAAGGCAAAGAAGTATAAGCATAATCTTGTCTTTGCTGTCTCCGACCCCTGGCCCTTGGCCGGCCTGCAGGAAGAACAGTCACCTCAACCCCTGCAGGTGGAGCTGCCTGGCCTCTCACTATATTCTGTTGTTCTATCAACCGCCTCACCATGCTCGCAATGCCTCTCGGGTCTGGCATCTGCAGCTGCTGCATCAAGCTCTCGCTCCTTTTTGCTCGCGGTCTAGGAGGGACATCATTGCTGGAGGCATCCCGTTCACCAGCTCCTCTTCCATAAATCGGTGTGACATTTACTTCGAGCACCTCTCCCCTGCAGACAGGGCACTCAGACTGGGCTGAATGTCCATGAAGCCACTGGTACAAGCATGGCCAGCAGAAGAGGTGGCCGCACGGTGTAACCACGGGCTCTTTAGCCGCTTCAAGGCAGATGTTGCACTCAAAACTGGAGTAGCATCCGCAGCACCCGTCCTTGGCAGCAACCATTCCTCCCACCTTGCCATCACCATCCAGCTTCTGCCGCTTTGATGCGTCCAGGGAGCTATGAGAGCGTTGGATGGCCTGCACCAGCCTTGCCGTTTCTGGACTGGTCGGCCGTTGGTTGCGGCTCACTGGCCCTGACCTCACAATGCGGTGCTGCTCGCTCACCTGGATCAGCCTCTGCAGCCGGAGCTCGGGCGTCCTCGCTTCAATAGCAACCCCACTAGACTGCCTCAGCTCCCCCATGGTGATCATCTCCGCTCCACCGGAAGCAGCAGCCACCCGACGAGGGTGCGAAACCCTTTCCACCAACGGTTCAAGATCATCCCCTTCCAACCAGGCAAGAAGCTGCGGCGAGGCATTGGCACCATCCCAGGGCGCATCAAGCCCCACAATCTGCTCAACAGCACCAAGAGCCTCTTCACCGCCCGTACTGTGGCCGTCGAACCACTCAGAGATCAGCGGATCTAACAGCGATAGCTCCGGGGTGGAGAGCGCATTGGATGGTGAGTAAACCGCCGGCGGTGGTGGCACCTCCTCTGGGGGTAGCAACCCTCCTGGCTCATCCGCCCATGGGGCTTCTAGCGCAGGATCCGCCGAGTTCGGCAACGGTGCGGGGCAATCCATAGCAACATCCGGTCGGCCTGGAGGTCGCGGCAATGGAGGGAGGCCGAGGTACAGGTTCAGATCCATCCGTAACCTGCCCCGGCTGCCCTCCGCAGCCTCCTCACCCGCCATGCCTGAACAACTACAGCAGTTGCTTGCTATCTACCAACCGATTAGAGGAAACAAACACTTCTAGACCTCTAAATCTCCCACGGACGGGCATGGCGATCCAAGAACAGCCAGAACGAGCTTTCTACGCCTGGAACGGCTGAATCGGCCGAAAGACCGTACACATATGCATGAGGCTAAAACGGCCCGGACAAAATCGGATCTTTAGAAGAAACTTACGGAGAATTCGCGAGGTTTCGCAGTGCCGGCTGTGATGGGCGGGGATAATCGGGGTCGAGGGTTTTGATCACAGACCATGAGCAGGTCTTGGAGAGGGGAATCGCTCGAGGAGCTCGCAACAATCAGTGGGAGAAGGAATATGGAGAGGGAACCATGTGATTGCGAGAGATTGGGGAGGAAGAAGATTGGGAATTGGGGATTTTGAGCGAATTGGGCGCGACCAGGATGGATCGAAAGAAGAAGTCCGAACTCCGAAGAACAGGGGAGGGGACAGCCACTGGGGCTTTCATCCCCTTCGCTTCTCCCGTTGTATTCTGCCTCAGGAAGCTTGGCTGGGCGCCGCTTTTATAGGATGGTTTGCATTTGTTTTTTTGGCTCAGAAGATTTGGATACCATTTAATGCTATCTAAAAAATTGATATTTACCAGCTGCTTAACAATTCATCTGATATTTATTAGACGCTTATCAATTCATCTCATTTATTTTCCAATCTTGTTGTTTTTTTATTATGTTCGTAAATTTTGTCTCTTGTAATTTCTCCACGTTGTTAGAGACGGCTACTATGGCGAAATAGGCTTTCCTGCCACGATCCTCGTGCAACACGAGGTTCGTTGTCCCACTGATCGCTGCAAGCTGCTCGAGCGATTTCCCACCCCAAGAACTGAGCTGCTCTATGAACAAAACCCTCGCCCCGAACATCCACTCCGATCACGTCCGGCGGCGGCGAGATCCCGTGAAATCTCCGCAAGGTTCTGCTAAAGATCCTATCTTGTTTGGGCTCTCTTAAGGGTCTGTTTAGTAGAGCTTCAGATTCCAGTCTCACTTGAGATCTGAAACTTGTAGATTAAAATAAAGTGAATTAACTTTATATTTTTAGTCTAAAATGTAAATAAGATAATCCATCTAAACACTCTTAATGTACTCACAGCTCTAGCTCCACGGATCTAGTGGAGTTAAAATATCTATCTCCAGCTCCACTAGATTCACCGATCTAATAGAGAAGCCCTACCAAATACATCCTAAGTCTCATGCAGATCCGTGTGGTCTTTAGGCCCTGGTCCAGCCGTTGATGACGTCGCAAGCTCGTTCTTGCTTTTTTTTGGAACGACGTGCTTGTCCATGGCGGATTTGGAGCTGTGCAAGTGCGTGTTTCGTCTGTTTGATCCGTAGATAGCGAGCAACTGCTCAAGTTGTTCGGGGTAGGAGATGGATGGATCCTCGGCCTCCCTCCATTGCCGCGGCCGACTGGATGTTGTTGCCAAACATGGCCGATCCTGAACCACAGCGATGTGCTCCCCAATTCCCAGTCTTCTTAGCATGAGGATTGTAACAGCACATGATCACTGCCGGTGTCCGTGGATCGAGTTGAACATGAGATGGATCGAGTTGTCCAAACATCTCAGGGTGCGTTTGGTTCGGGGTTTAAGGTAACCGGGTTAGCCAATTTTAACCTAGCTAGGTTAGCTTAACTCAAAGTTTGTGTTTTGCAACTAACCTCGTTGATCTAAATTTCTGTTTGGTTAGATTAGGTGGGTTAGTGGTAAATATAATTTAGGAGGTTGAGTTGTCCTGGGTTAGTTTATTCCACCAATTTGGTGGGTTAACTTAATCCTAGGTTAAGATGGGGTTAAGGGTCTGTTTGTTTCAGCTTTGGATTCTCTAAAACCTGATTTTGGATTGCGGTTGCAGAGAAGTTGATTCTTCAAAAACTGGAATCCAAAAGCACATATTAAGTGGGTTGTGGATTTTAATATATATGAGTGGACTGGATTATGAGAATTGGATTCTAGAATCGGACTGTTTGTTTTTTATTTTGTTTTTAAGGCTAGAATCCAAAATCAAAAGTTAAAACAAACAGACAAGGCTTTGACCATGTTAAGTTAGTTCTCTCTAATCTGAGGGTGTTTGGCATGTTAAACCCCTAAACCACCTCATAACCTCAAACCGAACAGTATCTTAGGAAAAGAGGAAACTTTAGAAAGGGTAAAAAGAAATGTTAAATCGACGAAGAAAGTGTTATAAATGGCGAGTTTTACCTTTGTTCGTGCTGTCATGGGTTGCGTTTTAGCTCAACCTAGCTCTGAAAACCAACTATTACTCCAAAATGGACAGCCTATCTTATTCGGCTAAGATAGTTTCTACTTTTTACCATAACAAGCATTACATCTTAGAAATTTATTTTAGGGATTTTCCTATGATACCTGAGTATTTTTCCTCATACACACCACTTGATTTTCTTGCTCTAACGACGTCTCCCTGTCAACCATCTCCTGCGATGGCTCTGATAGTCATCAATGGTTTCGATTATGTTTTTTCACCCCTCATGTATATCCCTGCAACATTATCCAACAAAACCATGTTAGGCTCTAGCGACGTTTGTTGGCCATCAGGCACGATGGTGGAAGGTGGTGGTGCATGGGAGAAGACAAGGAGGAGGAGGAGAGTGTAGGGTAGCGTCGGTGGCGACGAATGAGTGAAATGGTTAGGGTTACGATACAATCGACGAGATTTTATAGAGAATGAGAGGAGGTGAGTATAGTAGGATATTGATCTAAAGACTAAGATAGCTCGACTGATCGTCGACCTGACACGGTTTCACTTGTTTTGACACGTGTGCGGCTTGCTTATGGCATGCTAGCTACGTAGAATCTCACAGGTCTTGAGGTTGAGCCGGTCAATCCAGCCCACATGTGCCGGCCCAATCAGGCCTAGGTCAATGGCGGCCTAGTTCAACCTTCATCAGCCCATTTCCTCTCCCCGTTCCTCCCGAAGAGAGACGCAACGGAGCCAACCATTTCGCCGGAATTCGAATTCCGAAAACCTAAGCGGCGCCTCCGCCTCGCCGGAACCCACCACCACCGATGGCGGCCGCAGCGGGGAGGTACGTAAACCTCGACAGGTCGTTCAAGCTCGCCGCCCGATCCCTTCTCACCGCCTTCTCCCGCGAGGTTGGTTCGCTTCCTCTCCTCCTCGGCTCACGTTTCTTCCCTTGACGCCGGCCGATCTCGCTAGGGGCGAGCTTGCCTACCGGAATACCTCCAGTCTTGGCCGGGGATGCAATCCGTCGGTTTTCTTGTTCTGTTGAGATGAATTGATTCGTCTTCTTGTGGCGTTCTAGGATGTTAACAAGGCTTTCTCATCGTTCACGGATGCCGAGAGGGAACGCCTGTACCAAATGTTCGTCTATGTGAGTGTTCTAATCTCTTCCTAGTTCACGATTACTTCTAGATCTGTCAATCTCTGCCCTACCTGGAAGTTAAACGCCATGACAAAGCTGTGTTGTCTATCTGTATCTGATTCCTGTAACTTGATTTTGCACCTGTATGACTCCTGTAACTTTATATTTTTTGCTCTTACATTTTCTTTTCAGGTTATCAAGTCTTTGCATGGCAACGTAGAGGTACAGTTCTTATTTTCAACCTGGGTTCTATTCTAATGTAAAGAATTTAAGATTTCAGTGAACACTTAATTTTAACCAGAGTTGCACACTTGTGTGGTTGCTTGACCCATCAAGTCTTGTACATGGCTTACATGCATTTTTAGATAAGTATATGGTACTAACTGGGCTGGGATGCAGTCTTACCCTCAGAAATAGAATTATCCCATTAGTTTTTCTTGTCCTTCTTCCGTGACATTCTATTGCTTGCAAGCTGTGCAATTGCTGGTAGTAATGTTTCATTCATTTTAGTAATTGTTTGCCTTAGGCATCTGAAGACATTTTCAATGTCTAGGATTCGTAAACACCATTTCAGATGTTAAAAACAAAGTGAAGAGCTATTAAGTGTATTACATCTGATGATTAATATTTAGTAATGGCAAGTGATGTGGTTCTTGGGTTTGGGAACGTTGAACGCGACGAGTCCCCAAGTGAGACTCACATGATGAAGAGTGGCGCCGTCACAGCGAATCTACGACGGCGAGATAATTTGGTTGCATTGATGGTACCACCGCCTATTATCGCACAATACCGAGACTGGATTTGGTGGTACTCAAAGCGTATTCTTTTCTCCCTTCAGATTCCCTTTATTGACTCATTGCAACCAAATGCTAACAGAATAGAAACAGACTCAACTACTAAGAGATAAGAACAGACTCCATCCTAACAACTCGATAATCAAAGAGATAACTAAAGAGAGATAGTGAGCGGCGGCCACAGAAACCGTGCCCTCGCCAGTCATTGCCCATCCTTCACGCCGCAAGACGTTGTGTCTCGACCCTTCCTTCGTTCCTTTGCTTCGCTCTGTTTCTCCTTTCCTTGCCAAGTCGCTTCAAGTATACTCGATCCATAACATCACTTCTCGAAGACCAAGCTTGTCCTCGCTTGAAGTTGAAGTGAGATCGTCGGAGGACAATGGCATCCACCTGTCGCTTGACGACGGCCCTCCCATTGAACCAAGAATTGCCATTGCCCTCGGATGAAACGCTGAGCCAAGAGGGCGATCGGTCAGCCGACCGTCCGCCGGCCCTGAAGGACAGATCATCCGGCAGGGGTGGTGTCGCCGGTGGAGGTTCACCATGGAACGGCTTGAGCAAGGAAACATGAAACACATTGTGGATACGTTGTTGGCGGCAGGCAAGCTCAGAAGCCACCTTGCCGACCGGCGAGCACTGCACGCCCAAAGAACTCGGTGAGAGTTTAGCCTGGCACAGACGGAGATCTCGGTGGGGTTGAGGCGAGCTGCACTCAGAGCCTTCTCAAAGGATACTTCACGATGCCCCCCGTCATACTGCTGCTTCATTCTGTTCTATGCTTGGAGGAGATGGCGACGAGCTTGCGCCAGCAGAACGTCATGCTCGACGAGCTGACAATCCACAGAATCGATGGAAGTGGCCCCTTGGCTGTATGGAAGGAGGCTCGGCGGCGGTCGACCATAGACAAGTTCAAAGGGAGCCATACGAAGTCCTAAGTGATACGAGGTGTTGTAGCAAAACTCCGCCCATGGCAGCCACTTGACCCACCCGGATGGAGTGTCCATGGCCAGACAACGCAAATACATCTCCAACGTGCGATTGACCACCTCCGTCTGACCGTCGGTCTGGGGATGGTAAGCAGATGATGTCAATAGGCGGGTGCCACACCGTTTGAAAAGGTCCTGCCAGAAGGCACTGGTGAAGACGGGGTCGCGGTCGGAGACTATCGAGTGAGGCATGCCGTGGAGACGAACCACCTGGTCGAAAAATATATTGGCGACAGCTTGGGCCGAAGTCGACCGTTTGAGGGCAATGAAGTGTCCATACTTGGAGAGGCGGTCGACAACGACCAAGATGACCGTCATACCCTGGGACTTCGGAAGACCCACAATGAAATCCATCGAGATGTCGGACCAGACATGCTGTGGAATAGGGAGAGGTTGAAGAAGTCCGGCAGGAGACAGCGTGCTGATTTTATTTTGTTGACATATGCGACACTGTCGGATGTACTCCGCAATCGTGTGACGCTGGTTGTCCCACGAAAACTGTTGGCGCACCCGATGAAGAGTCTTGTGGATACCCTCATGGGTGAGATCATGGAACGCCGCCACCACCGCCGCACACAAAGCGAAGAAGAAGGAATATGCTGACGACCCTTCCAAGAGGAGGCCATCCCCGTTGTCCATTCCAACCGCGGTTGGTGCATCGGCCGTCCGGAAGGACCTGGTGCTGGAGCTCAAGACAATGACGTTGGACCTCCGGTCTTGGCGTGAGAATGGCACGCCACCTCCATGATCGACCCACCCGGAGAGGAAAAGGCAGCACATAGAGGCTCTCTGTCGAACATACGCGAGAGAGCATCTGCAGCTTTGTTGGAACGGCCCGGCTTATGTTCAACACGGAAATCGAACCCCATCAATTTACTGAGCCAATGCTGTTGAGGAGGAGTTACCAAGGCTTGTTCCAAAAGGTATTTGAGGCTTGCATGGTCGGTGCGCACGATGAACGGTTGCCCCCAAAGATACGGTCGCCAATGGCGGATGGCTTTAGACAGGCCGATGAGCTCCCGTTCGTACGCGGCCAGGCGACTGTGCCGATCGGCCAACTTTCGGCTGTAATATGCTATCGGGTGCCCCTCCTGATGCAGAATGGCACCGATGCCCGAGCTGGAAGCGTCGCATTCCACCACAAAAGTGATGGCGAAGAACGGAAGACGAAGCACCGGAGCCGATTGCAGAGCAAGCTTCAGTGCCTGGAATGCTTGCGCCGCTTGTGTGTCCACTGAAGTCCGGCCGCAGAGAGGGTCGCCAATGGCTCTGCGATGGAAGCATAGCGGCAGATGAAACGGCGGTAGTAACCCACGAGGCCGAGGAAACTGCGCACGCCCGTGACTGAAGTGGGCGGCAGCCAGTCGGCAATAGCTTGGAGTTTCTTCGGATCCGCGGCCACCCCCTTGCTAGAGATGACATGGCCCAAGTAGCCCACTGCCGGTTGCGCAAACGCGCATTTGGTACGCTTGAGGAAGAGATTATGGTGCCGCAGGCGTGCCAGCACCAAATGCAGGTGTTGCAGATGCTCCGTGATGGTCTTGCTATATATCAAAATATCGTCAAAAAAGACGAGAACAAACTTACGGAGGAACTCTGCGAGGACGTCATTCATGAGGGCCTGGAAGGTGGACGGTGCATTGCACAAACCGAAGGCCATAACCAGGAACTCAAAATGGCCATGGTGGGTGCGAAACGCTGTCTTGTGAATATCGTCCTCCGCCATACGGATCTGATGGTAGCCGGAACGGAGGTCAAGCTTGGAGAAAAAATGGGCGCCATGCAACTCATCGAGGAGCTCTTCCACCACCGGAATGGGAAATTTGTCTTTAATAGTTTTGGCGTTGAGGGCGCGGTAATCCACGCAGAACCGCCACGACCCATCGTTCTTGGCCACCAAAAGTACTGGAGAGGAAAATGGAGAACGACTGGGGCGGATGATTCCTTGGGCCAACATGGCCTCACACTGCTTCTCAATTTCATCCTTCTGCCTGAACGGATAGCGGTACGGGCGGACCACCACTGGATCCGTGCCGTCCTGCAGGCAGATGCGATGATCACACGCCCGAGAAGGGGGCAGGCACTGAGGTTCCAGAAATAAGTCGTTGAAGCCGTCAAGGAGGAACGTCAGTCCTTCCGGTTGTGTGGCTAGCGGCAACGCGTGAAGGCCGATGGGGCCTGTGTCGATGCCCTTCAGAGAGATGCTGCGCCCGTCCGTGTTGAAGGACATCCGCAGGGATTCGAAGTTCCACTGGATATCCCCAAGAGGTTTGAGCCACTGGACGCCTAATATCACATCAAATCCCTCCAGAGGAATGATCAAGAACGGCGCCCGGAATGCATGAGCCTCCACTGTGAACTCCTCCGTGAAACGGCCCAAGCAAGGTAGTCGTCTTGCGTGGCACACCCGAACTGTTGTTCGATTCTCGGTCCGTGGCTAATGCCCGACGTTTTGCAATGAATCGTGATGAAGTTATGAGTGCTCCCAGATCCACCAAGGCATGCGGCGACACACGATCATCGAGACCAGTTGCATGGTGCTGTTATTGCGAGGCCCCTTCAGCGCCAGAGCCGAAAGCTCGGCTTCTTCCTCTGCTTCTTCTTCTTCCGCAAAGCCATCCCCTTCCTCCTCGTTTATGACTTCAAAACAGAACAGCCGCTTGCAGCGATGCCCCTGAGTGAAAACTTCGTCACAATTAAAGCATAGTCCCTTGGCTCTTCTTTCCGCTAACTCATCAGCACTCAGCCAGCGTCTGAAGGGAGAACTTGCCGATGAAGAGCCCTGGGATGCCCTAGCGGTTGCGCGACTCCCCGAGGCCAGTGTCGGAGTCGTGGCCGCCAGCGTCTTGGTAGTGGGTGTATCTTGCCGACCTGACCAGCGGATACTATAACAGAGCGGACGACGCGCTGGTTGGAGATGCTGGCATACATGGAGCCCCCGACAAGGCCGGACGGATTCGTCCCAAAGATGTGGCGCCCTGAGCCGCACGCGCGATCCAGGCATCCTCCCTGCGCTCTGCTTCCCGCGCAAATCCTACCGCCTCCGCTAGATCACGCGGGCGATCCCTCCTCACATCCGCCGCCAGGGTGATGGATAAGCCTGCCGTAAAAGTCTCGATCTGATCTCCTCTCTTCATGCGCGGAGCACGCGCCAATAACCTCTGGAACTCACGGGCATAGTCATCCACTCGACTATCGCCCTGCTTCAAATTGACCAGATCGCAAGGGTCCAAATTAAGCATGACGGGTGAACGCCGACAAACGTTTTCAGAGAAGTCCTCCCATGCAATGTGACCCTCCTCCATCTCCCAATTGTCAAGAACTTCCTGGGCCTCGCCCCGCAGATGCAGACCCGCCATGTGCACGTACTTGCGGCGAGGTATGTCGTAGGCTCGAGCGAATCGCTCGCACTGCCGCAACCAGAGCAATGGATCCTCTGTTCCGTCGTACAGGGGAAGCTCATAGCGCGGCGGCCTGGGAACCAGAGGTTCATCATCGCCGCCGTGCCCCCTATGCACTCCTCTGCGGTTTGCGCCGAAGTCGCCAGAAAGACGGGCAGCGAAGCCTTCAGACGCGCGCGTATCACGATCGCCCTGATCGGAGTACACGCGGTTATGTGCCGCGCCGCCTTCTTCTTCAACCGCGGGTTTCTTGCCCTGTGACTTGACCAACTCCGAGAGGGTCTTCTGGATTTCCGTGAGCGAAACCTTCAGGTCTTCCACATCGCCGGTAATCCGGGATCGCCATTCTTCTTCAGCGCCTGCCATGGAGGTAGCAGTACGGGTCTTGCGTGGGAAGGGATCGGATGGCTCTGATACCAGTTGATGTGGTTCTTGGGTTTGGGAACGTTGGAACGCACGAGTCCCCGGGCGGAGACCTGCGCGTGAAGAAGTGGGCGCCGTCGTAGCGGAATCTACGACGGCGAGATAGCTGGCTGTACGGTGCCACCGGCCGGTTATCGACGGCAGCGCCTGAGACTGGATTTGGTGGTACTCAAAGCGTACCTTTTCTTCCTTCTGTATTCCCTTTTATTGACTCCCATTGCAACCAAATGCTAACAGAATAGAAACAGACTCAACTACTAAGAGATAAGAACAGACTCCATCCTAACAACTCGATAATCAAAGAGATAACTAAAGAGGAGATAAGGGAGCGGCCGGCCACAGGCAACCGTGCCCTCACCAGGCCGCTGGCCCATCCTTCACGTCGCAAGACGTTGTGTCCTGGACCCTTCCTCTGGTTCCTTTGCTTCGCTCTGTTTCTCCTTTCCCTTGCCAAGTCGCCTGAAGTATACTCGATCCATAACAGCAAGCTTGCTAATACCTGCTCTCTCCCATGCCCTTTCCATCATTCCATGTGCTTGATCACGGTATTTTGAGCTGACTTGCACAGCTTAAATGCTTGTTCCTTGTTGGCATACATGGTTGAACTATGAAACTAAAATCTCTAATGTTATGTTTGCTGAACATGATGCTATTCTTTTCTTTCTTTCTTGCGCGCACTAGCACTGTATTAATGTGAATGTATTGATGTGATACTTGTTCTTCATGCTGCAGGAGGAGTTTGAAACATTTTGCCAAGAAATACAAGTAATTTCTCGAGCAATATTTTCCCACCAAGTTGATAGATTTTGAGCACACTTTTGAGTTCAACATAATCAATTTCAAGTTTATTAACATCTGCAGGAAATTTTACAATTTTATCTGTATGTTTATAGCAGCATCTAAATGTTTAATACCATGACCATCAATTTTTTTAGGTTGCTAGTGCCCTTGAGAAGGTAGATCAGTTTGTTGAAGAGCAAAATTTGGATGTATTATCTTCAGACAAGTAAGAGCTGTATAATTAGCGGTTCTCTTTTATGTGCTACTTTATAAATGCGTGAATATGTTATTTATAGAGATTCCGCGTATCTTTTGTTGACTTTTCTTTGTTCAAAAGTGATCCAATAGGCCATTATAGTTCACTTAGCTCATTCATTACAGGACTAGCATTGAAGACATTAAAGAAAGGATGTCAAAGGCAAAGAAGGATGAAATTGAATGTTTGACAGGTTTACTAGAGAAGGTATTATCCATCTGGTCTGGAAGCAGTCTGCAGAATATATGTTTGACAAGCTTTTAGTTTATCATCAGAACTAGGCCGTCATGCCCTGTCATTGATTTCAAAAACTACTCTTACTCTGAGTATTCTTCCAAATCATAGATTTGTGGGATTTGACTTGATCGTGTCAGGGTTTGAGTCTTTGTGGTCATATCTTGAAAGCTAGGAGCTGTTATCTTTGTGCAAATATGGATAACAGATATACATTGCCAAGGGATTCCAAATGTTACACAAGCAACAGTCGTTTTTCTAACTAACAGTTCATTTCATTTCACCAAAATTCAGATGACCGGATGACTGCCATCATCATTCTATCTAATTGCATAGGGAAGTTATCCCCACTTATTAGCAAAATTTTTGGTCAAGTCAAGAAGCATGCACAGAACAATTTATCATTCATTATCTCAAATTCGGCTAGTGTATTTTCTTTTCGGTGAAAAAACATTGAATTTATATAAATGCTTATGTTGCTTTCTTCTCACAACAATAACATAGGTTGAAGAAAGAAACAATGCCATGAAGGCTCGAATTGAACTCTTGAAGAAAGAGGAGGATTTAAATGCTGCAGGAAATGCCCTTGAGAAGGTTTTCTTGGAACCCTACCAGTTCCTATCGCCCTTTTGCCCAATTATCTTTCTCATTTTGATTTGATTTCTCGGACCTTTTTATTTTGCAGTTGACACAATGGAATTCTGCAATGTCAGAGCTATAATGATCATTGAGCTAGCCTTACGAATTACTCACTAGAGTAAAAAAACATCTGTTGTATAGCTGTGTAGTTGTAGTTGATTGGACGTTGATTCAGGAATCTGGACGGGTGCTCCCCCGTGAACCACGAATGCTATGTGATGTGCAAAATAAACGGTGGTATGTATCTTTTGATATGGTTGTTAGGTTTACGACCCAGTTGTAGTATTGCCCCCTCTGAGTTGAGTGACGTAGCCGTTCTATTGCTTGCTAATAATATGTACTATCGTTTCATGCGTTCTGTATTTTCTTTGGCGTATGTCTGCCACGATCAGTTGTTCAACTTCTGTGCCCCTCTTGTGCATCTACCCTGTTTGGAAGAGCTTCAGATTTCAGCTTCAACTCAGATCTGAAATTTATAGGCTAAAATAAAGTAAATTAAGTTTATATTTTGTCTAAAATGTAAACAAGATGATCTATCTAAATATTCTTAATGTATCCACAGCTCCAGCTCTATAAATTTCTGGAGCTAGAAATACCCTACTCCATCAACTCTATAGATTTTAGTGAAGCTGGAGCTGTCCCAAACACCACGCGTCACATGCACACTGTAGAAGCTACATTGAGTTTCTACAGTGTCCTACAATGCCATCCCCTTTTTTCTCCTAAAATTGGGCTACAATATTTTTGTTGAGTTACAGTAAATTTTTTATTTTCCCTGATTTTTAAAGATTTTTTCTCTCTGTTGAAATTTAGGGATCGTCCCCAGCAATGTGCGGGATTTTACTAGTAGATTTGATTCTGCAACTAGCATCCAGATATGATCACTGCTGGTGGAGTTAGAAATATCCAGCTCCACCAGATCCACGGATCGTGAAGCTGGAGCTGTGAGTACATTAAGAGCCTGTTTGGTAGAGCTCCTCCGATTCGATTCTCTGTTAGAAGTGATTCTCGAGAGAAGTGATTCGTCACGAAAGTGATTCTCTAACTAATCCATAGGATGAACTCTATGGAGAAACCGACTCTTTGTTGGGAGTGAATCAGAGAAGTAGCTTTTTCAGACTCTCCCACTCTAGTTCATTTCAGAGAATCACTTCACGGGAATCACCCCTGAGCGATTATCGAAAACTCTTGCTTGGCGAGCTCCACAGATTCACTCCGCAGAAGCTGGAAGCAGAGCTCTGCCAAACAGGGCCTAAGAGTGTTTAGATGAATCATCTTGTTTACATTTTAGATCAAAAATATAAACTTACTCCATTTTATTTTAGCCTACAAGTTTTAGATCTCAGGTGAAGCTGGGATCTGGAGCTCTATTAAACAAGCTCTTAATGTACTCATAGTTCCAACTCTACGAATCTGATGAAGTTAGAAATACCCAGCTCCACTAAATTTACAAATCTAATAAAGTTAGAGTCCTTTCAAACACACTCTAAGTATTCGAAGGCGACTATACCGAAGGACTTTATTGGTGTACCGTGGAAATGTGAATGTCAGTGTCAGGCTCACCGTGGTTTCCACATGACCTTCCCTTTGGTTCTGAGGCCACAAACATCACTCGTCTTAGCCACAGCATCTCCGTCCAAATGGCAGACATCCTCTTCCTCCAGCCCGACACCACCAACTACCATCCTCTCAACCCCTCACCACCATGGCCGCCGTGCTCTCCTCTGTGCCTGCCTCCTCCAAGCACTGCTCCTTTGTCAGAGCTCGGCAGTCACCACCCCCTTCCACCCTCTCACCATCATCTGTGAGCACTTGCACTTTGCAGATGCACGCACTGGTTATTTGTGTGGTTTGTTTCTTCTGAATTTTGGTCATTGCCATTGTTGATGCTCGTGGTGCAGAAGACCGCTTTCCATGGGCTGTCATTGGTGGACAGGCGGCAGGTGGTCTCTGCCGGCCACCTGAGTCTGCACGGCGGCAGGCGGCGGAGGCTGCTGCAGGTGAACGCGAGGACCGCCGGCGCGGCGAAGAACATCGAGGTGGAGGTCGACAAGCCTCTCGGGCTCACCCTCGGCCAGAAGTCCGGCGGTGGCGTCGTCATCACTGTCAGTACCGGTCACTTAATTCCCCGAGTCTCGTCTTCCCTAGCTTGCTTTCAGTATTGAACTGCTCTTCTTCAAGTACATTGGTTCGCTATGTTTCTCCAAGAAAATATTTGATCAAACAGACTTGATGCCATAGGTTTGGTTCAAGGTTGTCACCAGGGCTCCTTGCTCGCCCAAAACAAATGGCGAGAGATAGATGATGGTAGGGAATTAAGTCAATATATCTCATATGGCAGGGATTTAAATAAGCACAAGAGGTATTTTATTGAAATGTTTTAGGATCTAGTTCAAATTTTCCAAGAAATTACTATTCATCCAAATAGGGCCTAACACAAATCCTTCAAATAACAACTTAAGGGATAATTTAATTTGGCTCCTATTCACCCTCTCTAGTTGCCTTTTCAGTCTTTCACCTCCACTGTCTTCTTCAATGTTTATCGACTCCTTTCATGTGGTCTTCTTCATCTAGTCTTGCATTTCTCTCACGATCTCAGTAGCGGTATTGGGGTACTTAACACTATCCTCAAAACCTCCAATGACATGTTGCTTTAACCTCTTGATGCTTAAGTACACATGCTTCCCACAAAAGGCACATTCTACTGTATCCTTGTCTTTAGTTGGTCAGAATGCAGTTTTCCTCTTTAGATCCTTGGATGGATCGTAAGTTTCACTGCACTCCACAGCTTATCTAGACATCTGTAAGCACACAACAAGAAGCAGTGAGCAACGAAGAAGCATAGCATATAGCAAAACACACAGAGATCAAAGCAGAGCAGAGCATGAAAGCAGAGAGCAAGAGGGACACATAAGCGGATCTAATCAAAGCAAGAGCCAAAGAAGCACAATGCAGAGAAAATCAGAGGAAGAAACAGAGCAGAGCAAATCAGAGCAAAGAGAGAAGAAGAAGAAGAGAGGAGGGAGGAGGAGACTAACCTGAGCTAAGGTGACCTTAATGGTGGTGACCGCAGTAGGGAGTGGAAGGCGACCAAGAGCCCAATACTGTCAGGGCCAACGGCAACAAACTGTAGGGAGGCAGCAAGCTTCTTCTTACAGCAACAATGGTGGCAGAAATTAGCCAGCGAGGAGCGGCGTCTGCAGCGGAAGTGAGCTAGAGAGGGGCAGCGCGGTTCATCCCCAGCCTTACTCTGAGCCTCAGCCCCTACTAGATCTATTTTATCTTCCCTCCTCTCACATAAAACTCTACCCTTCAGGAGTTTTTCTCCTCTAGGCACCCGCCAAACTCGGGTAGATGACACCTAGGCCACCATGGCATCGCCCAGCTTGCTCAGGCGCTAACCTAAGTACTCTACACCATGACAACCTTGGTTTAGTTGCTTCCATGTAAAAAACAAGGAATAGCTGTTTCATATGTAGACAAACTCCCTTACCTTAACTTGGAATGGTTGCAATTAGTAACTAAAAGATTGTTGGCCTGGTATTATGTTAGTCTGTGGAGTCTGGAGGGAATGCAGCAAGAGCAGGGCTGAAAGCCGGTGATCAAGTACTGTACACAAGTAGCTTCTTTGGAGATGAACTGTGGCCGGCAGACAAGCTGGGGTTCACCAAGACAGCCATCCAGGCAAAGCCAGACTCTGTCTACTTTGTAGTAAGCAGGTAAGCACTTGTTCTACTCACTGTCTACATGGTTAGGATACATAATTCGTTCAGAACTCAGGTTACAAATTCTGTTAGCTTATATTCTGAAGTTCTTTAGGAAACTGACTGTCTCCTGATGATCACAATACTGTGGATTTTTCATGTTTCTCACCTCTCCCCCCTATTCTCATTTTGTATGACATCAGGGGTGCTGAAGTTGATGTGAAGCGCCTACCGAAAAGGCCAGCGCCGCCTCGATTTGGCCGGAAGTTGACTGAAGCTCAGAAGGCAAGATCAAGATAATCCTGGCCGCTTCACAGTTCTTCTGTTGCTTCTGAGTTTGTAGTCATGTGCTCTCTCCGCCTATAAGCCTCAATCTGTATGTCATAACTTGCCGCATGCATTTTTCCAGGCTAGAGCAACACACATCTGCCTTGACTGTGGATACATATACTTCCTATCCAAGCCTTTCGAAGAACAGGTCAGGCAGACAAGTTTCTCCTTAATTCGTTCAGTAGCAATCAGCTTTTCGACATGCTCAGATTGACAAATTTAAGGTGTTATTTTTTTCTAGTTTTGCTGATGACTTGTGTTCATTTTCTCTTTGTTTCCAGCCTGATGACTACGGCTGCCCCCAGTGCAATGCTCCAAAGAAGCGATTTGTGAGATACGATGCGAACACCGGGAAGCCCATCGGTGGTACACTGCCACCTATCGCGGTGATCGTCAGTTTGGTAATCGGCATTGCCGGAGTTGGGGCTTTGCTTGTGTATGGCCTTCAATAGGCTGTTCATCTCTTCAGAGATTTTTTTTCCCCCTGTGCATCAAGAATCTCAGCCAATTGCTGTTGTACACTATCTAACAACACATTACTACGAGCGATGTATATGTCAAAAGGGAGAAGCCAGTATATCATGTTTTGAGGCTAATGACTAATCCAGTCTTCTTGATTTGAATGGGGACTGGTTTATTAGCCCATGTATTCTTTGGATTATTATTCAGTTGTGTCACCTTATATATTAAGTGCTCAGGCTTCTTACCTTGTCCACAGCCAGGGTGAAGACACCAAGGTCCATTTTGCTTGTGGAACCATGTAAATGCCTTATAATTTGCTATGCTCAGGGAGGAATTGGCCTCTTCGAAATGAATATGAAACCAGTTTTTGCATATGTATAAATAGCATAGTTACCAGAAATGTAGTATAGGATTTGGGTTCGCGGTTGACTATATTTTCTTTCAATTTTCACTACGAACACGAACTACGTACCATAAACCGGTTTGGATTCGATACATCCAGCTCACGATTCACAAGGCTTTACGGCAAATTCGGTAACTACGATAAATAGCTCCCAAACATCAACACCCAAAAATACAGGAAGAACATAGTAGATGATGGCACCTCCCCGAGGAAGGGACTCTATTCCTTTTCTGCAGATTGTGCTTCTATTTACTGCCATGACCTGAAAGAGAATATATATGACATAGTGGAAAATGGTAGCGTCCATCAGAAAGAGTGATCTTTGTACAGTACAAATGCTAACCTCTGGTATGTTGAACGCATATATTAGGTAATTATATATATATATATAGGAAAATGGTTCTATACTCCTGGGAGTAGTACTCCCACCTTTAGTATACCGCTTAAACGATGTTGTTATACCTCTTTATCCTTTTGAGTATACTCTAATACTAATTATAAGATACTTCAAGGTGAGTTTCACAAAAAATCATCAAACCCCCCTTTTATAGCATAATTTGTGTATATATTCCTTTTAATATGAAAACGGGTATATAGCAAAAAATGAAGGGCTCAGATGATTTTTTCAACCATGTCACATTGGAGTATCTAGAATTATTATTGAGTATACGAAAGAGATAAAGGAGTATAACATGTTTGTTTAAGTGGTATATTGAATGAGAGTATGTACTCCTAGGTATAAAAGAAAAACCTATATAAAGCAATATCTATACAAGGCAATATAAGGTAATCTCTATATAAGGTAATCTAAGGTACTAGTAATCTCTATACAAGGCAATATAGGATACTATCTAATATAAGATACTAGCAATCTATATACAAGGCAATAAAGAATACTATCTAACACTCCCCTAAAATTCATGGTGGATCAACAACACTGAGTTTAGAGAGATAAAAATTGTACTGAGCTCAAGTCTATGACTTCATGGAGAAATTTACCAACTGAAATTCTGAAGGCACATACTGAAGAGCCATGACCTGATCTTGCACCTATGACTGCATGTTGGAAGCATCAACACCTATATACTTGGTAAGCTCATGCTTCATTGGGCCTCGAGCAATGCTAATAGACCCTAGATTGTCAGATAAAAGAGAAGTTGGTGTAAAAACAGAAACACAAAAAACCTCAAGTAATCACCGTAGCCAAGTAACCTCTACTGTCAAAAGAGTCATAGCTTGTAACTCAGCCTCAGCACTCGAAAAAGAAACTATTGTCTGCTTCTTATTCTTTCAAACAATAAGATAACCATCAAGAAAAATACAGTAATCACTTCCACAGAGGTCACGATCACTTATAAAGAGGTCACAACCACTCCTTTAGAGGTCACAGCCACTCCCCAAGAAATCATGACCACTCTTGCATAGGTCAGGACCCCCTTTAAGGGTTATGACTACTTCCCAAGAAGTCACGACCACTCTTGTAGAGGTCATAACCACCTTCTAAGAGTCACGACCACTCTTGCAGAGGTCATGATCACTTTAGACAAGGCCACGATCACTCACTGGTGTCATGACCACTCAAACCAAATTGTTCAAGACCAAAGTAAACACATCAAACTCAAACTTGAGCATCACAAACTTAAATATAATCAAACATTCATAACAAACATGGGTAGATCACCACATGGTCCCTCAGACATAATAATTACCATGGTTTCCATGAATCATAAAACATTGTGGCCTACGATATCGCCTGAGTTCAGAAACTCTAAGGGGAAGTTCAGGTTTCTCCGGGCTATATGTTCAAGCTTATACCAAGCAGGAGGCTGAAGAGCATACTCAGAAGGACATAAAAAACGCCACCCACACGAAAATGAGGAAGGGTTTGGATATCTGTGAAAAAAAAGGAGCAATCATCGTCTATGTGGAGAACTTAATCTAAGATCAACATGTAAAATTCCAAAACCAGTATGAGTAACAATGAAATGGACACTAGTGAACTGACAAGAAAAAAAATAATATATGACATCATCCAAAGACGAAATGCCAACTTGTGAAGAACTAGGCATATTAAAGCAATTTTCTACTGGTCATTTATTAGACAACGTGAATTGGAAACTTCTCAAAATGTAAATTGTATGATCAAAGATTGCAACATACGCAAGGTCTCCACCAATAAGGAGTAGTTCTCCACGGGGAAACATAAGCCTGGAATCATCAGATTTTATGACTAAAGAAGGTTGAGCAAGTAATCGTGCTACAGCATAGGTAGAATTGCCACCATCGCCAGTACCTGCAATGAAGTCAAACCAAAGTTCATCTTTTCCATCAAGATTATCATAAAAAAGGTTACCGCTCTTAGATTCATCTGGAGTTTTGTTCATACCAGCCTGGTCAAGTTTAGAAAAAAAAATGTCAATTGTTTCCTTAACAGAACCATAAGCTAAACTAGGAAGTGCAAAAATAAATCAGAATGTGAAAAGCACTATATAGATCACTTTAGTGTTATCTACTTATTAGGCAAAATAGAGCACAAAAACAAACCCTGGGAAAAAGAGCATTCTGCGACAAGGTAAAACTCAAGGAAACTAATTACCAGAACCAAAATGAGAACAAGAGGCTTGAAATAACAGGTCATGTACCTGCATCATACGCTTGTCAAATCGACCAACAAAGAGTGTCACAGATACCATGAGGTTGAAAACAGTTTTAAATAAATCATTTGATGTCCTGCGGAACATATCAACAAATTTCAGCCTTTTCTTACCACATCAAGTGGGATAATAAGAACTTATATGTTGACCAAAACTAAGCATTGATCTTTCTGATCAGAAAGCCTAAAGTGCGAGCTCCCACACAGGACCATGAGGAATGTGACCATCTTTTTCCTCCTCTTTGTTTGTGGCCGCCGCCTCCACACGATGTTCATACTGAATCTGGAGCATTGCAAGCCATCATCTTCGATCTAGGACATTGTGGACGATGAGCTCCGTCGAGGGGTACGACAGTGGACGATGAGGCGACAGCATGGCGTTACCTCGCGGTTCATCAGAAGGGCGATCAAAGTGAAGGCTATTTCGGAAGATCGTAGGCAGGATTCAGCGGTTGATTTGGATTAAGCTCGGCACCATTTCTCATCTTCCATTGAGAATGTTATTTTGCCTACAAGTTCTCCTGATCATGTGGATGAACAAATCGGGTTTACAAGAGGCAAATTCTGGGCCTCCAATCCTGAGTCTGGCTCAGAATTGGATGAAGATGTAAGCTTTGAACGTCATACTAAGGTACGTTCATCGGTTCTTGCTGCATCTGAGCAGGCGTCGCCCAATTTTTATCAGGGTAATGAACGGAGAGTTCCAAAGCAACAAAAATTTATAGGTTGTTGGCCTTGGAATAAGAAGAAAGGTTGGAAAGGACCTTTGCCGAAGCCTAGGATTTCTCCGGCCAGATCAATTGGTGATTACCTGCTACCTAAGCTTGGAGAAATCATGCTGAATTGCAGATCGCTGGAAGAATCGAACCAACATTTTCCTTGCCAGGATTTAGATCGGATGCAAATTCGAAATTCAAAGATTCATGTAATTGGGCCAGGTGCTGGGCCGGTTGTGGTGGTGGGCCAAAGATCTGCTTGGTCCAGACGCAACCCTGGTTTAGCTGGTTTGCACCGTCGGCTGGCTCATTGTTTTACATCTAACAAACAACAGAGTGCCCAGGCGATCATGGTTGGAGGAGCGGCGGCGGCGGGTTCTGGTGGTGTGGGTAGCAGCGATCAGCATCAAGTTCGCAATTATGGTGGTCAATTTCGTGCTCCTCGTGGTGGGAGACGGCAGCACAGACCATATGGTCGGGCACGTGGCTGGGATGGAGGCTATGGCCGTGATCACGGAAGGTTTTTTGGACAAGACCAGGGGAGGCCGATCGGTCAAGAACAGGGGAGAATCGGTGAGTTTCAGGCTCGTAATAGTCGTGGAGGAGATGGCCATCTGTCTAGGGCGGATGGTGGGCACCGGGGATTGAATTCTGTAAAAGCTTCAGCTGACAATGCACCTGCAATTTCAAAGGAAAAGGGAGAAGTCTCTGGCAGTCAGGCTGGGAAGCACAAGGGTTCTCAACCGGCAGGTGAACCTGTTTCCAAGAAGAAGAAGAACTTCATTTTGTGCTGTGAGATTTGTGAGGAAGAACACTTTACTCCTCAATGCCCATTGTTGCATGGACCTAAACTGTCAGCTTCGTTCAGTGGCCTTGCCGGTGATGGGTTAGGATTTTTCCACATTCCTTATACTTCAGCTGCGAAGGCTCTACGCAAAGTTTCGGCAACGGCATTAATCTCCATTGTTGAGGGTACTGTTCCTGCTGATCTAGTTAAGAAAGAGTTGGCTAGAGCAATTCCTGTGAATTGGGATTGGGTGGTTCGTGAACATGGCAAAAACACCTATATTGTGCTATTTCCGTGTCAGGTTGAACTTCAAAGGATGCTCAGTATGAAGCGCCTCCGCACTGATAACAACGAGGGTGTGATGTCATTTGAGGAATGGAACACGGAGATCAAGCCAAAACAGAAGCTTCAGAAGGTATGGGTTAATGTCTATGGGGTCCCTTTTGAAATCAGGTCTTTCTTGCCTTTGTGGGCGGTTGGGTCTATTCTCGGCGCCACACAGAGGGTTGACATGCGCTCAATGAGGAAGACTGGGGTAGTTCGGCTTCTGGTTGCTGTTCTAGATGTGAACTGTATTCCTGATGATGTTGACATTGTGGTGGATGACTGCCTTTATGAAATTTATTTTAAAGTTGAGCAGGTTATCAATGACAATGCTGAGGTGCTGGATGATTTTGATGAAGAAGATGATCTTGATTCAGAGCACCAAAACAAGGCGAAAGACCAAGAGATGGAAGATGCTGATCAAGGGGACAAAGTAGATTTCCCTGAACTGAATCCTAATTCAAAAGGTAATTCTCAGCTTCACAATGGTTCAAATAAAAGAGCTCCAACTGAATCTGAGATGCAGTTAATAGAGAATGCTATTGATATTGCTGTTGATGGGTTACTGGATGAAATAAGTGCTAAGGTTGCTGCGGAAGCTGATGTTGAAACGGCAGTTTTCACAATTGAGAGTAGTGATTTCCCTGCACAGTTGCAGGACAAATCCAACGCTACTATTCAATCAGGTGCAGTACTAGGTGTGGTGGATGATATTAGGTCGGCGACATGTGATTTACCGAGTGTGCTTGGTGTGAATTTAGATGCTAGTTTTACTCGGGACATGCTGTCGGTTCCTGCTATTATCCTGGGGTCACCAGTGTTGTGCAATTTGGAGGATGCCGAATTGGAGAATATGGGGCCTGACTTTGGTCATTCGTTGCATGATAAGAGCTGTGCGCCGGAGTTGTTTCTTCTTGCTAGTTCTGCGCAAGCTAAAGAGTATCTGGAGCATGAACAGGTTGAGAATCCTATTATCAATCTCCTGGAGGAGGTACAGTGTATGGATGACTTGCAAGTCTTTGAACATCAGCCTGAGATTTCACAAGTCAAGCATAAGGATGGTGACAGTTCTAAACTAGCTCAAGAGGGACAAGAAGTTGTAGGACCAAATTTTCTGCCGGGTCCTGATGTTATCCTGGGGTCACCGGTGCTGAGCAATTCGGATGATGCCGAATTGGCGAATTTGGTGTCTGACTTTGGACAGTCGATGCAAGAGAAGAGCTGTGCACCGGCGTTGCTTCCTCCAACTAAATCTGCGCAAGGTGACAAGTATCTAGAGCATGAACAGGCTGTGAATCCTTTTATCACTCTGCCGGATGTGATACAGTGTAAGGATGACTTGCCAGTCTTTATTCACCAGCATGAGAGTACACAAGTCAAGCATCAGGATGGTGACAGTTCTATGCTAGCTCAAGAGGAACAAGAATTTGCAAGACCAAATTTTCAAGGGCTATCAAGACAGACTCTGCAATCTTTATGTAAAAAAATGGTATTCGGGCTAATGTATCCAATGTCGCAATGGAGAATGCTCTTAAATTATTGGACAAGATCAATGGATGGAGGAAATCAAACTGTATCCAAAGTCCGGACCAAAGGAGAGTCGATCAAGCGCAAGAATAGCAGCGATGGGGGATACACATATAATGGAGAAAGAGAAAGCAAAGAATCTGGCGGCCAAAAAGAATTCGCTGGAGTTAGGTAATTCTCAATCGTTTACTTCGCTTCCAGATTCTACTATTATTTCTAGAATTGCCAATTTAGGAGTTTCTATAGGTAGAGATAATACAGTTATTTCTTCTTCTGTTACCTCTATTAAGAACATAGAGATTGATAGGCTTAGGGTGTCTGCAAAAAAATCAACATCTACAAGTAAGCATTCCTCACCTAAGATTAAACTGGATGAGGAGGAAGAAGAAATTTTAGATTCTCAGCTCAGTCACATTCGTGGAGAATTTAATGAGAATGTGTATGAGGCAGGATTAGACCACATTTGTTGTGATCTAACTGTAACATCTCGTAAGGAAAAAATCCAACCTTAGAAAAATTAGCAGGGGGGATTCGGCTTCTAAAAAACCAAAGACACCGTCAAAACTAAGTCTCAAATGAAAGGGATCTTCTGGAATAGCAGAGGTCTTGGAGACTTGGCTAAACATGTGTATTTGGGGGATATGGTTAAAGAGGAGCAAGTAGATTTTATTGCTCTCATGGAAACGGGTCGGAGTCAGTTTCCGGATGGGACCCTTAGAAAATTATGTGGTGGTAAAGAATTTTATTTGGCACTGCATGGCACCGCATGGTCGGTCTGGGGGGATGCTCCTTGGGGTAGATCTTATGGTGTATGATGTTGAAGCCATTGACGAAGGGAATTTTTATGTAAAGTTTACACTTCGGAATAAAAATGATGGTTTCAAATAGGCTCTAATTGCAGTATATGGCCCTGCACAACAAGAACATAAGGAGACATTTTTAATAGAGATGGCCCATATTTGTAACAAAGAGTCTCTGCCGTATATTATTGGTGGGGATTTTAATATTATGCGTAGCCCGGATGACAAAAACAAGGACAACTTTGATACAAAATGGCCGAATATTTTTAATATGGTTATTCAATCTCTAAGTCTCAGAGAGATAAATATGTCTGGTCGCCAATACACTTGGGCGAGTGGTGGGGATAATCCAACTTTTGAAAAATTAGACAGGGTTTTGGTTTCTACTGAGTGGGAGCAAAAATTTCCACTCACTCGGGTACATGCTAGAGATAGAAGTAATTCTGACCATATGCCATTGTTGTTGAATACTGGTGCTTCTTCCCATAATAGAAAGCAACCTCTATTCAAGTTCGAACGGGGCTGGCTGATTAGAGAAGGTTTTTATGCTTTGGTTGCTGATAAGTGGCAATCAGAGACAAGAGGGATTAATGCTATTGACAGATGGCAGAATAAGATAAGAACTCTTCGTCAATTTTTGAGAGGTTGGGCAAAAAATACAGCTGGTCATAACAGAAAGGAGAAGAAGAAGTTAATTTCAATGATTGATGCCCTAGATAAAAAGGCAGAGTGTATGGTACTTTCAGATCAGGAATTAAACCTAAAGCACTACCTTAATGAGCGATTAGTTCAATTGTTGAGGGAAGAAGAAATCAAATGGTATGAGAGAGCAAAAACCAAAGACCTCTTAGAAGGAGATGACAACACACAATATTTCCATTTAGTTGCTAATGGGAAACATAGAAAACAGCGCATCTTCCAGTTGGATCAAGAAGATGGATTAATAGTGGGTGATGCTGAATTAAAAGCATATATCACAAACTATTATAAAGGGTTGTTCGGACCATCAGAGGAAAATAATTTTTGTCTAGTGGAAAATCAGAATCGAGATATACCTCAAGTAACTCAGGAAGGAAATGATTTTCTCGTTGCACCATTTACTGAAAAAGAGGTTAAAGAGGCGGTATTCCAGATGGAACATAATAAATCGCCTGGTCCTGATGGTTTCCCAGCTGAATTTTATCAGGTGTTCTGGGATATCATAAAAGAGGACCTTATGGTGTTGTTCACTGAATTTTATTATGACCGTTTAACTCTGTTTAGCCTCAATTTCGGAATAATTACTTTATTGCCTAAAGTTAAAGAGGCAACAAAAATTCAACAGTACAGACCAATATGTTTGTTAAATGTAAGCTTTAAAATATTCACTAAAGTAGCCACAAACAGACTTATGGGAGTGGCTAGCAAAGTGGTACGACCTTCTCAAACAGCTTTTATGCCAGGTCGGAATATTATGGAGGGTGCTGTAATATTACACGAGACCATTCATGAATTGAATTCTAAGAAGCTTAATGGGGTGATTCTGAAAATCGACTTTAAGAAGGCCTATGATAAGGTCAAATGGTCTTTTCTTCAGCAAATCCTTCGTATGAAGGGTTTTTGCCAAAAATGGTGCTCGTGGGTTGAAAAGTTTGTTGTTGGAGGTAGTGTGGACATCAAAGTTAATGATGACATTGGACACTACTTCCAAACCAAAAAAGGACTCAGGCAAGGTGATCCTATGTCACCCATTCTTTTTAATCTTGTTGCAGATATGCTCTCTATATTGATTAAGAGATCAAAAGAAGATGGTCAGATTAGAGGGGTATTTCCACACCTGATGGAGGATGGTTTATCCATTCTGCAGTACGCAGATGATACGATCTTATTTATGGATCATGATATAGAGCAAGCTAAAAATATGAAGTTATTGCTCAGTGTATTTGAACAATTACCAGGTCTGAAGATCAATTTTCATAAAAGTGAGATCTTTTGTTTTGGTGATGCCAAACGTTATGAACATATTTATACTAATTTGTTTGGATGCGGGCTAGGATCATACCCGTTCAGGTACTTAGGTATCCCGATGCACTTTCACAAGCTCTGTAATGCGGATTGGAGTGTCATCGGGGATAGATTCAATCGCAAACTAAGTACATGGAAATCCAAACACATCTCTTACGGGGGCAGACTCGTTCTCTTAAATTCACTTCTAAGCAGCCTTCCTATGTTCATGATGTCTTTCTTTGAACTCCCAAAGGGAGTACGTAAAAAACTGGAATTTTATCGATCCAGGTTTTTTGGCAGGGTAATAATGATAAGCGAAAATATCGCCTTGCGAAATGGGAGATTCTGTGTCGTCCCAAAGATCAAGGAGGTTTAGGAATAACGGATCTTCAGATTAAAAATAAATGTCTCCTAAGTAAGTGGTTATTTAAACTAATAAATGAGGAGGGGAACTGGCAGACCTTGCTCAGGAATAAATATCTGAGTTCAAAATGTTTATCCCAGGTGCAAATTAAACCTAGAGATTCACATTTTTGGAAAGGGATTCTCAAGGTTAGGGACAGTTTCCTAAGTTGTGGAACATTTAAAATTCAGGATGGTTCACAAACTAGGTTTTGGGAAGACAGGTGGGTGGGTTCTAAACCACTCAAAGAGCAATTTCCTAGTCTTTTTAACATTGTCAATTATCCACATAGCACGGTGGCAAGTGTCATGACGCAAATGCCACCAAATATTACCTTTTGACGTGCTTTAGTGGGGGTTAATTTGATATCGTGGTATAACCTAGTAGCAAAAGTAGCTAATGTACAGCTCACAAATCGAAGGGACACATTTAACTGGGATTTACATAGCCATGGTCAATTCTCCATACGGTCGATGTATATTTATTTAATGAATCATGGTGCTCCTTTCACTAGCAATTTCATTTGGAAACTAAAGATTTCTCTGAAAATTAAGATTTTCCTTTGGTATGTACAGCAAGGTGTCATCTTAACAAAAGATAACCTAGCGAAAAGGAACTGGACTGGGAGTCATAAATGTTGTTTTTGTAACAACAATGAAACAATCAAGCACTTGTTCATTGATTGCCAGCATGCCAAAATCATTTGGAGAATTATTTACATCGCTACTGGGTTAACTTCACCAAGATCTATTTCGCACATGTTTGAAAATTGGTTATCAGGCTTTCAAAAGATAGAGAAAAGTTTGATTTTTGCGGGGGTTGCGGCTCTCTTGTGGGC
Organism: Guadua angustifolia; assembly: GCA_036346375.1. NCBI lineage: Eukaryota > Viridiplantae > Streptophyta > Magnoliopsida > Poales > Poaceae > Guadua > Guadua angustifolia. The sequence goes on from CM070514.1 coordinate 47,886,923, forward strand.
TATTTGGTGCACACGCAATGATTTACTCTTTCAGAAAAAACAATACACTTCTTGTTTGCAGGCTATCTTCAGGGGAACATACTGGATGCGATTTTGGGCACAGTTGCAGCATGAGACCTCAAGGGAGACTTTCCGATTGACAAGTACAACTCTGGAAGTCGTCGCGCTAGAAATATTTGCTAAGAATGGATGGCGAAACAATAGTAGTCTCTGTCTTTGATATTTATTTATATATCATTTTTCCCTTTATTGGAGATCAGCTTGATAGCTGAGGACTATGTAAAAGGTCGTATGCTTTTTACAGAGACCGGAACTTGTTCCTTTATCTAAAAAAAAATACCCAGAGTACCAAGGAACCATGTCCTCAAATCTGGTTTCAGCTGTTTCTTCAGTTTCTCGTGCTCCAAAATTGTCGGAGGATGAGTTAGAGCCCATATATACATCAACTGAAAGGAAACAAAGATATGGAATGAATAAAAAACTGAACACACCAAGGATTTTCAGTTTATATTATTCTTCAACAATTATACAATTACACTGTGTAAAAATGTTTTTGACTATTTAGTATCTCCTAGATTATAATTACATCAGCATGTGAACTTGTGTAAATAGAGCAAATAAGGTGATCACCACCATGTCCAACTCCCAGGTACCCTAATTAAGGAAGTACTGACCTTAGAATCTGTTATCCCCTCACACAACATTATTCAATTATTCCACTAAAACTAGATATATTGCTAAAAAATATTCATGCGACTGATAGGTAATATACTGAATGTAACACCTTTCAGAATTTCCCAAGGTTCTCTAACAAATATTCATTGGCATTTTGTGGAGGGATCATGAAGGTTGAAACTTCAAATATATATAGTTCTGCTAAGATGATACCATGACAAATACATTTTCCTTTTTCTTTTCCGTTATTGTAGATTACTTTCTCAAGATGATAGAACACAAACTTATTTGTTGACTAAAAAATTGTTATAATACATAGCAATAAGTCTGACCTGTTAGATGGATGTTCAGACAGTTGACCTAAAACAATGTGACGGACCGCCTTTTTCAGGGATGCGTTTAAATATCTCAACAGCTACCTAGAATTTTAGCTGTCAATAACTAAGTATACATTGCCAGACATAAGAACGAAATCGCATATTTTATAGATAATTTAAGAGCCTAACAGCCAGAGTTTTACAAAAGGGTGCGACTTGCACCAGATACATTACAAAACACCCACAGGAAAGCCTGAGCAGATAGATCAAGGCCTCAAAACCAAATTTCTTCGCCATCTACGATCTCTTGAAAATCGTCAGCTTCATTGAAATTCTGAATACTACATGTAAAGATAAACAAGGGTGAGTACACAACAGTACTCAACAAACCACATGGAAATACTAAATATTACATGCAGGGATAAACAAGGGTTGGCACAGGTTTTAAGTATTGTAGATGCAAGTTGTTAAATACCAGTTTTATTTTACATTTGAAACACAAATCAAAGACTAGATAATACCATGGGGGTTATTTGCAAAGTTCAAATTTCAAACCTTGAAGGTTAACATTTATAAATTTTAAATTAAAAATGAATATTTGATTTTACAAATTGAATTCTCACAATATAAAATTACAACATTCAAAATTTCAATTCTTATGATCCAAAAGTTCAAATTTTGAAATTTTAAATTTTGAGTTTTGGTATTTAAATTATTAGAATTGAAAGTCTAAAATAAAAATTGAACTGTACATAATTTAAATTTTCTAAATGAGAATGTTTGAAATTCAAAATTTTAAATCATAAGATTCAAAATTTCAGAAAAATGAAAATTTGAAATCCAAACATGTGAAGTTTAAATTGTCTGCATTTAGGATTATGAAACTTGGGATTCAAATTTTGATATTTTGGTTCAAAATTCATATTTTGAAAAAAAATTGGATTTGAATTCTTGAAGTTCAAAATTTGACTGTGACAAATTAAAGTAAATGATAAAAGCGCAATAGTGAATATTCCTTTTACTTGGTAATCTAAGATAGACACCATTTTCTACAAGAAACAGATTCCTGCTATTGATGGTAATCTGGTTCCTAGGGCAATCTTAGATTTTTTTGGTCAGATTGCTAGTTGTTTTACCAACCAAGGTAATCTTGTAGGATTAGTGAAGGATTCCTAGGAAGTAGGAATCTTCGTGGGATTCCGTCAACCAAATGCAACCTAAATGAAATGAATAGATGCCGCAGATAATAATGGATGGAGATAGAATGGCTCCGTTTTTAAATATGTGACATTTTTGGCAAAATAGTTTGTTTTAAAATACTTAGCACTTTACTATTTTAATGTATATTTCCCGAATTGCCTCTACTTACTTTACTTGTTTCCCCTACTTTTGTCATCTGATTTTTTGTGCTTGTAATATTAACTAGCCAGGGTCGCACGCTACGCTGCGCTGTGCAAAATTTGGGCTAACAGCTATTTCCAAAAAAAAGCATGAGGATCTAAATGAAATCTCGGTTTTTCTTAGGGTTTTTTCATAAATGTGCTAGTCGTCGGAGAATCTTTTTTTTCCAAAAAAATGGGTTGCCCGGAGTCGTCGACGAATTTGCGAAAACGCATGCTCCTTTTTTGGGAAAAAAACCGTGTAGGGACCTGAACATAATTTCAGTTTTTTGGGTTCGTTTGGTAAAAAACTGGTGGATGACCCGTCCGCGGATATGCGAAACTATGGGACCTTTCTTGAAAAACAACCATTGGAAGGGCCTAAATGTAATTGGGGAATATATAGAGGGCCTTTTCGCAAAAAAAAAAGCATGACACTTGGGTGGGCTGGCCTTGCTCCAATTCTGTAACGTACCGTTTTTCACATTCTGGAACTTGAATTTCAAAACCCAAACCTGTGGAATTTTATTCGAAATTAATCTAGCTTAATTTGAATTTTTGGTGTCAAAAAGGATTTAATTTAAATAACCTAAACTTCAAATTAATTATTTATTATTTTTATTGGGTTCCTTGTGCTTCATTTGATTTTTCGGTATTTTTGGTGATTTTTCCGGTTTTGTTTGCTATTTATTTGATTTATTTGAAGTTTATTTGAATTTCTGAAATTTTCTGGGAATTAAAATGGATTTTCTTTTCTTTTCTATTCCGGGCCGATTTCACTATCTCCGGTCGACCCGCCTCGCACCACTAGGCCGTGTTTCCGCTTGGCCCATAAGCGAAAACCCTAGCGCTAACTCACGCCACCGTCGACGACGATCTAACGGCTCAGATTCGCCGCCCAACAACAAGAACCCTAACCCTAAGGCGTTGACGCTGCCGCCTGCTCGATCCCGATCTGCGGCGGTAATGAGAAGCAACGTCACCAAAACCGCGCATTACGCTCACACTAAAGCCGCCAGACCTACCTTGCTTTCCGCGCCCCTACACGCAACCCTAGGCTATTTAAGGCAGCGCCGCACCCTTCCCAAGATTCCCCTCTCCGCGCCGCCCCTTTTTCCCCTTCTCTCGCCGGCGGAGACGCGGTGTGGAAGCTGCTAGCTCTCGCCGAAGTTGGCCGTCGGAACCGAAGACTTCCACCGTCGTTTTCTCTCTCGCCGGTGAGTCTCCGGCCAAGATCTTGGTACCGCTAAACTCATCTTCTCACGCTCTTCCCGAATATCTAACTCTTCCGCTCCCTTCGCCATTCGTTCACGGATCTCGCTTGTTTTCCCCATACGGCGTGAGAGCTCTGCTTGCACCGCCGCTTCTATCCGTCAGGCTCGCTTTCGCCACCAGAACTCGCTGATCTCTTGCCGACGATCCAGATCTGTTGCTGTCACCCAGAAGAATCGAGCCACCGCCGTCACCTTATGCTTGCGCCGCTGTCGCCGCCAAGTGTCCGCCACGACGCACCACCTCACCTCACCTCGCCATCACAGGCGCCACCTCATCGCCACTTCGGATAAGGTCTCGCGGGCGCACATGCAAGCCATGTGGCGGCCACCTCATCACTTTAGTCCTGCGTGTCCGCCACGGACGCGCCACGATCTAGCCATGTCAACACTAACCGCCACTTGGTGCCGCTGTGTCGGCACGCCGACGCCACGCCACCCAAAAACCCGAGTATTAGCCATGTCGGCGCCAAGTCAAGACCACGTCATCGCCACGCGTGCCCTCGCACATGTGTATGCCTCGTCACCGCCATGTGTCGCCCATGTCATCATGCCCACGCCACCAAGCCCTAGAGTTCTCCGTGAACTCGGTTCGCCGTGGACCGAGCCGATGACAGCGGACCCGCATGTCGCCGATATTGTGTTCATTTTTTTTTCCGATTAAATCCGAATTTTCGAAATATCAGCCAATAGCGTAGCGACACGTGTCGGTTCCATTGATTTTCCTGATTTTTCTTCCATTTAAACTTCGGAAGGCCCGTTCTCCTCCGTTCGAACTCCGATTTGAACGATTCAAATTTCTAAATTCACCTAAAATCAAGATCTATCTGTTGGTGTCATTTTTATTAATTTTTGGATTTTATTTATTTCTGTTTATTTATTGTTTTGCCTCGATTCGCGTGTTTCAAGGTGTAGACGACTTTAATTAGGTTGAGCGAGAGGAGCATCTAGCGGGGGTTGCAGCAGCAGGCGTGGGTGAAGGCAAGTCTCCCTTGGCCATATTGAACCCAAGTTTATGAAATGCTATTTTGTGTTTAAATTATTGCATGCTTATTATTTGCGTATCATACTTTAAATACTGTTTTAAAGCTTAGCTATATTCCAACTTTGTTATGCCACATTGGTATTCAACTTGACAACCTTTGACACCTTAGGAAAACTAATTACTGTAATTAATGTTAATCATTTTGATTATGGGAACAGTAGAAAATGCTTAGTCATGCTTAATCACGTCGGTACCTTACCATTATGGAAATGATTTCATTCTTGATTCAAAATGAATTAGGAAATTATGGCAATTGGTGTTGCGGTATTAATTTGAAAATAAAAGTGAAAAATGGTTTAGACCGGGCGGATTGGTGGATGGCTAAAAGGGATGCACAAAATTTTGGAATGTGATTGTCCGCCTAGTCAATTAAGGACCTATTGTGTGTTACCATGGGCCATGCTATACAAGACAACCACATGTCTATATGGGTACGACTGCTAAGTAATTTGCATGTATCGTTATTTGACTTCACCCGTGGGGTCATGCGAGTTGGTCAGATGACACTTGCAAGGCGCAAAGGGGTGGAGAGCGAAACCTTAGCGGGTGAAGTCGGTAGAGTGTATATGCATTGTAAAGGCCTTGTCATGATCTCCTTGCCGACACACCAAAGGAAGTGTGTTATCGGCCGGCAAAACGGGTTGATCATGTCGTGGGTAAAGTGTACCAGCTCTGCAGAGTCTTAAAAACTACTTGAGTAGCCGTGCCCACGGATAAGGGCAAGCGTGGAACGTTTTCACATAGTAGATTTTATGGTTTTTGGTTTTAAATGGAAAAATGAGGATTTGGTTTGAAATGAAAATGTGGTTGGGAATCCGCGAGCGGCTAGAGCTCCCGGAATTTTAATTTGGCGGCTAGAGCCAACCAGGTAGTTGGAACCTCGAAAATTGATATACTTCAAAGTTATTTAATTATGTTATTTACATTTTGGTAAATGTCGCTTAAGAAATTATTACTTGTATTTCCTTTAAATTTCGCTTTATGCAAATGAGCCATGTTATGCCTTCCTTTGTTTAAGCCTTGCATTTAGTTAATTGCATTATGTTTCCAAGACTTGCAGTATGTTGCATACTCACCCTCGCTTTTATCATGGGGTGCTTATTCCATAAAGCGATGAAGACATCTGTGGTGAAGACTTTGAGGAGGAGGACGACTCGATCTTCTAGGAGCGCACCCTACCTTCGGTTGCTGTGGGCTAACCGATTGGCTCTTTTTGTTCTACATTTCATTGCTATTTTTATACTTCAAATTGTAAGGCTTCATACTTGTAATAATGTGATGATGTTGTTACACTCTTTTGCTTAATCTTGTTATGAACTTTATGATATGTCCGTGTTATCATCATCAGATGTCGTTGTGCGCTAGCTGTTCCTGGACTAGCGCGGTTGAAACACAGGAGGGTTCGGATTGGGTAAATCCGGGTCCCGACAAATTCCTTCGGCTTTAATACATAAAGTCATGAGGGATATTTTGGTGACTTTGTATCTAAAATATGATTGCCTAATTATTCGTCTTGATCAAAAGTGGAAGTAAATGGAAACGGAGGGAGTACTAAGCACTAGAGCGATCGAGATCTGAGAGGCTAATTAGATTTTGCATTTGTCCATGGCGATTAATGTTGCTTTCAGGGAAATAAATAAATAAATAACTCGAGTTACTGACTGCCTGTAAGCTGGTACTCTCGTGCAAACAAAGGAGGAGGGTGGAGGAATATGCTTAGTAAGTGATCCATTCTTTATTCCTCTGATCTCTGGCTATCTCCTAGTTCTTTTTCTTCTTCCTATCCTTACGCCTTGAATAGAGCTCAAGTTCTCTCTTAAAAAAAATCTCGAGTAATAATATATATTTCAGGTGGCACTGCATTGAAAGTTGGTACTCCCTCTTTGCCTGATAAGTTGTTCATCTAAATTTTTGCATTTCCACATAGGCATATCTACGAAAGATTGTATTACCACTTTTCATTATATCTTTGAAAAATGCATCTATTACTCTAGCCCATATTACTAAATGACATTAGAAATAGCTAAAAGGAGGGGTATAAAAGAAAAAAAATCGTAACAACTCACACTGAAATTGTAGAATGGCATGTATTTAGAAACAAAATTTAAAAGCTACAAAATATGTATTCGGAACCGAGGGAGTAGATTTTTCTATTCCAAAAGGAAAAGGCTGATAGAATTTGGGGATGATGATGATAAATTGATAATATGGCCTTTCAAGCAGTGTGGGCAAAGGAGCAGATGCTTCCTCCTTTTACGAGGCCCACACCAGAGGCTTGTTAAATACTAATGACCCGATAGCTACGAATGATATTACTACTCCTGAAGTTGAAGTTCTCCAGAAGATTTTCTCATTAAAGAGCTAAGCAATAGTTAAGTCCATGCTTCTTTAGGCTTGGTTTTTTTTGGCTTATAGCTTAAATCCAGTCTTTTGGCTTAAAAAGTTTAAAAGCAATTGAGAGATCAGTGCCTTTTATATATGGTAGAGTTGGGTAATTTTTTCATAACTTCAGTGGCATTGGTGTAAAAGAAACCCACAATAAGCTAAAAAGCATCTCTCTTGTGGCATTTGCCTTTTATTTATACGGAGCCTTATGGTTTTTTTTTTAAAAAACTAGTTAAAAAGCCATCTCTTTGCTTAGGCTTTGCCTTTCTGACTTTTAAGTTAGAGAAAAAGCATAGACAAACAAGATATAAGAAGTTTTTACTACAGGAGAGGATTATTGAAACAACTCAAAGATTTAATTAAGCCAGTAAAACTATTAAGAAACTAATCAATAAGATAATTGGTGATTTGCTTAATAACCAATGTTATGTGTAAGTAAACCATAATGCTAGCGTAGCAAAAAGTAAGGATTTTCGAGAATTGCCATCAGACCTGCAGGTGAGAGTATCGCTCATTGAGATAACTGATCCATCCAGGGTTAGATCGGCACCTCTCGCTAGGCTCAGGTTTCATCATCTGGCAATTAGTTACAAACCTGATAGGATTGCGGGTATCCTTAGCAAAGCTCAAGTAATAGCAATACATCCCATAGTAAACCAGGAAAGGACAAAGGTTAGAAAAGTAATTTTGACCATAGTAAAAGAGGATAAGGGCAGCCACAGCCGAGAGTCAGCTAAGAGCACAGCTCATTCATCTCCCCTTGCCACACTCCCAACCAAAGAGCACAACTTGTTCACTTCCTTTTGCCTCATTCTCAACCGAGTGTAAGAGGGCAAGAACCAGAAGGAGCCCAAGACGAAGGACAGGAGGAGTAGACCAAGAAGGAGTAAGATGAGGAGGTCTAGGTCAAGGAGGCCACCAAGAAGGACCAGGAGGAGCAGACCGAGTGGAAACTCAACAAACCGGCCACCTCCACCAATACCTCTACCCAACACTAGCATCCATCCTCACCATCAGACCCAGCCCATTAGGTGCACATCACAATAGTAGCAATGCTAGCAATGTAGTATGCGTAGATGGGTAGATCGGGTAAATAGCAAGTAGATCAAGGGAAAACCCTAGTGGTCTTAGGGTGTAGCATTAGAGGGGGGCTGCCTTGCTCGTGCCTAGGTTCATCCTGTACTCCTTGTAGTACGATCAAACACCGGTATCGCTACAATACCTCCATCCCACAAGCTTTCATGCACACAAATCATCATAGACCCTCAAAACTAATCTTCTTTAGTGAACCAGTGAACTCAAGGGATAGTCTAGTGCCTCTCTGTAAAGTAGCACCACCATCCAAAAAGGGAAAATGCAATAGAGAACCAAAGGTCCAACCCAAGCCAAGCGATGGTTGAAATATTATTCTTCGTAGTAGTAATGACCCAGGGACAGAGATGAGTAAATCCATGGGTAGGGGGGGAAGGAAGCGGCTGGCGGGGTCGAGACTGGAGCCAAGGTGGTGGCATGGAGCCAGGAAGCAATATGCTGGAGCCAGGCCAAGTAGGAGAGAGAGAGAGAGGAGCCAGGAATGGGGACTCGGTCCCAGAAGAAAGGAGAGGAAGAAAAAATCGAGAAAGACCAGGGGATTCGACTCTAGAAAGGAGAGAAAAGAAAAGGAGAGAGAAAAAAAAATGAGAGGAGAGAAAAGTAAAAAGAAGAGAGGGAGAAAATAAGGAAATAAATTCTGGTTAGCATGAACCGTGTGTAGTTTAATTGATCATCTCGCGTATGCCTAAAAATCAACAAGATCATAAATAACCATGATTAATTAAGTGGTATATAGAAAAATTGCAAATCCTAAAATAACTAAAAATAGTAATTTTAATACCTCACTAAAATAAAATGTTGTGCCAAATAAAAGTACAGAAAACAAAATTAGTGTAGATTAAAATACATCACATTAAAATAGGCCAAATCCGGGTATGCCCTGTAGAGACACGCGAATGCAATGGTGGTATATTGAAGTCATGGGTAGAGTTACTGCCGACCTATGGTTAGAGTATAACTGTTAACTGCAAGTCTAGTGGGATGGCCTGAGATACTCAAGTAATAGGGTTGGAGATTTGATATTAGATTAGTGATAAACATACAGAACCTCACAAGATAGGGTCATTAGAAGTAAAATGGTACAAACCTACACAGGGTTAAAATTATGAATTCAAGCATGTCTCTTAAATCGGAGGCTACAGAAGCTAAGTCTGCCTCATATACAAGTGTTAGTAGTTGTTTTCGTAATTAAAATACCCAACCCTTAAAGAAAACTCAAAACCTAATTTTAGTAAAAGAAAAAGGATTTGAGAGAAGGTGAGCATTGGATGGATATGAGAGGAAATTCATATTTGCATTTGTTATTTTTGCTTGCTGAGTACCATGTACTCACTTTTATTTAATCTCCTTTTGCTTATAAGGTGAGTCCTATGGATCCACCTACGAGGCGTGGGGTGAGAATTACTCACAAGATCAGGACTTTCAAGAGGACGACTACTACTATTATGACCAGGAGGGCTAGTGGGTGTTATAGGTTGTATCCTCATTTTGGTCGATCTTCAGGGTAATTAGATGGTTGTAATATATTTTTGTTGTACTTGGATCTACTGTATAATTATGGTACTGAATATATAGCTCTACGTGGTTTGGGTTGTAATATATTTACATTCATTCTCTAATTATTGTTCCACCGCAACACTCTGAACATGGTATAGTAACCGATAAAGTGTCAGGTCACCCGATGTTTTGTTAACTACTATACCGAGATTCATGTAATTATCTTTGTGTAATAACAATGTTACTGTTGTTACCTTGAGCTAATTATACCAGTCGCCACAATTATGTACAGCCCGTTGTAGGCACATCATTTATATAACCACAAATGTGTGACATAGCACCAATCTCAATGCAAATGGATATAGGTTGTAGATTTTACCTTCCATTTTACTCCTTCCGTTCTTAAATAGATATCATTCTAGGTCCTTGTGCTTTCATCAAGATACATCTACAAAAGACTGTATTACACCTCTTCATTGTATGTTTGGATGGTGTGTTTTACTATCGTCCATGGTAGTAAATGACACTGGAAATAACTAAAGAGGAGAGGTATAGACAGGCCCGTTCCTGGGGCAGGGCGAGCAGGGCGGCCGCCCCGGGCCCCCAAACTATTGGGGCCCCGTTATCTATTAATATAATTAATTTGTGAATGTCATAACTTTAGATCCATAGATCCGATTGAGCTGATTTTTATTGGGTTAGTTTCGAAATTGAATCTAGTTTCTACAGTCTAAATTTCATGTCAATCCAACGGTGGGATCTTCAGGAATTAATATTTTAGTAAACGTATGTCAATCTGTTTTTTTATCGAAACCGAAGCAATCTTTAATAGTTTGATGAAAATGATTGCAGCAGTGAAGCAATTTTATAAGATGAGAAAATTTTTAAAGTTAATTACTTTTTTATTATGGTTGATATGGTCAGTTCATTGAAAAACAGATTTGAAGAACTTTAAGTATTCAAAGGTATATTTGGACCTTTTCTGAGCCCAACAACTTTGAAGTCATTGGATTATATTGAACTTAAATATTATTGTACTAAGTTGGCAAAAACTTTCTCTGTTGATGATTCATCTGATTTTGAGTTAAATAATCTGATTTATGAGTTAAGAATACTGGAAATAACTTTACCAGATAGACCAATATCTGCTATGGAGATTTTTGAGTTTGTTAGAAAAGTGGATTGTTATGATAATATTTCTGTTGCTTATCGGATTTTATTTATTGTGCTGGTAACTGTGGCATTAGCTGAAAGAAGCTTTTCAAAATTGAAATTATTGAAGAACTATTTGAGATCTACAATGTCTCAAGAAAGGTTAAATGGTCTGGCAACTTTATATATTGAGAAGAAGTTATTGGATGATATTAATGTTGAGGCCATAATTGATGATTTTGCATCTAGCAATGTTAGAAGATATTTTATAAGATGATCTCTACGAATGTTTGAGGTAAATAATCTCACTTTTGTACTTCCATTTATTTATCGATAATAATTTCTATAATACACTGAATATTATCTTTTTAATTGATACATGGTAGTATAAAAATGTTTTGATGCTTATGTTAGGGAGGCATCCGTCTATAATTTCGCCCCGGACCCCCAAAAACTCAGGACCGGCCCTGGGTATAGAAGGAAAAAAATGATAAAAAGTCACATCAAAATTGTAGAATGACCTATATTTCGAATAAAAATTGAAAGCTAGAATAACATGTATTCCGAAGCATAGTCAATACTTATCTATTATATGATGATGTCTGGGAAGGGTGACAGGATCGTTGAATGGGAAAATTTTGGTGGTTTACTAGATGGTTCCTTTGAAGTATTGTCAGAGAGAGAGAGGAAGCAGGATTCTGTCGACGACGCGAAAATTGTCCGCAATACTAAACATTGTTGCAAAACTGACAACAAAACTTTGAGTTTATAGATGCACTTCCAAAGGTATTACGTTTTCTGATTAATTTGGCTGCGGAGGCATCTTCGGCTCTTTCACCTGGTCTAGATCTCTGATCAAAATATTTCTCACTTGTTGCATAAAGAACAGTAGAAAGGTGCGAGTATGTCCTTAATTTGCTAACAAAGGTTCTTGGTGGGGGGGTTATGGGAGATATGCAATACGTTACCTGATCACATCATCAAGTTCGTGGATAATGAATAGAGCGGCGAAACTACTCATTTCTGAAGTTGTTCAGTGTGGTTCTAGTGAAAGATATGTACTTCGTCTTGTGACGCACTGATGCTTCTCTTCTCAACATGTGCTCCAGATCTGAGTTGCCTAGAACGACACAAAAGGCAAAAACCCGCCTTTGGTGATTTGTATCTAATCAAGTGATGTGCTAAATTTCAATAAGCTTTGTTGACAATCTGAAATTCTGAATGAACCGCAGTTTTCACACGTGACTGATTACATAAGCTTCGCCACTGCCTTCTTAGATAACCATTACAAAAAAGATCAACTGTACTGCGGTCCACAACCACTACAACTATGGTTTGATCAGTTTACTCTTTTCTGTGGTTCATGATGTGAGCCATCATTTTCTTCTACTTAATCGCCTTATAAGTCTAAACGGAGGCAATAGAAAAATATTGCCATCATTGAACCCCCAACCTAACCATAGTGTGCATGACTCAAGAATGAGAATGACCTGACCTTAAAGTCCCTATCTTCTGTGTCATCTTTCTCGAGGATCAGTTCATCTACCGGATTAAAATAGGCCCCTGCCTAAACTACACTCCAGGACAACAGACATCAGCACAGAAGCAGGTAGTTAAAATTAGTTGGAACCAGATGAACCTGACATTTCAGAAACTGATCAAACCTGCATTTCTAAAACTAGTCTACTACTTGTTGAGTCAACAGCAAATATTTTCATCTATATATATCAGTGCATGATTTACAGGAGTAGCATAGGGAGTAAACTGAAAGAGGTGATCATGAGCTACTGGGGAAGTCCGGGTACCTCGCCGGCGTGGGGGGTGAGCCGCCGTGGGCCATCTCCGGTGGTGCCCCTCCTCCTGGTGGTGGCTCTGGGGTGGGTCATCTACAACGAGACCCTGACGGAGTTGTACGAGCAGGTGACAGAGGTGCAGGAGACGGTGACCGAAAATGCCGTCGTCTTGATCCTCGCCGCCGGGTTCCTGCTGCTCGCCGCCGTCGTCCTCAGCAACCGCAGCGAGGTGGTGCTCGTGCCGGTGGCCCTGGTGCTGATCATGCTCCTGATGCAGAACATCATGGTGGCCGCAGTCCTGCTGCTGCTGGCAGCGTACTTCACCGGCATATACTACTACCCGCAGCCGGACCGGGGTTACGGTGGCGGTGTCGGAGTCACCGGCGGCGAGTGGGGAGGCTCCGGGCTGGGGTTCTACATGCTGCTGTTGCTGTGCCTGGTGCTGTGCGCCATGTTCTCCGAGGAGGGTTGCAGCTGGTGGATACCGGGTGTGCTGCTGGCTGCATGCCTACTCTGCCTCCACCTCTTCTCAGGTGGCAAAGTCTTGGGCTATGAATACTTCTGAACAATCTCTCTCTCTCTCTCTTTTTTTTTGGGGGTTCTCTTCAGGACACAGCTTGGTTCTTGCTACTAGTTATGCATTCCAGATGAGATGATGCATGTAAATAACTAAGGCTATATATAGAGAGTATAATTACTTAAGACATCATGATCTAAAAATGATATATTCTCTATATATTTTTCATGCGAAATTTTTAAAATTTTAGGATGGTAAGTTTAACCAGTTTATTAACTAGTTCAAATAAGTTTGAACTAAAATTCAAACTAAAGTTTCCCTTTTTGATAATAGTTTGGTTGTAGGTATGTGCTGATTTTATATATAAATCAGCAAAGCATGTGATCCAAACTCATTAAAAATCTATGAATTCGAGTAGATTTTTTCAAAGTTATGTGTTTCATTTGAATTGTTAAAGATGGGTGTGTGTATATATATACAGTGCTAACCTAATATGCATGAACAGTTAAGCTTCTTTTTTTTGCCTTATAATCAATAGGTTTGCTCCTAAGAATCCCCCTTTGGCAGACTTTTTTTTTTGCCTGCTTACATTTGTGTCTTTAAAACAAACTGGTTTGCCAACCAGTCTTCTATGCAATTCAACAGCACACAAAGAGACAGATATAAGCAGATCGTAATTTACAGAAGTTCACAGATAGGTAGATTGATAGATGGGTAAATTAGGTGAAATAGCACATAACGAGATTACATGGTTCACATCCCAAGTGGATAGAATGATTTAGTTCTCGTAATCAGATAGTTAGCATGTAGGGTTCAGCTGACAATAGCTGGTTGGATCACTTTTAAGAGGCGCTTGCAGCAGCCTCCTCCTGGAGCTGCTTCCCCTTGGTGATGTAGTTGCTCATGACTTCCTCCTTCTATTTGCTTGCAAACGTCTCCAAAATTTTAGCAAACTATGGTGCAATCTTGCAATAGTACTAGAGTAGGCAACAAGACGAGAGATTTCAGTTTTTGACATCCTTTAAAATTCGTGTTTCGGTATTTGATATCCTGGCTCACAGTCAGAGACTCAGATGTCATACACAGCCGTAGAGGCACACGAATTGAGTGTCATTTTCTAAAATTTCAAACAACAAGACGTAGTTGTGAACTGTGACAGGGTATGAGGATCTGAGAAGTATATGGACCACCAACACACACAACAAACTAGATCCGGCGGACTCTCGCATCGTTGTTGGCTTCTTCCCCGTTAGATCCAGCCTCCTCCCCAACCAAATCTAGTGACAACGGCCTTCTCCCCACAATATCCGGCGACAATGGTCTCCTCTCCACTAGATCCAGTGACAGCACCACTTGCGGTCATCAGAGATGAGGAGGCCTAGCTATGAGGTCACGGGGTGGTCCTTAGTCGCCGCATCCTACATCATGGCAGCACTGCTAGGACAAGGTTTGTAGCAGTGGCAACGGGTGGAGAGCTGAGGTTGGGCTATTATGAAGAAATGGAGGAAGGAAGAGTTTTTGCCTTGTGGGAACTTGAGGGAATAGCAGAGGGAGGGGAAAGTGGAATTGGAGAAGGAAGCATCAGAGAAGGTGTGCGTTGGGAGGTTGCTTTGTTCTTAGATGGGGAGATTGGAGTGTGCAGGGCTCAAACTCAAGGCACGAGGCGTGGTGTGTGGAGTCTGCGGGCGATGCATCCAATGCGATGAGTAGTATGGTACCTGTGCATTATAGCAATACCGTTATTTAAAAAGGAATTGTAAAGACGATTGCGGTGCAACAATGTCTTCGTAAACACAAAACACAACATGTTTGTATGCAGAGTTAATGGCGAGTTAGATTGAATTCAGATGGGCAATCGACTAGAAGTTCTTTAAATACCACATAGGCTACTGGTTGATATGACCTGTGAGATCAAGGTTCAAAATCTTGGCGGAATTTCAGAAATTTCGGCTGAGATTTCGGATTTCGACTAGTGACAAGATCCCAAATTCTGATGGAATAAAAAAATTGAAAAAAATAAATTGCTACAGCAATTTCGGCAAATTTCGCTGAGATTTCGGCCTTTTGGACTGAAATTGCTACATAAACGACTGGATTTGGTACCAAAAGGACCAGAGCACATGTTGATCAGGATGGTTAGCTTTCAGCTGAGAGAGCCGAGGTTGAATCCCCACAACCAAATTTTTTTTATATAGCAAGGATATGCTCATAATATTTGTTATACATAATATAACAAGAGATGGATGTAGCTCAGGTGGCAGAGGACTATGCTTAGCATACCAGAATGCCATTTTTTGGACCACAATCTAAAAATCCAAAAAAAAATGCTGAGAGTGGAATTTGAAGCCGAGACCTTACTACAGAAGCAAGGGGACTACAATAGCTCACTAACCTACTCGCTTAATTCAGGTTTGTTTTAAGTTTGAGGTACGGGATTTTTGTCTAGCCTTTAGAGAACATTTTTCGGTGATTTTGGACAAAATTTCAGTTTTCCTGCCTTAAAAATTCTAGATTTCAAATTTGCTTTTTGAATTTCGACCGGATTTTGGCCACCTCCAAGATGGGACCAGAAAAAGAAATTTCAAACCTTGAGTGAGACAAAGCCAATAAAGAGTCAAAAGGTTGAAAGGAGCAGTAAGATTTTACAAGTTTGACAAATGAAACTGAATGTCACTGTATAGCCTAAGGCTTGATTTAACATAAGTAGCATGTAGTAGTTGCTTCTTCTTGTCCACGAAAAAAAAAACAGATAAACTCTATGAAAGTTACAGACATGTTTTTAGTGCATACTAGTCACACTAGCCGAACATGTTTTGAGTGCATACTCACACAGTCAGACTAGCACTCTGAACATGGACATCCATTCGTGCTAGATGCAGCAAACTCTTATACTGAAGATAGGTTTAGATAAGCAGAGAAAGGTGTATTTCAACCTTGGGTGCACTTGTAAGTTGAAACTCCATAAAGTTGGGCATACCCAATGCATCCCACTCTTTTGGTACTGTCATTCAAAACAAAAGATACTGGAAAAAGGAATTGGGGAGGTAGGTAATCTACTATCTTGCAGAGCTTTTTGTCAAGTCCAGCCTCAATATATGGAAGGTTAAAATTTGAAATTTAAACTCAGGAAAAAAGGGGTGAAAAGAGGAATCCTCCTATTTTCATGTTCTTGTAAAACATCAGTTCCAACCTTAGCATTTTTACTCCCAGGATTTGGATATCTCAAGACTCTAGTTAGTCAAATTTTTGTTGAGATCTTGCGCGTTGAATCATGGCACTTAAATTGTGTCCGTGTCTCTGAATGTGACCAAACACAATGAATCAAGAATTATCCACATCTGGGAAAGAGCTTAAGGAAACAAAAGTAGCTGCTCTGCAATAACAGATATACATACAGGTATTGACTTCTCCAACAGTGGCTTGCTTGTAGTTGTAGAGTCCATATAGGGTAAGCTTGTTCTCGGGCAAGGTCTTCACCTTCTCAGCATACTCTTTGAAATCCTCCTGTGACAGACATTGATTCCATAACTATTATCCAATCGGGCTAAAACTCACACAGTTACACTAAATCGTGCTACAACCTCCAACCTTTTGACCGCATCTACAGCGAAAAGCAACTACAAAATTGCTCTTTGCCAACTCAAAGTCCTTTTTCACTCAATTTTTAACAGGCTAATAGCAGAAAGCAAAATCAAGAGATCCCACTCCCACAGGACAAACAGGGAATTGTCGATCTTACATCCTAAGGCACCACCAAAGGGGCGCTCAAGACTGTCCGAATGCATAAGATTTCCTCTGCGATGGCATTAACAAGAAAGATAAAAGCATCGAAAATTCGACGGAGAGTCGAATGTGCTAGAAAGATCCCTGACACAGCCAAGCAGCCACATCTGGAACAGCCTCCATCTGACAGATCTTGGCGAAGTACACAAATCTAGACAGAGATTAAGACCCTACAACACTGAAATTCCCAGCTTAGATCCGTTCTACGAAGCGTTTGGCGAGGCTAGGGTTTCCAACCCTAGCCCCGCCCCCTCAGCCGCCACCGCCTTCTGGCCGGATCGTCGCCGTCCGGGTCTACGCTTTTAGGCCACGCTGTCGTGGATCGGAGCCGTGCCTCCTCGCCGGTTGGGTTGGCCTCCACGCCGAGAGGCCACGCCTTCGGCCGAGCGATCACACCAGAAGGATGCGATGCTTGCGCGTCGAGTGGCCACGCTGCCGGCCGAGTGGTGGATCGGAGCCGCGCCTCCTCGCCGGTTGGGTTGGCCTCCACGCCGAGGTCGCGCTTGACGAGCAACCACACGGAAGGATGCGATGCTTGCGCGTTGAGTGGCCACACCGCCGAGTGGATGTGCGGGAGGAAGTGCGCCATCGCCGTGCCCTTGGGCTGCGTCACCACCGAAGCGGAGAGAGGGAGCGACATCGAGACGCCGGGCCGCCACCGTGAGGCCGTCACCGTTCTTGAGATAAGGGACTACTCTCTGTGACTACTCTTCGCCCGTCTTCATCTCTTACTAGCGTTGTTCATACATTTCTTTTGACCTATGTCATCTTAGCATCGATTCAGCGGATTCGCTTTCTTAGGCGACACAACTCATTTTTAGATGCACTCTATGGACTTGATGATCGTGTGCCTATTGGCTAGCTTCATGAATCTGTCATTGTAGAGTCAAACATCTAAAAATTGTTTGTCCGGCCTTGAAAAGGTGGCCGTTCGCGATTAGCTAAGATTAAGTGGTATGGCGGCACTAGCTCGGAATGAGGGTGGTTGCATCACTTGGGATCTCCGTGCCGACTTCGGAAGAAATCCTAGTTCGACCTTTGTTGGTTGTGTCTGGCAATGGCCTTGTTGAAGGCATTGTTTTGTAGTCTGAGGATTTACTCTCCGAGGTGAAAACTTTTGGTCTGGCCTTCACTGGTTGGATCATGGTAATAGCGGTGCGTGTGCGTATCGAGTCCTTCTTGGAGACGTTGTCATTGGAGAGCTTTTATCGCGGTCCAAGTGTTGCTATGATGGTGAATAGCCTTGAAGACAATATTGCGTGATGTAGTTTGTCGAGACGGTTCCTTTGTCTTTTCTTGTGTGTATGTTTGGCTGTGTACACCCTAGCTGTGTAGAGACCGGGAGTCTACACAATAACAGTGGTAAAGATGGGTAATTAAAAAGCAATGGCAAAGGTGGGTAATTTTGATAAAGTGACGCAGGCAAAAATGGGTAATTAAAGAGCAGTGGCAAAGATGGGTAATTTTGATGAAGTGACGTGAGAAGAAACTCTCACTTTATATAGTAAAAGAAAAAGATTGATAAAATGTTCTCACTCACTTATATCATTAATAAAATGTTCTGCGATGTCTCACTAATATGCGATCTCTAGGACTACATGTCAACAAGACAAATAAGATATTTTATCAATTGTACCAAGTAAAATGAGACATATGATCAAATCCCTCTATTTTTATGGTAATTATGAACAAGTCCTTGAATTAGACAAAAATTTTGCAGTGAGGCCCTGAAAGTGCATCTAGGCACTTATGTTATTTTGGTGATTAATGACAAACACATATAATGATAATCTATGTAATTGAATAAATGCTTAACTTAGTGCTTAACAAATGACAAACCTCTAATATGATTATATTGCTATGAGACTAACTTGTTATTGCCTAGTTGAGTATCGGTCTCATCCATTTAGAGGAAAATCAAGTGGGATGGTTAAGCAAAGATAAGGTATGCAATTTTGGTATCTCTTCTATATTTGTTATTGCATTACTTTTAGAGGAAATGCATAGTGAACTCCAAGTAGTATGTTGATTATATATATGCACATTGGTTCATGTCATATTTATTTGTGCATATATATTCATTTGAGTTCATTATGTGCTTTGTTTTTAGTATGCATGTATTAACTAGAGTTAAACTTCATATTGCAATAGATTGACTTGGTGCATGAATGTTTTAGTTGTGTATCTTCTCATGCACCTCCCTTAGTGAAGTTTAATCTAGAGTTGGATCACATATTTACTCTTATTCCAAATATTATTTGCACATGTACAATTCGTGTATATTCTATCATGTGCTTCATTTAAATAATGACTGTGATCCTTGCCATGATTTAATTGATTCATCATATCGGCAATTATCTCTCTAGTGCATATAGATCAATTACATATTCATCATGATGTACTTAGTAGAGAATATCTCTTATGTCAAGTGTTTCCAGTTATATCATGCTTCTTTATATGAAACACTTGTGGTAATCAATTGCTCACAAATATCAATTTATTTATATCTATTGAGCTTTTGGGACTAATGTCTTTCATGAGTGGTCTGGAAAGAATTAGGTCCCATGTGTGTATGATGACCAAGGTATCTTGAAGGATGATCGTTAAGCCGAGGTCAACAAGACGGCGGTGTCACCAAGAGTTGAGGACTAAGTCAAGATCGACTTGGCGTGGAGATCGTCAGAGAGGATGATCAAGTCAAGGTTGATAGGACGAGAGTCTCATGAGGTGAATCAAGTCAAGTTGGACAAGGCAAAGATGTCATCAACTATAAGGTAAAGGTCTTCATGCACCGGCATTAAGAAAGAAGACGGCATGCAGATTGAATGTAAGACTTAGATTTCTCATTTGAATTTGAGTCTAAGGATTGCCGTACTATTAAGAGGGATGCTCCATTGAATGACTTTTAGATGTGTCAAGTGCTCAAGTGATCCATCCGTGTGAAATTTAGAGAGTGGTGTTGGTGGTGCTTGGGAAAGTGAAAGTTGTAGGTCTCTCTTGGATTCTTGGTGAAATCTGGATTTATCCTTTGAGATTTGGGTAGTGAGACCTTATTGGTTGTGTAGCCCTTGTTCTTAGCTTTCAATAGAGTCCAAAATCACTTAAATCGGAGTTCGGAATCAAAAGTTATGCTCTTTTTTGTCGGGCTGCTGAGTTCAGTCCGGAGTATCCGGACATTTAGTCCGGACACTCCGAGGAAATTGTCCGGAGTATCCGAAGATAATGTCCGGATAGTCCGGACTTTGCGCAGTTCAAACGGCTAGTTTTTTGAGGACCTCTATTTAAAGTCCCCTCTTGGGTAGCCGTTGGGAGAGAGTTTTTGGGTGGTTCCTTGGTCCTTTGGGGTGTATTCTTGGTGATCTTAAGCTCTCAAAAGCCCCTCTAACCCTAGATCTTAGTGATCCCCTTTTGAGTGAAGGGTTGGGTGTGAGAGAGGGTAGTGCTCGAGTTGAGTGTGATTTGAGTTGTTTGAGCACTTGATTTTCATCTCCAAGCTTGTTCTTCGTGAGCATTTGTTACTCTTGGAGGTTGAGGACTCCTAGGCGGCTAGGAGGTCGCCTCTGAGCCACCGGTTCTTCGTGTGGTTGGTCGTAGGAAGTTTGTGAAGGCAGGATTCCGCCTCCAGAGAAGGAATCAAAAAGTGAAGACCGGCGAGTGCATTTGTGCAACACCGGAGGAAGAGGGTTGAAAGAGACCCGGCTCAAGCGTCAAGGAGTTGAAACCGGTGAGTGCATTTGTGCAACACCGGAGTAAGAGGAAAGAGACCCGACTCAAGTGTGTGGCTGCCTCAAGCGGAGACGTAGGATCCCCTCAAGGATCCGAACTTGGTGAAAATCGTTGTCTCCAAGTTTGCCTCTTGCCCTTGCTTTATTACTTGATTTTGAATCTTGAAATTGTCCGTTCTATTTGATTATTGAGTTTCTCGCTAGGCATATACTTGATCTAGGTTCTGCTAGTGTTTATCATCTTTGTGTTCAAGTAGATTGTTTAAAAGTTGGAGAAATTTCAAATTTCATCTCGAGGTGTCCAACCGGAGTATCAGGACAATTACCGGATAGTCCGGACATTTATACCGAGTATCCGGATAAAATCCTGGACACTTGATTTGAAAACCTTGGATTGTTTTATTTCATTGCGATTTAGTTTTAAATTTTAATTAGCCTATTCACCCCCTCTAGGCGACATCCCTGTCCTTTCAGGCCCTCAGATAGATTTACAGGAAAAGAGGAGTGTTTTCTTTTGTCTTGAGCAGCCTAGGGCGGTACTTCTGTGCATCGTCCTCCTAATATAATTTATATAAATTTTGAAATAAGGAAAAGGTAAATAACTATTGTACATCTTTTATTTATATTTTAATATTTATGTAACTTTTAAATAGTAATGCATAGAAACACTTTCCAGGAGATTATCTCTAAAATATATGGTATTTCTATTAGAATTGAAGTTCTATATGAAAAATATATAATCACAGTCTGTAGTCTTCAGTAAGATTTGGAGTTTGAACGAGCTAGCTGCCATAGGAGTCTTCAGAAAGAATTTTATGAAACTAGTTGTATGATCAGATCTCCTTTAACAAAATAAATTAATGACATTGCATACTAAAATAAAATGATGCAAATGAGGACTGATTCAAATTTGCTTATGGTACATGGATTTGCTACAGAAGGATTAAGCAGGAGCTTTTGCATAAGTAGTTCCGTTCTCTATTGTCTGTTTTGCCTTCCGGAGGCTTTGGCTTTTCTAGCCCTATTGTGTACATTTTTTTGTAAATCTAGTCTTTACTTAAACGTTTTTGTAAAATTGCCCCCTTCCTGACCACGGAAGGAACCATAAGTGACACATGTCGCTAGCCGCACTTGCACCGTGAAAGTTCTTGGAGACAAAAAAAAAAGCCCGAAACGCTCGCCAAGCCCCTGCCATGTTGCCAAGCCACACCACCATGGAAGGTCACTTAATTAAGTGAATAATTAATTAGTGATTTAATTGAGTGACTAATTCCTTCCATAGTGGTGTGATTAATTAAGTAAAGTGATTAATTAGTGGCTAATTAATTAAATCACTAATTAAACGTCAGCATTTCCGCGGTGGTGTGGCTCGGCAGGGGCTTGTTGCTGAGCCGGGCATGCCCAGCTCGACAGCACGGCTTTTTCGTTGCAGGCATCTTCCACGGAGCATGAGCATAGTGCCGCTCCTTCTGCAGTCGAGGAGGGGCTATTTTTGCAAAAACTTTCGGGTGAGCTAGATTTGTAAAAAATATGTGCAGTGAAGTTAGAAAAGCCAGATTTATGCCTCCTGAATGCCAATATTTTGACAGTTATATGAGAAAATTAGTAAATATTTTGACAAGAACCGGAGCAAATACTGGTGGGGTACAGGCAGCAGTTAACTGCTTGATCATTCAGAATTGAAGAAGAGCAGCAACTAAGTGATCATTTTTCTAGCTACTGTGACTTTTTTTTTCAAAACTAATATCCTCTCGAGTGAAATTGTAAATCTAGTCTCTTTCCTCACCGCGAAAAGCGTAGTAACCAGTGAGCATGGCTGCCAGGTGTGAGAGTGGGGGCAGACCGCCCTGCCACGGATGCCATGCACGGGAGCATCGATGGCGGGCATGGGAGGCACCCCTCCCGTGGTAGGGGAGCGCGGGAAGACGTGCCACGACCGGCGTGTACGGTAGGTTTTTTTTTGATAAAGGAAGATTTTATTGCTTTTAAGAAACTTACATCGAGAAGATACAAGTTCTTGAAACCTCTCCCGGCCTCTGCTTAACAAAGAAGCACATAGCCAAAAAAACAACAAAAGAAACACACCCTCTAAACACAATCAATCCTAAAATTAGACCGCCATCCAGTAGCCCGGGAGAAGAAATCCATGGCCACCTGCACCACCCGTCGCGTAGCCTGTTCCAAAATAGTTCGCAAGTCCGGCTTCTGCAGTACAACCCAAGTACGAAGCCACTGGGACGTAGCAAAGATAACCTGCAAAGGGGATATGTTTGAATTCCGTTCAAAGACGATAGCATTCCTGTGTAACCAAAGGGACCAACACAAGGTTGCAGCACCTAGTAACACAATATTTTTAAAATCCTTCTCAAAAGAATCAAGCCAACTCCCAAACATATTGGCAACATTATCAGGTCTGTCAATACCAAAAGCTAGATACACAAAACCCCATACCATACGCGCAAAACGACAATGAAAGAACAAATGCCGAATTGTCTCCATTTTGTGACAAAAACATGTTTGACTACCCTGCCAATTACGTTTTACCAAATTGTCTTTGGTAAGAAGAATCCCTCTCCTAAGGTACCACAAAAATACTTTGATTTTAAGAGGGGCTTTTAACTTCCATAGACGCAGATTTAAGTTAGGAACAACACGTTTAATCAAACCTAAATAATGAGATTTCACTGAAAACTGTCCAAATTAACACAAAATCCAACGAAAATCATCATCACACTGTGTCAGCTGTAAATTGGTAATGCGAAGAAGCAATTCATTCCACGCCACTAACTTAGATCCAATCAATGATCGTCTCCAGGTTATGCTAGGTTGTGGGGTTGCAAAGACTTCAGCAATAGTGATGTATTTCTCCCGAGTGATACTATATAACCCAGGGTATTGGTCTTTTAATGCATTGGTTCCCAGCCAAATATCTTCCCAAAATCGCACCTGTGTTCCATTATTAATTGTGAAAGTGCCAAATCGGCGTGTACGGTAGGTATCTTCCGTGGTAGAGAGAGGGCTAGATTTACAATTGCATTCTAGAAGGTATCTACTAGTTTTACAAAAAGAAAAAATAATAATAAAGTCACAGCGGCTAGAAAAATGATCAACACGGAACTTAACATCAAACTGCTGGCGGCCGGTGGAGCAGAGGAGTAAGATTCAAGCAGTACTTCAAAAATGATGGTATAAGCAGCTGTTTTCCAGCCAAAACATTCGGCCTACAGTGGCTTGATACTACACGCAACTGTACATTGTTCTACTCCAGCCGAAAACACAACCAGGCAATAAGCCTACAGCTTCTACTCAGCGATAACCCAACCACTCGCATGGGTTTGGATTCCCATAAATTCCAACGGCTACCGGAAGCCACCTCTCCCTAAGGTGGCCGGCTTGTGAAGTGCTATCCACCGTGATTCAAATTTTGATCTCACCTTTACCCTCGTATAAATACATCTTAATAAAAACTTTATAAGTTCACAGATTTACCCTGAAATCTACTTTTAAGCATGCGCTTAAGGACACACACGTGTCTATGGGTTATGTATGTGTCTACATTGCAGTTGAAAAAAATCCAACGGCTACTAAGGCTCATCTGTCAGTGTTATAATCAGGGATTTCACAAAAGAGCACGAACAGGCCTTTGTTCATAGGCTTAGCATTGCTCTTTTTCAGCATTTGCAAGCTATAGTTAGTCGTGCACAAAGAAGTGATCCATTTTCTAGCCCTTTAAACTTTATTTTGACAAATATGATCCCTTTTCGTTTGAAATCGTGAAAATGACCCCCTTATGAGCTCAGGAGCTTGGAAGGTGGACGACGCTGTGATAGGTCGGGAGAGCGTAGAAGGCAGTACTTGAGGAGGCAACATGCCATAGCAGGGCAATGCAATAACACTTAAGCTCGGTAGCTCTTTTCAAGTTTCGGGAGCGTCCTGACGCGAGACTAAAATTGAAATCCTTCTCGAAACTATTTTTGGAAAAAAAAAAGTGAAGGGGCTAAAAAGCAAAAATATCAAGCCCAAATGGCAGCTATATAAAGTTAGCTGCTTGTGCTATTATGATTTAGGAGCATCTAGTCAAAAGTTTCCATGGTTTGCATTGCATGGTTGTCTGATAAGCTGATAATCGCGTTGAGTTCGTCGGCCGAAGCGAAAGATGATGAGCATCTTGTGACATGCAAAAGCCCTTTATGTCAAAAAAAAAAAAACATGCAAAAGCCCAACAACGTGTTGAAATTTATACTACCAGGGTTTCAAAAACCATCAAAAACTGCTTGTTTTTCGCAAAAACCACTCATACCACTCCGGTTTGAAAAGTTATACCGCTCATTTTACCAGTCAAGTTCAAATTCAAATTCAAAAGTTTCAGAAAATTTTAAAAAATTATCCAAAAATTTCCTAAAATTAATAATAATAGCTTTATGATCTTTGGAGTGAATATTTTTTTAAAAAAAAGTTTGGAGGCATTTTTGAGCCATTCAAAATATAGAAATTAGAAAATCTAAAAAAGAAAAAATATTTTAGTACCAATATTTGTTCAAGTATTTTTAGTAGCAATATTTACTTCAATATATTTTAGTAACATTATTTGTTCAATTATATTTAGTAGCAATTTTTGTTCAAGTATGTCAAGTAGCAATATTTGTTGAAGTATGTCAAGTAGTAATGTATGTTCAATTATGTCAAGTAGCAATATTTGTTTAAGTACATTTAGTACCAATATTTGTTCAATTATATTTAGTAACAATATTTATTTAAGTATATTTAGTAACAATGGACGACACCCGAAAATGATATTATTTGTTTAAGTAGCGATATTTATATGCACATAAATTATTTTGCTATGGTATATTTTAATATGTTAATGTCATTATGTGAATGTCTATTTTTGCACTGGTTGGATTGATATGTGAGTAGTATTGAAATGAAAGATTATTTGTTGACATATTATTGCTAAATGACTACTTTACAACTTGCAATTGTCTAAAATATAGCAAAGATCATATCAAAAATTTTTATATTTAGAAAAGATCATGCCATAATTTTTTCGTGTTTTTCCATATTTTTTTATATATTTCTTACATTTTCCTATTTTGGGGCTTTTAGTGGCGTTTTATAAATTTTATAACATTTTTTTCAATTTTCCCTTTTTTTAATATTTTTTCCATTTTTTCAACTGCAGCTGCTTTTTGCCTAAAACCACTCGATATTCGAAGTATTTTTGAGCAGATTTCGTCCATTTGATTTGAAAATCACTCGTCGGTTTAACCAAATTTCAAATTCATTTGACTTTCAAAACCGTTTTGTTTTTTACAAATTTCGATACCGTCGATTGTCGAAATCCGAGTTCAAAACAATAGTGTTAACCTGGTAACAGCCCATCATCAGTCAAGCCGAAAAGACCGGCGACAAATCACTCCTTTCCCGAGTGGTATTACTGCTGCCGCCGCCTTCTACTGTCCTAGTGGGCAGAATCTCATCACCTCTCTACATAAATAAGATCAAATGCCATCCCAGCCACAGCAATCTTTCTTTCAATGCATCAAAGGCGAGCAGCATCTAGCAACAGTTGATTCCCCTGACCATTCCATACTTCATATACTACACTGCAGCCTACATCAACCCTTTTTTTCTTAACAAACAATATATTCAACAAAGTTATCATATGTAAATTAAATATTCCAATCAAAAGGGGATGAACACGAATAAGACATCTTATCTGACACAAAACTTGCACAACCATGACAGTCATACACCGATATCATCAAGAATGTAAAATTATGACTTTATGGCAGTCAAAGCAATATTTCATCCAAAACTACCACAAAGATGGCAACTTGTTACGTTTGATAGCACTTGGCAGTTGGCTCACCCATTGATCCAAAGAACAATATCCTTAAAACATTGGTGGTAAGATTTCAGCTAGGCAAGGTTTTAAGTTTTAACAGCTAATTCTAAACTGCAGAGTTTCTAACCACCGGTAACAGCATCGACATCCAGAACATGCCAGTACTGTTGTATTGCATGGCCACTAAATTTAACCGTGTAGAAAATCCAATGGCCCATTAGATAGCAGAGCATGCAAACAGGTACCAGATATCAAACAGATGGGGTATGAGAACACCAAAACGATCGGTTGGTCTCTGTTTCCAGAACCAAAACAAAATTTAGAACTAGTCCTTGATGATAGCATCCACTAGCCGCTGAATAAAACAGGACAGGTACTATATCCGATCTCTTCACTTCTTCTCTTCCTTCTCTGCCTCAGCAGCCTTCTTCTGGCGAGCACCAATCTGGCGCTGGTTCATCCTCTCGACACGGAGCTTAGCGTAGGCCTTGAATGCCTTCATCTCATCGGTAACCTTCACAACCTCAACTGAGCGCTTCTCACCACGAGCAATAGGCATGTAATCACTCTGGACCTGCGTAGCAGTGGCAAGCTCCTCCGAAGTAGAATCACCAGCCTGGGACACAAGCAAAATCAAGGTCAAAAACAGAAACTATCATCAAACCATAAAATAAATAGGACAAGAAACTGCAGCCATACCTTAACCTTGCGAGCACGTCTTGGGAAGATAACCAGCTTAGCCTTGTATGTCTTCAGCCTTTGGACATTAGCCTGCAGTCCCTCAAGCGATCGGTTCTTGCGGCGGTGATCCACAGAAATGCCAATGGTTGGAGCAAGCTTCTTTGGAATGCCCGCTGCCTGCAATTACAACATAAGAACATCAGCAAAAAAGATAGGTGATGTTACATAATACATGAAAAATCATAGTAGCTTCTCAACAGATAGTTGATTTCAAGGAAATACAATAAAAGCATAAGAACATAAAGCTAGTATCTGAATCTAGACCATCATGTGGCATTTATAGAAGTGGAAAACAATTCAAAGCTACTGACACAACAAATAACTGCCAATGCAAGCAAGCAAAATTACTGCCACACAAACGAACAATTCAGTTTTAATACAAACAACAACAGCAGCAGCCATGCCAATAATTGATAAAAACAAAAAACAAAAGGAAGAAGAAACCATGCATAATGTACAAAGTGTAAGTTGATTTCCTTACACAGCAGCAGATTGTTTGAAATTTGTGCATGTCCATTAAAAACCAATTAGGATATCTGATAAAGTAACATGGCTCGAGGGCTATTCAAAGGTTGATGAATGATAGAGAATAAACAAATCACCTTCAGCTCCTCAAGCGTAAAGCCTCTACCAGCCCTTGACTTCATGTTGTACTTAAGAGTCTGACATCGCACGATGGGGCGAAGAGGGCCGGATGTTGGGCGAGGGAAGATCTTCACAGCCTTCTTTTGACGAGCTGTACACAAACACAAAATGTAAGATTGGTCGTTTTAGAAATAGTCATGCAACCAATAGAATATGGCAATAATACACAAGAAGAGGATGACCCAAACATGTTACGATAGTTTAAAGGGTAACTGGTTGATAAAACAGCACTCTAAATTAAATATATTCAGTCAAACAAGAAACTAGTGATGCTGCACAGCACACTATTGTTAAAAAGACCAAATTTGTTCATCAACATGGTTATCACGGCACCCCGGCGAGGCGAGTCGCCTCTAGGGCGCCTGGACGCTTAGGCGTCAAGGCGACAGTTAGGTGACCAAATAAACAAAATAATGCAAGCAGCAAATGGGTTGGTATCCATGAACTAAAAAGTATTTCTCGGCCCAAACCCAAGCACGTATTTGAACCCCTGTCGAGATCTTCCGATATGAACCTCCCCCATCTTGTTGCTATCTCCGCCTCCTCTCCTCCATTAGCTGCCACGACCTTGTCACCTCCTCTCCTCCGCTCCTCCCTCATCACCCTTCCCACATCCCACCCCTCTGAGGGCTTCTCTCTACACCCTCACATCCCTCTTCTCCGTTGCAACAGCGGCGGTGGAGGCGACAGAGGTGGATCGCCCCGAGGCGAAGGAGGTGGCGGCGAGCCGGCGACGGAGGTGGAGGGCACAAGTCTTAACGGATCTTGAGGCAACGGGTCACAGCGGGCTAGAGGGCGAACGCGACGGGCGACGGGTCACGATGGGCTAGAGGGTGGACGCGACGGGGGCAACGGGTCACAGCGGGCTGGATGCTGGAGAGCAGACGCGACGGAGGCGAAGGGTTGGAGGTGATGCCTCGATGGGCTGCCAACTGTGGATAACAGAGGCAACGGTGGAGGTCCTCTCCAGAGTCTCCACGGCTCCACGCTAGGGTTTGCCCGAGTATCAACTCCCTCGGTCCGTCTGCTCTACGCCTCTTTACTCTTTTAATGTGGCTCATGTTGGCTTGGCGCGTGCCTAGCCGCCTCAACCACAACGCCTGGGACTAGGCAGTCACCTGACGACCACCAAGCAAGGCGATGGGTCTTGGCGACCTCCCCCGACAGCCGGGACGCTTAGGCAACGTCGTAATAACACTGTTCATCAAATCAAATACATGTAGAGGAAATACTATTCGCATCTCACTCCATGCTTGGCACTTGACATGTACCCGATGCCAGACAAATGCATTCAGTTTCGGCACAAAACACACATAATAGAGACATATCTAATAGCTATCCTGCGCTCAGTCAAAACTGTTCGGGTAGGTTTACTAGAAACAATTAATTAGCCTGGTTATTAAACATACAAGTTGCAGATAAAGAAACTATACTGGAATCTGGTGCGTAAATAAGAAAGAATAGCAGATGGTAAACTCAAATCCACCAACCTACCAGTCTTCCACTAGACAATTCCGCACAGAAGTAACTTATGACATAACATCCATTGCGACTAGGTTGCTAGCAATCATGCATTGCAATTGCAACATAATAAAAATCAAAGGTTGACAATATTTAGAACGGACAGCCAAGGTGTACAGTGCAATCAACCTACTAACTTACTTAATGGCATAGCAAAGCATTCTAGTAAGCGCACTCTAATTTAATCAGCCACAATTTAACAGTCGTTACCATTGCATACACCATTATTATCATTATGCAATATACATATCATGGCACGATTACAATGCTACGCGCAAAAAACGGGGTGGTGCTCACCGATGCGGCGCCTCTGCTTGCGGGCGGGCTGGTTGAACCAGGTCCGGACATAATTCTGCCAGTGCTTCTTGAAGTGTCCGTTGGGGATAACGTTGTTGTGCTTCACCATTTCCTACTCTTCTTCTTACCTGCACACAATAAATCAATCGAATCGATCACACCAACGCAAATACATAATCGCATCAGCAAAACAGAGCTACATGGTGTCACATCTCCGAACAACTGAGCAACACTGGGCGAGCGTGCGACCTAACGAGCAAGATCAAGAACGCAAGTGCTCACAAAAAGCATCCTACAGGCTGTAGCTACAACGAAAACCAAGAACCTAGAACCGCACGACGGACAAAACAACCAGAGACTCTGAGCAAGATCTAGACGCATCAGCTCGCCCACCATTTGGAAAGCGCTAACGGTTAATTGGTGTGTATGGCTCGGGATGATTGATCGGAGCGGGCAATGTGAGAGGAGGCGAGCGAGAGAGGGAACGAACCTGCACGGCGGAGCGGAGAGGAGACGACGCGGCGGCCCGAGGGGAGCGAGAGGAGGAGGAGGCGGCCGCGTGTGGTCGGAGAAGGGGTTTTGGGCATGATTGGGCGCTTATAAGGAAGCCACCGCCGCGCGAGCCCTAGCTTGGACGGCCGAGATCTTCTCATTCTCCGAGTCGCCGCAGCACCACGTGGCCCAATCGTGATTCTCATCTCGTGGGCCTGCCGAGATGGGCCTCCTCTAGGCCTATGGTAGCTATGCACCGGAATTTTTTATTTAATATTTATTTTAATTTTTTTCAAAAATAATCAACGAAAAAAAATATTACGAAAATAGGCCCCGTCGCCCGGATATGGGGTGATCACCCTATATTCGAGCGATAGGGACCTGATTGTAAAAATCCATGTATGATTATTACCATACGTGTTTCGTAATATGGAGCGTTTTTTACAATCAGTCCATATTACCCAAATATAGGACGATCGCCTCATATTCAGGCGACGGGGGCCTATTTTGGTAATATTTTTTCCGTTGATTATTTTTGAAATAAGATTTAAAATAAATATTAAATAAAAAATGAGTTTAATCATAGTTTAAAATCTATGATAAATTTCAAAAATTCCATGTGAGATTTTGGATTTTAGTTATAAACAAGATTCAAAAATTTGATCAGATAAAAAAAATAAATCTCTACAGTATTTTTAAAATTTCAATAAATTTCACTAAAATCTCAGATATTTTGACCAGATTTTGACTTTTAAGGACCGGATTTGGGTCAATAACCCTTAAAAATGTCATCTTCCATGAAAATTTGTTAAAAAACAAAAATTTTGAGATATTTTATAAAAATAATATAAATATTGTTAGATTTTTATAAAATTGTACAAGCTTAATCATGCTTTGAAAATTTATTGTACTATATTTAGCAGTTAGGATCATACAAAAAAATTCTAAAAGAAATAAACTTCATTTGTTATATTTAAAAAATTCAAAAATAGAATAAACATAACTGAGATAGTAATCATGCCAGAATTTTATAAACTCTCTCGAGTGTGATCATGATCCAAAACTTTTAAGAGAGCTTAAGAATTTCCTCATAACTTTTTTCTAAAAGTTTCAAAAATTTAAACTTGTTTTGATTTCTCAATCAAATCATGATCCAAAATTATATATGGAAGCTTTTATCAGGACAACAACACTTTAAAATTTTTTAAAATTCCTCAAGCTTGATTATCATCTAAAACTTTTGTGTTAACATTAGTGATGCTTTAGAACCATAAAAAAAATTCAAAATTTTCTA
This sequence comes from Guadua angustifolia, assembly GCA_036346375.1. Classification (NCBI taxonomy): domain Eukaryota; kingdom Viridiplantae; phylum Streptophyta; class Magnoliopsida; order Poales; family Poaceae; genus Guadua; species Guadua angustifolia. Next base: position 47,918,392 of record CM070514.1, read on the forward strand.
ATATGGTTTGAATAATTTTTCGTTCAATTGAAATTTGCCCAAGAACTGTGCTTCATTTATTCTGCTAGGCACTAGCCTTCACAAACTTAGTCAAAAAATTGTTATACATAATATCACAAAATGGTAGAGTAGTTGCTTAGCAAACCTGGACTAGATCCCAGGTTCGATTTGCCAAAAAACGGTGCTTTTTTGGACGATTCAAACCCAAGACCTCTTAGGTTGTGTTTGTTTAGGGGGTCTTTGGAGGAGAAGTCTTTGAGTTGGAAGAAGCTATTTGATTTCTTTGGAGATTTGGATGAGGATGGCAATTTTTCGTAAATAACAGTTAAGTTGTAAGGGTATCAGGGAAGTGAGATTTTCAGAAGCTCTAGTTAGCCCGAGAAGCATCGTATGCCTTGCTTCTCTCGCGTAGTGCAAATTGGGCTGGAGCTTCTTCTCTCCGTCTGGCTGGAAAAATACTGTTTGTTTTGGTTTATGGCTTATAGAGGTCTAAAAGCCAAATAAGGTCAAGCTCAAGCCTAAACAAACACAGCCTTAGAGGGAGCGCTTGCACCTTTGACCAACTCGGTGAGCTCAACTTAATGCTTTTTGGAGCCTGGAGGTATGAAAAACTTTTGTAGCCTCGGAACACTATTTCAGAGGGGATGAGAATGATCAAAATTTTGTAAATTTCAGAGATTTTCAGCTGGAATTTTGGGTATTTTAACCAGATTTTAAGTTTTTTGTACCAGATTTGAATTTTTATTTTTGAATTTCGTCTAAAATTCTGAAATCTTGCCAAAATTTTGAATTTCGGTCCCTCTAAGATATAGTCCGAAAATGAAATTTAAAACCTTAACTGTAATGCAAAGCATGCTAGACTACACTCAATAGAGGCAACAGCTTATATATGCTTGCATGTCTTCTTACGCCACACATGTACATCGCGGATGAAGTAGTGGAGCTTGTGTTTAGGGATGACAATTTTTTCCATGAGTTTGGGTACCCGTGGGTACCCAACCCAATAAAAGCGGACACGGGTAGCACTTTGACTTTAGATTCATGGATTTTCGATTTAGACACCGATAAGATTATAAGATAGATGTGGATATCAATTTTTCGATTTAGACATTGTACATTATATACTACTCATATGTACCTGAAAGTGCATCTAGGCACTTATGTTATTTTGGTGATTAATGACAAACGCATATAATGATAATCTATGTAATTGAGTAAATGCTTAACTTAGTGCTTAACAAATGACAAATCTCTAATTTGATTATATTGCTATGAGACTAATATGTTTATTGCCAAGTTGAGTATTAGTCTCATCTATTTAGAGGAAAATCAAGTGGAATGGTTAAGCAAAGTTAAGGTATGCAATTTTGGTATCTCTTCTATATTTGTTATTGCATTCCTTTTGTGCAAATGCATAGTGAACTCCAAGTAGCATGTTGATTATATATATGCACATTGATTCATGTCATATTTATTTGTGCATATATATTCGTTTGAGTTCATCATGTGCTTTGTTTTTAGTATGCATATATTAACTAGAGTTAAACTTCACATTGCTATAGATTGACTTAGTGCATGCATGTCTTAGTTGTGTATCTTCTCATGCACTTCTCTTAGTGAAGTTTAATCTAGAGTTGGATCACATATTTACTCTTATTCTAAAAATTATTTGCACACGTACAATTCGTGTATATTCTATCATGTGCTTCATTTAAGTAAAGATTGTGATCCTTGCCATGATTTAATTGATTCATCATATTGGCAATTATCTCTCTAGTGCATATAGATCAATTACATATTCATCATGATGCACTTAGTAGAGAACATTTCTTATGTCAAGTGTTTCCATTTATATTGTGCTTCTTTATATGAAACATTTGTGGTAATCAATTGCTCACAAATATCAATTTATTCATATCTATTGAGCTTTTGGGACTAATGCTTTTCATGAGTGGTTAGGAAAGAATTAGGTCCCGTGTGTGCATGATGACCATTAAGCTGAGGTCAACAAGACGGCGGTGTCACCAAGAGTTGAGGACTAAGTCAAGATCGACTTGGTGTGGTGATCGTCGAAGAGGATGATCAAGTCAAGGTTGATAGGACGAGAGTCTCATGAGGTGAATCGAGTCAAGTTGGACAAGGCGAAGATGTCATCAATTATATGGTGAAGGTCTTCATGCAACGGCATTAAGAAAGAAGACGGCAAGTGACTATTTCTAGACTTGTATTATCTTTGATTTAATTTGAGTCTAAGAATTGCTGTACTATTAAGAGGGATGCAACGTCGAATGACTTTTAGATGTGTCAAGTGCTCAAATGATCCATCCTTGTGAAACTTAGAGAGAGAGTGGTGTTGGTGGTGCCGAAAAGTGAAAATTGTAGGTCTCTCTTGGATTCTTTGTGAAATATAGATTTATCCTTTGAGATTTGGGTAGTGAGACCTTATTAGTTGTGTAGACTTTGTTCTTAGCTTTCAATAGAGTCCAAAATCACTAAAATCGGAGTCCGGAGTCAAAAGTTATGCTCGTTTTCGTCGGGCTGCTCAGTGCCAGTTCGGACTATCCGAAGATGAACTTGGAGTATCCGAATGTTCGGACTATCCGAACATATTTTCGGACTATCCGAAGTGAATTCTCTGTTACTTCGAGTTTGACGCGTTCGAACTATCCGAACTTGAGCTCGGATTGTCTGAACTGACTTGAACGTTGAGGAAAACGACTAGTTTTTGGTGGACTCTATTTATAGCCCCATCCTCCCCCATTTTGAAGGGGCTCTTACCCTATTGTTTAGAGGTGTTATTCTCTTCATTCTTGAGCCCCAAATCCCTCTCTACTCTTAGATCTAAGTGATCCCCTTAGTGAGAAGGGTTGAGAAGAGTTGGAAGAGGTGTGTGTTGAGGAGAGTTGAAAGAGGAGTGTGTTGAGTAAGATTTGAGTTGTTTGAGCACTTGAGGTCATCTCCAAGTTTGTTCTTCGTGAGCATTTGTTACTCTAGGAGGTTGAGGACTCCTAGACGGCTAGGAGGTCGCCACGAGCCACCCAGATTTTGTGTGGTTGGTAGTGGGAAGTTTAGAAGGCCTGATTCCGCCTCTGCAAGGAAGGAATCAAAGAAGTGAAGTCCCATGAGTGCATTTGTGCAACACTGTAAAAGAGGGTTGAAAGAGACCCCTACTCAAGTGTGACTAAGCATGCCCATGAAAGTGCATTTGTGCAACAGGGAGGAAAAGGGTTGAAAGAGACCCGGCTCAAGTGTGACCGAGCTGTCTCAACGGAGACGAGGATCCTCAGGATCCGAACTTGGTGAAAAATCATCGCTTCCAAGTTTGCTTCTTACTCTTGCTTTAGTATTTGATTTTGAATCTTGTAATTGCCCGATCTACTTTTCTAGTAAGTTTTCGGCTAGATCTCTTTTTGCTTCAAGTATTCTAGGCTAACTAGCTTAATTTGGTGTATTTAATATTCCCCAAATAGCCTAAATCCTTTTTGCGAGCTGTGTGCTCTGGAGCATTCGGAATATCCGAACCAATCCTCAGACTATCCGAATAAGCATTCGGACTATCCGAATATTACCCCGGACTATCCGAATAACTCGGACAGTCCGAAGTAAATTTCGGATATTCCGAACTGTTAATTTTCGCTGCGATTTAGTTTTAAATTTTAATTCGCCTATTCACCCCCCTCTAGACAACATCCCCTGTCCTTTCAGTACCTATTATTTATCGGGTATCTATTGGGTTCGGATGGACAACACATGTTCGAGTTCAAGTGACGGGTTTGAGGTAGTCATACCTAGTGGTACCCACCCGATTGCCATCTCTATCTGTGGTTGGTTAGATGGCTATGGCTACGGATGTACATCTAGCCCACGAGGGTTTACGTTTCATATTGGAAAAAGTCTATATAACACTCTGAATTTTATCCAAAGTCCATTCAATATCTTAAACTTTGAAACCGGTTATCTAGTATCTCGAACTCTTTAATTATGTTCGTTTAACACCTTAAGCTGGTTTTGTATAGAGAAAAAGTCCATATAACACCCTGAACTTTGCTTAAAAGTCCATCTGATAGCCTAAATTTTAAAATTGGTTTTATCTAGCACCCTTAACTTTTCAATTCCGTTCTTTTAACACCCTAATCTTTTAATCGGTTTTGATATGTTAAACAAATGAGATTGGAAAACTCAGGGTGCTAAATAACCGGTTTCAAAGTTTGGGGGCGGACTTTTGAGCAAAGCTCAGGATGTTATATGGACTTTTCTCCTCTACAAAACCAGCTTAGAGTGTTAAATGGACGGAATTAGAAAATTCAAGGTGCTAGATAACCGATTTCAAAGTTTAGGGTGTTGGACGGACTTTTGAGCAAAATTTAAGGTGTTATATAGACTTTTTCTTTTACAAGTTAATACAAAGAAGCGTGTGCTTGCATTGTGTGAGGCCTTTGGTGTGTTTTTATGTATCATTATTTGAAAGTTGCACAAAAATTAAAATATAAATGGAGGGTAAATGATGATTACTTACTCCGTTTGCATAAGATTTAGTAAATTTCACAACACAATAAGTTTCTTGTACAAAAGTACAAGTTTTAGAATAGACTGTTTCTTATAAAATGTCAGATAGTGTAGGCTCACATAACACTCTTACGTGCCCCTATTTGCCATTTCACTCGCGCATAAGGCTACCATATCGGTCCAAATCGTCAGACGTGTTATAAGAAAGAGCCAGTCCTAAAACATATAATCATGTGATACAGTTCTCTTAAAATCTATATTTTTGAGAAATAGAAGCTAAAATATGTAGTTTTGATAATATATAAAATCATAGTTTTATAAAATTTACTCATTATAATATATATATAATCATGAAGAAGTACGACTCACCTTGTTCGAATTTTTAATAGTACATTTTTTATTAAAATTGCAAAAATATACCTCGGGAAAAAAATTGTAAAAATATATATCTATCGCCATTTGGTTGGGCGACACATTTTAAAACCCAAAAAAAACTGAGTTAGCCGCTCACGTGGCCACTCTATTGGCAAGTCTAGCTCTCTGTCGCCGAACTACGAGGCGACATGAATATATCGCCATTCCAAAGAGCGATATATTCTGTCACCCAACCATTGGGCAACAGAGAGCCAAACGAAAATTCATTCATTTTTTTGGGAGGAAACTAAATTTGTGAGGAATGGTTTTCCACTGATTTCATTCAAAATTCGATGTAACTTGTGAGCATTAATTATTGGAAGTCAATATTATTTCGATAGTAGCTAGAATTTTAGAATTCAAACGAGGATTCAATAAAAGAAGATGAATTCATATTTGATAGTAATAATTCATGTAGTATTTTACAAAATAATTATTCAGTGTCTTTTGATTGATAAAAAATTTAAATTTTGTTGTTCCTCATTCTCTTTCGGTGTACAGCAAATTTCACGACAAGTCATAGTAAAACATTCAATGAAACATTTATATTACAAAGTGCAAACCAAAGATACAGAAGGAATTTATATAATTGGGATACAATATAGGTATATGTCATAGAATCATATATTCTATGGCCATGGATCTTGAAATAGGGAATTTGAACGGTCAACTGGATGTCACAGAACCATACATTCTATGGCCTAGGTGGTATGAAATCATCGTCATCGTCATTTATTAGGTTAGGAGGTACCCGTCCTTCAATTTTGATAGTGCTTGAATGTCGAGATGGAGGTGACACGAAATTGTCATCATCATTGCCATAGTTCCTTAAACGGCCAATTCTAATAGTGCTTGAACGGCCAGTTGTATTAGTGCTTGAACGTCGAGGTGGAGGTGACACGAAATCGTCATCATTATCGTCATCGCCATAGTTCTTGTAACGGCCTGTTATAGTAGTGCTTGAATGACCAGTTCTGATAGTGCTCGAACGTCGAGTTGTGGTAGTGCTTGAACGTCAAGAGGGAGGTAACACGATTCTTGGGATGACCAATTGTAGTACTGCTTGAACGGCCAGGTCTGATGGTGCTTGAACGTCCTCTTAAATTTTCTGTTGTATACTACATAGGCAAAATAACTTCACCTAGCACTTCTCATGTTCCATCCGAAAAGTATAATACAACCAATTCAACACAGAAGCAAATGTGTGCTCTTCGACCTTACTCAAACTTCGTCCGCATACTGGAAATTACTTAGATCCGCACCCTCTAGACCATACATGACAACCCCTTCTTCATAATAAATTCTAAATAGAACTCGTTCTGACATATCTGCGAACCAATTTATTAACCCACGAATTAATTACTTTTCAAAAAAATATTGTGACACCTAACATTCTTATAAATATTCATCTCTCTACTTCTATCCGTAAAAACATCTACATTCCTAAAAATATAGATCGACGTACTTCTATCCATAAAAAACATCTATATTCCTAAAAACATCTACGTAGAAGTATCTGTACAAACCAACTAAATTATGAAAAATAAACAAAATCTATCCGTAACCTCTAAATTTAACTAGATCTAAAATTTTTTCTATCCTACTATTATTTATTGCTAAATAAAATCTATCCGTAACATCTAAATTTAACTAGATCTAAAAATTTTTCTACCCTACCATGATTTATTGTTAAACAAAATCTATCCGTAACCTCTAAATTTAACTACATCTAATATTTTTTTCTACTCTACCATTATTTATTGCTATATAAAATTAATATAAAAAAATTACCTTCACAAATGCCGCACGGCTACATAAATCTCCAAATTTTTCCCCTCTTCTCTCCCTCCCTCTCTCCTTTTTTCTCTGCTCGGGCTTGATTCAAATGAGGCTGGCAACTGTGCTACAGTGCATGCGGCTGATTATAAAGGGTACCTCTGTCGCCTGTTGGTTGGGTGATAGAGGCGCGCGCTCTTTCTGTCGCCCAACAAACAGTCGATTTATTCTCTATCATCCATTCGTTGGGCGACAAAGGGAGGTGAACAGTTCATTCGCCTACGTGGTGTTCACGTGGTCTCCAGTCGCCGTTGGATGGGTGACACGTTGCTCTGTCGCCCGTCCAACATGCGACATTTTTTCTCACCTACTGAAAATGCGACAAATGTATATTTTGAAAAAAAAATCTAAGGTATATTTTTGCAATTTCAATAACAAAATATATTATTAAAAAAATTCCACCTTGCCCAACCCCATCACGTGTCAGCGAGCACTGTGATTTCTGCAGTGCAACATCTACGATATTTTGTTCAAAAAAAATTCCTCCTCTCAGTTAGAATTGAGAGGTTATCTACAGCAACACGTGGAATTGTGATTGGTCAATAGGTTAAGGAAAGTGCTCGTGAGGGCAAGCGAGGAGGTGGTGGAGCTGGTTGATGGGATGTGGTTATGGTATGACCGGAGCAAGACGTACAAGTCACGTACGCCACTGATGATGGCAACTACATACAGATGATGTCTATCTCTTCAATACCTTTGCGCCCATAAGGCAGCAGGTGATGCCTCTTTCAGTCAATCGATATCAAATTATGGTGTTACAAATTTACAATCCCAAGTGATGTGATGTTATTATATAAGTTTGTGAAATTAAAGATAATTTTAAACTCAAGTTTGTAAACAAGTACTTAAAATTTGTATGCTTTGATGAATTAATTTAAACAGTTAACCATTGCACATTCAGAGTTAATATTATTATTCAGATAAGGTTAACCCTCTTTGCAAATAATTTTTTATCGCAAATTAAGTTTCCGTTGCATCGCACGGGTATATGACTAGTTTTTGAAAATTTTACAGAAGGGTGCTATGGAAATGTTTAAGATCTCATAAAAATTTTGAATCATTATCACACTCTAATGAATTTCTAAATTGTTACAAAGCATTGTACCATTTATGTTCTTTCTCTTTTTGATTTTTGAAGTATAACAAATGAAGTTCAATACTTACATAGATTTGGTTGAACAAATAAAAAACAGTTGAAACTTTTGAAAATTTTATAGAATGGTATTGAGGTAATTCTTAAGCTCTCATAAAAATTTTGGATCATATTCAGACTCGAGCAAATTTATAAAATTCTGATTAAGTTACTGTCACAATTATATTCATTTTGTTTTTGATTTTTCAAAGATAACAAATAAAGTTTAATTTTTAAATTTTTTTCTATGATCCTACATTACTAAAGATAGTACCATAAATTTTTTAGATCATTATCACTTGTAAAATTTTATTTTTATATCATTATCAAGATTGTAAAATTTTATAAAAATCTGACAGTGTTTCTGCTAAAATTTTAAAACGTTTTAAAAGTTCGGTTTTTCAATAAATTTTATAGAAAATGACTATCTTAAGAGTTATTGAACCAAATTCGGCCACAAAAGCTTAAAAACAAGTCAAAAATCCCAGATTTAATTTTTTTGATATTACTATAGCAATTTAATTTTTTGAATTTTTTAATTCGAACAAGATTTTGAATCTCGTCGAGGTCCGAAATCCGAGATTTCAATGAAACTTCGCTGGTTTTCAGGGAGACTTCTATCCATGCACATACATCGATTTAGTGTTTTCCTACAAATACATGTGTACAGAGGCGGATCCAGGAAAATTAGTTGCCGGGGTCATCGCCGACATGTAGCTTGCTTTCGGATGATTGGTCAGACTGGATGAGCACAAGAGCTAGGGTCCAGACTAATCTACCACCGGGGTCATCAACTATATTTAGCGGGGAGTATAAGAGTCTAACACGAAAACGCCGGAGTCCGGTGGACCCCGGCCTTTCAACGTCCCGTCCGCCCCTGCATGTGTACCGCCTGCTCATGCGCCGTTTGATAGTATACTGCCATGCTGGCGAATGATTGGCCCATGACATGGGAGAGCTCTACCGCCTCTACGTAAAATAAGAGAGTGCAAACTTTTAACCCGATCACAGTAATGATCAATTTGCAGTACTTCTCAGGTAAAACAAGAAGCAGCACCAACACGAATGGACGGAGAGAAGACGAATCGTCAGATCATTTCATATGAAAGGAACTCTTAATCTGATCAAATGGACAGAAAAAACGATGAATTTTCAGTTACTCCGGACCACTGATAACCAGTTCGGCACTCCAACCTTCCCTACGGATGGTAAACAGTTCCAGAGCACCAATAATTTGTACAATCTCTTGATGCAACGCGATACGCTCCGGTTCTTCAACGAACCGAGCTCAAGAACTACAAACCACACTGACATTCTGGACCATATGGCACCAGAACCAAGCAAACATTGAATGTAAATCCAAAAAAGTGAACGATTTCAGCAGCAAACCAAAGAGACGCTCAAACATGAAAGCTGCAAACCACGGTTCCACGTACATACGAATGGAACTTGTCTCAGCAAAACTTAGTTTTTTTATATAAAAAAAATAACATAGCACCAGTACATAGAGCCTTTGTCCATAAAACTTAGAGGTAAACCCAGTGTTCCATTGTCCCTTGCATATCATACGATAGAGACCTAAGCTAGAACTGATCAAACATTTTGCAGATAGTGATCACCTTGACCGACTCCAAAAAGGTGTGACGTGGGAGCTTAGAGCTCGGGGACCAAGACTGGAGGACGCAGCTCCTCCTCCTCCTTGGGAGCATGGATGGTGACAAGGTCTGGCAGCGGGGTGGTTGGGCCAAGCTTGCCCTTGGGGTCCCAGTCGAGCATGATCTTCACCTTGATGCCAAGAACACCCTGCCCAAAAGCAAGTCAACAAGTTCATTCGGTCAAAAGGTGTTAACCTAAGTAGTTTCAGGCAAACAAGGCTTAGGAACTAGGAAGTGCAGCAAACAGACCTGTCTGAGAAGCACATGTCTCACAGCTGAGTCAATGTACTCATTCACAGGCTGACCAGATGAGATCATGTAACCATCCTTGAACTTCATGGACTTGGCTCTTTGGGCCCTGAGCTTTCCACTCACAATGACCTAAATAAGCATAGATAGATTAGTCAGCTACCTAACCATCAAAATGTAAAATATTGTAACATATCTTCAGAAGCATAGGAAAACTCACCTCACAACCCTTGGCACCACTCTCCATAACAAAGCGAAGAACACCATAGCAAGCCCTGCCATGTATACATGCATGTTAGCATGTGAAATGAAACTCAGAAATGGAAACAAATACAAACAGCAAGTACAGCATATACAAAGGCTACAAAACAAGAAAAACATACAGAAATCATGTGAATCACCAATATAGCATTAGATAACAGTGAATTTAATTGCATTCTTCTAAACAAGACCCAAGCCATCATAGAAGCACATAATGAACTTGGGTAGCAGTAAAACAATTTATATCTAGATAGCACAAAGATATTAAGATTAAAAGAGTGAGGACCATTCATGGCACAAGAATGTGAGAGAGAATTAGTAGACAAAACAGAAAGGCTGTTCATCTGTGGATCTTTCTCAACGGTTGTCTGGCCGCCGCTGCTTTCGAGCAGCATTTCCTTTGTGCACCAGTTTCATCGTCCCACAATCATAATAAGAAAGCAGGACTATAACAGTTTTCAGGTGCGGTAATGCACAATTAATGGACTATAACAGTTTTCAGGTGTGGAAATGCACAATTACAGACTAATATGAACCTCCAGGTACTCTTGACACATTATTCATGCGATTGGCTTTGCAGTAAGAATAGCAACCCAAATTCTTTAACAGCATGGTTTAATTGCAGCAAGCAAAACACACACACACACACACACAAAGAGCATTGCATTAATACAGGTAAAGAAATTAGCATTTGCCACAACTCCTAAACAATCTTATCACCAAATTATATTAGTTACTCATCTGATCTAGGGTAGCCACTGCATACTACAAACTAGTTACACATTTTATCTAGGGGTAAACAAATCACACCATTTTATCCCATGAATCCATCCTAAGTTGTAGTGTTTAAGCATCCCAATACATACTACACTAGAATAGAGAGAGAGGAACAGGCACAGGAAATGGCACACAGAAAATGTGAGATAGAATTAGTAGGCAAACAACAACAGATTAGCCGTTCATCTGTGGATCTATCTCAACGGTTGTCTGGCCGCCGCTGCTTCAAGGAGCAGCTTTTCATTTGTGCACCAGTGTCAATATCCCACTATCACGGCAAGAAAGCGGGACAAAACAAATGACAGGTGCAACAATTCCCACTTCCTTACGTACGCTCAAGATACTACAAACTTCCCATATATAGAAGCATCGCGGTTCTTCAATCATTCAATGTAAAAATTCCACAACAACTCCGTTCACCAACATATGAATCGATTGGTATTCGTTAAGATCTCATCATCACCACAAACACCGAAACAGATGAAGTGCATGGTGCATCAACTATAGCCTATCAAGAGCAACGTTTAGAAACTAGGACGCATGTAGGCAAATCAACCAATGGCATCAATGGCAACAAACAATTAGCAGGGAATTGACGGGGCTATACCTGCGGACGGCGAGGCCTCCTAGGAGCTTGTAGCGGAGCGATTCTGCCTGGGCGATAGCGCAGAGGCCGCGGTTGACGACCTTCTCGGCGTAGAGCTCGACGCCGTTCTCGGGGAAGTTGAAGCGCTTCTGCACGACGGAGGTGAGCTCCCTGATCCTGCGGCCCTTCTCCCCGAGCACGTTCTGCGTCCGCGTAGCCCGGATGATGATCTCCGTGCGCATCGGCGTCACCCGCACCTCCACACCGGAGTAGCCGTCCTCCGCCAGCTCCCGCGTCAGCATCTCGTTCAGCTCCGCGTAGAAGACGCCATCGCTCACAAACTACACAGTCCGCAAGCGCAAATCGTCAGACCGACCGATGCATCCATCGCTACGGGAGCTAGAAATCCGCCAGGGTTAGGATCTCGTACCTTCTTCTTCTTGCTGATCTGGGTCGCCATGGTCGGTTGCGGCGGAAGATGAGGAGCTCGCGGCGGCGAGCTGTGGGCGCGAGAGTTAGGGTTTTGTAGGGAGTCGGAGGGAGGGGGGTGGGGTGGCGGCGCGAGAGGAGGAAGGGAAGGGACAGGAGCGATTTTATAGGTGGAGCGAAAGGGTAGGGTTTGGGTAGGTGCGAGTTTTGTCAGACGGGGACGCGCGGGGAGTGGGGGTTGGGCCGATCGGGCCAATTTGCAAGTGTTGGCCCATAGGTTTTAGCCTTTTAGTTTGTCGAATGAGTGGGCTTTTGGATGGAGAGGGGCTGTGTGGGTATTTACCACGTTCCCGTTTTCCGAATTTTTTTAAATAATATATTTTTAAAAAAATTGCGACATTAATACGTGGATTTAAAAAATTACAAGAATAATACATCATCACCAAATTTCGCCACCCATTTGGTTTGGTGAAGATGCTATTTTCGCTAATTCATTGGGCGACTATACGTTAATCGTGATTTGAACACGATTTGAACCAGATGAATAATGAGCAGCCTATTTTCGTCAAATGGTGTGGCGAAAATAGCTAATTTCGCCACACTATTTGGCGAAAATAGTAAACGCTTGTAACTTTTTACTCCAAACTCCAATTTAGGTGATCTTGAATTTATGTGAAACTTATGAAAAAGCTTCACATAGAGTCCAAGATCACCTAAATCGGAATTCGGAGTAAAAAGTTACGAACGTTTTACTATTTTCGCCAAATGGTGTGACGAAAATAGGTATTTTCACTATACCATTTGACGAAAATAGCTAGCTAAAATAGCTATTTTCGCCACACCATTTGATGAAAATAGGCTGCTCGCTGTTCATCTGGTTTAAATCGCGTTCAAATCACGGATTAACGTATAATCTCCCAATGAATTGACGAAAATAGAATCTTCGCCACTTGGATTAACGTATAATCTCCCAATGAATTGACGAAAATAGAATCTTCGCCAAACCAAGTGGCAAAAACTACTATTTCGCCAAACCATTTGGTGACGATGTATTATCCTTGTAATTTTTTAAATCCACGTATTAATGTCGTAATTTTTTTAAAAAATATATTATTTTAAAAAATCCTATTTTTCGACTGCAATTGATCATTTACCTCACATCTCTCACTCATTCACATGTGCAAATGCTTAATGGCAAAGAAAAAAAAGCAAATCATCAAATTTTTTCTTCTTTTCTTGCGAGGGACACGTGTTGATCTGTTTGATTGGGGTGTTGGTGTATACATTGCTACGTGAGTGCATCGCGATTCATGCTATCATCTCTCTGTTGCATATATAAGTCTAGAGGCAAATTCATCGTTTATCTATCCTCTTTATCATGTTTTGTTTTTCAAATCTAACTCCCATGAATACAATTGCAAGTTTAGCCTCTCCCACCGAGGAAGACACGACAGGCAATATTTGCCTCCTACTGCGCTCGAGGAGTACTATAACATCCCAATTTTTTTACTTTTCTTGAATTTTTAATGTTATTTATGTATTTTATGGATATTCTGAATTTATTGAATTTTTCTAGAATTTATTTGAATTTATTTAATATTTTTGAACATGGCGACTAAAACAGGAAATGAGAGTGCATGAGACTACTATATGGGCTCACACTGTTAGACCATTATTAGAAACAATCAATTCTAAAATATGTAGTTTTGTGATACAAGTTCTCTTAAATTTTGTAGTTTTTTGTGAAATTTACTCTATCATATTTGAAACAAAGAAAAAGCCCAGCCGTTAAGAATTAAGATTTGGTTTAGTACATACCAAATTATCAATTCTTAGGACATTAAAGCTTAGGATATGGTTGAAAAAGATTGGTGTGCTAAGCAATTGTATGCCTAGTGGTTTGCCTTTTATGATTTTGCATGCCTTAGGATGAAGCGTTGGATTTTTGCAGAAAACCCCCATGCACTAGCTATCTTATGGTTTGAGTTTCAAATGTAATTAAATTTAATATTTATAACTGCATCCACAACAGTATGAACCTGTACCCACCTTTTGTGAATCCGTGCATGTAATATTCAGAATATTCCTGTGTGGTTTGTTGAGTACTGTCTAGTACTCACCCTTGCTTCCTACCACCCTCCAATAGACTTTCTTGAAGCTGGAGAATTTCAAGACTCCGTAGATGATGACAGAGTTTGGTTCTGAAGGTGTTGATCTGCTGCTTGAGCCGTTTCCTGTGGGCTTGTTTTTGGTATTGTACTTAAGCGCATGTCACGCCATTTTGTAAAAACCTTAGCCGTCAGGCTTAATATCTCAATATCAACTGCTGAATTTCACTTTCTACCTGGCAATGTACTCTTGGTTACCAACAGCTAAACTCTTGGGTAGCTGTACGGTATTTATACGCACCCCCTGAAAAGGGCGGTCCATTACAAGTGGTATCAGAGCCGAGGTTTGACCAGTAGATCAAGACCTTAAGGTGGCTTAGGAAATCTCTTCCAAAAAGTTATTTAAACATTAGCAAAGCACATTGCAAAAATATATAAGCATATCTGCTACCTTCTTCTTGTTCTCACCACCTTCCTTCTTGCCTAAAGTTCTATTTCCAAAAATTGTTTTGAGATTTCCGATTCTCAACTAACTTCAAATTTTCGTGGTTACAGATGGTGCAGCACCAGTACCCCGACCCCGACGCCCTCGGAGCCTGGGCTTCGCTCCTTTGGAGGATGGTGCAGCACCTACGTGTCGGGCAGGAGTTTTGCCCCGTGTTCTCCACCGATGAGGAGTTCCACGGAGCCATCCGGTGTCAGTTCAGAGCTTCAGTGATCCTTTATCCTCTACCACTTCGCCCCGACACACTTCGCCGTTTTGTTGCGCGCGTGTGCCGGGAGTACGACGCCATCCAGGATGCTGCCAGGAGGATAGTACACTATCTCCGCGACTACGACCAGGCAGAGTTTGCCCTCAGCCCCTTCCGGCTCCTTCCGCAGGAGGCAGGCGAGCCCGGTAGCTTGACAATTTCCTTCTCCACCGCCGGCCTTGACCCGTACATCTCAGAGGCAGTTGATCACTTTCTTGAGATGGATCTACTCTATAGTCGCCTCGTTCGTGAGCGCGACCAGCTTCACCTCCAGCTTCACCACACCTGGGACGACATCCGTGATCTCCATGAGGAGTTGGAGCAACTTGCTCCCCAGGAAGCGTCAATGGAGGAGTCGTCAGTTGACAGTCCATCAGGAGTCCTTAACCCTCCACCCCCACCTCAGCCTATGGTGGTGGACTCTGATCTCGATGAGCCGATGGAGCGGACACACACACGAGCGAGTATGAGCCGATGGAGGAGCAGGAGGAGGACCCGGAGGAGGTCGAGTTTGAGGAGGAGTTTCTCATTGTTCCACCGGTTGCCAGACCATTGTAGTTAAGCGATGGTTGTAGTATTGTACCCTTTTGGTTTATGCTTTCTTTTGGTAATGTAAAATGGGTCGTACCGGACCTTAAAATGGTATTGTGTATGAACCATCCCTTATTTAAAAATCTATGTTTCCTATCTTAATTATTTTGTTTGGCTTGCAATATTGTATAACCTAACCAACTCAAACTACTCCTTCTGTTCGTCTAAGCCTCTCAACTAAATTCACTCTACTCTTACCCCTGCTTCTAACTCTCACTCACCTTCTAATTCTCCAAAACCTGCGACAGGACTAGAAAGAAATCAGCAACCATGGTTGAAACCAGATCCCGCCACGACGACAATGATGAAGCAGAATCCGCCGGCAACACACCTGCTTTGGCTCAAGTCTTAGCAATGATGGAAAGGAATAGGTACCAGGCAAAGAGACATCAGGCTCAGCTTATGGAAAGGATGCTGAAACAGCTAGCCGCTAGACCCCAAGGAGCGCCACAAGAACCATACTACCACCCATAAGGGAACAATGGCGGAGTCAGGTGGTCTAATTTTCAGAAGACCAGGCCACCAACCTTTTCTAGCTCGCCCGAACCGCTGGCAGCAGACGACTGGATCCGAGATATCCGGAGGAAGCTAGATCTCCTACAGTGTTCCGAGAAGGAGCAAGTCCTGTATGCATCTCACCAACTGCAAGGACAAGCTGCAGCCTGGTGGATGAATTATCAAGCGCAGAAAAATAACCAGGATATAACCTGGCCAGAATTCGAAGAGGCATTCAAGAAAACGCATATACCCGCAGGACTAATGGCCTCGAAACGAAGGGAATTCTTGGCTCTACACCAAGGAGGGAGGACTGTGCTGGAATACCTCCACCAGTTTAACTCATTGGCTACGTACGCCCTAGGAGAAGTGGATACTATGGCCTAAAAGATGGAAAGGTTCCTTGAAGGTCTGCAAAAGAACCTCAAATTCCACATAGCCGCAATGGATTTCAACCATGGTTGCTGATTTCTTTCTAGTCCTGTCGCAGGTTTTGGAGAATTAGAAGGTGAGTGAGAGTTAGAAGCAGGGGTAAGAGTAGAGTGAATTTAGTTGAGAGGCTTAGACGAACAGAAGGAGTAGTTTGAGTTGGTTAGGTTATACAGATATTGCAAGCCAAACAAAATAATTAAGATAGGAAACATAGATTTTTAAATAAGGGATGGTTCGTACACAATACCGTTTTAAGGTCCGGTACGACCCATTTTACATTACCAAAAGAAAGCATAAACCAAAAGGGGTACAATACTACAACTACCGCTTAACTACAGCGGTGCGAAACCGGGTGGAACGGCGAGAAACTCCTCCTCAAACTCGACCTCTTCAAATTCTCCAAATCCTTGAAATCCATTGCGGCTATGTGGAATTTGAGGTTCTTTTGCAGACCTTCAAGGAACCTTTCCATCTTTTTGGCCTCAGTATCCACTTCTCCTAGGGCGTACCTAGCCAATGAGTTAAACTGGTGGGGGTATTCCAGCACAGTCTTCCCTCCTTGGCGTAGAGCCAAGAATTTCCTTCGTTTGGAGGCCATTAGTCCAGGGGGTTTGTGCGTTTTCTTGAATGCCTCTTCGAATTCCGGCCAAGTTATATCCTGGTCATTTTTCTGCGCTTGATAATTCATCCACTGTGTCGCACTGTCCTTGCGAACAGTGAGATGCATACAGACTTGCTCCTTCTAACAACAGAGGAGATCTAGCTTCCTCCGGATATCCCGGATCCAGTCGTCTGTTGCCAGCGGTTCGGTCGAGCTAGAAAAGGTTGGTGGCCTGGTCTTCTGAAAATCAGACCACTTGACTCCGCCATTGTTCCCTTCTGGGTGTTAGTATGGTCCTTGTGGCGCTCCTTGGGGTCTAGCGGCTAGCTGTTTCAGCATCCTTTCCATAAGCTGAGCCTGATGTCTCTCTGCCTGGTACCTATTCCTTTCCATCATTGCTAAGACTTGATCCAAAGCAGGTGTGTTGCCGGCGGATTCTACTTCATCATTGTCGTCGTGGCGGGATCTGGTTTCAACCATGGTTGCTGATTTCTTTCTAGTCCTGCAGCAGGTTTTGGAGAATTAGAAGGTGAGTGAGAGTTAGAAGAGGGGTAAGAGTAGAGTGAATTTAGTTGAGAGGCTTAGACGAACAGAAAGAGTAGTTTGAGTTGGTTAGGTTATACAGATATTGCAAGCCAAACAAAATAATTAAGATAGGAAACATAGATTTTTAAATAAGAAATGGTTTGTACACAATACCATTTTAAGGTCCGGCACGACCCATTTTACATTACCAAAAGAAAGCATAAACCAAAAGGGGTACAATACTACAACTACCGCCTAACTACAGCGGTGCGAAATCGGGTGGAACGGCGAGAAACTCCTCCTCAAACTCGACCTCCTCTGGGTCCTCCTCCTCGGGCTCCTCCATCGGCTCATACTCTGGCTCTGGTGTGTAGTCTGGCTCCATCGGCTCGTCGAGATCAGAGTCCACCACCATAGGCTGAGGTGGGGGTGGAGGGTTAAGGACTCCTGATGGACCGTCAACTGACGACTCCTCCATTGGCGCTTCCTGGGGAGCAAGCTGCTCCAACTCCTCATGGAGATCACGGATGTCGTCCCAGGCGTGGTGAAGCTGGAGGTGAAGCTGGTCGTGCTCACGAATGAGGCGACTATAGAGTAGATCCATCTCAAGAAGGTGATCAGCTGCCTCTGAGATGTACGGGTCAAGGCTGGCGGTGGAGAAGGAGATAGTCAAGCTACCGGGCTCGTCCGCCTCCTACGGAAGGAGCGAGGAAGGGCCGAGGCGAACTCACTTTGGTAGTAGTCAGCGGAGATAATGTATCGTACTCGGCAAAGATCTCGATGGCGTCGTACTCCCGGGCACGGCGCGCAACAAAATGGCGAAGTGTGTCTGGGCGAAGTGGTAGAGGATAAAGGATCATCAAGCTCGAATCGACACTGATGGCTCGTGGAACTCCTCATCGGTGGAGAACACGGGGCAAAACTCCTGCCCGACACATAGGTGCTGCAGCATCCTCCAAAGGAGCAAAGCCTGTGCTCGAGGGCGCGGGTCGTGGTATCTTGGTGTCGCACCATCTGTAACCACGAAAATTTGAAGTTAGTTGAGAATCGGAAATCTCAAAACAATTTTTGATAAAAAGAACTTTAGGCAAGAAGGAAGGTGGTGAGAACAAGAAGAAGGTAGCAGATATGCTTATATATTTTTGCAATGTGCTTTGCTAATGTTTAAATAACTTTTTGGAAGAGATTTCCTAAGCCACCTTAAGGTCTTGATCTATTGGTCAAACCTCGGCTCTAATACCACTTGTAACAGACCGCCCTTTTCAGGGGGTGCGTATAAATACCGTACAGCTACCCAAGAGTTTAGCTGTTGGTAACCAAGAGTACATTGCTAGGTAGAAAGCGAAATTCAGCAGTTGATATTGAGATATTAAGCATGACGGCTAAGGTTTTTACAAAATGGCGCGACATGCGCTTAAGTACAATACCAAAAACAAGCCCAAAGGAAACGGCTCGAGCAGCAGATCAACACCTTCAGAACCAAACACCGTCGTCATCTACGGAGTCTTGAAATTCTCCGGCTTCAAGAAAGTCTATTGGAGAGGGGTAGGAAGCAAGGGTGATTACTAGACAATACTCAACAAACCATACAGGAATATTCTAAATATTACATGCACGGATTCACAAAAGGTGGGTACAGGTTCATAATGTTGTGGATGCAGTTTTAAAGATTAAATTTAATTACATTTGAAACACAAACCATAAGATAGCTAGTGCATGGGGGTTTTCTGCAAAAATCCAACGCTTCGTCCATTTTTATTTATTAAGACTAATTTGAGCTCAGATTCGGGTATCACCCCATATTAACTCAGCTTCATTAATCGGAAGCACAGCGTAACCGATTACCATTTAAATGACTCTGCAGAGCTGCTCAGCTTTACCCACAAGATATCTACGGTCGTTAGTGCCACGCGATTAACATGCAACTCATATGCATGCGGCTGGATCGAGATGATCGTAACCGTTTGTTGAACTTCCCCTTTTTAGCTCATACCCAGTAGGCTATCCAAGATCCGCAATATTCAGAACACATTGACCGCCGTGGGAGATGCGATCCGAATATTGTGGATACCCACTGTTGCGTGAACCGGTGAATGGCCTCTTCATTCCCGTTCCGCCCCGATCGCTCTGCGAGCCATTGCATTACCAGCACATGGCAGCTACTTCCAATAGGTATTAAAAAGGGAAGTACAATGTACTAGGCTACGTTGGAATGGGTCAACAGGGTTGACCGTTCCAACCAGCGGTTGAGTGATTACTGAAGTTATTTACTTTGCCCAAAGTGGTTAGTCCTTAATGCCAAAGACCAAGTATACCCCCACATCATATCCATGGTACCCACTGTATCACCACCATCTCATCCATAGACTTGTCATCGGTTGGGGGTCGGACCCGTAGCCACCTCTCGTGGGTAGTCCAACAGTGTCCCCCTAACCGTAGCAGTTTTTAAAGATCCTCCGAACCAATCTTCGGAGATTAAGTATTTATCTAAAAGTAATAATTGTATGAATTGTTATATCTACGAGGGTTCAATATTTTATATCCTAGGGTTAAAAAGGAATTAAGTTATAACAACAAGTCTAGCATTGGGTGGCATTTAATCATGTCATTCAAAACTACCATATTTCTTAGTTTCTAAAGTACCAGTAAATAATGCAGTACAGAAGATAAATATATACACTGTAATGGAACTGGGTTCAATATGTTCAAGGGGTGTGGCTTGCCTTGCGGAGTTGAAGGTTCTCCTACAGAATAGTAGCCAATGTCCTGTGGTGTCCCGAACGGCTCCTGCTCCTCGTGCGGCTCAGCGTATTGCTCCAGCTCCAAGTACTGCTCCGAGTAGGGTGTCGGCGTCGAATCTAGTGTGTAAAAGCAAATACAATAAATAAACGAATAAAACAAATAAAAGAGAAGAAAATCGGACAAGAAAACGGATCGGGGAGTCGAAAGCAGCGAGAAAGGGTATTTTTGGAATTTCTGGAATTTATTTTGGCAAAATGGAGACCGTATTTGGACTCAGTGGCTCGAAACGGACAAGAAAATGTATTTTCGGGTATTTGTGGGTTTTTGGGAATTTTGGGATTTTTCTAGAATTAATTTTGAATTTTTGGAATTTAAATAAATATTAAACTCGAAATTCAAATCAGAAAGTAAAAATAAATAAAAGAAAATCGGATTTTCTCCCGTGGGCCGCACAAGATTGGCGGTTTTACCTGGTGGGAGTGGGAAGGCTGGCCCACCCATGATCATGACAATTGTTGAGTGGTGCATGCATCTTCGAGGTGTCGACGGAGGGGCCCCACCGGCTGATGTGACGGAGGAGCCGAAGCGGCATGGCCTGTGAGGCTGAAGTGAGGAGGCGCCGACGCTGGGAAGACGCAAAGTGAGGGAGGGTTAAGCTCTCAGACGAAAAAAAAATGGCGGAGGAGGAGAAGCCGCAGGAAGAAGAAGAGTTACTCACCCGAGGCCGGGATGGGAAATGAGACGGGGGGTTATAGTGTCATGGGGAGGGAGAGAGAGGAGGGCACGGCGATGGCGCGAGGGAGGCGAACTGACGTCTTGTGCATGGTGCAACACAAGACAATACAGGCAAACATGTGTATGTGTGAGGGAAAGGAGTAGGGTCTGTGCGAGGTAGTCAAGGTGGCGCACGTGAGCAGTGTGGGGTGAGGGCGACATGAAGTGGCAGGCATGTGCATGGGTGGCTGGGTCATGGTGGAGGCCTGGCAAAGGTGAAGCCACATGAGCGCGGATCGGCGAAGGAGGCGATTCGGGAGAAGATGCCAGCGAAAGAAGAAAATGGTTTTGCGAAAAAGGGAAAGCGGAGAGATAGAGAGGGTTACCCGAAAGGGAAAGATTCGGATAAATTCAAATAAACGTGAAATAAATTCGGATAAAATCAAATAAAATCCAAATAAAATCAAGAAGGGCACAAGAAATCCATTTTTGAAATTTTGAGGGTTATTTCACCTTCCTCTTTCCACGTGTCCTGCTATATAGTTAGGCTTGAATACTATCTAAATGGATAATCATTCATAGTTAAACCCTTTTTTGAAAGAAGAAAATTTCCAAAACACTTTGTTTATGATAATTGCCTTCTGAAGTACAAGCATTAGGCAAGCAAAAGTACTGTACTCCACCGATTATAAATTTCCAAAACACTTTGTTTATGACAATTGCCTTCTGACGTTTTCTTCAGAATTAGATCAACATTTAGGTCATAGCACGACAAAAGTCACAACACAAATGTGAATTTTATGTAGGTATGAGTACTTGCGGGCCGATGGTGTATAGATAAAGAAGCCCATAGAAGTGTAAGCACCAAAACACGTGGAGTATCTAATATACTGGATTGAGGGCCAACTAGACGATGAATCCATATTTCCTCTAAAGCTTGGTATGCTGATTGTACTACGGACAATTCCTTGTTTGTCACAAACACTTGATATTGGAGCAGTCAAGCATAACTTATTTGTGTTTAATTCATTTCTCAAGAGGACAATCATCACGCGCTTGTTTCGTGTTTATGCCCACATATATTTCAGTCCCATTTTGAAAAGATTGTAAACCTCAAGGAGGAGAAAGGTTTCAAAATTCGTCTTCAGATCACATCTCAGGGGTGTCCAAAATTAATGTTTCAACGATATTTCACAATTTTAGATGAAATCTAGACAAAATTCAAAAAATAAATTTGAAATCCGCTAAATTTGAAACAAAAAAAATCGAAATTTCGGTGATTTTCAATCCACTGTGAAATAGTCTCTCGAGGCTAGAAAAAATTGGCAAAAAATATTTAAAAAACATGTAAGCATTTATCTATATTTTCTACGTAGTTGCACATAAAATTCTCACATTAGGGTTTAAGATTTAGGCCAAAATATGATTTAAATCCGAAATACATCATGTAAGGCCAAAATCCAAGCTATAATTTAAGGTTTAGGCCGAAATATATCATTTAAGCCTGAAATCTATGCTAGGTTTTTATGCCTAAATACAATTTAAAGTTAGGGTTTAGACCAAAATACATCATTTAAGACTGAAATCCAATTTAGGGTTTGGGATTAGTATTACATAATTTGTATATATATATTTTTATAAATATTTCACATGCATTCGCACATAAAAGTTGGGGTTTAGGCGAAATACAATTTAAAGTTGAAATACATCATTTAAAGCCGAAATCTAAGTTAGGGTTTAAGGTTTTGGCCGAAATACATCATTTAAGATCGAGATCCATGTTAGAGTTTAGGGTTACATAATTTGTATATATATATTCTCCACAAAAAATTAGTGTGAAATCTGATAAAAAATGCAATCCGGTCTAAAATGCCGAAATCAAGATTTCACCAAAATTTGAGATTTTCTAAAATTTCTTCAAAATTTTGGACCTTGAGGAGGCTCATCTTAACACCTACTTCATTCTCTTTTTTATACATGATATGCTCGTCATCTATTGTTTACACTCTAGCCATGTCTTGATTTGTCCGCAGAATTTGGCTCGATTCACAAGGTGAGCTCCGCTCCATCTGTGGGGCCGAATCGAGCATGGATACCGAGTTCTCTATACACATGATTGAGTAATTAGGCTATCCACAACAGTAATTTACTAGCATATGAAACACCTCGAAAATTTGAAAATGAGTTTATTTATTTTATTTGGATTTTATTCGAATTTTTTCAAATTTATTTGAATTTCATTTGAGCCTCTTTTGAAAACTTTCCTTTTCGAGAAAATGTCCCCGAAACCCGCTTTCCCCTTTTGGATTTCCGTTTTCCTCTTCGGCTAGCACCCCTGGCTCGTTCTACCTTTCCCCGCCTCAGCCCATCTCTCTCTCTCCTTAGTTTCTCGGCCACTCCATCCTGGTCGGCTCAGTTCGCCCGCCTCGGCTGCCTCACTGCCTCGCCCCCAATCCTCGTCTTTGGCCCGTCGCCTTCTCCCTCTCTCTACTCGTGTGACCCGCTCCACCTGATCCAGAAACTCGCCTCCTTCTGTCGTCGCGCCTCGTGTACAACGCCCTATCGTGTCTCTTCACACACTCGCCTGGCCATGTAATCCGCTCCGCCCACTCCACCATGAATCCGTCGTGCAGTCCTCGCCGTTGAAATCGCCGCCCTCTTTCTCTTCCCCGCCTCTCTCTCCTCCCACCGCTATAAATAGCCCCTCTGCTTCCATTTTGCCTCGCCCTGAGCTCGCCGTGAGCTTCTCTACCATCCTCGCCAACCCATTCCTCCTCTGGTTGCCTTCCCGCTCCACACCGCGAGCTTCTTCTCGTCTCCGGTCCCCCCTCCCCACCGCCACGCTCTGCTCCTCCCCTTTCCTCACCTCGAAGTTCGCTAGAGGTCTTCTTCCTCCCAGCTTTCCCTCTCTCTGCCGATGGCCTGCTTTGCCAGCCACCCGAGCCTCGCTTGTCAATGCCACTCCCTTTGGCCCGCCTTGGTCAACGCCCCCACGCTCGCCCAGCGCTGGGCGACTGCTTGGCTCGTGGCCAGGGTGAAGCCCCCTTGCCACATGGCCTCAGTGGGCTGAAGCGAAAGCAAGACAAGGCTGCCAAAAGGCGTTAATCAGATGGCCCAATAGGATTTAGTTTTGAGATTTTTATTTTATTTTTCGGATTTGATTTTTATTTAAAATCTAAAAATCATCTAAAAATTCAGAAAAATCCCCCAAAAATCCCAAAAATAGCAAAAAATACATATTTTTGTTCCGTTTGAGCTGCTGAGTCCAAAAATGATCTCCGTTTCACCATTCTAAATCCAAAAAATTTCCAAAATACCCAAAAACACATATTACTGTATCGACAAGAAAGTCAGGAATTACATTAAGCCACGTACAAGCTAATGACGGACCATTTGTGCGTACCCGTGTTGACCCCGATTTTATATTCGCCGTGTAAGCGTGCTCGTTCTTATGAACAGGCATAAGAACATAAATAGCTTGGTTCGATCAACAATTTAATCTGAATGCTTTGCGAGAAAGATGCAGTTGTTGATGAATGTATCTACCAAGTCCCTGCATCCTGTTCCCTTGTGTTAATCAAGGTGTTGTACGTCACCGACACCGTCACAACCCTCGAAGATTGGGCGCATCATTGCTACTGCCTTGCTGACGAATTAGTAGTATCGATCCAATCAAAATGGCACACTTTGCCGAAATGCAATAGAAGCACAGGAAATGCCATTTCTGATCTGACGATCTCTCACACACGCACATGCAATGGCATACTCAGAAGAATCGATCGGCATGAACAGAGAGATTCATGGCGGGGACATGAAGAGCTGACAGTACTAGACGACTATAGAGGTGGTGGGTGCTAGTAGTAGTATTACGAGCAGTGGTAGTCTGGTAGATCGAAGCCCTTACTTAACAGAAGCTGCTGCTGGAAGCGAAGCGAGGGATCTCCTAGACGCGGCCCTCCCAGAGGCATGGCTGGTCGTCGGAGCAGAGGACGGACGGCGGGGCGAGGCCGAGGGCGGCGGCGCGGCGCCAGCGCTGGGCGCGGGTGAGGCCGAGGCAGGGTCCGTAGCGCATGTCCATGTCGAACTCCCGAGCCGCCCTCTCCCGGTCCTCCTCCCGCCTCCTCGCGTCGGCGTCGTCGGCGTGATCTGCCGTGACAACAGAAACAGATGGATGGATCGATCAGTATGTGGCCATGGAATCGAATCGAATAGAATCGGCGTATGAATCGATCGGTTCGGACTGGGTGGGAGAGACGGAGGCCTACCTGGCGTAGGGGTATTGCGGAGGAGATTCGCGGCTGCGGCTGCCGGCTTCTGGTGGGGGTGGTTCGCCGCCTTCTTGGAGACGCCGCCGGTGGGCTTGGTGTGCGCTTTCTGCTGCCGGAAGAAGGACTTCATGTCGCCGCCGCCGCTCCTCATGTCTCCGTCGTCTCTCTCCGACGATCTTTCTGGTGTACGATATTGAATGGGATGGAATGGAAGGGGAGGAGATGGTGAACGGTGAGGGAGGGTGGGTTTATTTATAGGCAGCTTTGCTTGTGTTGCGGCCGTTGTGTCGGTGGATTCGAATTTTGAATTTTGAAATGGGGACGTCTGGTCTAGATTTTTCTCGACTCCTGGTGTGTTTGGCTTGCTGGAACGCGAGCCGATGGATGGTGTCTGTTCCATCTCGGAGAACGCCGATCCAACCGTTCGTCGCGCGCGGCTCATCCGCATCATGATGGCCGCGCCACCGTGCCAGTCCGGTACCCCGGTGCACGCTGGGCTAGAAACGGGTGTGCGTGTTCGAATTCGCACCGTTCCTCGTCTATCGCTTGTTTCCAATTGAACAATTGCTACACCTAAAATGGTATGACTTTTTCACTATTTCCCCCCCTTATACACTTTTTTTTTAAGCTAGCTTGAACCAACGAATTTACAGAATTAGCTCCATTCTCGCTCACAAATGCATTAGCAAATGACATGTGTCAGCTGCCATACTCCTATTCTATAGCAACATAGTCCATCATGACAGACATAGTAGGCTTAGAGTTGTCGAGCATGCTCACATCAATTGGTAGGGTCTGCTTAATTAAGTGATTTAGTTAAGTAAAGTTATTAATTAATTGGCGAACCCCAGCGCCTTGCCTCAGTATAGGAGTGTGACAGTTAACACATGTCACCTGACGCATATTCCACAGTTGACACTGGCATATCCAATATATGGACATGGTGTATACACACACATAAGAAGCCTTTTCGTACTCTCACGTGTACATACTCCTACCTTTATATACCACTTAAACAAATATTTTATACTTCTTTATCACTTTTGGTATACTTCAATAATAATTATAAGATACTCCAATGCGATATAGTTGAAAAAATTTCATCAAAACCCTTTATTTTTGTTATATACACTTTTCCATATATAAAAGGAGTGTATACACAAATTATGCTATAAAAAGTGAAGCATGATGAAATTTTTCATAGAACTCACTTTAGAGTATCTTATAATCAGTAATAAAGTATACACAAAAGGATAAAGAGGACCAAATCAGCATATATATTCATCATTAACTAATTTCAGTCCATTTCCAATCTCATGCGTCTCCCCTCTCAACTGACCAGTCCAACCCATTAACGAGAAGCCCACACCTTCCAACTCTTAACTAAATAGAGCACATTACACAGCACAACAAACCATAACCAAAATTCCCTATTTTTGTATCTCATACTCTGTACCCCTTCCCCACTCTCTTCCTCGCTCAACCTTGGGGTAGTGACCGACGACGCGCTTCGATAAGCTAGCGGCGGTGAGAGGTCGAGGGGCTGAAGTGAGAACTGAATTGCTGGCCAAACAACAGCCTCAGTACTACGAGCTGCACCATTGCACCAGCCAGTTAGGGCCTACCGATCAAAGCCTAAAGGTATTCATGCATGGATTGTTTGGTTTATAGTTAAGTTTTTTCACATTTTGCTACGCCTCAAGTTAAGTAAGTTTGATCGATTTAGGTCTTTATTTGGTTCATAGCCACACCTGTGGCAAGATTCTTTCTTGCTATCCAAGGCCCACATGTCATTGACTCAAAAAAGTATGGTAAAACTCATTTTACTAGCTAAAATGTGGCTTTAATTTTGATAACTTAATCTTAGACAAGTTTAACAAAAATTATAGTTAAATATGACAACCTTAGTATATGAACCAAACAAATCCTAGGTGTTGAGGACTTGAAATGTTGATAAAAGATGAATTACTAGGATTAATTAGCTAATTGTGTCGATGCAGAGCTTAAAAAAGAGAAGAGATAGTGTGTAGATTTGAAAGCTTTATAGGATTGAATCGGAAAGACACAGAAGACAACTATAGCTACTACTTACACACCCAAAACAATATCTGTAGGATGCAAATTTGTTTTTCGGCAATTGATTTTTGAAAGGACCAACTAAATATAATGGCTGATCAATATTTTTTTCGACAAGTTAGTCATGAAGCTATAGTATCTCACTTTCAAGTTTTAGAGTCTCTGCAAGTTAGTTTGTAATTTTTCTTAATTATTTTGTAGTGTTCTAATTTATTGTGACATGTTTGCTCTAATTTGAACAATTTGTATTTTAATTTTCGCTATTATAAAGCTTAAATTTTTGTATTGAATAATATTTTGTTAACTCTGTATCCTATATAAAAATTTCTAGATCTACCACTGACCGTTAAGGAGGGAATCTCGAACCTCTTTTACAATTTATTTAGAAGGAGACCTTTTTGTACATGGGAAGTGTCCTTGCACAAGACAAGCTATGAAAACATGTTTTTTTGTGCAGGACAGGTGGTAACTAAGGGGATGTTCGGCATAGTTTTAGCTCTGCAAAAATCTATGGAGTTGGTAGAGTAGGGTATTCCTAATTTCAGAAATTTATAGAGCTGGAGCTATAGATACATTAAGAGTGTTTAGGGGTGCGTTTGGATGGGTGTACGAAGGTGAATTGAACCGTCCCATACAAGATTTGGTTCTGTCTTTCCGTTTGGTTGGTTGAACGGAACCATTTTGATACAGTATAAAATTGTACAGATTCTTGGAATATTTCAAAAAGATACTGCACCATCCCGTACGAAAAATTTGGCCGAACCAACCGGTCCAGGACAGGATCGTTCACTCGTACCATCCTCAAACTAACCTCATCCCTCAATACAATCTCATCCCTACAACCAAACATCATCTCGTACCATCCTATATCATTTCATCCAAACAACCAAATAAAATCTTATATCATTCCATTCAGCCAACCAAACACCTTCCATATACCATCTCATCCTGGATCATTACATCCATCCTGTACCATCCTATCCCATTCATTCTCATACATCTAACCAAACGCACCCTAGATGGATCATCTTGTTTACATTTTGATTAAAAATATAAACTTAATTCACTTTGTTTTAATCTACAAGTTCTAGATCTAAAATGAAGCGGGGATTTAAAATTCTGCCAAACAGGACCTAAATTTATATCATGTTTGGTAAGCAGAGATTTTATACGAAACAATCTGATTGCGTTTTATTCTAAACGGAGCCTGCTGGCCTCGCGGTCAACTCGTGGTAATCTCCCTCCTTATTGGCCACTACACCTGGCATCCTCAACATTGCTAGACCCACCGTGTACGCTGTTGTTGCGCGTGTGCTAACATACTAGAATGGGTTGCGCACTACGTTGCGCCATGCAAAATTTACCGCTGCTTCACCAAAACAATATAAAAGGGGAATGCAATGTCATTCATACTCCCATTATCGTCACACTATACTACAGGAAAGGCATATTACTATAGGATAGCAGTATTTTGTTTGCATCGAACAACTTATAGCTCAACAAGTAGAAACATGAAAGCTGTCTTGATCACCATTTGTATTTAAGAGTTAAGGCTAACAGTTCACACTACACTGAGAAGGAAACAAAGAAAAGCTGAAAGCGTGAGCTGGACTGGAATAAGCATTTCTTTGAAAAAAAAAATCATGATCTAAGGCAACGCATTACATTAGACAGTAAACCTGATAATGTTGGGTACATTTTCATCTATCTTGAGTTTTATACATTGACATCCATATTTTGCGACCTGCATTGTGCAAGATAGAGCAAGGACGCACCTGAAATCGAGGTCGTTATATAGAGATTCAAGTGAAATCGGAGGGACGGTATTTGCACTAAGAAATTCCTTGGGGCGCTTAACTTGCTTCTTCAACTTAGCTATTCCTTTGGGAGGCTAGCGGATGTCAACTCCATTACCGAGTTGGCTATTAAAGTGATTGGGAAAATAGTTGATCAGATGTATTTCCATTTCAAGGCCTCCTAGCTGGAGTTCCATCTAACATCCTTAACCTGCAAGTAATAATTAGTTAAACGTACTAGCAACAGGTTGTGCGGTTATGTCCTAAAGGTAACTCAGGCATTAACAAAGAATTCCAATATTAGAATCCACTGAATTGATGAGAGTATCTGCAAAGCAAACCAAACACAAAAGTTTCACAACAGAATGCCATACAGATTCACTGAGTAAGCAAGCAAAAATGACTGAACAACTAATGGTGCTAATCTAACCAAACTGTAATATTGATAGTAAAATTCAAAGAGGGGTAAAAACGTATAAAATTTCATCATACTATATATCCTCTAGGGAAACACATCCTATGATCTTGATAATTGATAGATGAATAGATAAGAAACTTCTGAAGATCACCATGTATTCAGTGAATTCAAAACTATAAACGAATTAGAAAAAGTCTAAAATACTCTTAATGAATGGATAGAAAAAATCTAAAATATCCTTAAGGAATAAATGATTAAATTTGATTTCTATTACAACTACTTACTGCATGTATTATCCACTGTAAAATTCGGCAATTCGGCAAGGCGATGCTGACCAAGGGAGTGGACAGGGCAGCCGGGTTCCAGGAGACACGCTAGGCAGTAAATGGCGCCGCTTGACTTGGGGGAACAGTGGGGTTGAGGTCTGTGCTGATGACGAGAATGAGCTCGGCGCATAGGAAGGAGGTGCGGAAATCTGAGGCAAGGCAGGGCACGGGAAGTCGTCACAGCGGCAGGGATGGAGGGATTACCGGAGACGTGCACTCGGCTGGATTCCTGGGCGACGAGACAGGCAGCAAATGCGCCGCATGACCTGAGCTTGGGTTCACACTGTGCAAGCGGATGGCATCGGCTTGAGGAAGAAGATGGCTGAGGGGGAAGGGTGTCTGCCGAGTGGGAACTGGGCCCAGACAACAGAGATAGGGAGAGGGCAGGCAGGTTCCCTCCTGGCCAAAGGAGTCCACAGAGGTAAATGGGCCCACATACATGGCAGTGAAATAAGAAAACAACTTATTTTCATGACTGGGCAGGATAGGGCTATGGGCATTAAATGAGCTATCAATTCGTGACTTAAAATTTTTGAAAATTTTTCTAAGTGATCTGGAGACAGTTCTAAGATTTCTGTAAAAATTTCAGATGAAAAATTATCTGTGAAAATTATTAAAATTCTGACAAGTATGCTGTACCAAAATTCTGTTTTCTGATTTTCATTTTTCTTAGATAACAATACGCTTTTTTTATAAAACTTTTTCTGGGTAATAATATTGATTATTGGGGATTAAAATAAAATTTTCAGTTGATTATTACTTATATTTATTTTTATAAAATTATGATATTGATAAGATTGTATTTAATTTAATTCTATCTTTGATTTCTTTTTAACTTTAAATGAGTTCACCTTGCTTTAAAAGTTTTTGGAGATGACTATGAGATTATTTGGGATTTATAGGATTTTTTTCAGAATTTATTCCTTAAAGGATTTTAGGTTTTGTACTTTGAAGGAGAACAAGAAAATTAGTATAAAAGGTTTTTCGCAAGAACCAAAATTCAATAAAAATTCATAAAAGATGGAAATTCAATATAAGATGATATTTAAAACTCATTTTCATATTTTTATTTTAGTAGAAAAGGTTTTAATAATACAGCTTTTCTTTCCATAGATAGAAATTCAAAAAATAAAGAGAAGGAGGATATTTTTAAATTGAAATCTTAACTCTATTTAAAATGTTTATTCAATTTCATATTCAAATTTTAAATTTTTATTTTTTTCTATTTTTGTAATTTTTAGGATGTTAGAGGGGATGATCGGAGCGACGACAACAGGCGAAAATGGCAAGGGCACGGAGTCAGGTCTGACTGTAGCTGGCAGCATTAGAGGCCCAACCCAACACAAGGGAGGGGTGGAGGATACACCGATGCGATGCGACCTGACGTGCGGAGGCAACGAGGCTCGGCTCGGCTCGAGGGATCTTTCGTTGTGCTGCGCCCGGCCCGGCCCGGCCCGACTGACGAGGCGGTGGAAGGGTGCGGGCCAGGCGGAACGGAACTGGTGGCGGAGGTGCGGCGTGGGCGTGGCGACGAAGCACACCCGCGATATCTCCCTCGACCAATGGCCTCCCGCTCCCTATCCTCTCCTCCCTCCTCCCCGAGCACCCTCTCCTCCCCCGCTCCGCGGTAACACGGTGACACCAACACCGTAGCGGCAGCACGTGCCCGCCAGCTCGCTCTCGCTCCTCTCCTTTCCGATGGTGCTGCCGCCGCCACTGGCATCGGCTTTGGTTTTATAACAGCGCGCCGGCCTAGCTCTTTCGTCGTCGCCCGTTTCTCTCCTCTCCTCTCTCTCGCCGTGTGGCGTCCATAGCTTTAGCTTCCCTCCTTCGGTTAGTTCCGTGGTTCTTGCTCGGTTGGTGCGTCCGCCGCGCGCCTCTGCACGCCTTTGCCGTCGTCTTCCTCCTCTGCTCTGCTCTGATCTCGCGCAGGTACAAGCACGACGACGTCCCGGCAGTGATTGTTTCTAGTTTAGCTGTTCCTTTCTTTCGGTAGCTTACAGCCGCTGCCTGAATGCACGCGCGCGCCGCGGACAGGTAAGTAGGGAGGGAGGGAAGATGACGGCCACGCCGGCGGTGATCGGGCTGAGCGCCGGCAACCGCCTCCTCAGCTCCTCCTTCGGCCCCACCGACCTCCAACCGGACAAGATTACCACTCAGCTTGACGGCTCCTCGCTGCAGTTCGCGCCCCCGACAACGCCCAAGCTCACCGTCGCCGCGCACAGGCTCAAGCTCTCCCCCCACGGCCGCGCGCAGGTCATGAGGGCGCTCAGGCAGAGCGCCCTCGTCGCGCCGCCTTCCGCGCCCTCAGACCACGCCCAGGCGCCCGACGCCGCCGAGTTCGAGCTCGAGTCCTCCCTCGAGGCCATCGTCCTGCTCCAGAGGTCCATTCTCGAGAAGCAGTGGGAGCTCCCCTTCGACGACGACGACCGCACGGAGGACGACGATACCAAATTGCCCTTCGGTTCGCCCTCGGATGAGGAAAACAAGGCTGCTGCCGTGGTCGCACGCTCCGGCGTTTCGGCGCGGCAGAGGAGGATGAGCGGCCGGAGGCGGGGGAGGTCGAAGTACGGCGCGGCGCATTTCACCATCAGCCCCGAGCTGCTGCAGAGCAGGAACCGGATCTACCTCAGGGGCACCGTCAGCAAGGAGCTCCTCACACACAAGCAGGTCGTCCACCTCTCCAAGAAGATCAAGGACGGCATCTGGCTGCACCAGCAAAGATCAAAGTATGCCGATTACAGTTTACAATGCTACGAACAGTTAATCCAACTGCAATGAGCAATTCTATGAATGGTTGCATCATCAAGAACCATTGATATTGCTCTTCTGCATACTGTAGTCAGTGACTTCTCCATATAGGTCTTGCAGGTTCTGTCTCTATGATTACTAGTGCTGGAATGCGTAGATTTCCCGTACTACTAATAACAAGTAGCAATTCCAATTCCCTCTTTGGTTGATCTCTGCACCAAATCTTGATTCAGGCTGAAAGAGAAATTGGGGAATGAGCCGTCATACAAACAGCTGGCGCGATCGCTCAGGATATCAGCGCCCGAGCTGCGCTCGAGGATGTACGAGTCGTACCTTGCAAGGGAGATGCTAACAATGAGCAACATTCGTTTGGTCATATCCATTGCTCAGAAGTATGAAAACCTCGGTGTTGAGTTAGCAGACCTTATTCAGGTAATAACATCAGTTGCCATGTAAATCGAGTGTTCATTCCAATTAGTATCCGTTTGTTGCGTTATGGCGATTAGTGTATTTTGAAAATTTAGGCACATTGTGACTTGCAACTCAATTGATGTTGTAGGGTGGCCTGATAGGGCTACTCCGTGGGATAGAAAAGTTTGATGCCTCCAGAGGCTTCAGAATCTCCACTTATGTGTACTGGTGGATTCGTCAGGTGAGATCTCTTTGCTAATCTCATTAGTATTTTGTGATCTGGTAAATGTCAAGAAGCTAGTAATGTATTTATCTATTCCATGTACAACTAAATCAGAGCATGAATCAATTGAGACTTGACACATTCTTCGTTCATTCGTTTGCCTGTTACCAGGGTGTTTCAAGAGCATTGGCTGAGAACTCGAAAACATTCAGACTTCCTACTTATCTGCACGAGAGGCTGATCGCAATTCGTGGTGCAAAGTATGCATTGGAAGATAAAGGAATTTCTCCAACAATCGAAGTAAGGCAGACCGTATTGATGATGGCTACATTTCTATGAACTGCAAAGTATTTCAAGCAGTTTTTTTTTTTTTTGTTTTTTTACCATCTTACTTTGTTTAATGTGGTAACATTTGAAACACAATGCTCTGATAATCTGCTTTAACCTTTTTGTGATGATCCTCAGAACATTGCAGAGTCGCTCAATATATCAGAAAAGAAAGTTCACAATGCTACAGAGGTAATACATAATCTTACCTGGTGGAATTTCTTTTGTTCCAATGCTTTTAACATTTCTTTCATACTTACAAGCATTTTTTTTGGTTGAAAATGCAGGCTGTGAACAAGGTTCTTTCATTGGATCAACAGGCATTCCCCTCCTTAAACGGCCTACCTGGAGAGACACTCCATAGTGTAAGCTGTTACATGACTACACTTAAAGTTTAAACACCACTAAACTTTTTTCAACTTTGAAAATATGATCTGGAGTTAACTTTTATTCTTTATCTTGTGCCCTCAGTATATAGAGGATCAAAACGTTGCAAATAATCCTTGGCACGGATTTGAGGAGTGGTATCTCAAGGTATCCATACTGTTGTTGATTTGGAAGAGGACAATTTCTCTTCCTAGTCCATGTTCTTTCTTTTTTTTTTGGCAAGGATCTTTCTATAATATCAAACAATTGTTTGAATTTCTAATGCATTATTGGTTACCTTACATCCTCAGAAGATCTGTCAAATATGTTTTAACTGAAACATTCTGGTGATACCAGGAGGAAGTCAACAAGCTTCTAAACTCAACTCTCAATGAGCGCGAAAGGGACATTATCCGGCTATATCATGGTATAGGAAAACAATGTCATACATGGGAGGATATTAGCAGACAGTAAGTAGTACTTCTTGGACTGAAGGAGACCTTTTTTTTTTTTTTGCGTCATGTAGTTGTTGTACTTGCTGTAACACAGATCATTGAGACAACATGACAATTTGCAAAGAATTTATTGTCTAGGCTATTCCAGTTTAATTTTGTATTTTATAATCAAATCTATTTGCTCTCCTGAAAAGGTTCTGAAATTGGTTTATACAATCTGTTCATATCATCGGCACAGCCACGACGATTTGCAGATAATTTCTTGGCATATGATGTTCTGATCCTGGCCTTGGAAATATTCTTTAGGTTTGGCTTGTCGAGGGAGCGGGTGAGGCAAGTAGGACTCATCGCGATGGAGAAGCTGAAGCATGCTGCGAGGGGGAAAAATTTGGACTCACTGCTGCAGGATTATTGAGGTGTTTTTAATTTGAGTCGAATCCACACACACAGTGGTTGTATATACTCCGAAAGAGAACATAGGGTACATCCCTGAAAAGGCTTTACTGCCACTCACCTGCAAATAATTATACGTGTACATTTGTGACAATAGGCACGCATGGTCAAAATCTCTATGCCTGTGTTATCATCAAGGCAATTCAGCAGAGAGAAGATCTTTTTCTTTGAAGCTGTACAAGCAGGTATTCTGTAATGTATATGTCATGTATCATTTAGCTAGATCAATAGAACAAACTCTTATGTCCTGGATCTTTTTTCTAGCATGGCTTATGTAATTACATAAAAATAAAATAATTACAAATGATGAGGCTGGGAACCAGAGTTTTGTTTTTTCATGACATCCGAAAGATTGTCTCAAATATGGGGTACAATTGAAATCTTCATACAAGAAGTATGAAAAGCATGACATAACTGGACCTGGAGAAACTTCTGAACATTTGATGAAACATTAACAATGCAGTGCAGTAAAATTTTTAGCTCTGTTCTGAACTTCTAATCATATCAAATAAAATACTGGTCTCAAGTATGGGTAGCAGTGCAAATGAGAATGCTGGCAAAGAGTATATTTTTTCCACAATAGATTAAAAAGCTTGACATAAGTGAGTTCAGAAAATTCTGAACATTTGACAAAACTTTGGCAACGCAGTGCAGCATACTTGCCATTACCTGGAAGGCTGGAACTCTGAAGTATGAGGCACAAGCTGTACATGTATCAGCAGCAAACATCAGCAATTCAACGAAAGCAAGATATTGGAGGAAAACAAACTGGACAGTTAGACAACATTCAGTTTGATTCCCTCCAATTCTTACATTCGATGCCTGGTTTGTGGATCCTATGTGTATCTGCGAGTAGAATCATTTCCCAAATGGACCCATTCAAAGTGAGATATTAGAGGAAACTGAACCTTATTAAATTCATCAATGGTTCACTTCCCTCTAATTCTCACTTTTAATGGCACATGTATGTTCCTGATTCCTTCATATGTAGAAGTGTACCCAATCACCAAGCAATCGACTGAAGGTGAGATATTGGAGAAAACAAGCCGAACATGTTGCAAACATCATTCAGCAATCAGTTTGTTTTCCTCCAATACTCCTGAACAACAGCACTCATAAACTGGCATTTCTAAAAGAAACACTTAAGACTCTAGCAGGGACAATAGGAGGCATGGAAGTGAAGCTGGCTAGTAAATATTCAAAAGATAGATGTAAACTGGGAAGCTTTTAGTTCAGCTAAAGCTAGATCGATTTATAGCCGTGTTGGAAATTGTTTCCGACTTTCTGTTACACCCGCTCTTCATGCCCATTGTGCTTTGTATCCCCCCCACCCCAAAAAAAAACACACACAAAAGCAACAACAAAAGAAAGATCAAAATTCTGAGCTAAATCTGGGCTGATCCCCGTCTTTATCTTGGGCACACAGCACATGCATTAGGCCCGGACCCAGCCCTAAACCTTGGCAGGGTTGGAACGAGAGAATTTCACAAGATTTCCGTAGGAGTTGAACTGTTTCACATAAAACCACTGTAAGCTTATGTGTTTTAAGCAGAGGCCTTAACCCCTAAGCTCGGACAATATTGGACGGTGAAAGACCATATGGAGGTCTACCCAAGTTGGTGATGAGTATTTGACTGTATGTGAGCTAGGAGTACTCAGGATTGAGTTTGATTTGAATTGCATTTCAAATTAAAACAATTTGAGTTATTTTCAGTTAGGAGCGACACTACTGGCCTTTAAGCCAGTAGTTATTTTTTAGAGAAGGTATCTCGGGGGTTCTAGGGCAACCGGCACTACCGCCGACCAAGGTGTGGTAGTACCGGACTTGCGGTACTACTGACCTATGGTTGTCGGTAGTGCCAACTTTATCATCAAGATCTGATTTATTTTTAGCAATTGGATGATTATTGTATATCATTGTAGACATTGTTATGTGATGGGTTTTCTTATTTTTAATGATTGCAGGATGACAGTGGTAGGTCATGGCGAGGGAGGACGATTGGGACTAGACGAGGTGCTGGAGGTCCGGACGGTCGAGGATGACCGAAGACGGAGTCGCTACGAGCCTAGAAGACAAGGGAATGGTTGAGATGCTAGCTTAGAGCTGCTCAGATCAAAGAGAGCCGTTGGATCGCGGTTTAGAGGATAGAGTGGCGGTCAAGTTAGTTTGCTTTGAGAAATGTGCAAAACCCATTATATTATTGAGTTATGGGTTAGCCCATTTATGAGTGAGTGAGTGAATCTCAATTTTTGATGATGTTTCTTGAGGGTAAGAAGGTCATCCAAGGGTGGAGATTGCTCGAGGTTGCTATAAATAAAGGGGGAGAAGGGTGTCTCTCATTTGAAGGTTTTGTATGCTCCTTTGAGTTTTTCCCACTTTGTTGTGAGGATTTGTAAACTTTCCTCTCAAGAAATAAAATTTTATTTCCTTACTATTATGAATTTAATTTCAATATTTACATTATGTTTTAAATTCAACATTTAAATTCCACACTTTAAATTCTTGCAATTTACTTTTCGCACATTTAGATTTGCCTCCCCTCTTTCTAAATGCTTGTGGATCTTATGTCAAGGATAAATGATTAATAGATGAATCTTCTTCAGATCATATCTCAATCATCTAAGCAAACCTTGTATTTTTCTTTATAAGAAATCGATCTTTTGTACTTAAAAAGAACTATTCTTATAGATCGTGTTTGTGTGGTTCTTTTCTTGTGTTCTTACTTGTTGTAACAAGTAGGAGGTTATCCAAGATTACATTGATCATCAAAACACCACGAGCAAGTTTAAGATCAAGATTTTGGTTTTTGCCTGATTTTGATGCACTCTTCCTTCAATTGAAAAAAGGTTAGAACTTTGAAGTCAATCTTAATAATTGAAGGTTGGAATAGGTTTGTAAGCTCCATAAGAAGGTGCATACAAAATTTCATGAGCGTTTGACTAGCCGATCTAAATTTATATCATTTTTGTTCTAGGATCATGCTCTCTTCCTGTTTTGTTTTTGAAGCTAGCACTACCACCTAGAATGAACAGTAGTACCAACCTCCGATACTATTGTCCCCCTATGCTACGATAGTACTGGTCAGAATAGAGTTTCCTGATTTAGTTCTTCTACATGTGATTGTTTGGAGTGAGGTTTTGGTTGGATTCATTTTAAGGGGGAAAATTTATTTGGGATCATTTACCCCCCTCTAATCGCTATTTCGGTCCTTTAATTGGTATTAGAGTCAGTTTTGTTCTCTTTATATCTTGACCAGTCCCAAAAGTTATGGTGATGGATAAGTATTTTACCAAGCCTTTGATTTTTTGGAGTTGATTTTCCTTTTTGGAAATCGAGAATGGAGTTGTACATCACTACCCAGGGCTTCTTGATTTGGCAAAAGGTGAAGCTCCCGTATGAGGTTCCTTCTGATGAAAACGTTACGGCTAGCAATATGGCTGATGTTGAGGTGAATGCTAAGACAAGAAACATCCTTATATAGGGCCTTAGCCACAGTGTGTACCACATGATCTCTCACCTACAATTTGCTCATCAGATCAAGGTGACCCTCGATGTTTACCATAAGAGCACCACTCAGATTACGATAGTGAGACAGGATCAATACAACCGTGATTACAATAAATTTGAACAACACGCTGGTGAGACTCTTGATGAGTGTTTTAGTTGTTTCACAAAGATTTTGAGCAATCTTCGTGTAGTTGGTTGCACATGCTCTGACTCGAAGAACGCTCGATACTTCTTGATCGCACTCGATCTTCGGATTTGAGAGATGAAGGTGACCATCATCAAGGACACCACAAACTTATCAACCCTATCTCTTGATAGGCTTTATTCTTAATTCAAGGCTCATGAGATCGACGTCGTCTCTCATAAGATGAAGTCGTATTTGATGCCCTTGGTCACCAATCCCATTGGATCTTATTTTGAGACTTCAATTAGTTTCTCCCTTTTTGCCCTTTGTGAATTAAGTGATGAACAATTGAAAAAATTTCTAGAAAGTAAGCTTGCTCTTTTAGCCCACAAATTTTCTCATGCTTATAAGAGGGTGAGAGAGAGAGAGAGAGGTGGCACGATCACCTGTCCCAAGTTGGAGAAGGGTAAGAATGGTTCCGGTGGTTTTAGAAAGAACGTCTAGACTGATAAGAACCACAATAAGAAGCCTCCAGGTCGCGACCTAATGTGTGAGAAGAAGTACCACAACTTCTAGAAGAACAAGAAGCTCTTTCACCGCGTCTTTGCCGCACTTGCGGCATCAGCCTCTCTAACACTGAGACCCAGAGCGACGAGGCGAGGATGATTCACAAGAGAAGAACAAAGGCGACAACTTCACCGACATGTGTTTCATGGCTGACGCTAACGGCATCAACAACTCCGAGCTCTGCAGCGACTCGGATGAGGCACCCTCCTACGACCAGCTCAACGATGTATTCTGTAAGTTAGAAAATTTTTATACTAGAGCTAGAGCTAGTTAGAGAAGGAAGTAGGTACCTTAACTTGGGAGTTAGCTTCACTTATATCTTGTTTCTCTCGAGACTCTA
Organism: Guadua angustifolia; assembly: GCA_036346375.1. Taxonomy (NCBI): domain Eukaryota; kingdom Viridiplantae; phylum Streptophyta; class Magnoliopsida; order Poales; family Poaceae; genus Guadua; species Guadua angustifolia. The sequence goes on from CM070514.1 coordinate 47,957,606, forward strand.
ATGACTGTATTATTTGCGATTCTTTACTTGTGGAGCTTGAGAACCTAAGTACCATGTATGATAGTGTACTTTCTAAGCTTAAGGGTCTTAGCTTGAAGAATACTAGCACTAGTCCTGTTGATACTATTCCTGTAGATGCTAGTTTTATTCATGCTCACACTAATGCATCTTGTGAAAATTACCCAAAACTGCTGTCTAAAATTAATGCCATGAGCACTCACCTTGGGAAGCTATCTGCTATAAATAATGAACTTGAATTGCATGCTTCTAAGGACTTACCTCATATGAGGGCTGTAGGTAACTAAAACTTGACAATGATGCCTTGAATGTCAAGTGTGCTGAACTTGTTAAGGACTTACTAGCTAAGTTACAAGAAAGTTGCGTGCAATGTGTTGAGATTGAGGGGGGCTTAGATAAAATCAACTCGAACTTAAGAAAAAACTAGAGGTTCAAACTCTTAGGATTAGGAATGCCCAATACATATCTTGTGAGGCCCTCAAGATTAAGGTAGCTGTGCTTAGGAAGAAAAATGCACGTGATAGTCGTTCTTCCTTGTCTGTCTCTTCTTCATCTTCTTTCCCATGTTTTTCCTATGCCTCTCTCTTCTAGGAGTGTGAGTACCTCATGAGTACTCTTGAGAAGTTTGTAGAAGGCAAGAAGAAGCTCAATCTCATCCTAGAGCAGTCCAAGTTTAGTAGATTCAATCAAAGTTTAGGATTTGACTACTTGGAGCATGCTCAGACGCATCCTCCTACCATTGTGCGTAGCTTCAAGAGTGGAGAGATCGTGGTTGCTCCCAGAATGAATACCACTATGTTTAGGTCTATTGGGGTTATCCATAAGATCTCTGACTAGAAAGTTGCTTCTCCTGCAGCTTCTTCCTTTAGCAAAGCGAAGTATACATTCGATGAGGATCCTTGGAATTTTGGTTGGGCGGTGCTACCGGGGTAGCAGTAGCACCGGCTCCAAGACCGGTGTAAAAATTCCAGAGAGTATCTCTTCGGTTGGAAAAAAATGAAGCCCAGTGCTACCGGTCCTAATTGGGCGTGTAACAGACCTCTTACTGTGACCCTTTGTCATAGCATTAAATGCTCTGACGCACCCACGGGGGTGAACCCCGGTGCTATCGGTCCTACATGGGTGGTAGCACCGGAAATCCTAACTTGGTCAGGATTTCGAGCTCAAACGGCTAGTTTTGGTGGTTGGAGTTATAAATACTTCTCCACCTGCCATCTACAACAACTCTTGGGCACTATTGAATATACTTGAGCTCTTGCAAAGTCCTCTCCTCCCTCTAGTGCATTCAATTCACATTTAGTGCAAGAGAGGAGAGAAATTTGAGTGTTGCTTCTAGGTTGAGCCTTTAGACACTCGATTCAATTTCAAGCAAGCATCAAACTTGTTACTCTTGGAGGTTGCCGCCTCCTAAATGGCTTGGAGGCGTGAGGATTCGGTGATCTTCACAAGGAAGTTTGTGTGAAGGCTCGATCGTTGTGAAGGCAAGGAGCTCGCCTACCCGAAGCAGGAAGAGCTATCACGAGTGATCAAGGAATGCTTGAAGAAGTTCAAGTCACCTCAACGTGGAGTAGGGGAGACCGACAAGTCTCCGAGACCACGGGATAAATCCTTGTGTTCATCAATTGTGGTTTACATTTCTTGTTCATTTGAGTAAAGTTACAATTCAAGCAATTTGAATATCTTGCCTAGTATAGAATTGTATTTGGAACCCTTGAGTAGTTGGCTAAATTAGTGATCACTAGAAGTGCTTGGTATTGAAAAGTGTTAAAATTGCATTTTGTGCTTAGTAATCTCTAAAATTGAATTTGGGATAAAGAAATTTTAGAAACCTCCTATTCACCCCCTCTAGTCGGTCATCCTTGATCCTACAACATGCACCTTCTGTTAGAAAGATGGACATCTATTAGATTTCTACTTCAGGCATGCCAAGATTGCACGTCGTGAGCGTGGTTATCCTCTTAGAGGTATTCAGGGTCATCCCTAAACTCGGAGTGCTCCTAAGACACACACAACTTCTAGATAAGATAGAGTTTCTCCTTTTTTAGGCAACATCCAGAACTTAGTTTTCAGGCTACCGTCCTTTTGATATTCCTTGTTCTTTCTATCGAGGTAGATATCAACAGTGTGAGGTGTTTCCTAGTAGAAGATTTGGGTAGCTTCACTGGGATGGTTCGGCCTTTGCACGATGGTGGGCTAACCAACTCTTGCTCCTAGATTTTCTTCTGGTGTTGCTTCTAGATTTGTGAGAGTTGAGCGTTAGAGAGACACTAGAGTACAATCTTTTATTCTTGTGGCTGGCATTTTAGGGTGTTGTGTGATTCAGTATTGGGTTCCTAGATCTGCTCTTGTTAGTCCCAATACTAAGTCACTTCTCTCTCTTTTGCATTAATACAAGTCTGTAGGATGAGGAAAAGAGAGGTATGGATCGTTGACTTCGGTTATTCTCGTCATATGATTGGAGACTCTCGTTGGTTCTCTTTCATAGTCCGAACTCTCGGTGATGAGTTGATCACTTTTGGGGATGCTTCGTCAGGTAAAGTCATCGCTAAAGGTACCAACTGCATTAATGATTATTTTCTTCTTAAGGATGTTGCCTTAGTGAGTAAGCTGTAATACAATTTGCTTTTTGTCTCTCAGTTTATCGATGACGGTTTTGAGGTAAACTTTAAGAGTAATATTTATAGAATATTCAATTCTTCTGGGGGTTAGTTTGCGAGATTTTTAGATTTGAAAAAGTATTCTGTGTTGATTTTTCTGCTTCTTCTAGAGACTCCCTTTGTTGTTTGATTACTTTTGAGTCTCGTGATCTCTCCTTCTGGTATAGGAGACTTGGTCACATTAGTTTCGATCATTTGACCCGAGTTAGCCATGATCTCATTTGTGGTTTGCTCAAACTCAAGATGGTCAAAGACTTAGTTTGCTCTCCTTACTGACATGGCAAGATGATTGTTGTTTTTTATCCTTCAGTCACTGTTGTGATGAATGATACACTAGGACAGTTTTTTACATATGGCCACTGTTGATCCAGTTAGAGTGCAGTTAGCAGGTGGGAAGTGGTATGTTTTTGTCATTGTCGATGATTTTTCAAGGTATTCTTGAGTATTTTCATGGCCTTGAAGGATGAGAATTTTGCCCATTTTAGGGGTTTGGTTCGTAGGTTGTCTGTTGAGCTTCCTAGTGCCTTCGAGCTATAATAGTGGCAATGGCACGGAGTTCAAGAACTCCTACTTTGAAAGTTTCTATAAAGAGTTAGGCTTAGAGCATCAGTTCTGCTCTCCATACGTTCCTCAGCAAAATGACATAGTAGAAAGGACGAATAAGACCTTGATCGAGATAGTTAGGACGATGCTAGATAAGTACAATATCCTAGAAAATTTTGGACTGAGGGTATAACTACTGCTTGTCATGTGTCTAATAGAGTATTCTTGAGAGCACATTTGCACTGTACTTCTTATGAGTTGAGGTATGAACGAAAGCCCAATATTTCTTATTTTCGTGTGTTTGGTTCCAAGTGTTTTGTTTTGAAGTTTAGGAATCTAGATAAGTTCGAGACTCATTCTTCTTATGGTATTTTTCTAGGTTACTCGACTTCCTCTCGTAGCTATAGAGTTTGGAGCTGTGAGACGTATAGGGTTATAGAGACCTATGAGGTGATCTTTGATTAGGCTAGTTCAGGAGCTAGACCCGACATATCAGGTTCTTCTTTCCTCTCCAAGCCTATCTTTATAGAGGATGAGGATAATGGAGATGATGATGTTTCACCTGATCCAGTCCCCTCTACATCTGAGATACCTCCTATTTCTATCTCTGCACCTTAGGAAGATCAGCCTATACCTTTAGACTCTCCTGCAGTAAGTGGCTCTGATCCTACCTTTTCTATTCATGAGGTAGAGGTCACTTCTACTTCTGGACCTCCCCGCCATATTCAGATGTGTCATCTACCTGATCAAATCATTGGCAATCTGTTTGAGTGAGTCGTGTGCTCAAAATCAGGCTTGTCCTTTTTCCTTCACTCTACCTTTGTTGCCTCCTTTGAGTCGAAGGATGTCTCTCATGCATTATCCAATGAGTCTACGTTTAATACTATGCATGAGGAATTTAAGAATTTCAAGAGGAACAAGGTTTGGCAGCTTGTCGAGCCTTCATCTGGTCATTGGAACCAAGTGGATATTTAAGAACAAGTAGAGTGGGGATAGGGTTGTCATTAGGAACAAGGTTAGACTAATTGCATAGGGTTTTACTCAGGTTGAGGGTCTTGACTCGAGGAGACCTTTGCTCTTGTAGCTAGACTAAAGGCTATTAGGATCCTACTTACATGGTTGACATCCAAGGGTTTCAAGTTTTATCAGATAAAGTCAAGAGTACATTCCTCAATGGGTATATTGAGAAAGAGGTTTATGTCAGGCAGTCTCCAGGATTCAAAAATCCCAAGTACCCAAACCATGTCTTCAAGCTTTTTAAAGCTTTATATGGATTTAAGCAGGCCTCTAGAGCTTGGTGTGAGAGGCTTAAGGGCCTGTTTGTTTTTGCTTTTGATTCTAGCCCTAAAAGTAAAATAAAAAATAAACAGCCCGATTCTAGAATCCAATTCTCACAATCTAGTTTACCCATATACATTAAAATCTACAATCCACTTCATATGTGCTTTTGGATTCTAGCTTTTGGAGAATCAACTTCTCTACAACCACAATCCAGAATCAGCTTTTAGAGAATCCAAAGCTAAAACAAATAGGCCCTAAGTCTTATCTTCTTAATCATGGTTTGAAGATGGGTAAAGTAGATAAGACTCTGTTCATTAGATACCAAAATTCTTATTTTCTTCCCGTCCAGTTTTATATGAACGATATCATCTTTGGTGGCTTTTCACACTCTCTTGTGTTTTAGTTTTCAAATGTGATAAGCACAGAGTTCAAGATGAGCATGATGGGCGAGTTGAGCTACTTTCTCGGCTTCTAGATCAAGTATACTCGGAAGGGTATTTTTTGTATCAAGGCAAGTACACTCAAGACATCCTGAGACTCTTTGAAATGTCTGATGGAAAGCCGATGATGACTCCTGTGACCACCACTGCTGTACTCGAGCCTGATGAGAAGGGTGAGCCAGTTGACCAGTTGACTAGAAGAAGTTCAGGAGTATGATTGACTCCCTCTTTTACCTCACTGCCTCGAGGCTGAAGATACATTTTACTATATATCTATGTGCTCGATTTTAGGCTTCTCCTCGCGCCTCTCACCACCAAGCGGTGAAGTGCATCTTTAGGTATCTTCAAGCTACCATTGACTATGATATTTAGTACTATCTATCCCTTCCTTAGATACCATATGGAGAAGGGTGATATAGTGCTTCAGTTTGTGGAGAGTGAGCACCAGATTACTGATATCTTTACCTAGTTTTTAGATAGGTTTAGGTTTGTAGCGTTGAGGGGAGAGCTTAGAGTCATGTGCGCTTACGGCATTTCTTGAGGGGGAGCTGACTTTGTATATTATGAATTATATGTTTACTTATAATATTTTCTTTCTTCTACATCTTCTGGTTGATGTTGGGTTTATTCTTAGAATTTTAAGTACACTTCACTTAGACTTCTGGTATACTTTGTATGGACCTTTCATCTTATGCTATAGGTTACTATCATGCACAATTAGCTGTTCTCTTTTCTTTCTAGGTTGAGTTCACTCACAGTCTTATAAGTCTAGCAGGTGTTGGGTCCTCTGGGTAGACAGGGTTTGTGTGCACTTCCTAACTTGGTTTTAGAGTCAACTTTCCTATGTCAGTTATATAGGGAAGATGAGAGCGATTTTGAGCTATAGTGTTCTCTACTATCTTTTCTATACTCTATAACCACCCAGTTTGTAGTCTCTCGGCTTCTTCTCCACATTCTGTGTTTCTGGTTTTTGTTGAGTTTATTTGGTCATTCTTTTAGCTTAATTTTGCTAATAACTTGCTGCTTTCAGAGACCGGCAAGTAAATTTGTAAGTCAAGGGCCAAGGCTCCCGCTTCCTTGAATGGTTAGACTACGAGTCCTGTGTTTATATCGTTCGCCGAATGTCCCTACGCCCGATTCGGTGGTGGTATTGTATTGATGGGGCCGCAGAGGATGCGTTTGATTACAACTTCTGATGGTTCCGAGGGTATTCCCTTTCACCGTGATGGCTTTCGATGAGATCGATCCCCTCCTCGGGATCCCGCTTTCCTTTATAGGTACAGGAAGGCGAAGTTACACGGAGTTCGGGGATATAAAAAACATGGAAGGGACGCTTAACGGCTAGGGCGTTGCGCCTATGCCGAGGTGTTGAGTCTTCGCCTCAAGTTCCGCTCCGTGGTTTTGACATCCGTCCGTCGATCGTCTTTGCCATATCGGGTTGGTAGACATACGGGTTGGTGCGGTGTCCTGCTCTCGGGAAGCGCACACCGCCCTCTGCGACGCTTTCTCATGTTGACGTCTGGGCGACCGGTCTCGGGTTTGCCTCAGAGAGGGCGATCCCTTCTCAGGCGTGACCTGCGATGGGATAGTCGCTTGACTTGGCGCCCTCCGGGATTGCTCTTGGAACAAACCCACTGCTCCCGACAAGGGCGTTGTATTCGTGGGGACGGTGTTCATCTCGGGGCTTGTTGGCGTTAGCACTGGAGGCTCGCCTTGAAGCTCGCCGAGGGCTTCGCCGAACTGGTCGAGTGCCGAGCCGACTCGGCCTGGAGGCTTTGTAAGCGCCTCGACTGGTCTTGGTCTGAGCCTCCAGCGGCTCCGACATCGCTCCGCCCGAGGCCGTGGCTTTGGCGAAGGCCCACAGCTTCTTTCGGCCCATGGGGCTCCTTGTTTCTGTGGTGGGCCTAGATTGGCCTACCTGAGCTTCTGGTTGTTTCGGATGATAATCCCTCTTTATGAGGGTAGAGTCTGGGCTGTGGGGTACCCCAGGTACAAGTATTCATCATAACTCAACTTGAACTAAATTTATGCTTAAAATTGATTCACTCGTTGAGGGAGAATTTGAGGAGCTGTTTCATGCATTGCATATAGAATTTGAGGAGCTGTTTCATGCTATGCATCTTACTGCTTTTCTAAACATCATTGCTAGCTTAGATATATCCAAGTTCATTATGCTTCATTATGATAAGCTTGCTAAAAAATAAAAATTGAGCTTTAGCGAAAACTTGATGAAACTTGTAGCTTTTACTTGCTATGTTTCCTCACTAGGTGCATATGCCATGATTTGTGAATTTTTTGATTTCTATTAGAGTTTCTATAGCAACTTAGGTGAAGCTAGATTGATCCATACAAGAGTCCTTCGCATGCTCATGAATCGAAGTGATAAAATGATAAAAAATTAACTTTTGTGTACAAATTAATCTCAACATTTTACATTCACGAGACTACTTCCTATTGCACTTGGGATGAAATTGGAATGTATCGTGTATGACCAAGACCATTTTTTTAAGAGTCCTTGAGATAGTCGATAATGGCTTGAGTCAATCATATTTGAAAGATACAAATAAAAAAAGAAAGTAGGTAAAAAATACAAATAATATCAAACATTTGCACCTCACTATGTGCGTTAAAAGTTTTAAAACAAAAATTTGCATTAAAGATGATTGAGCACGAAGGATATTTTATGCACATCTAGCTTCTCCAAAGTGTTGACTAAGTTGAACTCTAGGTCTTTCATTTGATCCATTATATGGCTTTGCTTCTAGTTTGGAGATTATGCTGAGTGTTGCATTTGTTAAAATCATACAAAAATGATAGTCTTATTTGTGTTTGCTAACCAGGATATTATGTTTTGCACTTGGACATGTCTTAAATTAGTATAATCTGAACTTGAATAGCTTGGTGTCATACTTTGTCTATGTGGCCTTGGGATAATTTTCAAAACTCTTTTAGGATGTATTTTAGTAATACATGTGAGAGAGGGATAAAATGCTCTCTTGATGCCTATATTGCCAAAAGGGGGGAGATAATGTAGAAAAGGCATCATCAAAACGTAAAAATGTTAATGCGTCTTGATTCTTATAATTTTAGCAAGAAATTACTAGTTATTAGAATCATAAGCATACTTGAGTTTCTGTGAGTTTTTATTGGATTTCTAGAGTTTTTGTAGAAAACTTATTCTTTCTATTGTCTTGCTCTAAAATCTTCCTTGTCAAATCGATTATGATCTTATTTCTTTTTGCTCTAGACCAAGTGAGGCTTTGCAATCAAATTGTTCTTTCCTTTCTTTCAAATTCAAATTTATGCCTTTTGGGTGATTTGTCAATATGCTCATCAAGGGGGAGATTGAAAGACCATATGGATGTCTACCCATATTGGTGATAAATATTTGACTGTATTTGAACTAGGAGTGTTCAGGTTTGAATTTGATTTGAATTGGATTTCAAATTAAAGCAGTTTGAGCTGTTTTTAGTCAAGAAGCGCAATAATCGATTCTCAGACATAGATTGCGATCGAGCTAACTACTAGCCTTTTTGAGCCAGCAGTTATTTTTCAGAGAAGATATCTCGGGGGTTTCAGGGCAACCGGTACTATCGACAACTAAGACATGGTAGTATCGGACTTGTGGTACTATCGGCCTATGGTTGGTGGTAGTGTCGACTTTATGAACGAGATCTGATTTATTTTTAGCAATTGGATGATTATTGTAATATCATTTTGGACATTGCTATGTGATGGATTTCCTTATTTTCGATGGTTGCAGGACGGCGGTGCTAGGTTATGGCGAGACGGAGGATGACCGGAACTAGGTGAGATACGCCGGAGGTCCAAATGATCGAGGATCACTGTAGGATGACTAGAGACGGAGTCACTGAGAGCCTAGAAGACAAGGGAATAGTTGAGATGCTAGCTTGGAACTGCTTGGATTAAGGAGAGCCGTTAGATCATGATTTAGAGGATAGAGTAGCGGTCAAGTTAGCTTGTTTTGAGAAACGTGCAAAACCTGTTATATTATTGGGTTGCGGGTTAGCCCATGTGTGAGTGAGGAAGTGAATCTCAATCTTTGATAAGGTTTCTTAAGGACCAAGAAGGTCATCTAAGGGTGGAGATTGCTCCGAGGTGCTTCTTTGAGCTTTATTCAATTTATGTGAGACTTTATAAACCTTCCTCCTAAGAAATAAAATTTTATTTCCTTACTATTCGGAATTTAATTTCAGCATTTATATTATGTCTTAAATTCAGTATTTAAATTTAGCACTTTAAATTCCACACTTTTTCAGATCATATCCCAATCATCTAGGCAAACCTTGTGTTTTTTTGCAAGAAACCGATCTTTTGTATTTGAGAAGAACTATTCTTATAGACCGTGTTTATGTGGTTCTTTTCTTGTGTTCTTATTTGTTGTGATAAGTGGGAGGTTATCTAAGATCACCCTTGTCGGTGTACTTTGCACCGGGGTACCCTCCTCGTCGAAGAAATAGTAGGCCCAAAAGGCGCCTAGCCTGGGCTTAGCGGCTTTAAGGGCGGCAAGGCGATCACGCTTCACTGGCGAGGAGTCGCATGCCCCTGGCGAGCAATGGGCGATCACGCCTTGCTCGCATGGGAGGCGAGCGGCCTCACGCAGGCCGGCTTATAAGGCTCTCGGCGAGTGGGAGCGCTCGACCTCGCCGTGCCACGGAGGCAACCAAAGGAATGAGGGAAGGCTTACCGGTTTCACCGCACCTCGTGGTCGAGTCATTAATTATGAAGGATTTCGCTATCGACACGCCGACGCACGCCCTCGACACTTCTTACCAAACCTGCCGCAGGGCGTGGTGTCCCGGCGGACGGGCGAGGCCACTCACCGACATTAAATGGGGTTTGAAGGATGAGGCTATGGAGGCGCAGCGTAATAAATGAGTCGGGTCGACGTGGAAGTTGGAATGATGGTCGTAATTAATGTGTTATAGATAAGTATAAGGTCACCTTCTCCCCTACCCAGTAAGCGCTTGCCTATATAAGGGCGCCTCGGTGCATGGGAGAAGGGAGAGAGATCAGTCGGTCAATCATTGAGAACCCACAGAAGTAGACATAGAAGAGAACCCCTGTAAACACTTCCACATTTTCTTAACAAAGAACTAGCAGGACGTAAGGCTATTACCCACTCTGGGGGCCTGAACCTGGGTAAATCATGGTGTCTACCGACTTGTTGATTCCCGGATCCATCGTTAAGAGACATTAGGTTTCCACCATGAAGATGCCCTCTACCGAACCATACCTTCCGCTCAGGAGTAGCCAACTCGCTCATTGACGGATCTTGTCGAAGTAAACACGCCGAGCAGGCGCTGTAGGGGTTAGTGGTTGGCTCATCCAATATATCTTTCTTGGATTTAGGCCTTCCGTCCGAAAGGACCTTGCATCCGGTGATGGCGGATTCGCACTCACCGTGCCAGAGGCACGCCAGGGAGTGTTGGCTGGGTCTGAGAGCATCCGCGGTGTGTTTTTACACACCCGCCGGGCCGGGGGTTGGTTCACGCCCTCCCGAGGAGTGGGCAGTATTCCCTCCCCCGGGGGCAGTGGTGGCTTAGTCGGTGCAGCGCTGGCTCGCTGTGAAGGCAGCCGTGCCGTCTTGAAATCTCCATGTGGCTATGCCGGGGGCTGGTCGCCCGACGGCCTGTAATCAGATAAGTTGTTCGCATTTGGCATTATCGACTTATTATTTTTGCGTCTGCATCCCGTCGGGTCGAGTTACACGCGATTGTCGCTAGCGTTGGGAACCTGACGGCTCCTTGTTGATAAAAGGAGACGCCTAGTGTTCGCGTCGTGCAGGGACGGGTAATCAGGGGGTCGAGTGTGGCACGGTCGACTCGAACGCGGCTCGCACACCTCGGTTTGGCTCAACGAAGCACCGACTGGCTGTCCCCACGAGCACCGCAAGCCCTATACCACCCCTGAGAACCTGCTACTTTGCCACGCGACGCTGCGGTTAGGCTCCGAGAGATCATAAGGATATAAGTTCCGAAAGGGTAGAAGCTAGTGACAACCGTGTGAAAAGACTTAGGGCTTTATTTGTTTATACCACGCATGATTTATATAATCATTGTTTGCGTTATGACAGCTAAGAAATGCCGAGGCATCGACCTAACTCGAAGAAATCAAGATGGCGAAACGCGATCAAACATCCAAGCTCGCTAAGGAGGCCCGGGGTGGCGTTCAAATCTAAGCATCGCGCGCGCGCTGAACCGCCTCAATAAGAGCATCCCTCGCCTTGACGAGCTTTGGGACGGCATCGATTAACGCGTCAACGGCGGTCGCGTCGCAGGCGACGGCGTCTAGCTCGGCCCATTCGGCCATGGCAAGCTCGAAGTCGGCCCAAAACTCCGCGAGGAAGACCTCCTCGTCCGTAGGCATCTGTAAGGACCCGAATTCACCAATTCAATCCATCGTGTTTTTCAAGCACTAGTCCTGTGATCAATCGCTAGTGCACACGACTTAACATTGGTAAGCATCATATCATACACAACGATAAGAATAATAAGACTTTATTTATTGAATATAACTAGTGTATGATCTTATGATCACTTACAATTATTCACCACATGGGCTAGACCGAAGATAACTTGAACAAATGAAGCGGAAAGTAGCAAAAGACGAGATGTCCCATCAAGATACCACAAAGCATCGACAAGGATTGGCCTAGTGACACGCTGGCCCACCGAAAGTCCTCCTCCAATAACGATTTATGATTCCTCCACGTTGTTGGTTGTTAAGCAAGGGTGAGTACACCAACACGTACTCAACAAGTTGTGCACAAAATGCAATTCTATCATAGCTATATGCAGGCTTATTCCAAAGGAAAGGCTAAGGATTCATTTGCAATAAAGCAGCATTTAAGAACATATACGATACATAGATTGAAAAGATAGTAAAACAAATAACAAGTAATAGATTCAGTAATTCTCAGATAAACCCAAGTTTTCCATCCTAAATCAAGTTCCATTATCCACATGGCATCCTGCCATCCCTTCCAGTTGTCCATTTTAATTAACTACCCCTTGACTGTAATTCCTGAGCATTGCTCAATACCGTGAGCACGGCTATCCGAATAGTTTGTACACTCTGCAGAGGTTATGCACTTTACCCATATGATACAACCATGCACCACACAGTGAATGATTATAACAAAGCCTTTACAATGCATCCTCTTAACCCAAAGGCAACCCGCCGAGGTTTCAACATCGAAGGGTTACACCACCACAACAGACCCCCTCTGCGCCATGTGAGTTTCTCCGTACACCCGGACTCACACCACCACGATAGCACTCAAGTTAAGCATTTGCAAATTAGTCAGCTAGGCTACCCCATAACAGACATGTGGTTGCATGATTGACTCAGGTCAAAGGCTCGCAAGGTTAAGTCCTTAGGATTGATTAAAGCAAGACTTACACATACCCTCAGCTCCACTGAGTCCACCCTGGCACACTTGCCCTTTTCACTTGCTTCAATCATAAAGTGATTACCACCCGGTTGGTTACCAAGCACCACATGCTACTCACAAATCAACATTGTTGTGTGATCTCCCCGCCACGACAACTCAATCTCTTTGTGTGACTACACATGACACACAAGTTAACATCATTGTTCCATATTCCATTAGTCAAAATTAATAATCAACATTTCATGTACATGTGATGACGTAGCATGGCTAAGCAATTCTATTCCGTTCTAATTCCATCCATGTTGATTTCAGTATTAACCAACTATAGTGAACCAACCTAAGGTGACAAGTGGATTATGGCATACAAATAACAAGGTAGGGTGTAAATCAAAGGGTACATTAGCTAATCCCAAAGTTAAGTCAAAATCATTTGTACACATAAAATACCATGCAATAAAGTAAATCAAAATAGCAATTTTGCAAACATGGGTGCAACATGATCAAAGCACAACTTGCCTTGCTTAAGCTCCTAGTCTTGGTCTAAGGATTGTTCTTGAGTTGCAAATTCCTCTTCCGAAGCCTCGCACAATTCAACGTCTACGCGAATCGAGAAGAAATAGCAAATAAACACCAAAACTAAAGAACAAATAAACTCAAAAATTCAAACAAAAGCCACCATTAGAAAGATCTCAATTTTACAAATTTTTAGGAATTTGAATCACCCCAATCGGAGTTCATATGCAAAAGTTATAGCATTTAGAAGTTTTAAATTCTGAAAAATCTCTAAAATCATAAAATCCGAATTAATCGAATTATTTTTATAAAGAAAAATATGAATTCTCACGCCTATGTCGACATCAGCCCCACGCGCCTGCCATTGTACGGCTACACGTGGTGAAATCTGGACCATTGGATACCAATCTAACGGCTACGGGTAAATCTACTACGTGGCTCAATGTCAACCGTCCGATCCAAATCCTACGACCCACACTTACCCCTACGGTGCACTGTGCACTTAATCGACGTGGCCTATCCGTGACCCTACGATCTCAATCCAACGGCTAAGGCTTACCCGTGTTCTTCACTGTGCACAAGGCGACGTGGCTCCCTCCCGATTGTCCTATGGCGATCCGACGGTCCACGAAGCTTGAATCCGGCGATGAGGACGCGGCTGTGCAATCCCGCCGGACTTGGAGACGACGACCAAGGCGACGGTGGTTCAGCGCTTTCCGGCGACGAAGGAGTGGCTGATCCGACGCGGCACAAGACGGCGAATCTGAATCTTCCTCCAAGTCGACGGAAGAGTCACCGGAGGCAACGGAATCACTTGCAACTCCTCTAATGTTTCCAGATTCCATGAAGCTCCGCATGACCACTTCGATGCTTCCCCATGACGGCAACAGTGAAAGATGTGCGCGAGGTGTGGAGATTCCTCGAGAGGCATGCCCCAACTTAAATACCCTCGGGCGTGCATACTTGGAAACCGTATAGCGGCATGAGTCCGAAACATCGTTATTTACGCAGGCGCTTAATTCGGCTCGACACGACAATCGACAACGCGTGCAATCAAGATCCGACTACCAGATAGAACGAGAGTCCGAACCTACACCGATCAATGACGATCGTAGCGATCAAGATCTAACGTGACGCAATCGTTAGGGTTTCCATAAATGACGTGGATGGATATGGACCGTTGATTTTGATCCGAGCGATATGCGTTAACGCCCCGATTCCATCGGCTTGGTCAAGACAAAGAATTGGGCCATGCCCGCCATCGTTCACGAGGATTTTTCGGATTTTTGATTTAAAATAATTAAGAAAATTCATTTGGTTTATTTAGGGTAGTAAAAATATCAGAAAAATTCCAAGAAAAATCTCAAAAATACCTTGAGACATTCTGGACTTAAATAAAATATTTTTGGCAAACTTTATTTTAAACTTTTCTTTTTATAATTATTTCTTAACAAAAGGCAATATATATTAATTCAAAATAATTCAAATAAATCTCAAAATCCAATTAAATCCAGAAAATTCACAAAAATTATAAATTGTAATAAAATAATATTAAATAATTAAAATGTCAAAAATTGGGATGTTACAGTGTCGGTGGTCCTCCTTCCCCTAAGTTAAATGCTAACTCCTCCGCGGAGAAGGGCGACGGCGGAGCTTCGTCGCCAGAAGAAGAGGAGCGGGAGGAATCCATCGAAGGTTTGAAAGAAAAGAAGGCTGAGTATTGCGGAGCAGTAGAAGGTTTATGAGGCGAATGGTCACTCCAGTTCCTGCAACAGTGCCACTCTTATATGCTTAGGGCGTAGATGTGAGACCCCAGATTTACCATCCGGAACCTCCTGTGCATTTTCGTACTAGTCCCGGATCAAGAGCTAGTACACAAGTCAAAATAAAGGGTAAATCAATGACCATATCAGATTAAATATTGAAGTAATAAATAACATCAAATAAGAACAATAACCTTATGGTCGAGATTTACCAAACCGCCTTTAACAGTCGAACAACTTGAATAATCTGCAGCGGAAGACTAAAACTCCAAATAATGACCCAACCATATGCCCACAGTAATCGAGGGGAGCGCGCCCTAGTCCGGTGATCTCCTTCGATAGCTTCAACCTTCGAGAGATGATTTGAGTGTAGCATGTGAGTACATAAAGTACTCCGCAAGTCTTGGTAAAAATGCATGATGAAGGCTATATCAAAGAAGGCTTAATATGGTTCTTTTGCATAAAGCCACATTTTCAACAAACTTTACTTGTAATAAATTTTTGTAAAGCGATTTATCAATTATTTGTATCTATTGAAATAATTATATCTCTAGTGAAGGTTCTAGCCACCAATCACTAGTATACGTGCTCTATCCATCACATTTAAAAGATTAAGGTAAACCAACTCATGACTCTATCTGTCATGATCAAAACAGGTTCCATCTACCTAACTGGCTCTAGCCGCCAGAGGCACATCCGAGAGTTCTAACCTCTCCCGAATCCCAAAGTTCATTTTCGAAAACAAAACCAAAAGACTACCAATATGCAAGGCATTCTTTGCCCGCCCTTAGGGATGTAATCGGATCGGATACGGTCGGATATTGTTCATCCCGTATCCATATCCATATTTTTTTATCGAATACGAAGTCGGATACGAATGGTGTCGGATGTGAATACGAATGCGAATAATACCGGATACTATCACTTACTTAATATGAAGAGAATACAGACCGGATTCAATACTGCACGTAATATTTTTAGCCTGATAATACACGAAAATATAGATCATTTATTGCACATGTAACATCTTGAATGATAGATTACTTTATGAGTTATGAATAATTATTGACAAAATGTGAAGAAAATAGTACAAGAGTTTACTATAGTTGCATTGTACATAATTAAGAATTAATAATGAACGACTTTTACATTGTGGTGCACTTGGCGTTGGCACTTTGGCGAGAGCGAAGTGGCACTTGGTAGAATGGTAGTTGGTACTTGGCACTTGGCGCTTAGTAATCGGTACTAGTAGACTACCAAGAGTGGTATTGGTACACCGGTACTAGTGCCTCCGGACACTGGTGATCTTGCTCTTTGATTGGAGAGTTCTGAGACTCACAGCCTTGGAGAAGTCTTTAAATTTTTCTGATAATATCCATATTTTATATTCGGATATTATCCGATTATAAACTCTGATATTCTCAGATCCGTCGGATAATTACTATCCGTATTCGTATCCTTATCCGAGATAACTATCCTTATCCATATCCAGATTCGAAAAATTCTTCAATATCCCAAAAACTATTCAAATCGCTATCCAAATTGATTCCGATCCGATTGGCCCGGAAAATATCCGTTCTAGTTGCACCCTACCCACCCTTGACTGTAGAGCACCGCTATTCGAATAGTTTATTTACTCTGCAGAGTTTGTACACTTTACCCACAAGACATGATATTCTCTTGATGCCAAGCTATTAACACACTTCCTTAGGTGTGTGCTACAGAGATATCATGACAAGGCCTTTACAATGTATACGCCTAGCCCGACTCACCACGAGGTTTCATCGCTATTAGGGTTCTATCCGCCCAAAGATAGAAGCCCCTCTTCTGTGCAAATGTGGGAAATACGACTTGCCTCTTCTCGGCACCCACATTCCACCATCCGTGAGTCTAAGTTAGGTTTCTACAAATTATTCACCAGTCGAGCCCATTTAACATGTGGTTGTACTGGTGTGCTAAGAATGGACAATCATAAGAGTCGGTCCTTAATTTGACTAGGGCGGCTTCCACAAAACAAGACTAGTGCTCTGTCTGCACCCGCCCAACAAACCATTCCGCCCTAATCTAAACCATTTTCCTTTTTATTTTTATTTTGCAAACAAACGGCAATACCTTTTGCCTATATTTTCCAACACAAGTTGCAATAGTTTATAAAGAATCCCCACCCATAGGTGTATATCGACCGCTTGCAAGCATAAGCATTTCTACCGAACTACTTATTCCACCAATAGTTTATTCAATAAACTTCAATTCTCGTTGATAAAATTATTATAATCAATTATGTAGTCTCCTAAAATCATGAAGTCACCATAATCTCACATTATTATCATGGCACTTGCATAATCCAACCCAATATGATATTCCAACAAGTGAAGTCTATATCAAGAGTAATCATGACTCTAAAATCATATTAAACTACAATTGTCACCGAATATGAAATATCTTCCTAGAACTATAAATTACATTATTGATTTATCCATCATTCTTGTATCGATCAATCTTATCATTCACTTAATCCACGAAAAATACTTCGCAATATCATTCACTAAATCCACCAATAATACTTCGCAATATCATTCACTAATTCCACCAAGAATACTTCGCAATATCATTCACTAAATCCACCAAGAATACTTCGCAATATCATCTACATTAATTCACTGAATATGATTCTCAACATTATCTATTTAGCCCATAAGTATGATTCTCACTATTATCCATTAAGTGCACCAAGAATACTTCATAATATTAATTACTAAACCACCCAAATATTATTCTCAAAATCATCTACTTTAATCCATTGACAATGGTAGTTTCTATGATCATAACCAATTAATCTTAACCAATCACGCATATTCCATATTAATCAATCAATTCACATATGATTATCACCATCCATATTTCAATCAGAATTTATTTTCTTAATCAACTCCTCAATAATAACTTCCCACAAATATTAACAATCCAACTTCACAATATTTTAATCATCAACATTCCTTGATCACTATAATAATTATTAATTCCCATCAACACTAATATTCATGTAATTTCCAACAAAAACTGGGTTCTAACTCCAATTTTCATTCTAATCAAAGATTATTTAATCAAAAATAATTACTATGGTGGAATACTTGTTCTAAGGCGACAAAGGTTCATGGATACAATATCAAGGAGGTATAAACAACAGGTATAGCTAACAGTCTAACGTTAACATCATTCTTTTATGTAAATAGCAATGCATGTTTAAAGAAACAGTTACAAAAGCATTTACAAAACTGGGTACAAAATGCGTCAAGGAAGACTTGCCTTCGTCGACGAGGTGCGATACGCTGTTCTGAAGGTCTTCTCCTTCGTCGGCGACTACGACAACTTCGTCGACTACGCGCAAAAGATGCACAAAAAGAATAAAATAAATTTAACAGTAACTAAAAATTATAATAAAAATACTGGCAGATAGAGGATGAATTTATATGAATTTAGGAATTGGAATCACTCGAATCGGAGTTCGGATGACGGAGAAACAAATGTTTGAATTCTAAAAATCCTAAAAATTGGAAAACCGAGGAATATTCTCTGAATCTTTTTCTTTCTCTGTTTTCCTGATTTCTTCCTCTCTTACACTTGGGCCCCACCTGTCATTGGCTATAGACCATCATCTCCACAAGCTCTGTACAGAGAAACAATGGAGGAAATGGAAGGAATGGAGGGAGGACCAAGGGAGAAGAGGGAGGGACTTCGGCCGGCTTGGGGAAACGACGACCGGAGGGGACTCGCCGGCGGCGGGCGGCGCCGGCGAAGGGCGGCCGGGACGGCGCGGCCAGGGCGCACGGGCGCGGGCGCGGGGAGCGCAGGCGTCGGCGGCGCTCGGCGACGGTGGCGACCGGCCGAGGGTTGGTGGAGGTGCGGCTCGGCGTCGCGAAGGTGATGGGCATGACGGCCGGCGGCGAGAAGGCCCGAGACAGCGGCTGAGGCGACGAACCACGACGGCGAAAAACGGGTCGGCGGCACGATGGCCAAATCCGCACAAAAACTCGAAATTTCGCGAAACGAAAGAGAGCATCGCGTAGGGAATGACAAGGTGATTCTACAGCTAATAGGAATTGTGCTAGAAGTTACCGGATTGGAAGGAATCGACGACGAACGGAGCGACGGCCGACGACGAACAAACTCGAAATCCGGGGTCAAACTGCAACAAAAATCAAATCCGCTTGATTGATTATGTTCCTGGGAGCAAGGGGCACAAAGTGACATGATTGGTTTACCGGAAAACTCACCGGAGTAAGAGATAGCTCGTCGGTGTCTTTGGAGGACGTCGGGCGTACTATTTTCTCGCGTTTTGGGATGGCAAACGACATAGAACCAAAGGGGCAAGGTGAGAACAGGGTAGAGAACGTCGATACGCACGTTTGAGAAGTGGAAGCTCGTCGTTTCGTTGATAAACGGCCGAGTTATTGAAGTTTTAGTGCAAAACGGTTTCTACTCAATTAATCCAATTCTAGTGGGTTAATGGATGATTGGTCATGGAAAATGGGTTCTCCTCGTCTTCCTCTTCGCAACGGATCCAGCCATGCATGATTTGGTGGAGAAAATGAGAAGTTACGGTGATTTGAATTTGAAGGGCCATGAATCGGAAGAAGAATCGTGCTCTCTGGAACTTTGAACGACAGAGGTTGAAGATGAACAGTAATATGCCACGTGTCGACTTCTCGTTGGTTGGAAGAAATGAAGAGACAAAAGCGCGAAGAATAAAATAGTAAAAATGATCTAAAAATCCTGGAAAAATTCCTAAAACTACTAGAGATTATTTGGAACCCAATAAAATTAGTTTCACTGAATTTTGATGAATTTTGGAATTTAGATTATTCCGGCACGAATATACTGATTTTGATGAAAGGCCGCGAGAGATAAAATACCAGAGAGATTCTAAAAATCTTGGAACAATTCCCAAAATCATTTTAGAATATTTGGAACCTAACGTAATAGGTTTTGAGATTTTTAGAGCATTTTGGAACTCGGGTGAAATTTCGAATAAGGACCGGAATTAGGAATTTTGACTTTGCGGACGATGAAAGATTGAACTCCAATTTCGGATGGATAAGGATGCTAGGTTAAATATAACACCGATGAAAAACCAAATTTTAAAATTAATAAATTTTAAATTAGCTTTTAACAGAAACCCGAAATTGGGGATGTTACAGCAGAACCCGAGCAGTTTTCAAATAAATGTGGGCATGGAAAGCTGAGGCGCCTCCGTGTCTGTGAAGAGATTGCGCCACTGAAGGAAGCTGAAGAGGCGAAGAGTACCGGAAAGGAAGAAGCGTGAATTGTTTGTCCTGGGTGTGCATACGTATAGGCACCCTGCGACAACGGTTCACCAAAAGGCAAAAGGCGCGGCGTTTCGGGTCCCAAGAAAAATCGACGGAAATGGGGAGGGCCGAAGCGGTTGTGTGCGCAGAGGTGGTGGGCCCATCCAGGAACGCACTGGCATTAAATAAGGTCTGAAAAGCATTTGGCGCGTGTTCTAGGATGGCCCCGAGGGTTACTGTCGGTGTACTTTGCACCGGGGTACCCTCCCCGCCGAAGAAATAATAGGCTCAAAGCGGCTGCTCAGCTTTGGCGGCTCAAGGCGGGCGGACGATCACGTCTTGCTTGCCGAAGCGAGGAGCCTGTGATACTGGCGAAAGGCGATTATGATCACGCTTTTCGCCAAGAAGGCTATTAGGATTTCAAGCGGTATGGGCGAGGAGCCCGATGCCCCTCGTGAGTGGGGGCGATGATACTTACTCACGGGCGAAGCGGTTTACGCGACGCTGGCGAAAGTAACGGGCGATCACGCTACACGGCCAGCGAGAGCCGAGATGGCCCGGCGGCCGGGCGATCACGCTTTACTCGCGGGCGAAAGTGGCCTACGCAGTATCGGCTTATGAGGCGGCTCTGGCGAGTGGGAAAGCGCCCGACCTCGCTCGGGCCATAGAGGCAACCAAAGGAATGAGGGAAGGCTTAGCCCGGTTTCCTCCCCGCACCTCGTGTCGAGTCATTAATTATGAAGGATTTCGCTATCGACACGCCGACGCAGACGCCCCTCGACACCTCTTACCAAACCCGTCGCAGGGGCATCGTGTCCCGGGCGGACCGGGCGAGGCCACTCACCGACATTAAATGGGGTTTGAAGGATGAGGCCACGGAGGCGCGCGTAATAAATGAGTCGTGGGTTGACGTGGAAGTTAGAATGATGGTTGTAATTAATGTGCTATAGATAAGTATAGCGTCACCTTCTCCCCTGCCTAGGCCGGCTCGTCTATATAAGGGCGCCTCGGTACATGGGAGAAGGGAGAGAGGTCAGTCGGTCAATCATCGAGAACCCACAGAAGTAGACATAGAAGAGAACCCCTGTAAACACTTCCACATTTTGTTAACAAAGAACCAGCAGGACATAGGGCTATTACCCACTCTAGGGGCCTGAACCTGGGTAAATCATGGTGTCCACCGGCTTGTTGATTTCCGGATCCATCGTTAAGAGACATTAGGGTTTCCGGCCATGAAGATGCCCTCTACCGAACCATACCTTCCGTCTAGGGAGTAGCCAACTTTGTTCATTGACGGGATCTTGTCAGGCGAAATACGCCGACAACCCTGATCATCAAAACCCCACGAGCAAGTCCAAGATCATGATTTTGGTTTTCGCCCGGTTTTGGTGTACCATTCCTTCAATTAAAAAGGGTTAGAACTTTGAGTCAATCCTAGTGATTGAAGGTTGAAATAGATTCTTCACCTCCATAAGAAGGTGCATACAATACTTCATGCGCATTGAACCAGCTGATCTAAAGTTATATCATTTTTGTTCTAAGATCGTGTCGCTCTTTCACTTTATTTTAGCATACATCATTTTTCTTCACTTGAACTGCTAGATTGAAGCAATTCTCCCCAATTTTGTCATTTTCCTGTTTATTCTCTGTATATTATTTCTTCTTTAAACAAAGAGCTTCATACGGGTCTACGATGTGTGACAACATTTTTCTGTTGGAGCTATGTGAATTGCTTTAGAACCTTCTACAAAATTCTTGTCCCCTTTGGACTTTTCACTCATTTGAAATTTTGCCTCTCTGCAGATTATTTCATTAATTATCGAGGCTGCTACTTGGTGCTGTATGCTTACGATTATTGTAATGGAGACAAGAATTTACAGCTACGAGTTTAGATGGTGCATCTAATTTGTGGGAATATACGTGATGGTTGGGGAAGCTGCTATACTCAGTCTCGTGTGCTCTGTGAGGCAGTACTGCAGTTCAAGGTATAGTACATTTGTAAAATCTTTTTCTTTAATGAACTTGTTGGGTGATGGCCCAGAGACTTATGCTCTTTAGAATTTTTTTATGTAACCTGACTTCTATTTTTTTTTCTTTTGCAATTCAGTATTTTACTTATACTGCAATGAGATAATATGCCAGGTTTGCAGCTTTTTGGTTTCTGTAATCATATTCAGTGATCTCTTTTCTATATTGAATGTATCTTTTGTGCGCTTCTTGTTTGGAATTCTCATGGTGTTTTATCTCGCTTAGCTTGGATCCCTATCCAAGTTATACTCCGATCAGGAATGACGCGCTTGTTGATAATACTGATTATGAGCCTTTACCTGGCAGAGAGCAGACATGCCCTGAGAGACATGCCACTATATTCTCCACTGAGTAAACATAAGTTGTTGTGCACTATTTGATACGCACCATTATTTTCATGGTGTTTTATCTGCCTCGCTTGGATCCTATCCAGTTATACTGATCAGGAATGATGCGCTTGTTGATAATACTGATTATGAGCCTTTACCTGGCAGAGAGTAGACCTGCCCTGAGAGACATACCAATATATTCTCCAGTGAGTAAATATAGTTTGTTGTGTACTATTTGATACGCACCATTATTTGCAGATAAGCTATGAATTGATTCTGATTTGTTGCTCCATGTAGATAATATGTTTGGAAGATCTACTTAGGGGCAAAATGCTCTGTTTTTGCTATGATTGTTGTAGAATAGCATGGAGTTTTTACCAAAGGTTGTGAATCTTGTTCTTGCTGGCATCTGATGCTTTGCTCCAATAATTTTAATACGCTATTTATATCTTATATACTTACAGCGCTAGGATTAATCATTGTTTTCCCCAAAGATATACAATGTATGACGTGTTTCACATTCAGTTTAGTAGTTGTGCTTTACAGTACGCTACCATTGCTCTTATGTCTATATATCATATAGCTAGCAAGTGCAAACTGGATATTTCTGATCTATTGGGTTGCCTATTCTTCTGTTACGCTATTAGTCTGTCTTAAGTAGGATGAATCACCATATAGATGTTTTCATATTATATAGTCGTTGATGTGTTTTGCTTTCCAAATACTTAAGCGCATTGAAACGTGTCGCGCCCCCGGCAAGGCCCCTCAGAAATCAAAAAATCGCGTTTAGGTCCTTTTGGAAAAATTAAAAATCGCGTTTAAGTCCTTTCGACGTTTTTTAAGTAAAATAAACCCGAAAAGTATCAAAATTACGTTTAGGTCCCTACATGTAGATTACCGAAATTCGCGTTTAGGTCCTTTTGAAAAAATTAAAAATCGCGTTTAGATCCTTTCGACAGTTTTTTAATCCCAAAATCCGAAAAATCGCGTTTAAGTCCTTTTGGAAAAATTGAAAATCGCGTTTACGTCCTTTCATCGATTTTTTTCTACGTCTACACAACACGGTGTGCAATAGCACGCTACCATGTCTAGTTTTAGAAATACATACATACACACGTTTATTGAGGAAGTGTGTGCCCTTGCTCCATAAGATCTTTGACGCCTACTATAAATTTCAAACGTGCTTAGATGTAGGTGACTGTGTACTTATGGTGTGCCCTGAGTTTGTGCGTTGCTCTCTCAAAGAAAGAGCACACGATCAAAATCTTAAAGCATTTCATGTGCAATTCCTTCGAAGTCTTTGGAATTTCGTATCTTTAAACATTTTGTCTGTGAAAACCTGTTGGGTCAGTTGAAACCTACCGCCCATTGTCCACGAAGGTGCATGGGTGTACGCTTCAAAAGGTCAAAAACCGTGCGAACTTTGTTAGGCCTAAAGGGAGGATGTTTAAAGTCTGTTAGAACCCTAATTTGCGGTGGCACCGAGCACCCTCAATAAAAAGGCGGCGACCATATTATTGACTCTAAAATTAAGATAGACAATATGGATAATATAGCATAATACCACAAGGAAGAAGATCATCTGTTGTAGCCGATGAAGTAGACACTAGCCCAACATGTACAAGAAACTGAGGCACCATGAGGTACGAGCGCCGATTTCCGATTTGATGGTTGTATGGTGGTTTTGAAATCACCACTTTTTTAGTTTTATAATAATTTTTTTTGACAAATTTAGCCCATTTACTAATAAAATTGTAAAAATTACCTTATTCCCGACCATAAAAGCGGCGGAAGGTGACACGTGTCGCGACTCTTGCCCTACTTGCCGCGCTCCCATAGCGTGATAGCTCATTTCGAAGAAGGTGACACATGTCACCTTCTGGCGCTCCGTGGTTAGAGATGAGATTATTTTTGCAATTCCGTTCATAAGGAGATCAAATTTGCAAAAAAAAAAAATCACTCACTTAACTAGAAAAGTGATCATTTTGATCGTTTCTCATTAACTTTTTCTATATATATATATATATATATATATATATATATATATTTATTTATTTATTTATTTTGTCTATACATACAGTAGACTACGAACAAATATTACGAAGGGAGGGAGTAACCCAAAAGTATATCTAGGAGTTGGAAATGGAGGAAAACATGGGGGAAATGGTAGGGAAGGGGAACAGAGGATGGAAGCGGTTGCTGTCCATGCCTGCCTGTCGGAAAGCGAAGTCGCAAGTGGCCGCTATGCACTCCAGCTGGCACCGATTGCTCCTATCTGCTACTACTAATCTCCCATGATTAACCCATCATCACGTACCAGTGTCTCCTTCCCCACCAATCCTAATCAATCGCATCGTTAATATTTTAATCACGAGTGCTTAGCTTGCTCGCGCACACAACTCATCAAGTCAGTTCCTACCACCGCTCGTAGCAGTTGCTTTGCTCGCCCTGCCTAATCAGAGATTAGTTAAAGCTTAGAACTAATGTCTCTCTTTGTGGATAGGAGCAGTCGCATTGGGTAGTGGGGCGCGGTATAAGTAATCACGGTCGTCGTCGTCGTCTTCCTCCTCTGCTCTTCTCTCTCCTTCCTCTCTCTCTCTCTCTCAACTCTTCCTAGTTTACTGGCAACTCTTCGTCTTCTTGCTCCCACCCTCTCCACCTTCAATTCGAACTCTAGCCAAGATGAGTTGCGGTTTCCTCCGTCTGGCAACCAAGGATGGGTCGTGCTCGAGCTGGCCGTCCAGTCTTGGGCCTGCCAGTAGCTTAATCGAGCTATAGTAGCCTCAGCCGAGACACCCTTCTGCTCCTTCTTTGGAACAAGTAGCCAAGGAGCGGAGTATAATTTAGAGAGGCAGGTACAATTCAGCATCTTTTCTTGTTCCTCTGATTGTTTCCTGTCCTGTACTTGTTTGATTTTTAGAGATGAAGAGCAGCGATATGTATCAATGTATGTATGTATGTATGTATTGGCTGCTTGTAGTACGAGTATTGATTTGAGCTTGGTTTTGGATGAGATGGAGATTCTTGGGATCTGGGCTTGGGTTTCTTGCTTTCTTCTAGATAAGAAGAAACCTGCAACAAAAGCAAGCTTAGAAAGATGAAGGATCAAGGAAAGAGGGGGGGGGGGCAGCAGTAGGTAGCACATGCAGGCCACTGACTCATTCAGTAGCTAGCTAGGGTCCCAACTCCCAATCCCCATTAGCACAGCACATTTCTTCCTCCTCCTGCTCTCTCTCTCACACACACCTCACTTCGTTTCTTTTAATGGTGGTCTCTTTTTATCTTTTCCGCTCCCTTTTGTCCTTTGGGGAGAAAGGTGCCTTCTTTCCTTCCCTAACATTTCCCTTCCTCCAATCCAATCCTCCAAGCAAGAAAGTTTGGGAGAAAAGAAAAGAAATTTACTATGTTTGATTGTTTCCACTAGTCTCTGTTGCCTAATCTTGTCACCTCAATCAGGAGTTAGGACTTACTTTGGCAATCTAATTTACACACACTGATTCCTAACTAATTGTACAAATTGATCTTTTTCTTAACCAATCTATACATAAGGAAATACAAAGTAAAGAAAGAAAGGAAGAAAGAATCCAAGAAAGCCGGTGGCTCTTCTTGTTCACACCCAGAACTCCATGATTGGATATTTGGATCGGATTAGGCTAGACTAGGTAGAAGAAGAAGAGCTGGTCTGATGGTGATGCTTGCCATGTCAGTACCGGGACTTGGACTTGCAGCTGAAGTCGAGCGCCGTGCCGTTGGGCCAGAAGAAGCGGAGCTCGCAGCGGAGGCGCGACCAGTACTTGATGGCTTTGAGCGCGCCGAACTTCCACTGCGTCCTCGCCTGGCCGGCCACGGCGAACGGCACTACGCCGTCGTTGAGCGCGGCCTCCATGGCCGCGCGCCCGGCGTCGTCGAGCGGTATCCCCGACGACCGCACCACGTAGCCCAGCGGCAGCTCCCCCTTCCTCGGCACGTCGAACGAGTCGGCGCGCAGGATCGCGATCACCATGCCGTGGAAGCTGAGCCTCAGCTCCAGGTCCGAGAAGGACACGTCCGTCCGGGCGTTGCCGTTCTTGGCGACGACGCCGAGGGAGAGCTCGGCTTCGAGGACGCCCTGCTGGTCGTAGACGAGCCCGTCCAGGTGCGCCGACCGGACGGCGATGTACGGCGCCTTGGGCTGCAGCAACAGCACCACGAGCAGCACGGCGAGCGTGACCACCAGCACCACGATGGCCAGCACCGTGAACACCACCGCCGACGCCCAAGCCAGCGGGCCGGACCGGTCCGCCCTGCGCCCACGCGGGGAGTGGTGCAGCTGCTGGCGCTGCTGATGGTTGCTGCGGTGGTCATTGTGGCTGTGCGTGGTGTTGGACATCGGGATGGGAGCTGCAACGAAGCAGCAGCATCAGGGAGAGGCGAAGGCGAGGCGGTTTGCGCGGCGAAGTCAACCGCCTTATGTGCGCGGCGACGGCGGCAACCTTGCCTTGCCCGGCGAGGGAGGAGTCCTTTCTCCTTGGCTGATCACCTTGCCGGGCAACGGTTTGGTATCTCTCCTCTCGCACGCTCATATGTAGCATGATTCAGAAAGCATCCTTCTGATGCCGGGGAAAGCTTCGCTTACTGGTTAAAGAAATGAAAGCAAGCTAGGGAGAACTCTGATCCTGGGCTACCTCACCAGCTCTGTCAATGGCCGCCCTTTCCGCGACAATTAGTAGTTTAATCGCGGCGCGCCATTGATACTGTTTTGTGATTGTAATCGCCTTAGGCCGTCCAAGCTTTTACAAGCGCAGCACCAGCTCCAGTTTCAGATAACCCTGTGCATGCCACGCTGGTGATAAGCTTTACAGCGAGCTGGCATGCTAATGCTAATGCCATTGCCAACCACTCAGTGCCATCATAGCATCAAAAGCACCAGATGCCTTTTTTTTCCTCTTTATTCTCCTTTTAGTTGTTTAAGCTAAGGGTTGTGCCTTTTATAGTGCTTGTCAAAGGGGGAATATGCTGGATCAACATTCATCTTTCTTTAGTTTTCTCAAGGATCTCTTAGGGCCACACAAAAAAAAGGGAAGGAAAGTAAAATGGCTAGCTCTGCCTGGTCAGGTCTTTGTCCTAAAGCCTTATGCTAAGCTGGAGCTGAAGTCGACAGAATCCAAGAAGTTATAATAAGGAAACGCGGCATTTCGAGCTTTTAAAAATTTCTGTAGTTTAGGTTCCCAAAAATTTCCATCAATCCCCCTTGAATCAATAAAGCTTAATTGGGATTTCCTAAATTAAAATGATTTAATTTGAATAATCTAAACTTTGATTAAATCAAAAATAGTTTTATTTGAGTTCCATGTGTTCTAAAGTATTTTCTTGGAATTTTACGAGTTCGTTTGGTATTTATTTCTTTTTGTTGGATTTTTTAGCCTTTTCTTTAATTCGAAAATCAAATTCTAAACTCAATTTCTTCGTGGGCCAATTTAGCTTGGCTCACTTTCCTTTATCTCCTCTCTCTCAGGCTGCCGGCTCAATTCCCTCTCTACTCTGCTTGGCTCGCTCCCTTCCTTCTTCCACCAGGCGAAGCTTGCCTTCTTTGCCAAGCTAGCCCACCTCCTCTCTTAACCCTAACCCACCACCTGCATACTTGTGCCACCTCCTATAGCGTTGCCACTGCTCAGTATTGGCTTCCGTGCCATGCACACATCTTAGGACTATAAAATACCTGCAAGACCTTGTGTTGCGCGTCCCTCGTCGTGCCACCTCTATTGACCTATGCGTCATTTCCTGGGACACCGCTATGCACCACTGCTTTGGTTATCTTCCCCAAGTCCACCGTCAACTCCTCAGGCAAGTCCTTTCTCCCATGGCATTACTTCATCGTCCTCCACATAACTCATCTCCGATTAGGCCATAGTTTGGATATCACAAACGAGTAATAACGGGAAAAGTTTGGAGAGAATAAATGATATGTACATGATAAGGGAAAGTGGAGCTTTCGAGCACCAAATCGCCATTGCCATTTTCTTCTTCTCCATCTCTGGCTATGTTCTGCCACCACCACAGCTTTGCTTACATGTTCCCACTGCCTTGGTGAGGTTCTCTCAACTCTATTCGTATCACATCGTGTTCTACCCTTCAATCTACCCGGCCCTTTGCCTTAGTTAATTTTGAGTTTGCTTCATCGTGTGCATAGATTGGGCTCGTCTTTCTCATGTCTGGCCGCTGCCCTTCACCGCCCCATCATGCCACACCGGTGAGCCCTCATCGTCCAAGTCCACACCAGTGTTCCCTATGCCATGTTCTAGCCTATATGTGTCTCCTTATCATCGCTACACTATCACAGCCCCGCCATCGTCGTGATCTGAGCCTGCATGACCACTCAGGACTTATTGCTGCTTTCCAATGTCAACCCCACCGCCACTTGCATCATCTACATTAAGGGGCTGTCCCCACTCTATTTTTGCCGTCACCGAAGCTTTGTTGTCCATCTCTTGTTGCCAATGTCATCCACCTGAGCGCCATGGTCGCCACCTCCCTCTCCCTGCCTTGCTTCTGTGTTGGACCTCTCAACTCTTTTCTCTATCTCTCTCCCATGTAGGCCCTCCTTTCTCTCTCTCCTTTCTCTCTACGAAAGCTAGGCCCTACCTGTCAGCAGGTTCTATGTCCATGACATGTGGGCTGTGATCCTGGCCAGACCCACGTCATTGCCAAGCCTATGCCACCTCACTAAGTCAGCATTCTACCAAACCAAAGCCTATACCATGACCCAATGCCATATGGACACATATGTCATCCACCCACACCAAACCCTAATCCATCTATCTCACTTACATGTCGACCACACATATAAATATCCTTCCTCGGTGAACTCAGTCTACCTAAGCTAGTACCTATTGCTTCGACATGATCCAAAGACCATTGGCCCCATTTGTCATTCTCTTGACCTATTTCTAAATTCTAAAAAATTCTTAGATTCCATATATTCCTTCGGTCCCACTTATCATTGACCAAGTGTCTCTCTCCTCTATCTTTTTCCCAAATTTTCCTCCGACTAAACTTTTGGAAGCCCATTCCCTTTCATACGAGCTTCGATTGAACCCATTCTTTTTCCAAAATTCATAAAATCAACCCCAACCTTTCAGTACCATTCATTCTCAATTTGGATTTTACTTGATTTTTTAAATTTTCATTCATATTCACATTTTCTCTCTCAGTAAATATCAATGTTTGAGAGTTGTTCAAAGGAGCTGAAGGCCACAAAGGTTGAAGACCAAAGATAAAAAGGAACAACATACCTAGGTTAAGATAAGTTGTGCTTTGACCACATTGCACATAGCTTACAAAGTTATTTCATTTTAAATTACTATATACTAATTCAATTATCAAATGTTTTATTATTTTAGGATTATCTATGCAACCCAATTGACCTATGCCTACCTTGTGAATTGTATTATTATGATCGATTGTTACTCTAGGTTGGTTGCTTATTAGTTAGTCAATAATGTAGAACTAATGTTTGTTGGCTTAGACACATTAATATGCTTAGCCTCAACAGATTATTGATATCATTTTGAAATGCAAATTCATATTTAACTATGTGATTATGCAATGTCTTCGTGAAAAGTAGTGTATCATGTGTTGTGACACAATGATGCCATGTGTTGCGCTTAATTCAACTAGGTGAGAAAATGTTTTAGATTGAGGTGAGTGAAAATACTATGTGACACTGGTGGATGTGTTGAGCAATGCTTTGTGATAATTTTAGTTAGATTATGGAAGTCTCGTCTTGGTCAACTTAAGGACTTTACTTTCTATGCCATTCAACTGAGCCACATGGCACAACCACATGCCTTAAGCTAGTAAGTTACAAAGTCTCAACATTGGCTGCCTCAGGAGGTAGATTAGGCTCAGTACTAGGGTAAAGGGTATAGTCTCATCCATTGGGCTGCATCATGGGTGGATCCTATTCTCAAATACAGTAGTGCGCTCTAAGTCAATTGCCTTTGTGGGGTTAGGTTACCGGCTTTGTGCTCACTGGGAGGCCACTGTTGAGACGAAGTTTTGAAAATGCTTTGTTATGATCCTCTTAATTGCACTATATCATGTTGAGTGTGAGTTGGTAATATAAGTCGATCGTGTCGCCGACGCTTGTTACAAACAATAATGAAAAGGGGCTACGCTACTGACCCAAACTCGATGGTAGCACAAGAACACCCGATGTATACTGAGTTCTGCTCACGATGGAGATAATACCCTAGTCCTGTGCTCTGGATTTATATGTGGCTAGCTAATTGCCGATGAGATGTTCTGTCTTCTTCTGTTTGAGATGCCCCGCCCCTCCCTTTATATAATAGAGAAGGGCGGTTACAATATTGAGTCCTACTTTGACACTGAAGTAGGGTTTCTATCCTGAGCCAGATCGGCTTGGATTACAATCATCCCCTACCCAATACGACTCGGTTTCTTTAACTAAGGCCTATCTCGATTCTTCACGCTTTGCTTGGCCCAAGTAACCTTGATTTTATCCAATGACATGATCCAAGTTCGCCTGGGTGAGCCTTGGAGGATCGCTTGGTGGGCCCCGGACATACATATCCCACAAGAGCCCCGAAAGTGCTTCATGATCGAATGCCTTCCATTGTTAAGCCTTCGAGTGCTTTTAGCCGAGTGCTTGTCGTTGGGCAAAGAGGTCACGAAGAACTCGCCAATTCTCTTTTGTTTTGAGTTGTCTTTGTCCCGGATTACGGCCGATCGATTTCTTGTATGTTTCAAAATCATCTTTACTGGACTGATTTCGCTCAGAACGCTTATCGCCTTTTGGCCCGACATAAGGCATACCATAAGAGGATGTTGCTTACGGGTGGTACCCATCTATTCCGTGCATTACGGATTTCGCTTTTGGGCCCATCTTGGGGCATACCACTTGTTAACTTGATTCTTTTGGGCTATCGGCGATTCGACGTCGTCGATTGCCACCCCACCCTCAAATGCTCCCTAGGCGGTTTCGGGGTTTTGGGAAGGGTGATGCGATTTCACTTCGCATGAGAATCGGCGCCGCCTTATCAATCTGAGCAAATAGAGTGGCTTTATACCGTTGCTACTTGCCCCTTTGTTCTCCAACTTCTTCTCCTTCATGACCTCCACCGCTAGGGTTAACTTTTCTCGTTATCCTAGTTTTCGCGATCGCGAGGATTCTTTATTCAAGAATGTCGCCTTCTTCTCCTGCTGCCTCCCCATCCGCCTCGCCCAAAGATTGGGCTACTTGATGACGACGGAGGACGATTGGAGGATTTGGTCGGCATTGGTGTTTTCCACCTTTGGTGATGCTTGCCGCTTCGCCCGCCAAGCAGTGAATTCGCCCTACCTCGTCTTTGAAGAGGTGGTCGTCTTTGAATCATTTTTTAAGCGGCCATTCTTCCCAAGCATCCCCTTTCTTCGGCGCTCGAGTTTTATGGAATCGAGTTAACTCATCTTAACCCTAACTCCATTCTTCAAATTGTCTTTGTTAATCTCTGTGAGACCTATCTTGGTGTTCGCCTCATTTTGATCTTTTTTCGCCATCTTTTCCTCCTCAAGCCCTTCCCAAAGAAGAATTCTCCCAAAACGGTTGGCGGTCTTTGGTTTCACCGAGGAGGGCATGAAAAATCTTATCTTCACATTCCTTTTAAAACTTGAATAAGGGTTGGCACCAAGAGTGGTTTTATTGCGCCAATCCTCGACTCCCTCATTGCTCGCCTTCACTTGGGACTCCACAAGCCTTCTCCCGATCGGATATCGCCTCCCAAAGACAACGAAATGAACCGGTGGTTGATCTCCGGGCCGATTGCCGAATTGAAGGGGACGGGCTTATGGCATGGCCGTTGTTGCTAACTCGCAGACCGCCGAATCCAAATTTCTCAAGGACCGAGTTCATCCCGGCATGAGTATGAAGGCGCAATGACCCGACGCGGAGGTTTCGATGACATTTCTTCCATGGGCGTTTTTCATAGCGTCGCCGATTTCTTCGCCCCAAATGAGAAGATCGTGCGTTCCTCAAACCCGAGGCCTTTACAAAACTACATCCCGCTTCTTCGGTGAAGAGGTTTCCATGGTATCTCTATGTGAATCTTTTTGCTCTTACCAGGCTTTGATCTGAATATGTGTTCTTCGTTTTTCGGACTTGCAGAACGAAGCCTTCTTCTCCGACGCGCTCCCAATTTCGTCCATAAGAGTGACAAGCGGACCTTTCTCGACTGCGGCGTCTTCTGCAGCACCAGCCATAAGCGGAGCAAAATAGGTGGTCTCGTGATGATCCCGTCGGAAAGGAAAAACCAATTGTCCGTGAAGCTAAGAGAGATGCGCCCGCTTCGCTCGGTCTTCCGAAGTTCGTCTTTCAATAAGTAATCGAGAAAAGGAGCCGCCCATCAGGCCGATGACTAGGACCTCCTCTTCGTTAGATCTCTCTCGACTTGTTCGCTTCCTCGCTTTTGGCTTACCGAGGGTTTGTAGATTTCCTCAACAAAACCCCTACGGCATGATGGCCCGAGCGGAGCCCAATTTTGCTAATTCATCTGCTTCGTTGTCACGGCATGAGCACATGAATGAGCTCGGCACGTCAAACTTGTCTTCAAGCTTCCGTACCTCCCGGCAAGATGTCATGATGTCCTCGACACATGACCAATCTTTTGTACTTGATTGATCACCAAAGATGGAGTCGCCTCGAATTGTTAGCCGCCGAATACCAGAGATATCGCGATCTGAAGTCCGTGGATGAGTGCTTTACAGACGCGGCGTTGTTAGATGGGAAGTGAATCGCAAGACGTATTTTAGGCGCCACTGTTGGAGAGATGAGGACCACGCCGCTTGCTCGCGCATCGAAAGCATGAGAGATCCGTCAAGTATATTGTCCAATATTCCATTTCTTCAACGTTTGTTGGTGATTGCGACTCTATCCATTCGGCGGTGAAATCGGCAAGTACTTGAGATTTTATCGCCGTCCGCGGGCTCAAGGATACTTCAAGGCTCCAAGCTCGACCGCCCATTTTGCGATCCTCCGGTGGCCTCCTTGCCAGAAGTATGTCCTCGAGCGGAAAAGTGGTAACCACCGTGATTGAATGCTCTTGGAAGTAGTGCTTGAGTTTGCGGGAGGCAAGCAACACTCACAGATAGTAGTTTCTCAGACTTGTGGATAGCGAGCTTGGACTCTCCCAATACCTACCGACGAAGTAGACAGGTCTCAGATTTTTCGGAGGTGCCCTTCTTCCTTCCGCTTACTACAATTGCCGCTACCGACTACATGAGTTGTTGCGGCGATGTAGAGCAAAAGGATTCTTCCGATATTGGGGAACCAAGCGGGTGGAGATGACAGAACGTCTTCAATTCTTCAAGGCCCATCAGGCTTCGGTGGTCCATTGAAAATTACCTTGCTTCTTGAGAAGTTTGAAAAAGGCATCCCGCGACCCCCATCGGAGATGAATCTGCCGAAAGCCGCCATGCATCCAAATGAGCTTTTGGACGCCTTTTCGATTGGTGGAGGCTTCATCTTCGAGATTGTATTGATTTTCTCTCGGTTTGCCTCGATGCCTCATCGTGAAACAATGAACCCGAGTAATTTCCTGACGGGACTCAAGACGATTTTTCGTGGTTGAGCTTCATTTTGTAGGCCCTTAGGCTTTCAAAGGTTTCGCTAAGTCGATATTAGGTCTTCCTTTGCTCGAGATTTGACGACAACGTCATCAACGTATGCTTCCACATTGCGCCCGTCGAGAATGAAAACACCGCCAGTATTAGCGGCGTTGGTAAGTCGCGCCCGGCGTTCTTCGCCGAATGGCATTGTGACGAGCAAAAGGCTCCGAATGGAGTGATGAATGAGGTCTTGATGCAATCTTCTTCTTTAGCCCGATCCGTGATATCCCGAGTAGGCATCCGTAAAGTCGAGGAGTTCGCACTCGCCGTGGAATCTACCACTGGTCAATACGAGGCAACCCGAAGGATCTTTTCGTGCCTTGTTGAGATCGGTATAATCAACGCACACGCGCCAAACTTTTATTCTTTTTGCGAACAAGCCTTTGGGTTCGCCACCGGTCCGGATGGTACACTTCTTTTATAAAGCCCGCGCTAATGCCTTCGTGATTTCCTCTTTGATGGCCTCTTTTCCTCTTGAGCGAACCTTCGGAGTCATTGCTTGATGGGTTTGGCCTTTTCGTCCACGCTCAAGGAGTGCTCGATCACCTCTCGGGAACAGGGCATGTCGGATGGTTTCCACGAAGATGTCCCTTGTTAGCCTGGGAAGGTGACGAGCGCGTCCTCCTATTTGGCGGAGAGACCTGCCCCAATCAAAGCCGTCTGGTTGGAGTTGGATGGATCAAGGATTACCTTCTTGGTTCCCTCATCAGGCTTCAAACTTGTTTTAGCCTGCTTCTTGGTTGGTACCTCTCCTTCGTCTTCTTGAAGCGCGGCCGCCTGTCGGATCTTCTTTCTGTCATCTTCTATCTCCTGAGCTTCAGCCATCTCGCAGCTTTCTTTGTCGCAGACGAACGACCGCTTGACATCGCCATGAACAGAGATTATACCCTTGGTCTGGCATTTTCGGGATGAGGTAGGTATAATGTGGCACGACCATGAATCTGGCGGCCGCCTCGCCTGAATGGCGTGATATGCCGTCGAAGTCACTACTCGGTTAAGGTATTCCGTCCGGAAATTATCCTTGGTTCCAAACGTGGAGCAAGGTGATTTGGCCGAGTGGAACAGAGGAAGTTCCGGGAATTACTCCATGGAAGGGTGCCGAGCCCCGCTTCAACTCGGAGCGAGGAATGTTCATCTCGTCGAAAGTCTTGGAGAAGAGCACATTGAGTCCACTTCCTTCATCGACCAGCACCTTCTTGAGCTTGACGTTGCGAACCATCGGGTCCAATACCACCGGAAATCTTCCGGTACGGGATGTGGTCCGGATGGTCGAAATGCTAAAGGTTATGGGGACCTCGGACCATTTGAGGTATCGAGGTACGGTACCGCACGATGGCGTTGACGTCTCTTTCCGTGAGCTTCGCTTTCGCTTTGACTCATAGGCCATCGACTTCCGTAGATGTAATTGAGTTCCCTTCCGCCTTTTGATATTCTCCGTCGTCATCTTGGGGATCTTGTTTCTTCTTCTCTTCTTCTTTTTTCGCCTTTGGCGGTCGCTTCTCGACTCTTTGGCAAACCTCCTCAGAGTGAAACAATCCTTCGCCGCATGTTTACTATTTGGGTGAAAGGGACATATTGCCTCCATCACCGTGTCATAATTGTCGGTCCGTGGCGCGCGTCGTCGGTCTTGCTCGGTCGCTGCCACTATTTCTTCGGGCTTCCGTTTTTTGTCACGTTGTCTTGTTGACTCGGCGTAATCCTTTTTATCCTTCTGACGTGGGTGATCATCCTGTCGCTCGGCTTAAAGCATCCGAGGTCACAGATACCGATCCGCCACTTAACATCTCCTTTACGGTGGATGGCGGCTCGAGACATCTTTTGATCGGTCGGGTCGTTGACGCCCTTCCGAATCTTTGCGATGATTGCGCCTCCAAATGTCCTCGATCGTATTCTTCTTCGCATGAAGCGGCGGATGAATTCTCGGAGCGTCTCGTTCTTCTTCTGGCGAAGCTGGTATAGGTCCCACTGTGTTCCAGGCCGCTCGTAAGTGCCCTGAAAATTGGTGATAAAATGCTCGCAGAGTTCCTCCCAGGAGTCTATGGAATTCGCGGAGCCCGTGAGCCATGCTTGAGCCAAGAGGTGAGCATGACCGGAGATAATTAGCCATCACATTATGATTTCCCCAGTGCCATGATCGCAAGGGAGTAGACTTGGAGCCAAGCTTCCTGATCTCTTTCCGTCAAATTTGGTGATGCTTTTTGGGTTGAATCCTCGGGCCAATCCACTCGGCGGCGTGGAGTGAAGCCTGATGCCCTCAATAGGGCCATTGCCTCGCTTTTGTGGAGAACGGGGAGGCGACTGCTCAGTGACCTTCTCTCTGTTGTGGTAGCGGAGGTTTCGACGGTCTTCTCGTTCGTCGTGGCCAATGCCAAACGTTCATAGTCATCTCGTGCCGCGCGCCTCTTCATCTTCGCGATCATATTTTACGGCGCTCAAATCTGCACGGAGGTCCCGGCGTCTTTGTGTCGGCGCCCTCTCCTCGTTGAAGCTCCGCCTGTGGGCGGCTGCGGGCCGATATCGCTTTTTCGACTGCGAGCGATGGGGCGAGTACGGATGGCGCCTTTTCTCTTGGTCTTCTTGAATTGCCGCCGCCGCAACCATAGCCCTCGAACTTGGGCTACGATCGGGAGCGGGCTATCCGGTCCGAGTAGTGGTGCCAAGGTGTCGAGGAGCGCCTTGAGGCGATAATGTTACTCGCGGGGGTATGGAAATCGACCGTTCCCCACCTTTGTCTGCAAGATTTCTTCATTCACGCTTCGGCCTCTGGCTGGAGGAGTCTCGCAGGGTTTTCTTGATGATGATGGTTTTCCTCCGTAGTTTTTGCCGCGTCCTTTTGCGGAGGGTCCGTTTCAATCACAAAAATGCTGTGAAAGCTTGAAGAATTTCCTACCTCTCCTCTCGAATCGGAGGTGCGGGGAAGACGAGTCTTGTTGGCCGCCTCGTGAATCCGAGTGGTTTGCTTGTGTATTCGACCACTCGGGGCTCGTCATTAGCCAGTCCTGACTCGAGACGAGGATCAGGCCCTTGGCTTACTGCCCTAGGACAGATGGCCATGCCTGGTTCTGATCCGAGTGGTTGGCCGGCTAAGAGAACCTCAGAATTGGTTTCAGATCGGAACTGATCCGAATCCGAAACGGAGAGACGACCAAAGTTGTCGGCGATGAAATCCAGGCTTCCAAAGCGAAATACCTGAGCCGGTGCGAAGATGGTCGTGCTCCTGAAGATTGCCATCGAGCTTGCTGCGATTGATCCTAGCGCAGCCCCTACCTGGCGCGCCAACTGTCGACGTTTGTTACCGACAATAATGAAAAGGGGGCTACGCGCTGGACCCAAACTCGATGGTAGCACAAGAACACCCGATGTATATCTGTGTTCGCTCTCACGATGGAGATAATACCCTAGTCCTGTGCTCGAATTATATGTGGCTAGCTAATTGCCGATGAGATGTTACGTCTTCTTCGCTTGAGATGCCCCGCCCCTCCCTTTATATAATAGAGAAGGGCGGTTACAATATTGAGTCCTACTCGGATCACGAAGTAGGGGTTTTATCCCGAGCGTGATCGGTTTGGATTACAATCATCCCTACCCAATCTGACTCGGTTTCTTTAACTAAGGCCTATCCCGATTCTTCACGCTTTGCTTGGCCCAAGTAACCTTGATTTTATCCAATGACATGATCCAAGTTCGCTTGGTGAGCCTTGGAGGACTGCTTGGTGGGCCCCGGGACATACATATATCCCACAGTATCTTATAGGGAAAATTGTACAATCTCTGCAGAGTATAAGACTATTCAAATTGCTATGTCCACGGTCATGAAGATGCTCGGGGATTCGACATGAGGGATAGACTTTTACAAACCAAAACTGTGTGGAGGGGTTGTGGGAAAGTATTAAATTGGTCTAGGCTTAATGTAAATGTTCAAATTTTCGTTGATTTATTATTACCGTTTTACTTATGCTTTCAACTTATTTATCATATTTAATCTGCCAATATTGCTTTATGCAAATCAAACGATATCAACCATACTCTTGGATTATTCTTGGATATAGTTAATAGACTTGAATTCTGTGGTACAACTTCCTGAGTTCTTTAAGTACTCACTTTTGCCATAAACAATATTGTTCAGTTGATCAAGACGATACTAACACACCATTGATCAAGGAGGACTACTTGAACGATCGTGAACTAGGTCGCACTGCACCAGTCGATTTTTTGTGGCCATATAGATGGGCTACACTAAAGATATTCTATTTTCTTCCACTGTAGTTTATTTAGTTGTTCGCTTTTTGAGACATTAATTATAAACTTTGATAGTAAGGGCACTCTCAGTGCATGGTTTCTATAGTTATATCTAAAAACATCCATATCATCAATAAATAGTACTAAATACTACCCTTTCAACTCTTTGTTTCTTAGCACAAATTCATAGAGCGCATTAAATAAATATCATGTAAGACATAAAAACAACCATCCTCTTCCCAATACATATTTTTGTTGTATCTTCCTTTGGTTTGTGTGCCCAAACAGTTTCTCATGCAAGAAATAGCCTATATCTCTCTCTTCTTTAATCTTCTCTCCATGTAAATATTAGTCCTACATAGCATGTTGAAGAAACTGCTGATATGGAGTATTGGGATTGCCCTAAGGTTGCTACTTTGTTAATTAATGTTATTTTCTTCTTTTTAGGTTTTTTTGTGCATGTGGAATTATATTTCAACAAATATTGCTACCGTGTGCACTCACGTGATCCTAGACTAGTGTAATATATGTAGAGAATCTATATTTGCATATTTGGGTTCCGACAATCCCTCGTAATGCATATGGTTGCTTCCTATTTACAAAAACCAAAGTTGCTAATCTTTCGGAACACTGCAACAAACCTTGGCTGTATAAAGGCTATTAAGTCTTGCATTGCTTCATGGCATTTGGAGTATCTAAAACACTGTCATTACTGATGCATAATTTTATGCACACCTATTGTTTGTTCGACTGCATCAGACGTAGAGTTCCTTTCCTGCAATTGTACACTTATATTAAATCTGACAGCATTGACAGGCCAAATTTTCAGCACAAGCCATGGAAGGAGCTGGTTTCCAGTGACACGCACCATGGATCCCCAAACATTTGTGAGGCTGTCAATTGGGCAACTTGGCCTGAAGCTACCCGGGGCAAATGCTAGGAAGGCGGCCCGCGCCTGTCACTGCGAAATCCGGCTCCGAGGCTTCCCGGTACAGACAGCTCCTGTGCCTCTGATCCATTCTTCAGAGTTCAACCTTGACCCCCACACAAATGTGGCGGTCTTCTCCCTCGACGAGTCCGACCTGAAGGCGCTGTCGGCACCGGGGTGCTTCCGAGCCCCTCAGTCCTACCTTGAGGTTGCGGTGTACCATGGCAGGCGTGGCGGGCATTGTAGCAGCTTCGTCGGGAGGAAGCGGCTGGTCGGAGTGTTCAGGGTGGATGTCGGGTCGGAATGGCGCGACGGGAAGCCGGCGCTACTGCACCATGGCTGGACAGGGATTGGCAGGGGGGAGGCCAGGCCGGAGCTGCACCTGAGGGTGAAGCTGGAGTCTGATCCCCGGTACATCTTCCAGTTCGACGACGAGATCGCGCTGAATCCGCAGGTGGTCCAGCTCCATGGCAGCATCAGGCAGCCAATTTTCAGCTGCAAGTTCATCCGCGACAGGCGGTGAGAGCGCAGCGCCACCGTTTTCTTCTTGATTACACACACCTTGCATTGTGATGTGTACATTGTGGATCGGTGGAAGCTTGATGAGAAGATCATTCTTGTTTCTGTTTGATGTGTTGTTGCCAGGGCTGCTCAGACGGATCCATTGGGCGGGCCGTACTGGTCGAGCTCCGGCGGTGAGGAGGAGATGGAGATGGTGAGGAGGGAGAGGAAGGGCTGGAAGGTGGTGATCCACGACCTGTCCGGCTCCGCCGTGGCCGCGGCGTTCATGGCCACGCCGTTCGTCCCCGCGACGGGCTGCGACAGGGTGGCGCGGTCCAACCCCGGCGCGTGGCTCATCGTGCGCGCCGACACGTCGGGCTCGTCTGAGAGCTGGCAGCCGTGGGGCCGTCTCGAGGCGTGGCGGGAGGGCCCGCCGAGCAAGGACACGGTGTGCCTCCGGCTACGCC
This sequence comes from Guadua angustifolia, assembly GCA_036346375.1. Taxonomy (NCBI): domain Eukaryota; kingdom Viridiplantae; phylum Streptophyta; class Magnoliopsida; order Poales; family Poaceae; genus Guadua; species Guadua angustifolia. Next base: position 47,997,676 of record CM070514.1, read on the forward strand.
TCCTCCCGGAGCGCCAGGGCGCGTGCGTGCTCGTGTCGGAGATGCCCCTGAGCAGCGACAAGGGCGGGGAGTTCTTCATCGACATGGACAGGCAGTCGCCGGCGGAGTCTGCCCCCGTCGCCGGCGTGGAGATGGCGACGCCGTACTGCTCGCTGAGCCTGGGCGCGTGCGTGGGCGGCGGGTTCGTGATGAGCTGCAGGGTGCAGGGGGAGGCGCGGACTAGCAGGCCGCTGGTGCAGCTCGCCATGCGGCACGTCACTTGCATGGAGGACGCCGCCATGTTTGTGGCGCTCTCGGCCGCCGTCGACCTCAGCGTCAAGGCGTGCCGGCCGTTCCGAAGGAAGACGGCCACCAAGAAGGCTGGCTCGTCGTCTCCCGATCCCCTCGAGCTCGACACGTAGCTAGTGCTACTACTTCTCACTCCTCCCTGCACAGCTTAGGAAACACGAACTCGAAGCATTATCTCTAAGCCAGGGCCATGGGTTTCTTCTAACTCTGTAAATTCACTCGTTTTAAAGAACTGGATATATTCGTTTGTTTGTATGAATCTTGTAGAGTCTACTCAAATGACAGTCCTGCCTTAACGTGGGCGGCACGGGCACAGCGGGCCACGTGGCTAAACCGTGTCATGCCGTGACGTGACGCCACGGATGGGCCGGCTCAGCTAGCCGAAGACAAGTTTAAGCACGGCTCATCAGCGATTCGTGCCGTACCGATCTAGGTCTAGTCTATTTGGACTATTGGAATGAGAGGAAAGGAGGTGAAGACGTAAGAATCGGAGACCGTGGACACAAATATTGGAAAAAAATAACTAAATTTTATTCATTTTTGAACATGTATTTCTCTCACGTTATGAACATGAGTATAGGCCTATAAAAATTTTTATAGTGCTTACGTGAGTACACGATACTTCTTAGTATAAAGACTTGTACTTTGTAAAAAGCTGCTCTGTGTGGTAGTACTAGTATAGAAATGCTGATTGGAGAAGATTGCTTCTTCTAGCAGGTAATCAAAACCTAAAATTCATGAAGTAGTTTTCTTCTTCATAGAACATCAAATTTTCCATTGGAAGAGTTGGAGAGAAAGAAGAGATGGCAACTATAGCTTGGGATAGCCATTCCTAATAATACCACTAAATTTAAAAGGGAATATTCATGAAAAACTAATAATGCCTCTTTTGGTAACTGCAGATAAAGTGCTAGTGAGATGTGTGCAAATGTGCAATAAAACTAGAAAAGTGGTCAATAATGTTCACTTGCCCGCTAATCTCTGTCACTACCTCTCTCGCCATTTGCCCGTTGCTCACTCTCTCTATGTCTTAATATCGTCACATTGCTTTCTCAGGCTAGGGAAAAGCCATTTGCAGAAATCATAAATAGCATAGCCAAAAACTACATATATAAAAATGTGGTTGACTACGGGATATTATGATGAGCACCGAGAACGTGTAAATCCATTGTGGGCAACTCCCCGCATGTGAATAGAAATAGGATTCATCGCCAGAAATCCAACTCCACCCCTTTTTCTCTCTTTTTTTTTTCTTTTCTTCCTTTCTTTGCTCTTCTTTTCTTTCCCCTTTTTCCTTTTTCTTCCTGTTCTTTCCTTCTTTTCCTTTCCTTTTTCTTCTTTCCTTCTTTTTTTTTCCTTCCTTCCCTTTGTTTTCACTTTTTCTTCTTGGGTGAGTCTGCTTGCCTTCCTTCCCCTTCTTCTTCCCAACCAAGCCGACCTCCGGCATTCACCTCGAACCTCCCTGTCTTCCTCGCCTCCACGGTCTCCCCTCCACCTCCCTCGCCTTCCCTTCGTCTCCAATCGCCTCCCCATCCTCCCTCACCTTCCCTCCGTCCCTCCCTTCCTCTCCTGTCGCGTGCGCTGTCACATGTGCCGTGCCACGAGCCGGTCATGCTAACCTAAGCATGGCCTTGCTCAATGTGCCATGTTAGCATAGCCCATTCACACTGGGCCAGGTTGGGCCTTTCATACCATGTGCTGGCCTGATGTCTATGTCTAGTCCTGGCTTTTTGAAGCTGTATCGGATTTGCACGTATTTCGCTTTTTCCATGCAAATTAACTTGACGTTGACATATCAATCACACACCGTCGTCGCTGGCATAACTCTGGAAGGTGGCATCTGACGTTTGATGCCATCGCCTTTGTTATAGTGCACTGCATTTGGCCCCACCAGTCAGCGACATGGTTGACTTGATCTGACCTATCATTGCGTTTGGCCCCACCTGTCAGTGACAACGAGTTCATTGTGTTTGGCAGGGGGTTTTGCCCTTGGCCCACCCGTCGGCGACTTAGCCCTCGTGGCGTGTAGCAACTGACCTGCGCTTCCGAGCGACACCTTGGCGCCCAAATGCAACCGACATAACGAACGCTTCTCCATCCTCTCCTCCTCTGCGCGCCTTCCTCTCAGCATAGAGCCAAGAAGCCAAGAATCCTAGGAGAAGCCACTCGCCTCCCCCCTCTCTCTCAGTGAGGCGTCGATCCACGGCAGCAATGGAGGTGTTCCGGGATGCGGAGCTCATGCGACTACGGAGCATGGAGCATGACACGTACCTCCACACAGGCAAGGATGGGCGGTCCATCCTCCTCGACACGTGGCCTGGGTCGTGCAGCAGCACCGCTCTGCTGCCGGCGTCGGGGGCGGGCGTGGCACACGTATGTCCTCCTCCGCGGTGCTTACGGCCGGTAGCTCGGCGCCCCCGACACGGGCTGCTGCCCAGTCTCCTGCTCCTGCCGCCTTACAACCTGTCAAGTATAATCACGTTGCTTATCGGATGGGCATGTCTTGCATTCGGTTCCTTTCTTGTTTTGTTTCTTATCTTACTTGATTAGATCAGGGTTGTTAACTTGTTATCAGCACGTCTCGCAATAAGCCCGTGTGAAGTGCGCATATCACCGGGATAGTAGGAGTCAGTCTGTTGTCGCACGTCCGAGCTAAAGTAGTGGCTGGTTTCAGGCGTGATTTAGTCCGATCATGCATGATTTCTGTAACAGCTTTTTGTAACTAAGGTGTCTTGATAATATAAATAGAGGTAGAAGAAAACGTCGTGTTTTTAGCGCGACACAAAATCACACTTTGCATTGGTTTTCCTTCACTGAACTTTAGTAGTTCTGTTAGCAGTTCGTTTTCAGCTCTGTTTTCTTGTTGCCGGACAAGCTACAGAGCGTCGCGATTGTGAGCGATCGGTCTCTGATTTCCAACACAACCGCGCAACGTGACGTCGACCAGTCGGAGCTCCAGGGCATCCTGCTTCGATGTCATCCTGCTGCACAACGCATCCGGGCGCTTCCTTCGCTCTAACAGGAGGCGCCTGCCATGCTGCACGGCTGTCTCCGTCGCTGCCGGCGGCAACCTCGGCACGACGATGCAATGGGCGGTGGGGGTCGTCCCCTAGAGTTTCGGAAGGCCGGAGCATTCGATCGCACGTGATGTGAGTGCGTCGTCCCCTCTTCTTGGACCAATTAATTTTATGGTCGAATCGGGTTCTTTCTTAGAGCATGCGATTCTTGAGGTTGTTTGCATCAGCGATTTTTTCTTTCTTGTGCAATTGTTGGTATTGTTCTTGATAAAAGCATTAACTTTCAATGGTCGCTGAAATTGATAATCATTTCTACTGTGCTCACGAAGGAACAGATTCTTGCTACATTTTTTTAAAAAAAATTGGCCAGAGCTCTGGCATCTTATTTTTCGTAAGTGTGAAAACCAAACATAAGTGAGGAAGTTGGACGTAGACCGTTTAACAAACAGCATCCATGAGTGTAAGGATGACATAGGGATTTATACAGATTCGCAGGTTCGAGAGAACCGCCATAACTCCTGTTGGTGGGCCTGCAGGGGTGCCTCTAAGGGGTTGGTCCATGAGGGCTCACTAGTTTGCATGTATTATTAAGGTGCTCAAGAGAGTTCAAGTTACAAATGAGAGATACATGAAGTATTTATAGGTTCTGGGCCTGTACAAATGACAAAAATACCCCTCATGAAAATAGCTAGTCTATGAGCACAAACGAGGGGTAATATTGTATTTTTTGGTATATCTACAATTCTTTGATCTGCATGTTGTATAGTTGGTCACTAGGAAAGTGTGTGTGGTGAAGCTAGAAACTAAAGCTGGGAGCTCTGCTAAGCGCACCCTTAAACAGGTAGCTTGTGCTCGTTCTCTTTCTATTCAGATCTTAAAGGGATTTGTCAGGCACAACATGGGACAGGTGCTAGGCAACCTTCAGAAATCAGAGCATGTTACCAGTCTGAAACGAGCATGTAGTAGTAGTGCTTATGGGGCCTGATAAAAGTGGATTTTGTGTCCAACCTGATCGCCCAAACAAACCATATCTATTTCATGGTCTAGTTCGCTAAATAGGTATGCTTGGTTTTATACTCCTTTTGAAAGTACATTTTAAGCGTTATTCTCTTTTTTTTTGAGATTTTTCTAAGCGCTATTCTAGACTAGAAAAAAGGCCACATTTTCCTTGACTAAAAAAAAGAGAGAAAAGCCATAATTCTACAATTGAAGCCGATTGGAAACAGAGGAACTCAATATGAGTCGTATAAAAATTATAATGTTTCTCGTAAAATTCTTGCGAAGTTTACGTGAATCCCTTCACTTTCTACGTGATCTTTTATTCAGTTTAATCGAACTAAATGTACGGACCGGAGTGGAAGGAAATACTGAAGAATGGGGCCCACTGTCGCAAAAGCAAAAGCAAAAAAAAAAAAAGCTAGCAGAGAGAAACGCCTGACCCAAAATACGCGAGAGGTGATTCCATACTTTTCTTTTTAACAGTTATATAAATATTAAAGTATAAATAAATAGTAGATAGTGATTATTTATCTCTTCGTTTGTTTCAAGATTCGTGCAATTTATATTAGGAGGGAAAGCATTGAAGCACTGTTTGAATGAACTAAGAAAAAAAGAGACTAAATTACGCTACGGATTATTGAACTTGTAAAGTTGATTCATCTGAGGTCATAGTACTTTGGAAATGCATATTTAGATCACTAAAGTACATTAAATGATTCATCAAGAGTCTCGCCCTACTTTCTCCTGCACCTGATACCACCTCCTCCCTTTGCCTGTACGGTCGCCGCACCCTCACCCTCACGGTGGGCTTGCTCCACTGCCTAAGCTACCCTCTCCACTCTCCCTCTTGCGATCCAACGCCGCCGTTCAATGGCAACAGAGAGAGCATGACCTGTTCCTTAGGACTAAAACCCATTTTGGGCAGAGAAAGATGAGGAGGATGACCAGAATGAGTGACGCAAGGACGACGATCGCGAAGAGGAAAAGTTCATTGTAGGCGAATTCCGACTTCTCGACCGGAGCGTGCACACAAGAGCACAACAAACATGAGGGGAGTCAATCTATGATGTGGTTGGCTCGGACTGAGATGCATCAAGAGGGCGAATTGGTAAGCGGGGCACCTCGTAGGCGTGATGTAGGATGGCCATGACATGACTTGTAGGTAGGACGTTCCCAGCAATGGGGAAGAAAAAGGAGGGGAGTAATGTGTTTGCAAAGAAGTGGAGGAGGCATGGGAAGCATCAATTTTGGCATTTGCACATCCATCTACCTAGAATCGGGCAAGAACCGAAGTTGCCGCTTGTGGCGGTCATTGTTAAATTCTGTTATTGCTGGTGAGTTCCGTTGCCATCTTTGCCACCCTCGACTACACCTTGTGTTCTATTTGATGCTCCTTGCTACCACTGCTTAGTCCCTGAGCTTTGATGGATATGGTGTAATGTGGGTTATTGGCGTGAACTATGCTCGACACTGCGAGTTGGGAGCAAGGGAGGTTGCTGGTGGTGCTTTGGCTCATCGCAATGGGCATGTTCTAGGAGCTCAGCCACCTAGATCCACGGATTGGCTTAGATCTAAGCTCGCTGACCTCGGCAAGCGGCACGCATGAGGCACCGCGGATCAAGAAGAGAAGGCGGTAGTGACCATTGATTCCGAGTGATGCTGACTATGCTGGCACTGGAGAGCCATTGAAGACGAAAATGATAAAGGCAGTGAGAGAGGGATTGATGAGTGAGGTGGCACTTCATTTAGTCGAGCTCTATTCAACCGGTCAATGTATGACCTACAAGTGAATCATTTAATATACTTCAGGGACCAAATACTAATTTTATTCAAAAATACATGTCATTCTAACTTAAAAATTTTGTTTTTAAATACATATCATTCTATAATTTAGAGTCAATGTTTAACTATTTTCTCTTTTTGCATATCTCTACCATTCATTATTCCCAATATTATTTGTTACCGTAGAATAGAGTAACACACACCAAGCTAATGAATAAGAGTGATTTGGTTATTTCTATACATGTTTTTGTTACTATGGAATAGAGTAACATATTAAGCTAATGAATAAGGTGATTTGATCATTTCTATACATATCTTGACTGGAGTAAAAAAATGTTGATTGGAGTAAAAAAAAATGTTAAAGTGTTATCTATTCCCAAACCGGAAGGAGTATACAATTGCAGAGTATCATGACGCAGACGAACCAAAGCTACAAGTTGAATATCTGCAGTATAATTTACTAAAGAAAAAAAAGGAGCACAAAAATCAAACGGAAGGAAAATGCGTAGCAGGTGTACGGACAGGGCCGCTCTCTCGCCGGCGATCAAGCAATCTCTCCTCCCCTCCCGCCCGTCGACTGTAGCAGCAGCTGCCGCCGCAGCCCAAAGGTACTGCCTTTCCCTGTCCTTCCCCGAATTGACCTCCTTTCCTCGCATTTCCGTTGGAATCCCAAGTCTCACCGAGTCAAATTTCTAGGGTTCTTGCTCTCCGTTTCCGCAATTGGAGCTACATGCTCACAGTTTCTTGGCAGAGCTGTTGAAGCTTCGGACTTGTTGCTTCTTCCCAGCAGTTGGGCAGGCTTCAGGGAGTAGCCGGAGCGAGGGAGAGGCCTGAAGTTGGTTTCTTGGTTCTTGGATTGGGAAGGGCAATGGAGGTCGGGGGGCAGGCGACAGGGCACGGGATGATGGCGCCCCATGTGGTGGAGATCGAAGACGACAGCATCAATTTCTGGGCCTCCCTCGGAGTGAGCCCCCACGTCCATGGCGTCGACCAGATGCCGCTGCACAGTGTCCATATCATCGACCACCAAGGGCAGCCGCTGCCGGCTGCAGCGGCACAACCACAGTCCGTATGCAAGGAGCTATTCCCGGTTGAATCCAACGCCTGCCTCGAGCCCCGGGTGGGGATGGAATTCGAATCTGGCGAGGCTGCCAAGACCTTCTACATTGCATACGCTGGTCGTGTTGGGTTCTCTGTCCGCATTGCCAGGTCCCGCAAGTCCAAGTGTAGTGAGTCCATCATCATGTTAAGGTTTGTCTGCTCAAAGGAAGGGTTCAGCAGGGAGAAGCGTGTTGTTGTGGGGAAGAAGACGAGGAAGCGGGCTGCCTCCATTAGGGAGGGTTGCAATGCCATGCTTGAGGTGCTCCGCAGAGGCGATAACAAGTGGGTTATCACTAAGCTTGTCAAGGAGCATAACCATGAGGTTGGGATGCCCAGCACAGTGCACTATATCGCCACTGAGAGTGATGCTGTGGTCAACCCTTATATTGGTATGGAGTTTGAATCCCTTGAGGCCGCCAAGACATTCTACTACTCATATGCCATCCGTGTGGGATTCGAAGCACGTGTGCGCCAGTCCCGCAAGTCTCAAGATGAGTCACTCAAGATGCTGAAGCTTGTGTGCTCAAGGCACCGCTACCATTCAGGACGAGAGAACAATAGAGAGGATATGAAGAGAGTGCAAGCCTCCGATCCCTCCAGGGATGGTTGTGATGCATTGTTTGAGATAATTCGGAAGGACAGAGATGTCTGGATGGTCTCCAAACTCATCCTAGAGCATACTCATGAGCTGAACCCTGCACCACCAAGCAGAGTTCGCTGTGTTCGCTCGCAAGGTAAGGTACTTGTCATTGCAAAGAACTTTGCTGACACACGTAATCTCCTATTGAACTGCCAAGATTCCCAGCCTCCTAGAGAGATCCGGTATAATGATTTAGGGCCAGAGGATGCTCAAAGCCTACTTGAATATCTTAAAAAAGCACAAGTCGAGGATCCTGCATTTTTCTATGCGGTGCAGCTTGACAAGAATGATCATACGGTCAATATCTTCTGGGCTGATGCTAAAGCTAGGATGGCATATTACCATTTTGGTGATGCTGTTAGGTTCGAGACAGCATACAGGAACAACAAGGAGCATATACCTATTGTCCTATTTTTAGGTGTCAATCATCATGCTCAGCCTGTTGTTTTTGGTTGTGCACTACTTGTTGACGAGTCGGAAGAATCATTTGCATGGTTATTTGAAAAATGGCTTGAAGCAATGCATGTGGGGCCTCCTGTTTCTTTAGTAACAGAGCTGAACCAAGCGATGGCAGCCACAGTTGCCAAGGTATTACCAGATACCCGTCATATTTTCTGTGGGAGGCATATCCTAGACACTGTTAGGGAGGAGCTACACAGTATGTATCCAGAATTAGACCCTTTCATAACTGACCTGAGAAAGTGCATTGATGGATGCAGAATAGAAGAATCATTTGAATCATGTTGGGACTCAATTATCATAAAGTATGGCTTCAGAAATAATGAACTTTTACAGTCTCTCTATGATATTCGCCAGCAATGGGCCCCTGCATACACGAAGAAGGCATTTCATGCCAGAAACCTGCTGCCACAAAGCTGTGAAAATCTTGAAAAGGTTATTGAGAAGTACTTCTCATCCAAAACCCAATTGTGCGTGGCTGTTCAGCAACTTGGACAAGCTATTTGTAATTCCTATGAAAAAGAGGCTCAGGCGGATTATCTGACAATGTTTCAAAAGCCAGCACTGAGGACTGCTTCTCCAGTGGAAAAACAAGCAAGTTCTGTATTCACTAGGATAGTATTTGATATGTTTCAGGAGCAATTTGTTGAGTCCTTTGGGTACCATGCGGAGAGACTTGAGGATGGGATGCTGCACAAGTATCGTGTCATAGTAGATGATGGTGATGAGGAGACACATATTGTCAATTTCAGTCCAGATCAAAGAACAGTGTGTTGTAGTTGCTGCCTGTTCGAGAGCTGTGGAATCTTGTGCAGGCATGCTCTTCGGGTTTTCATTATCGAAGGAGTACGTTCCCTTCCAAAGGCTTGTATCTTGAAACGCTGGACAAAGCATGCAAAAAGCACTGTGACCTTGGATAATTACTTTGGTCTAAGGGGATACCGTGAGGATCCTTCAACTGCAAGGTATGATGATCTTTGCTATGATGCGATCAAATGTGCAAAAGAGGGTTCAACATATCCTGAGCTCTATAACGTTGCTAAAGAGGCACTGCACAAGGCTCTTGATGAGGTAATGTCTTCAAGGAACATGAGAGAGCAGCAAAATCTGCAAAGTTGTACAACGTCATTAAAAAAACCACTCAAGAGGTTTGGGAAGGCCAAAGAGTCCTCTGGTAAGAGCTTAAAGAGGTCAGCATCCAAAAATTTCTCCCATGGAGAGCAATGACATTAGGTGACCAGAATATTGTGAGTTGGGACATAATGCAATTTTACCTGTTTCTGACCTTTTGTAACTGTAGCAATGTAGCATCCTTCAATCTAATAGTTACCTCTTAGATTGTAGCTGGCTGCAGGCTTTTTTCTGTTAGCGCATCTAGTGACTGTATGGGTGCTATTGAACCCTTTGAGACATTAATGTTTGAAAAGGTTGTAGAAACAGAAACAGGTGCCTTTTTTGGACCATTTTATAAATGTCACTGTAAAAATAAACCATTTAAGTATATGGAATTGCACTCATAATTTTCTATGTACCATTGCGACCAATGCAGCTTTCCCTCATGCTAGTTGTGATTCAATTTTTGTACTTGAATTACTGTTTTAAACAGCGTCTGCTATAGCCTTGTATGCGGTGCCACATGTGGAAGCGACAGCTGTGCTGCAATCTCATGGCATAGCTATCTAATTTAGCTGTTAAGTGGGCCTTTAAACACATATGCTTCTCAAGATAGATATTTTATATTTATATTTTTTGATTTGTGTGCTTTTCTTTGATCATTTATGTGAAATGAAATATATCCTCATGGTCATTTATTTTGCACATATAGCTATTTGTTTTTTTTTATCATTTTTAAATCACTTACAAGGCCACATACGACATTATCACTACAAAGTGAGATGGCCACTCGCTAACCGCTGTGGAACATTGCTTGAAAATAAGCAGCAAACACCAGATTTTACAGAAACACCCTGTAGTATTGTCTAATCTTAACTCTGGCCAATGTTGCAAAATGACCTTGGTAGCCCATCTTACTGCCTAATGATATTGCATTATTGATGATGCACCCTTTGCCTCATGCCAATTCTCTACCCTAGGTTGATTCCACCTGACATAGTCTCTGGCATCTGCTCCTCCCTCTGCATATCCCACCCTTGGCCACCTATGGATCATGAAGCCAAAGCTTACTTTATGCATGCTATAATCAGCTTTGCTGCATCTCATGGCTTCACGAGTGGAGCAGCTTCTTGCTTTATCTCCTGACCTTGGCTCCTTTCCTACACTCTTTCTCCCTTTTGCCAACACGGTGGTCCACTCAACTGGCTTAATGCTTCCTTTAGCTCAATTGCTAGTTTTGCAGTTACTCTACTAGCCTGTGGAGAGACGAACAAGTTAATAATTGGTGAGTGCTTTTCACAATTTCTGAATTTTGTCAGTTAACACTCAAAATTGGACTTACTGTAATGCATTGAACTGCACTGCTGTTTTGGTCCACTGCAATTCTAATGGGAACGAGAACAGCTAGTTAATTTCAGCAAGTTCCTATGGCTATTGGAAATATTCTTTTTTTTTCCATTCTGGTCTTTTGAGGTATTTTTGTACACACAAAAATTAGCAATAATGTGGATAAGTGAATTTTAGACTGATTCTGGTCCTAAAATATTCTTGTTTTATATTATTTCTTCTTCTAAACTATACATCTCTAACTTCGTCCATGTGTATACGTGTTGTTGCAACTAATGAGTTGTTCAAACCATAGTGCACAGTCCTTTGTAGACATGATTATAGTTGTGGGTTTCAGCTGGGCAACATAATTCCCTTTGCTTGATCATCATCGGTCATCACACCATATTTTGATGTCTTGTGCCCTTCTTCTCGGTCTGTTCCTATTTGCTGCAAACGTTCTTATTCGTAAGGGTAATATAGTCCTTTAGTTTTGTCAAGTACTCTGACCCAATAGTGTCTTGCTTTTGTTTTGTCCGAATTCAATTCCAAAATTGTTGAGTCCTCTGTCTTGTAGGCGCATTGGCATAATATGATTTGCAAAACTGGCACATACAAGTTTGCGTCATGTTTTTTGTTCGAGTTACATCTTACATGAGTTAATGAAATTGCAACTGTTTTTTCTGTAACTTGTGTACCAGTTGCAATTCCCAAATTTCATGCACTAATCTAGATCATAGCTTTTAGACTTCCTGAAATTCTCTTTGAGATCAAAGCCTTCTGTTTAGTTGTGTTTGATTGTCTTCCATATTTGTTGTATCACTTGTGTTGATAGTAAATGAAACTGTCTAGGTTTCTCAATGGCCACTACAGCATCCATTACACTTAGCTTGAAGCTTCAGTATATTTTTGGTCCACGATGACTCTGATTAGCTTTCAGAGACCAATACTACATTTCTATCTGATTAGCTTTCAGAGATTAATACTGCATTTCTATTCTTCAGCTTTCAGCCTCCTAACATGTGGTGAACTGAGTAGTGTTTAAAATTTGTTAATTTTTCCTCATGTGGTACTTTCATGCTTTCATGATCTTCTTAATTGTCAACATTTTTGTAGTTTTTAATATGTTTTCATTGCTGATGAATTTTGATAAAAGCTTTATATCCTCCTATTTTGAGAATATTTGTTGGTTTCTTATAGTCTTTTTCTTTAGATCATGTTTTTCCTAGTCTAGGCCTCTAAAGAATGAGGTGGGCACCGAATGAAGAAGCTTACATTGCCATACATATTGTCAGGTGCAGTGCACAGAGAAACACGCTGCCAAAGGGTGGAAAGAAGCCGCATATAATACAGTTTGCAATACTAGGATGCAGTCATGTGCTGGTTTCCCACCGCAGTTGTGCTACAAGTGCTATTGTGCTACACATTTTTCCAGTTTCTCAGTTTTTCAATGCTTTGGTACCTGTGGATAGGTAAAGCTGAGCACAATGTACTGAACTGCTATTCATTGTGAACATTTTTTGTTGATAGGCTGTTAGTGACGGGAAGACAAGAGAGCAATACCAGCTGTATATCATCTTTGAACTGTGCTGTAGCAAGGGGGACAATCTTCACATACTGCTATTCAGCGGGCTGATAGAACAGATTAGTTCATTTTTTTCAGCTTTGATATGCTTTCAGATAAAGCTTTCCCTTCTGTGGATCATTTTCTTGATCTAACAGGCTCTTACAGTACTTGGCAAAATGAATCGAGGCGTGGAGTCGTTGAAGGGAAGCCCAGTTTCATTGTTATGGAAGCAAATCTAAAGAAAAAGGTGCCTCCTCACGTGACATGTCCTCATCCGCAGTTCAGAGCAAATCTGATTCCTTGGCAGGAATTTTGCCAGAACAGCACGCCACATGCTCATAACGCCATTACTGTGTGCAGCGAATGACAAGAGGGCAGAAATACAAGGATCAGCATGCTGAGATTGGTCAAGATAGAAAGCAACGTATGCACACAGGCACGGTGCCAGATGTAGCTCGAGAAGGATGCTTCAGCCATCGACCGCTTGGCACGACAACCGCTGTGACATCCTACCTGGGAACAGAAACGAGAGGAGGAAACACCTTCTTTTTTGTTTATGAAGAAAGCAATGTGGCATATGCATCAGGACCTCGCTCGATCGTTGTTTCTGCGTTGGAAAAGAGGTGAAGACGAAAGCTCTGATGGTGGTTTTCTGAGTTGCAAATGGCAGAGTTAAGTGGTACTTGTGCGGTGGCAGCTGTCAGGATCAGAGTGGGAGCATTGCAAAGCTCCCTGAGCTTTCAGTACCTGGTGCTTCCAGGCCCAGGCAGACGTGTCCCAACAGTGGGTTCTTCCTTGTCTCCATCTGCTTGTTCATCCCCACCAAATCCGTCGCGCCGGCCCACGGTCTCGTCGCGGCGAGATGTTGGAGATAGGATGTGGCCGAACGGATAGAGCACTATGCCGGTTTGCCATTGGCCACCCAGGGGCAAGGGGCAGCATGCCTGCCTTAACCTCTTCTGCTCTGCTTTGCTGAGTTCATGTGCATAATGCTTGATACATGGTTGCTGTAGCTTCCCTCTCCAATTAGTGCTCCAATGTCAAGCCTTTCTCCTCATCTTGTTAATTATATATTACATCTGTTTCTGAATACATGTCATTCTAGTTTTTAAATTTTATTCTTAAATACATGTTATTCTACAATTTCAAGATGACTTTTTGACATCTTTTCTTTATATACCTTTCACCTTTAGCAATTTCCAAGATCATTTAATGATATAGACTAGAGTAATACACACTATCGGGTAACCATAAGTGGTCTAATAAAAGAGAGCAATTTGGTTTTTTGTACATTTATCTTGGTTGAAGTGTAAAATCCTAAAACGTCATCTATTTGAGAACGGAAGGAGTATTCATCAGTTGTATTGTATTTTGCTGCTGAATTGTATTGTATTGTATCCCCTTTCTTTGGGCAGACTCAATGTGGGCCAGTTCGTTTCTCTTTTTGAAATTTTCTTTAAGAGAAGTGGATCAGTTGATTTCAGTCCAGCCATGCTTATGCCAAACTAAAGTTTACCAATGAGGCTCAATGCACAGCTTCCTGCATCACATCTGGTGTGTAACATGTACAATTATATGTACATTTATATACTGATGAACAAAGGGGAACAAAAAAAAGAACTCTCTAAAAATAGATATAAAAAAGACTTGGAATATATTAGGAAGAAATGTCTCTCTCTCACTCTCTCCTACATATCAGAGGACTCACTTGCAATTGCATGCGGTGCAGTGCAATTATATGTACATTTATACGTCTTGTTTGGTATAGTTGTAACTTTTTTGAAAAGTATCTTCTGGCTAGGTTGTATGGCTAAACAGTTAGACTAAAAAGATTTGGTGTTTAACAATTTAGCTTTTAGTCTAAATTTTAAGCATGAGGGCTGCGGGTTGAAAATAATGGTGAGAGAGATGTGATTTGGGATTTTACACTTGGTAGGAGGGGTAAATTTTTTTCAACTCTAGTGGCAAAGTTAGAACTCTAATCCACTAAAGTTAAGGGAAACTACCCCAAATTATCTTTTAATTTTCAGATTTTCTTAGTACAAATGAGCTGCTAACTTTTAACTTCTAGCTGCAAACAAACCGGCTGTTAAAATAGAGATAAAAGAAATACTTGGAATAGATTAGGAAGAAAATCTCTCTCTGTCTCTCACATGTCAGAGGACTCACCTGCAATTGCATATGGTGCAGAGAGTTGTGCACTTTGGCTCGGTACTAAAGTGTGCTAGATCGGTTGTAACACGCAGAAGTAAACTCGCCTCCCTAAATCATATCTTCACTCTCTTTTGGAGACTCAAAATGATATCTTTACTTGGATTAATTAATTAATTAATTATTCGGTGGTGCAAGAAAGATGAGCTAGCAGATGTGCATGGTCACTCTTAAGTAAAGTTGCTGCGGATGACGAAGAGATCAGTGTGGGTAGTCTGATGGAACCAGTCTAGTTGGTATTGGGCCTGCCCCTAAAAACAAATCCCACAACTAATTAACTCACCAACTCGCCTACGCTACTGCAAATGATTCCGTCACCCATATAATGCATTGCCCAAGTGACGTTGCTTTCTTGTCAAGAAGAGATTTATAAAAATATATCCTTGATTTGCCAAATCAAGACTAGATATCCTTGCTATAATCAGATGCCGGTTTCATCACCCATCACTACCTCTGACTCCAAGAGAACCTTTGAAGAAAGGAGGATAAGGAGACAGCAAGAAAGGAAGGCAGTGGCATCGATCCCAGGGCTCTGAAAAAGGCCAGAGGCTCGCGAACTGGTTTGACCTCTAAACCAGCCGGGCTCGTGAGCGTGATCTCGAGCTCATGAGCTTCATCGAGCCTAGCTAATCCGAGTTTGATCTTGAACTCATTAGTTTTACCGGGTCTATCTCAAATAGCTTATGAACTTGATAAATTTACGAATCACTTGTTAAATATTACTATAGGTTAACTTTTACCGAGCTCGAGTTTGAGTATTTTTTTATTATTGAAAATTAATGGATATTAAATTGTTGATTTTTATTGAGTTCAAACCTACTTGAGTTTGGACTGAGACGAGTTCGAGCCTAAGTCTAGACTTGGACCCTAACTCATACTTGCTCGAGCTCGGCTCAAGATTTTAAGCTCGCTTGAGCTTGCCTCGTATACAGGTCTAATCTTGGCTAAGTGTAGAGGGAAAAAACTAACAAATTATTTATAAATTCTAAAGAGAAATAATATAAGCATGGTGCATCAGGGTTGGTTTGTCTTTTCTCTTTCTTTTTAAAAAATTGACCAAAGGTCTAACATTTCATTAAAAAAGGGACAACAGCCTAGCTATAAATACACACTCACATATATACACATATCTACATCTTGGCTAGCGGGCACCCATGTCAAGCAACACTCCAACGCGGATAGGCTAAGCGCACTCCACGCGCTCCCACAAAGCTCGGCTCTCCATGGTTGGTTTGTCATGCTTAATCACTCTCAAGTGTGTCATCTCAAACAGAACCGTTGTTGTATTTTTTTTTGTATTTTTTTGTTCCATAAGTAAAAACCCATTTTACTCCTGAACTCTGCTCAAAGTCCAAATTTCATCCTGGACTCACAATCCGTCTTGTTCAAGGTCACTTGTCCCTGAACGCAGTTCATAAACTTGCTAGTACAAGTGCACGTCGGAAAACAATTTACTTCCACGCTGATAGGACTTAGATTATAAATATGTTTTATATTATGTATTCCTAATTTACTTGCTAGTATCGACTAGTTTGTTACTGAAGCTTGTTACTGTAGCAGAGAGAACAGTCAAATAGACTTTCGGGGGATGTTTGATATAATTCCAACTCCACCAAAATTCATAGAGTTGGTGGAGTAAGGCATTCCTAATTCTAGAAATTTATCGAGTTGAAGCTGTCAGTACATTAAAATTGTTTAGGTGGGTCATCTTATTTATATTTTAGATTAAAAATATAAACTTAATTCACGTTATTTTAAACTACAAGCTTTATATCTGAGGTAGAGATAGGACCTGAAGCCCTGCCAAATAAAGTTTTAGATACAAATGCTCTAATAGCTTGTTAAAGGGCCCCAAAATAAACTAATGGCTTCATCGATCTCCGAGAGATGGCTCACAAAAAGCAGTTTTTAGTTATAAGCTCTCCTCTGATACGATTTTTTTTTATCATAGCTTATCGAGGCATCTTCAATAGTACCATTTCAGTTGTCTTTTAGGTATATCATATCAGCAAAATCCTACGTAGAGAAGATAGAAGATGAGTAAAGAGAATGTGTTCTTTCTTATGCAAGGGACAATTTGATTATAAGACCAATGCAAATAGTGATAGAGTGTGAGAGAGAAAATGTAATGAAAATAATATTAAATAGTTAGATGAATGATTTTAGTAACGAACTACCGGAGATATTATCTCTATTACTGCCTCTAGATAAATTAAAATTTTTAGGACCAATCTTAAAAGACAGATTATCGTACATGCCCTTGCTCTTGCATGTAACGAGTTCTCTCTCTATTCCACAATTTCCACCTCACCGAAAATGTAACCTGGCATATAGCATAGGCTTGCGCTAAATAGACTATTAGGAACGCCGTTATGATACTTCTCTCAAACGATACACGCGATCAGTACAAAGAGACCAAATAAAGTTTTGTTTGGATTTTTTTACCGACTTAAAAGTAAAAAATCTAAAACCTAAACAAACGACTAGTTTTTTATCTAAGCTTTTCAAAAACCATAAGCCTTTATATAACTAAAAGTCAAAAACTACTGAAGAGAGCTTTTTTGTTTTATTGATGGTTGGTTTTAGACCCTGTTTGTTTGGACTTTTTCACCAGCTTAAAAATCAAAAAGTTAAAGCCTAAACAAATGAGTAGCTTTTTATCTGGGTTTTTCAAAAGTCATAAGCCTCCATATAACTAAAAGCCAAAAACTATTGGAGAGAGACTTTTTTGGCTTATTGATGGTTGGTTTTAGACTAATAACACTAAAGTTAGATAAAATTACTTACCTCTATCACGTACAAAAGTTATTAGCTTTTACGTTGTTTAAACAAAAAAGGTGGCTTTAAACTATAAGCCAAAAAATCTAAATCCAAACAAATAGGGCATTAGACTAATAACAATAAAGTTAGATGAAATTACTCACCTCTATCACGTATAAAAGTCATTAGCTTTTAAGCTATTTAAACCAAAAAATTAGCTTTAACCTATAAACCAAAAATTCTAAGTCTAAACAAACAAAACCAGCGATGCATGCGCTTCTTGTATGCACGCATCTATCATAGCTTGGCATCGTTTCATCGATCGATCTCCTTTTGTGATTCCAGAAACCTCTCAATCTTAAGATCGAAGCATCAAATTCATGCGCATACGCGCCTTGCATTTCATGCCTGAGTTGATGACATGCATCGCTATCGATGGCACGTCCAGGGAACAAATTCCTTTTACACCGAAGAGGAGAATTTTGCAAATTGCAAATCATAACAGCAATAGTAGCTGTACTCGAGGGAAAGCTGGGACTCCATCCGATTTCAAATATAATATCAGTCTGGTTTTCAAATTTTGTCCTTAATTACGCATTGTTCTACGATTTCAAGATGGTTTTCTGACTTTTTTTTTGCTCGTATACCTTTTTCTTGGGCTATTTCAAACATCATTTACCGTGAGCTAGAGTAACACATAGCACTGTAACACCCCAAAAGCAATGTGTCAGCGTACTATACGCTAGGATACCCTCTCCACCGCACAAAGTACAATCCGCGTGGCGGCGGCAATCGTGCGGGCGATCACCACCGCCGGGCGGTCACGTGGCGCCGGCGAGCAGGTGGCAAAGGCGCCGCCGCCGCGGGCGCCCGGCTACGTGGCGGTGGGGCGGCGACGCGCGCTACTCGCCCGGCGCCCACGTGGCGCGGCGGTGGCGGCACGGCAATCGGGCCAGCTACGCGGCGGTCGCAACGGGCGCCCGGCGGCGGTCCACGTGGGCGGAAGCAGTGGGCGCACTCGCCGCCCGGCGCCGACCCACGTGGCGGGTGGGCGAAGCACGCCCGCCGCCCGCGCCATCCACGTGGCGGTGGCGGCGATTGGCGAGGACGCCCGCCGCAGGCAAAGAGGTGGAGCGGTGGCCGCCGCCTCAAGGCTCCTTCCACTACCGCACCATGTCGAACGGCAGTTCGCCATAGCGGGCTTATCACCGCAAGGATTTTCGCAACAAGCCCATTCCTCGACGCCTCACCTACTGCGCAAGGGGTCCCATCCGCGGACGGGCAAAGGCACGCGTAAGCATTTAATGAGGCTGGAGGAACGGGATAACAAAGACAGCACAGGAAGGAGTAGTAAATGTATAAGGATCAGCATGATGACTCCCCTTTTACCTACTCTCGTTAGCCTGGCCTATATAAGGGCCTCCGGGTGCATGGGAAAAGGGAAGGGGGCATTCGAGAGAAAAGAACTTGTACCCCAAGAGCTTTGTACTAGTTTTCAGGCATTCTCTAAGCAATCTAGCAGGAATTAAGGCTATTACCCGAGCCAAAGGGGCCCGAACTCGGGTAAAAATCTCTTGTTCACCCGTAGTTCATGAACGCTGGAATCTTTCGCATAGGAGTCCCTAGGGCTTTCGCCCTCTAGGTTTAGCCAGCCGCGAAGACGCCCTCCTTCCGAACAAAACCGGTCTGCATCCTCCGGGCCTGTCAGGCGGAATACGCCGACAGGGGCGCCTGTAGGGTGCTAGTGGTTGGCTTTTCCGCTAACTCCGGTGGACTTGGCGTCATAGATTGAAGCGAGCTCGCGATCCGAAGATGGCGGATCTCAAGATCGAAAATCGCGGCGAAGCGGCGACCACGGCACCTCCCGGTCATCGCGCCGGTTGAGGGACCGTCTCACCCCGCCCCTGCAAGGCGGCGCTGCTGTTCCCTTGGAGGCTGAGGAGCAGCCCGTGCGTCGCAGGCTGGCCATGGAGGCGGCCACCCCTGCCCAGAACTTGCACGCCGCTCGTGCTCTTCTGGACCACCCGCCGGTGGAGTTCGCGGGGGATTCTCCGGCCACCCCGTGGCTGCGGAGCATTGCTGGTCTCGTGGATGCGGCCCGGCTCGGTGGGCTCCGCAGCGATCCCGGCCGAAGCGTTCCTTGGCGCCTAAGGCGCATGCAGGGCGCTCCCAGGCCTCCAGCCGCCCCAACGAGAAGGGCCCTGGCCAGGAGGGCCGGGGCCAAAGAAAGGGCGTGCAAAATCCCGGTCCCGGTTCCTCGAGGAACCGTGGGGACCTCCGCTCTCATCTGGACGAGAGCCGCCGGCAGCGCGGCGATGACCTCCGCGGTCGCCTGCCGCGCCACCCGGACCAAGAACGCTGCCACGGTAAGCGGGTGGCGTCTGACGACGAGGGTCCTCCCCATGGCTCTCATTCTCGGACTAAGGAGGAGGTTCACTCCTCCGACTCTTTAAAGAGCCGGGCCTCGCGCTCCCATGCGCGGTCTCCGGACCGGGCTTCTGATGAGCGGCTCGGCTCCCTCTACGGCGTCGGGTGCCAGGCCTTCTCCGGCTGGTTGCTGCGCGGGCTGGCCGGACAGTTTCGCCCGTGACCATAGAAAAGTATGACAGCACCACCAACCCGGAGGAATTCCTCCAAATCTACATGACGATGGTGCGGGCAGCTGGCGGATCTGAAAAGGTCATGGCCAACTACCTCCCAACAGCCTTGACGGGCTCCGCCCGTTCCTGGTTGCTAAATCTCCCGAGGATCGGTGCACTCGTGGGGAAAGCAGCGACCTCTTCGTCGCCAATTTCTGGCTCCTTTGCGCAGCGGCGTGGAGGACGACCTTCACGCCTGGAACAAGAGAAGGGGAGTCGCTTCACGACTTCATTCGGCGGTTCTGCCACTGCCGCAACACAATCCCCACATCTTCAACAATCGGTCGCCATCGCCAGAGAGGCGTACGCGACCGCAAGATGAAGGAGAAGATGGCTACCCGTACCATCAACTCCACCTCCGAGCTCTTCTCCCTCGCACATAAGTGTGCGCGGGCCGCAGAGGCCAGGGGGCCAGTGCTTGGCCCCAAAGGTGGCCATGGCAAGGATGAGGCCGGGACCTCGAAGGGTTCTGGCCGCTCAAGCAAGAAGGCGCGGAAGCGCGAGGCGGGTGAGACCAGGCAGGTCTTGGCCATCGAGCGCGACGAGCACGGCGACGAAGAAGATCCCGCGCCTCAGAAGCGCAACCGCCGTGAGCGGCGTGATGACCGTCGTGACCGGTGTGGCGATCGCCGTGATCGGCGCAACGACCGCCGTGGTCGTGGGAACGACCGCCGCGATCAAAAGGAGGGCGAGCCCTACTGCCCAATACATAAAACCAATACCCATGACCTGGACAACTGTCGGGTCGTGGGCAGGATGGTGGAGAAGCGGCTCAAGGAGCGCCGCCCTGAGGATGATCAAGATGAAGATCCCGCCCCACTGGCTTTTCAGCAGGCGGATCACACTGTGGCGTACATCCATGGTGGTTCATCCACCATTCCCTCCAACGCCGCTTACAAGCGGCTGAAAAGGGAGGTGTGCGCCACGACGTCGAGCTCAGGGACGGGTCGGGCACTGAAATGGTCGGAGCAAACGATCACCTTCAGTCGGGCCGACCACCCTGAGGGCACCCCCAGCCTAGGGCATCTCCCGATCGTGGTAGCACCCACGGTCCGGAATGTCTTGGTGGGCGGGGCTTGATGGACGGAGGCAGCTCCATCAACCTCCTGTCCGCGTCGGCATTCATGGCGCTGCAGATCCCGCGACAGGATCTGCGCCCGACCCTGCCGTTCTTCGGGGTAGCCCCAGATGCGGGCTTGCTCCCCTTGGGTCAAGTTTGCCTCCCCGTCACTTTCGGGGAAAAGGATAACTACCGCACCGAGATGGTGGATTTCGAGGTCGCCGATTTCGACCTCCCATATAACGCCTTGCTTGGCCGACCGGCGTTGGTCAAATTCATGGCGGTTACCCACTATGCTTACATGATGGTGAAGATGCCGGGGCCCGGCGGCCCCATTGTCATCAACGTGGATAGGTCGGAGGCCCTGCGCTGCCACAAGCAGGCTTGGGATCTGGCCGGTGCCACTTGCGTCGGCCGCACCGACGCCACTTCCTCGGGAGCCCCTCAGGCCCGGACCCGTGCTTCACCCGGCTCCGCCGGTGAGGTAAAGGTGGTCGCCCTGAGTGGGGGCGAACCCCGAAAGACCGTCAACATTGGCGCCAACCTCAGCGCCAAATAGGAAGACGCGCTCGTCACCTTCCTCCAGTCAAACGTAGACGTGTTCGCCTGGCAACCGTCCGACATGACCGGGTCCCTGTGGAGGTGATCGAGCACCGATCGGCAACGCTCCCGGCGTGCCCCAATCCGCAGAAGGTCCGGAGGCGGTAGCCGGAGCGGCAGGACGCCATTCGAGAGGAGGTAGAGAAGCTGCCGAGCGCGGAATAGTCAGGAAGTCTCTCATCTCGAGTGGCTCGCCAACCCGTGCTTGTCAAGAAATCCAACGGAGGTGGCGCATGTGTCGACTTCACCGACCTCAACAAGGCTTGCGAAGGATCCTTATCCTCGCCGCGGGTCGACCTCATCATAGACTCCACTAGGGTGTGAATTGTCGTGCTTTTTGGATCGTGCACTGGGTACCATCGATTAGCATGGCACTAGAAGATGAAGAGAAGATCGCTTTTGTAACCCCTTTGGGAGTCTCCTGTTATGTAAGGATGGCTTTTGATTTAAAGAATGCTGGTTCCACTTACCAACGTGCCATGCACATTACCTTCCGGCCCCAGATAGGGCGAAATCTAGAAGTATACGTTGATGATTTAGTCGTGAAGATTAAAAAGAGTGAAGAACTGATCCAAGACCTGGAGGAGACCTTTGCTAACCTCTGGAAGAATTACTCAAGCTCAACCCGAAAAATGCGTGTTCGGTGTGCTCCTCGGCAAGTTTTTGGGTTTCTGGTGTCCAAGGGGCATCGAGGCCAATCTAACAAGATAGCGCCATCGAGCACATGAAGCCGCCAAGGTCACGACTCAAGCAAGTTCAAGGTTCGGGTGGTCGCCTGGCCTCCCCTGGGCGATTCATTGCCCGCTTGGGAGAACGGCCCGCCTCTGTTCAAGTTGCTAAAGAAGACTAACCATTTTGAATGGACGGAGGAAGCTCGAAGGCATTTGAAGACTGGCAAGACCTCTCCTCTCCCGGTCTTTGGTATCCCCAGGCAGGTGAGCCTTTGCTTCAGATATCGCTGCCACCCCCGAGGTGGTAAGCTTGATGTTGGTTGCGAGAGGGAAGGCGTCGAAGCGGTTTACTACATCAAGAAGGTATTACATGAAGCGTAAACTCGGTATCCTCGAGCTCGAAGATGTCAGATGCGGTCCTGGTTGCGCCCGTAAAGCTGCGGCACTATTTTCGGCGCGAAATCATCGTCGCCACGGCCTACCCCTTGCGGAAATCCTCCACAATCGTGAAGCCAAGGCCGCCTTGCTAAATGGTCGGTGGAGCCGGGGAATTCAACATCAAATTCGTGCCCCGCACCGCTATCAAGAGTCAAAAGTTGGCGGAGTTCGCCGCCGAGTGGACTCCGCCACTCGGCCGAAGAAGCACCCGTGCCTTCCCCGGACGTTATTCTTTGATGGATCCTTCAGCCGAAGGCGGGGGTGGGTTGTCTGGTCTCCCGACCGGTGATACCCTCGATGCGTGGTCGCCTCGAATTCAAGGCCACCAACAACATTCTTTGAATATGAAGGTCTGCTGGCGGTGCGCAGATCGCTTCGGCGTTGGGCATCAGGCGTCTCCAAGTCAAGGGAGACTCCCTGCTAGTCATTAATCAAGCACGAAAAGAGTTCCAATGTTCCGACCCCACCATGGCAGCGCAGACCGCAGAGGTCCAAGAATGGAGCGTCATTTTGAAGGTCAGGGTATACTCATGTCTCTCGGCGTGACAATCACCTTTTGGACGGGCCGTCCCACTTGCATCCTCAAGGGCTCTGCTCCGGCCGGGTCTTCAAAGAAAGACTACCGCGACCATCCATCGCAGCCCACGATTCTGTGGGGATGATGGTGTCATTGTCATGCCCCGGTCCAGGTGGGGACGACGGCAAGGCTGTCGCGGCCTCCGGCTCAGGTGGGGAAGGCGGTGCCACTGTCACGGCCTCCAATTCAGGAGAGAAGGCAACAGGTTCGCCCGCCTCATTGTGTCCGGGAGGAAGACGGCAGCCGAGGCAAGACTGGGAAAAGCTTCGGCCCGGTGAGTACCTAGGCGAGCACCGAGTGGTCGCCACCCTTGGGCAGGAAGATCGATGGATGGACCCTATCCTGGCCTTCCTGCGTGACCAAGTGATCCCCGACGATGATGCCTCAGCTGAGAAGATTGCACGTAAGGCCAAGTGCTATACTACGGTAGGTGGGGACCTATATCGCCAGAGTCAAACGGAGTTCTCTTGAAGTGCATCACTTTCGGGAAGAGGGGGCACTGCTCTCGATATCCACGAGGCGCAAAGGGAGCCATATGTCCGCCGAACTCTAGTCGGCAAGGCGTTTCGCCAGGATTTTATTGGCCCACCGCCTCCGTGATGCTTGCGAGTTGGTGAGGACGCGGCTGGCTTGTCGGGTTCTTCGCCAGCAAACCCACCGACCAAAGCCCAAGCTCGCAAACCATTCCGCTCTCCGCCGTTCGCGTCCGGGGCCGATATCTGGTCCGTTCGCGAACCACGGGGGCTTCACCCACCTCTTTGTCGCTATCGACAAGTTCACCAAGTGGGTCGAGGCCGAAGCGCGGGCCATCACGGCCGCCGCCTGATAAGTTAATCGCGGGATCTTCACCCGCTTTGGAGTCGCCAATCGCATCATCACCGACAACGGCACCCAGTTCACCAGCGCGGCTTTTCTGGAATTCTGTGAAGAAATGGGCACCAAGGTGTGTTTCGCTTCGGTGGCCCATCCCATGAGCAATGGTCAAGCGGAACGCGCCAATGCGCTGGTACTGAAGGGCCTGAAGACAAGGGCGTTTGATCGACTCCACAAGCGGGGTGCAAGATGGACGGAAGAACTCCCGGCTGTGCTGTGGTCGCTCCGCACCACGCCCAGCCGTGCGACCGGCGAGACACCCTTCTTTTTGGTGTATGGCGCCGGTTTCTCCCCTCCGAAGCCGCCGCCGCTCTCCGCCGCGTCTCCGCTTTCAATGAAGAGGACCAAGAAGATCTCCGGTGAGAAGAGGTTAACCTCTGGAGGAAGTGCGGATCGGCCGCCTTTGCGCACCGCCTGCTATCGCAAAAGCTCAGCGATACCACGCCACCGGTCTCTGAGAAGAACGGCGATGGGTGACCTGGTCTTACATAAAATTCAGACGCATGCGGGTTACATAAGCCGTCTCCCCGATGGGAGGGCCCCTTCAAGGTGGTCTCAGTATCTCGACCCGGGGCGGTCCGGTTAGCCACTGAGGACGGCGACGAGCTGGCGAACTCCTATAACATTGAGCTACTGCGAAAGTTCTATCCTTAAGGGAATTGTAAGTACCCAGCAGCTTGCTCCAGTCAGCCTCGAGGTACGTCCCTCCTACCGGTCGTCGTGTTCTTGGCGATCGGTGAGGCTGTTGCCTAGAAAGCTTTTTGCTTCACCATTACTGCTCCTCTTTGTTGTGCTTTGAGTGACAATTATGCGCATGTATGTCGCTGGTTCTGCGCGTTTGCTAATTCCTTCGTGAAATCCATGGCGATCCTCTGCTCAGGTACACTTAGCCCGGCGATCGGGGCAGGCTGCACGGTGCTTTCGACGCTGCTCGACACCTCGGGTTGGTTTCTCTCAAGCACCGCCGGTCATCATGCATGAGCACCGTCTTACTGATGCCACCCTCGAAAACTTCATTGCTTTGGCACACGGTGCCGCTGCTCGATTCTGGCAGTTCACAAGGACCTAGAATCCAAACGAGGCGAGCCAGGACACTTCATGCTGGGATTTAGAGTGTTTTGGGCTTACCTCGCGTATGCCCTTCCGGATGTTTACTCACCTTTCCGGTAGTCATCTCAGACGCAGGTAAGGCATAAAAGTGCTGGCTTACTTTCGCGAAAAACCCCGCATCTTCGCTGGTCGCCCAGTGGCTTGGGGCTGCCGCCTGATGCCCCAAGTCGCCGCCGCCTGATGCCCCAAGTCGCCGCCTGGCCCGAGGTGCTCGCCGGCACCTGGGTTATCTGGTCGCCGGCGCTTCGTAAGGTCGGGTCACCCAGTGACTTGGGTCGCTCGCCAATACCATTGCCGCCCGCCAGCTCCAGTTCCTTATCTGCGGCATATAAAACAAGATAAGCGCTATACCGCATTTTTGGCCATTTCTTACGATCGTATCCTAAGATGGGTCAAGCTACGCGTGATTGTCGTAAGTGTTGGAAACCAGCGGCTCCCTATGATAAAAGAAGAAGATGTGCTAAAGTGTTAACGTCCGGCGAGGCCGAGTCATCGGAGTGTCAGTTAGGCACAGCGCTCCTACACGGCTCGTACGCCTCGGGTTGGCTCTACGAAGCACCGCTGGTTGTCTCCGTTGGGTGTTGCTGGCCTAAGTGCACTTCCGAAAACTTACTGTCTCGCCACGTTACGCCGTGGTACATTCTCGGGCGATCATCAGGGTTTGAGCTCCGGAAGGCCGAAACTTGCGATAATCTCGCGCAGAAACTTGATGCTGGGGCCTTGCTGTGTCCTGCGTTCCTTATTCGACCTAAGGCTATTTTCCGCCTACGTTTTATGTGGTCCGCGTAATGTATGCTTGCGATCGCGGCGGGCACATGAAATCATTTGGCAGGGCTTAGAACCGCTACCCTAATTTAGGCATTTTTAAAAGCGTTTTGTCTAAGTCGAATGACGGCCATCCAACAGGCAAATGTAATGAATTCAATCATGCAAAAATAAGCAAACACATGAGTAACGATTAAACATCTGACATTCATCCAAAAGTTGTCCAAGGTTTTTCTGGACGCAGGTTCATCGGCAGAAGCAACAAAAAAAGAGAAACAGAAGAAAGCTGCCCGCCTTCACTCCTCGTCCTCGCCGAAGTCAAGTTCATCGTCGGCGCCACCTTCGACGGCCAGAGGAGTGGAGACATCCATGGCCGGCTGCTCCACTGCCGCAGATCCCACCACTGTTCGGCATCGCGCGACCGCACTCTCCGCCGAGCCGCTTTGCTCGCGATTTTCGACGCCAGCCGTCACCACCGCCATAGGGTCAAAGGCGGCGTCGCCGGGCGCAAGAAGAGCAGCGTGTAAGTCGCGCCATGATCGCGACTGGCGTCCTTCCGTATGAGCGAAGCGGCTAGGGCGGCAGGAGTCCTCGAGCGCCCGCGGCGGTTGGTTGGTCGATGAGCAAATTGAAGCGCCGAGTCCTCCAGGCACGTTCAGCGTCACCCCAAGGGTTCCAGCACCTCTTGGTGCGCTGAACGCCTTCTTCAAGATGATCGCGAGGTTGCGCGCGCCGGAAGGATTCAAGTTCCGAGGTCTTGGCGCGCCTCGACCCTCGCCGCCAGTGTCTCGGCCGTTCCGCCCGGCGCCGCATTGCGGTTGTGTTGGCCTCTCTGCGCCAGGCTCGCGCCGCCCTTTCTCCTGGCTCCACCGGCCGCCACCGAGGCAAGTGTTGGGCTGTCTGGGCACCATGCCCGAGGCGGCAAGAAAACGGTGCCAGCGCGCGCGCATGTCGTTTACTCCGAGTGAAGAGTTCGACGGCTGCGGCCGGGGCAAGGCGATGGCGACGCTAGGGCGAGACCTCCGCGGCTGTGCGAGAGTATCTTTGGCCCTGCGGCGGTGGCGGCGGAGGCGCCCGGCAGAGGCCTCCGCTGTTCGGTGGTGGCCGGGTGTTGGCACCTCACAGCCTCGAGGCCGCCTTGGTGGCGCCCTCAAGCTCATGCCGGCCATTGGGAGCGTGAGGCCACCCTGTTGAGCGGTGGCCTGGGCTCCCGTGGCCGAGGTTGTCGGCGCCGCAGTTATCGTCGGCGCCGGAGGAGAAGGTACGGTTGGTAAAGGCTCCGGAGCCGGTGCTGCGGAAGGCGGCGCGCCGAAGGTGAAGTCGCGGCCGGGGCGTCCTGTGCCCCCGTCCCTTGAAGGTACCGCCACGGCCGGGCTGGCGGTGGCGGTGCTTTGGTCCGTGGCCCGTGCCCTCTTAGGGTCCGAGCCCGTGGTGTCGGTAGCGAATGGCCGCTGTTCGCGCCCGTCGCCGGCGGCAGCACGTCCTCGATCACCAGGCGAACCACGGGCGGGATCACGGCCGCCCCGTGGAGTCCATCGGCGGAGCGTACCGACGATCCGCATGAGCCCGCTGCTCCGCGTCGGCGAAGTCGCAAGGCGTCCGGCGAAAAGGCGTGCCAGTGGGAACCGGCAGCATCAGCGCGGCAAGCCACCGGCCCAGGTTTGGCTCCTCGAAATTGCCCTTGCCTGTCGCAAGAAAGGGAAAAAGATGGCGTTCGGTTGGTAGGAAGCCGCAGGAAAAGCATGTGCTTAAAGGAAACTAGAAGAAGACAAGGACTTACGCCCCGCCACGGCGCTGCAGTCGTTGTCGCCTGTATCGCCATGAAGGCCGGACGCCGGCCGAAGAGGGCTGATCCTCCAGCCGTAGTCCGGGCTACCAACCTCCGTTCATCCGGCGTCCGCATCTGCCGACGCGGGCCGCCATTGCGCGAGCTCGCTGCCTCTTCGACCGCGAGCTCCGATTCTCAAAAGCGTGCGCCGCTCGGTGGCACCACCAGTAGCGTCGATTCATTGTCATCCCGATGTACAATTAATCGCCGCGCCATGTCCTCGATTGGACTGTCTTTGGAAGGAATGTAGCGGAGGCCATCCCGCCCCGGCGGAAATAGCAACTCCCACTACTGCGCCATTGGTGGCGCAGAATGAAGAAATGGCGGAAGAGAGGAAGGTTCGGCATCACCCCCATGAACATTTCACAGAGGTGTGCGAAGATGGCGAGGAAGATGATAGAGTTGGGGGTGAGATGAAGATGATGGATTTCGTAGAAGTGGAGGACGGTGAGAAAAAACTCGGAAAAGGGTGGAAGAAGGCCCGCCATCATGGCCCAGGTGTGCAGGACGATCTCGTCGGAGAGGCACACGAGCGTGGCGGTCCCTGGACGGTATCGGAAGGTGCCTTCCGGCGCGATGATCCCCATCCGATTCACGGCGGTGGCATCAACAGTAGAGGCTGGAATGGGGTTCACCATGGTGGATCGAAGAAGATGAAGAGCTTTGAGAAAAAGAGGCGAAAGAACAAGAAAGCAAAAGTGCGCAAGAAAATGTATAGCGTGAAACCGCCGTCACAGATGCATCTATATATGCGATTCAGCGCCGGGCGATTCGCGAAAAGGCGTAATTATGCGCCGCTTTGGCCCTAAGGAAAGCTCGCAGGATACGCGGGAACGGAAGCGGTCGTACCCTCATGAGTAGTGGCCCCGCCAAGAGCGCTAAGCATTAAGTGCATTAAATGAAGGTTCTAAAAAGGAGTCATAGGCTCGCGCTCTAGGATGTGCCCGGGCTCTCACAACAGATTATACGCTAGGGTACCTCTCCACCGCACAAAGTATAATCGCGTGGCGGCTCGGCAATCGTCGCGGCGATCACGCCCACGGCCAGCGTCGGTCCACGTGGCGCCGGCGGCGAAAGTGGCGAAGCACGCCGCCGCCGGCGCCGGCTACGTGGCGGCTCGGCATCGGCGGCGATCACGGCCGCCGGCCAGCGTCGGTCCACGTGGCGTCCGGCGGCAGTGGGCGAAGCACGCTGCCGCCGGCGCCAGCTACGTGGCGGCTCGGCAACGGGCGGCGATCACGCGCCGGCCAGCGTCGGTCCACGTGGCGCCCGGCGAAAGTGGGCGAAGCACGCCGCCGCCGCCCGGCGCCAGCTACGTGGCGGCTCGCAATCGAAGCGGCGATCACGGCCGCCGGCTAGGCGTCGGTCCACGTGGCGCCGGCGGCGAGTGGGCGAGCACGCCGCTGCCCGCGTTTAGCTACGCGGCGGCTCGATCGGCCAGCGTGGCCCACGTGGCGGGCGAAACGGAGCACGCCTCGCCGCGGCGCCCGACCCACGTGGCGGGTGGCGGCGATTGGCGAGGACGCCCGCCGCAGGCAAAGAGGTGGAGCGCGGTGGCCGCCTCAAGGCTCCTTCCACTACCGTACCATGTCGAACAGCAGTTCGCCATAGCAGCTTATCACCGCAAGGATTTCTGCAACAAGCCCATTCCTCTGACGCCTCTCACCTACCTGTCGCAAAGGGGTCCCATCCGGCGGACCGGGCAAAGGCACGCGTAAGCATTTAATGAGGCTGGAGGAACGGGACAGCACAGGAAGGAGTAGTAAATGTATAAGGATCAGCATGATGACTCCCCTTTTACCTACTCCCGTTAGCCTGGCCTATATAAGGGCCTCCGGGTGCATGGGAAAAGGGAAGGGGCATTCGAGAGAAAAGAACTTGTACCCCAAGAGCTTTGTACTAGTTTTCAGGCATTCTCTAAGCAATCTAGCAGGAAGTAAGGTTATTACCCGAGCCAAAGGGGGCCTGAACCTGGGTAAAAAATCTCTTGTTCACCCGTAGTTCATGAACGCCGGAATCTTTCGCGTAGGAGTCCCTAGGGCTTTCGCCCTCTAGGTTTAGCCAGCCGCGAAGACGCCCTCCTTCCGAACAAAATCCGGTCTGCATCCTCCGGGCCTGTCAGGCGGAATACGCCAACACAATGAATGACATAAAAAAAAAGATAATATAGCTTTACGTAGATGTGCCTTAGTTATTGTGAAAAATTATAGAATAACATATACTATCTCTGTTCCTGAATAGATGACATTTTAAAATTTTACACTTCAACCAAAACACATAGAGAAATGACCAAATCACTCCTCTTTGTTAGCTCACCTTTTGCTCTTAGATGATATGTGTCATTCTATTTCACAATAATAAATAACATTGGGAATAATGAATGGCAGAAGTATGCAAAGGAAAAAAATAGTTAAAAATTGTCTCAAATTTTTAGAATGATATGTATTTAGGAATGGAGGAGTATATATAAGGGAAATACCTATTTTATATATAAGGGAAATACTAGTTAAACTCTATGCCCAAAAAGTTTTGGACTTTTTCGTACAAGATACATAAGGAGAAATACCTGATTTAGGTCATGGTGCCTAGGCAATAGACACCATGGTGTCACACACACACACACACACACACACACACATATTCTCTCCGATTCACCAAAACTTGTCGGTTTGGATACGTGCAGTCAAATTTTTGAAATTTTTGCTATTGATATCTTTTTAAATATTTAGATTGGATGTATGAAATTCATATGTGTAGATTCGTTTCAAAATGTACTTTCATAATATTATAATTTTATTAGATTTTTAAATATATTATAATAGAACTTAATGGTCAAAGTTGAGTTTTGGAGACTGTATTGATTTCTAAAAGGATAACTATTTGTGATCGAAGAGAGTATATATGTTTAGAAACTGAGGGAGCACGCATTAGTAGTTTAATTAATTCTTATAGATGGGGATCGATGCGGTCTTGCTGAGGATACGAGGATGCGCATTCTAATTAGGGCAGCATTTCTCGTGAAAACCCCTGTTGCTGTGAGAATTTTGTGAAACTCACGTGTACAAGTTTTTAAAAATTCTCAAAAAATTACCATACGTAGGACAGATGAGCTTCTACAATCCTGCAAAATTTTAAAACCAAACACAATTGCATTTGAAAGATATAAAAAAAAGGCAAACAACGAGATGAATAGTATTGAACAGTGAAAATCACTATTTAAACTGAATTTTTCTTTTTCAAGTTTTCAAATGCTATTGAGTTTGATTTTCAATTTTTGCAGGACTGTAGAAACTTACCTCGTCTATATATGGTAATTTTTTAAGAATTTTTGAAAACTTGTACAGATAGGTTTTGTATAGGTTTTACGGTAAAGAGGGTTTTCATTAGATACGTCGCCTTCAATTAGCTACCTACATTATATCTCTGCACAGATCACAACCACGGGTGAAGACGAACGTAACAAGCTTGAGGACCAGCTGGATTGCTCAAATCTCAAAGATCCTTGAAAATCATTTTGTTGTTTTGGGTGGTTGTTTGCCACGCATTGAATTGAAGATTTGAGGTGCTAAAATGGTCGATTATTTTTTTTTATAAATGCTTCATTAGTTACTCCTATGTACTACACACTACCTTACAGTAAAACCTTTCACAATTTCATATTTAAAATCCACGGTTTTGCAGGGAGGCTCTTAGCGAATTTCGAAATTACGTCCAAATCTTTCTGCTGGCTCTTTTGCAGAAAAGATCTTAGGGTTCCACAAATTCATATTTGGCTCTGGACCGAGCCATTTCGCAAGAAAAAACCTCACATTTCCCTAACATTACATCCAGACCTAGACTATACCCTTTTTGCAGCAAAGTCCTCATAATTTTGAAAAATTGTGTTAGTCTCAGACAAAAATTCATCCGGCGCGACCTAGGGCACAGCATGTGTGTATCTGATCGAGGAACACATACTACTGACATCGAAGCTACGTCTGATAGTTCAACTTTTTTAACCTTCTGGCTCACCTTTTAATTACAATGACAAATTAATCCTTGCCGAACCTTTACCCAAGAAACAAAAAAAATATGAACACCCCACTCAAAACAAGGGTGGTTTCATGATCACGGGGAGCTAAACGTAACTAAGCTAGCTATAGTTAGAAACCTAATCAAAACAAAATAAAAGCTACAATTGTTAATTAATTTCTTCATCCGTGGTACTACATACATTAGCATGGTCTACAATGCACACCTTTTTTCACTGTGTTCATAGAAGTATAAAATTATGAAAATTCGATCTTTTGATGACAAATATAAAAAATATAATTTAGTGTGAAAATCTAAATATTTTTCTGTACTTTACTCTAGTGGTAAAAGTTCTAAAAAGATTGTCTACACGCTTTCTAAAATAACATCCATTTTGGAATCAAAGGACAGCATTGATGCAAATCAATCAAAGGAAACAGAACAAGCTAATTAATTAAGAACCTTTTCTTTGGCAGGACCTTAATTAATTGAGCAACTGGGCTTGAATCTAGGGCACAATTAACTTTTAACTAGAGTTAAGCGGCAACGTATTCTATGCACACAGGCCTTCTCGTGTACACACCGTGCACACCAACTAACAAAAGTCACAAAAAATTCTAAAAAAATTGTAGATGTACTTCATAAATTACTCTACCTATGTATAAAATTGTAGATTCAAATTCATTATATATCAAGAGTAATAAAAAAGAGAAAATTCTGACAAGTTTAAAGAGTTTAAACTTGTCAGAATTTTCTCTTTTTTGTAACTCTCGATATATAATGAATTTGATCTTGAAACTTCATACATAGGTAGAGCAATCTATGAAGTACATCTACAATTTCTTTCAAAAATTTTCATAACTTTTGTTAGTTGGTGTGCACGGTGTGTACACGGAAAGCTAATTAATTAAGAACCTTTTCTTTGGCAGGACCTTAATTAATTGAGCAACTGGGCTTGAATCTAGGGCACAATTAACTTTAACTAGAGTTAAGCAGAGCATTCCTTTTTGGCAATTCAAGATCATAACCATTGTAAGTGGGATTCTAGAGAATCCATCTCTGCCCACTTCTCTATCCCTAGATATCTTATTTTAAGTATGAATCAGTTGGTTAATTAAGAAAGGGATTAATTTTAGTCAGGCATCCATTAAATTCAAACTCACTTTATTACCGCTTTTCTCCAGGTACATATATTTTCGGTTGCCCAGAATATTTCTACATCCAGGTAATGAAGCATATATGTTGAGCATAGATGCCAAACTGGTGTACCTCTCTAGTAGAGAAGGAACGTTTGAATGCCATCTACTATTTTATTGTATTTGTTGTAAGATCAATGATGCCGATTAGAGGGGGTGAATAGGCGGTTTTAAAAATTTATCTCTAAACACTATTTAACTAAAACCTAATTTATAAATGGAAACGATTAACAAACATTTTTGATCAAATAAAGCCTAAATCATAACAATATGTCTAGTATATTAGTGTAAAAGCTCATCGTTAGACCCTGAGAATAAATTCTTGAAATTCTCTATGTATCCTGTACTAGCCTAGAAAAAACTAGTACATACAATAAACAAAACTGATACCACAACATATCATACAAAACTTTATTCATTTACTTTTCAGAGTTTTACAATATTAATGGCTTGCAGACCAACTGATAATATAGTAGTGGAAAGCAAATAGAGTTGTAGAGCCTAGCAAATCTGCCACACACAATCGACTGGGAAGCAGCCTAGTCCATCTAGTCCTCATCGTCATAGAACTCCTCTAAAACAACAGAGTAAGCAAGGGTGAGTACAAAAATACACCACAAGTTACACAGGAAATGCAGTAAAAATGTAAAGGCGACAAAGGAGAGTTATATAGTTATATTTGGCATAAAGCAACAATTTTACAAGTACTTTGTTATAATTTCAATTGCATAATCTTAAGAAAATTTATTTTTAAATCATTTTTCATCTCAGGAATCACCCATGGAGCTAACCCATTCTTCCCTCGATGAAATCACTCCATCCTAAATCTTTTCTTACTAAATCATTTTTGAAATATCAAAGCAGGCTAATCTATGAAAGGCTTGCTTGGCATTCCCATGAGCACAGGCGCGGTTAGTTTTACACTGTAGAGATTGTACAACTTTACTCATAAGATATGATTGCCTCCTTTGCCAAATCACACACTTCCTTTGGTGTGCAACAGAGAAAATCATGATAAAGCCCCTAAAAAGGTTTATCCCATGTAGTCATGCCCGCTAATGTTCTACCGCTGAAAGGGTTACATCCACCTTAGTCAGAAGCCCCCTCTTAGTCTAACCGACCCCATGTTCAACTCAATGGCATAACTACCAATGAAATATCTTAAGACAGATAGCCAAGTCTATCCATACCAGACTTGTGGTAGTATGGTAACGCTTTACATTCAATAGCCCATTGACCAGTCCTTAATTGATTAGGCAAGATTTCCACAAATCCAAAACCAAAACGAAGCCACCTAATGGCCAATTCTCGTCTGGTCTAAATCACATTTTCACTTTTCTTGAACCTTATCATATTTCATAACTTTCCATAGCACACCAATACCAAGTATAATTTTTTCAATAGAAATCTTTGTTTGGCACAAATTCCCCAAAAGTCCTAAATTCGGGTTTAAGCATGTCTAAGCCATTTACTATATAGCACTAATCAATACTATATTAATGTACCAACTAGTGATATTTTTGCTTAAGGTTACAATGGTACACAAATTATCAAAGTCAATTGAGGTTGTAACAATTAGAAGTAACTATAAATTTAAATAAGATATTTAAATTATATTGATAAAATTATACATACAATAATTTAAATTAAAATACAATTTAAAATATAGGATCAACATGATCAAGGGGTTGATGCTTGAGATCGCCGACAATAATCCTTCCGACTCTTTGAAATCTATACACAAAGAATATCAAAATTCAAATAAAATCTAAATAAATTTATATAAAATAAAAAATAATATAAATAGGTAATTTAATATTTTATATGAATTTAGGAAGAAAAATAGAGTTAATCGGAGTTTGAACAGAGGAGAACAAGCTCCCGGAAGATTTAAATCTAGAAAAAGAGAAAGAAATGGATTTTTTGAAAAAAATTTCTAAAGAAAATTAGAATTGTGATGTCATGTTGACATCAGCTCCAGATTTTGAATTTTTGGAAAATTTTTTCCTTTTTCTTCCCTTTTCCCCTTCTGTCGGCGTATTTCGCCGGACAGGACCCCGTCAACGGACAAGGTTGACTACTCCCAGGATGGAGGATATGGTTCGGTAGAGGGTGTCTTCGTGGTCGAAAACCCTAATAACTCTCGCACGAGGAATTTCAGGGATCAATAGATTAATGAACACAGTGATGTACCCAGGTTCAGGCTCCCAGCACGGGTAATATCCCTACATCCTGCTAGACCTTTGTTGAGAAAATATGGAGGTGATTACAATGGTTCTTCTGGTCAGAGCTTGGATGAGTCTTGGGTTCGGCCGAGGAGAGCTCCCTGGATCCAGCCCCCCTTTCTCCATGCACCAGAGCGCCCTTATATAGATGGGGTTGGCCTGGGCAGGTGAGGAGGTGGCGCTATACTGATCTACAACTCATTAATTACACCCATCATAGTGGTCTTATCACACCGACTCACGACTCATTTATTACACTCGTCACTGTAGCCTTGTCCTTCAGGCTTCATTTAATGCCGCTGAGTGGCTTCGCCCGGTCCGCCCGAGATATGACGCTCCTGCGACGGGTTTGGTGAGAGGTGTCAGAGGGATGGGCCGTCGTCGTGTCGATAGTAGAATTCCTTGTAATCAATGGCCCTGACACAGCGTATCAGGGGAAGGAGACTTCGAGGCGAAGCCTTCTCCTCATTCATTTGGTTGCCTTCGTGGCCTGACGAGGGGGCCCGAACGCCCGCCCGCTCGCCAGGCCGCCATCTAAGCCGACGCCCGACGGGCAGGGCTTGATCGTCCACCTGCCCGCCAGGCCGCCACGTGGGCTTCCCGTCCGGTGGGCAAGGCTTGATCGCCCACCTGCCCGCCAGGCCGCCACGTAGGCTTCTCGCCCGGTGAGCAGGGCATGATCGCCCATCTGCTCGACAGGCCACCACACGGGCTTCTCGCCCACTGGGCCAGGCCGCTTCTCGGGCCCATTACTCTGCGGTGGAGAGGGTACCCCAGTGCAAAGTACACCGACAGTAGCCCCCGGGTCCGTCCTGGAACACGCGCCAGTTTCTTTTCAGGCTTCATTTAATGTCGGTGCGTTCCTGGATGGACCCACCACTCCTGAGCACGCAACCGTCTCGGTCCTCCCTACTTCCGCCGATTTTTCTTGGGACCCAAAACATCGCGTATTTTTTCCTGTTCGCGAACCGTCCGCACGAGGGGCCTATATATACACACGCCCCTGATCAGCAGTTCACGCTTCCTGATTCTTGCGCACTTTGCTCTTTGCCTTTTCATCTTCCTTGCCCGAAAACCTTGCTTCTGCTCCAATGGCGCAACCCCTTCTCCCTTCCACCGTCGACAGGGATAGGATTGCAATGCTCTCTAAGATGGTGCCCGAGGGTTCCCTCCACCTTCGCCGTGGAACCCTCGCGCCACAATGCGAGCCGAGGGAGATCATCATCTTTGCTTGGGGGCTTCTGGCAGGCCTGGTGCCGCCATTTTCTGAATTCTTCTTCACCGTTATTCACTTCTACAAAATCCATCATCTCCACCTCACCCCCAACTCCATCGTCACTCTTTCCATCTTCGCCTACCTCTGCGAGATGTTCATAGGGGTAATGCCCAACCTTCCTCTCTTTCGCTACTTCTTCATCCGCCGCAGCACCCCTGACAGCGGGGTCATGGGGAGCTGCCACTTTCGCCTTCGCGACGGGTCGGCTCCTCGCTACATTCCCTTCCAGCCAAAATCCAACTGGAAGATGTGGCAGAGCGATTGGCTCTAAACCAGCGACGATAGCAGGGTCGACCTCCTCGGGATGCTCTGCGTGCGGGCAAAAGTCTGCGAGAGCTCGAGTTCGCTCGTCGAGGAGATGACAGAGCTCCTGGCAATGGCGGCCCGCATCAACCGGTTGCGGGACGCCGGGCTGATCGGGGCGCTGGTGGTCCAGGACTTCGTGACTCGGAGAATCGGCCTTTCTGTCGTGCGTGCTTTACCTACATGGTGTTATCTGAGGGACGCATTTACACACATTCCGCACGCGCCCAGCAAGAAGTTCTTTACCTTTCTCATGGATAGGTATATTCCTCTTCGTGGTCACTATCAACCGACATCCTTGTCTTTTCTTTTTTACGCCAGGCGATGGAAACCTGGACGGCCCTGCCATCTCGAGATGGCTGTCCGGGTTGCTCCCGCCAGTGCCAGGCGACCTGGACTTTCCTACCGGGGCCCGACCGCTCTGCGATTTGGAGTTCGCGGAGCGTCTTTGGATTGTCCAGTCATTCCCGGCGATGGACTCCATCGCCTCATTGGTTGCCGCCGCCATGCCCCCGGTGATCGTGGACGTGCCCCGCCGATGATCGAGTGCAGTAAACGCGCTCTGCGCTCCAGACACCTCGGGCGCGGACCCCAAGAGGCCCCGCACTGAGGACCGAACGCCCGCCGCCACCAGCTCCGCTGCTCCCTAGAGCACGCCCGGAGCGGTGGCATCTTCACCCGGGGCGACGACGTCCGCTGCCCCTGCCTCAGCGCCGGCCACACCGACGCTGGCTCCTACTACGCCGACTTCAACGGTGCCAGCCTCCACGATGCCAACACCCGCAACACCGACCCCATTGGCACCACCTCCAGCGGTGTCAACTCCGGCTGCTGCTACTGCCTGCCCGAGCGGGCTTATGATCCCGGTGGCCTCCTTCAGCTTTAGGTTGCCTCCAAGAGTGGCCCGCCAAGGCGCCCCGGCCGTGCAGACATCCGCGGAGCCAACAGACGCGGAGGGAACCTCCGCCCAAGGGCAACCTGGCAGCCCCGGCAGCTGGAGATGGACGTCGTGGCGCCGCACTGCTCAACCCGCGAGTGCCTCGCCGCCGCACCATCTGCTCGAGTGCATTGCTGTTTAACTTGGCGAAGCACTCACAGCCGCGAACACCCTCCTCACAGCAGCCACCCAGCGCGAAGCCTAGACATCGCAACAGATGGCGACACTGCGCGAGGAGCTAGAGAAGAAGGAGGCGCTGCTGACCCAAGAGAAGGCCACCGGGGCAACTCTGCTCGCCCGAGCGCGGGAGGCCGAGGCAGTGCAGAGGCAGGTGGTGGAAGAGCAGCGTCGCGCGCTGCACAATCTTGGCGTCATGCTCCGGCCAGCTTACCGGAGCATGGCGAGGGCCTTGAGCTACCGAGTGGATTCGCGAGCCGCCGAGCCTCCATAAATGGCGCGCAAGATGCACATTTGACATTTCGGGTTATCATGACGCTCTCCGGCCTACCAGCCGCCATGGCCGCCCGCTCCATCCAGGAAGGGCGGCAAGTCACCGTGGCTACCGCTAGGGTTGCAATCGGATCGGATTTTTTTCGTCCGACCGACCGACCGGATGGGTTCGGATCGGATTCGGATAATTTTTTCAGATATTTTTTGGATTCGGATTCGGTTTTGGATATTTTATTTTGGATTCGGTTTTGGATTCGGTAGATAACTATCCGTCGGATCGGCATTTTTCAAAGATTTTTTCGGATATATCCGAATGTCATTTATCGGATATCCGCCCACTGCCACAGGCGCCAACCCCTGTTTCGGCTCTACCCTCACTCGGTCACTTCCTCAGGTGCCTCATCTTCAGAGTCTAACCCTAGCATCCAAAATCCAAATCCCTCCGCTCAGACTCACCCTCCCGACTCCCGAATCCCTTCGCCGCCACCCTACCACCGCTGCCCTGCCGCCACCCTTCCGCAGTTGCCTGGGCCTCCCACCGCCGCCCACCGAGCATCTCCCCTCGACGTTCCTCCCCCGTCCCGTCGCCGCCCACCCGAGCCCATCTCCGCCGCCACCTCGCCTTTATCAGCACGTACGCCCGCTTGCCTGTCGCCTGTCGTCACCCAGCCTCAAAGTGCCGATAGTAGACCCTCCTCCTCGTGGGCCTCCTCCTACCGAGCCTGGCGAGGCGCTCGGCTTCGAGAGCTTCAATACCGAGATCTTGGCGCCCTATCTGAGGTTTTCTTCATCCATGCCATTATGCCATATGCATCTCTGAACTCTTTCACGACTGATGGTTATTGTGATGGTTTGTTATTCATGCTATGTGTGTGATGGTTATTCATGCTCTGTGAGACTGTGATGGACCCGATGGTTATTCATGTGATGGGGAAAAATGCTCTGTGATGCTTGATCTTGGGGAAAAAATATTCATGTAATGGTTATTGTGTATTTCATGAAAAAATAATCACTGCTCTGTGAATCTGTGATGGTTAATTGGTTATTGTCTATTGCATGGTGGAGACGTGAGTATCTATTTGTATCATTGCAAAGTTGATTGCTCCATTGTTGATTTCTGCTAGAATGTAAGAATATTATTAAAAGTATTGCAAAGAATACAGGAGTGCTTTTGTGTGGATTTTGGGTTTATGATGATCTTGGGTTCAACAGATCAAAAGTATTGACTTAACATATTTATACATGTATCCAGTTGCCGCTTTGTGAATTGTGATGGAGTTTGGAAGCGCTAGTGCGAATGTGTGCGCAACTACTGGAGCGTCACCTGCTGCCACACTTGGTACAAGTCTATCTGCACCAAGTGCTCATGCATTAGTAGTGCGAGAGCCTCTTCCATCTGAAGCCGAAGGTCCTCAAGCTGAACCTGAATGTGAGATCACCGAAGAAAATGAGCCTCCTAGCAAGAAGCAAAAGAAATCCATCTCCAAGGTATGGGAGCACTACACTAAAGATACTGTCACAAAAACAAATTCAAATGGTGTGATTACAAAGGAACTTTGGGCGAGATGCAAGAAATGTACTTACAAAGCCCGATGTGACACAACAAGAGGCACATCATGCTTTATAAATCATTTAAAAAGAAAACATTCTATAACTCCAGGACAACAAATGATCAAACTAGAAAAGGGTGAAGATAGCACTGCCAATGTTCAGACATATAGATTCGATGCTGAAACTAGTCTTAGAATGTGGCATTTAGCACTTGTTATGCATGAATATCCCTTTAATATGGTTGAACATGAGTACTTTGTTGACTTCATCAAGTCTTTGCGGCCTGGTTTTTCATTTAAGTGTCGCACAACTACAAGAAATGCCATAATGGAAATATTCAATGAGGAAACAAAAAAACTGTATGAGCATTTCAAATCTCTTTCATGTCGCTTTTCTGCAACCATGGATATGTGGAACTCAAATCAAAATAAAGGTTATATGTGTGTCACCGTGCATTGGATAGATGATAATTGGCAGATTCAAAAAAGAATTGCTAAATTCATGCATGTTCAAGGCAGCCACACAGGCACTAATCTAGCCATAGAGTTCATCAAGAGTGTGATGCATTGGAACCTTCAAAAGAAGCCTTTTGCTCTCACTATGGACAATGCCTCATCTAATGATAAGTGTACTCACGAACTTGTTGCAAAACTAACCAAGAAAGCTCCCTTAGTCTGTGATGGTGTTTTTTTTCATGTGAGATGCTTATGTCACATTTTAAACCTTGTTGCTCAAGATGGCTTGAAAGCAGTTGTATCTTCAGTGCAGAATATTAGAGCTTCTGTTGTAATTGTAAAGAAATCACCATTACAGTGGGAACATTTTCAGAAGTGTGCATCGGAGTGTGACTTGGATATCAATGTAGGTCTTCCGTTGGATGTTTCAACCAGGTGGAACTCCACTTTTCTGATGTTGAAGCAAGCTATTTATTATAGGAAGGCTTTTGAAAGGCTATTTGAGTTGAATGAGAGTAAGCATGAAGTGTGCTCCATCGGATGAGGAATGGGATAATGCAATAGCGCTATGTAGGTGTTTGAGGAGACTTTATGAGGCTACATTGATTTTCTCTGGTACTACATATCCCACAGCAAATCTGTTTTGGTGGAAATTCTGTGAGATTAAGTTAGCTATTGAAGAGTGGTGTCACAGTTCTGATATAACTATTCACGCCTTAGCTATGGCAATGCTAGCAAAGTATGACAAGTATTGGCAGAAATCCAACATAGCACTTGCTGTGGCGTGCTTTCTTGATCCAAGGTACAAGAAAAAATTAGTAGAGTATTTTATGAAAAAGATATATGGTGAGGAGAGAGCTGTTCTTGAACTTCATACATTCATGACTGTTGTGAACCAATTGTTTCAAGTATACATGTCTACCACACCTCAAGTTGCAAAGCCTACAGCTGCAGGATCTAGTGTGGCTTCTCACCCACTTGGCAATGACTTGGGTGTTCTTGAAATTGAAGAGTTCTTGTATGAAACCGCTGTGAGTGTGAAAAGACACAATGAGAATTCTGAATTGGATATATACATGAAAGAACCAAATTTTCGATGGATTGAAAGTGAAGATGGTCCATTTGTCATATTGTCTTGGTGGAGGGCTAAACAAGGGATTTTCCCTACTCTTTCACGACTAGCTCGTGATGTGTTAGCCATTCAAGTGTCAACCGTTGCATCGGAGTCGGCATTCAGTGTGGGTGGACGTGTCGTTGATCCTTTTCGTAGTCGGTTAGATCCCGAGGTGGTGGAAGCCCTAATTTGTACCAAGGATGGACAAGATCATCTAGAAGAGGTAAAAATATGTCATCCATTTCATATGTTATACAATTTCTATTTTTTCCTTTACTAATAGCAAGCTGTCATTCATTTCATAAAATTTCAGCTTCTAAGGAGAAGATTGCAATGTTGATTGATGAGTTGGACATGGAGTATAAAGCCAAAGCATGTGATTCACTGTGAGACACGACTTCAGAGGTTTGTTCATTCTCCTCCCTTTGTTCTATTTTTGCTTTACTGTTAATCTTGGTTTATAAGATAGTCTTGTGACATTGTTTTAAGTAAAAGATTTTTTCATATGTTAGTATGAGAAGTACCAACAGTCTGAGAAGTACCAACACACTTCTTCCAGCCTTCCCTTCTTTAGCTGCTCAGCTATACTTTCAAAAGCATCAGAATTTGCAATGGCACTCCTGATGGTGGTAATGATATGGCCAAGATGGCGCTCAAGAAATGAATTTCTTGATTTCACTATTGTTTTTAACTTCCCAGTGGTCAAAGGCATCTGCTTTGCTTCAGATCCAGAATTCAAAGGAAAAGGTTAGCCAAGCTAAGCCATGCATGTAAGCAGTTTAAAGAAATTAGAAGTACCTATCTCAAGAAGAGTCTTATTGGGTAATATATAGCTGGCAGTATGGCACCCCGGCTAAGCCATGCATGAGATTTGTCCTGACTATTTTGACAGGGTTTACTGATTTACCATTTGTGTGGTCTTGTTGTTTGGTGACTCTCCTCATAGCTGCTACATTGTTGGTGTCTGAACTCAATTTCTTATAGTTCAACTTGAAGGAAGACTTAGGGATAGAGATATTGATTATTCGTTATTCATTGCTTCCTAAAACTCACATACATAGCATCCTTATATAATGGATGTTTGCCTCCTTAGCCTGGGGATGAGCACTAGCTAAGGAATGCTTTGTGATGTTAGCTAAGGAATGCAAGCAAGCCTGGGGATGAGCAAATGCAAGCAATCTCTGTCTGGTGGAATATTTTTTTGCCTTTTGTTTTGTTAGGTTTGTGGTGGTACTTAAAGTGGGAGTGCTCTTTGATCAAATAAGTTCAGAAAAGCAGTTTGATATCAGTATTGTTTCTATTGTTGTGTTTACTAGGAGCTGCACTTAATCGCCTGTTAGGAACCTGGGATAACCCATCATAATGCACATGCATTCGGCTACAAGATGTTCTTGCATCCTAGATGTATTGTGTACTAACTAGGATATTTCTTTTTTTTTGTATTCATATTGGGTATGTACTGCAAATCGTAAAATGTTTGACATAGGCTATTGGCTACATTTGATTATTTATACTGACACTTTTTAATTGCTATACTTTCCATTTTAACTTTATTGTTGCCTTTTGTTTTGTAGGATGAGACTATGGTGGCATCGATAATGATTGATTTGCTTGAGATGTTGCTAGCTTAATTTAGTACTCCTTATGATGTAATCTAAATATTATTGACTTGTCGTATTGTCTCTTTATGAAATATGGAGTCGTATTGTCACTTTATGAAACATGGAGTTGTGGACTTCATGATCATTTTATCGACTTATTGTAATATTATTTACGTATCATTCTATGTTTCGAAACTTATCATCGGTTAGCTAATCAGTGTTATATGTGTGCTTTATGCGGTATATGTTTTTGCGCGTTATCCGACAAAATTTATTCGATACCGTATCGATTCCGCTCCGTATTCGATTCGAATCCGCTACCGACATTATTCGCGCCGTATCCGTATCCGGTGCTATCCGAATCCGACAAAAAATATGGTTTAGGAGGATATGGAAAGAGCGATATCCGCCGAATCCGATCCGATTGCACCCCTAGCTACCGCGACATTCGTGATGGCGTGCTATGCCAACCGCGATGCCACCTTCAACCCAATGACCGTCGCGGACGGCATTGAGGGAGACGAGGCCCAGGCGCAGGCGCGCGTGCACGAGGCTGTGGAGCACGTCGTCGGCATGATGGCGGTGGAGGACCCAGACCTCGAGGCGGCGGTAGCGGAGCCGGAGGTCGAGGAAGA
The DNA here is from genome assembly GCA_036346375.1 of Guadua angustifolia. Taxonomy (NCBI): domain Eukaryota; kingdom Viridiplantae; phylum Streptophyta; class Magnoliopsida; order Poales; family Poaceae; genus Guadua; species Guadua angustifolia. The sequence continues at coordinate 48,041,254 of CM070514.1, forward strand.
CGATGGGCACATCCAAGTCGTCAACGACAACTGATGGCCCGGGCCGCTTCCTTCGTTTTCTTTGTTTCTTTTTGTTCTTGTTTTTCTGTATGCCAGAACAATCTTAATAATTGTAATGAAGTTAGCATCTTCTGACTTTACCTGCGTGTTTATTTTTTCGCGTTCTAATTGTGTTTGCTCAACTCAACCATCGGGTGATTAGCCCCCAGCCTTGCCATGATGCGAACCTAAACACTTAGGTTAGGTCGATACTTTGGCGTTTCTTGAGTGATTGCAAGCGGCTGCTATAACGCGAACAATGGTTACACAAAACATACAGGATGTAGACAAATAAAGTCCTAAGTCTTTGCGCAAGGTTATCACTGACTCCTGCCCTTTTGGAACTTATATCCATATGATCTCTTGGAACCTGACCGCAGCGTTGCGCGACAAAGCAGCAGGCTCCCAGGAGCGGTATTGGGCCATCGGTGCTCGCGGTGACAGCCAGCGGTGCTTCACAGAGCCAATCCGAGGTGTGCGAGCCGCACTCGCCCTCCTGGTCGCCCGTCCTTACAACACAAGCGCTGGGCGTTTCCCTTTATCAACGAGGAGCCATTAGGCTATCAGGGCCAGCAACAACCACACACAACTCGACTCAACAGGGTGCAGACACAAAAGATAAGTCGATAATGCTAAGGCAAGCAACTTATCTTGGTCATAGGCCGCCAGGCGACCAGCCTCCAAGCTGGTCACGGAAGCCAACACCCGACGAGCAGGGTGTGGTCGCCCACCTGCTCGCCTGGCGGGTAGGGCTTGGTCACCCACCTGCACGCCAGGCCACCACGGGGCCATCTTGGATGTTTGAATCAGGTCAATGTTCCAGCACTTCATCTGCGATTTGCACATAGCTACTTAAAACACAAGTAGGCGTTACGCAAAGCGTGCAGGCAATATATTAGAGAACGCAAGTTCCTGCGCGTGGTTGTCATAGTCCCTTTCTTTGGAACTTAGGTCCTTGTGACTCGGAACCAGCCCGCGGCGTTACGCGGCAAGGCAGCAGGTTCCCAGGAGTGGTATTGGGTCTGCGGTGCTCGCGATGACAGCCAGCGGTGCTTCGCAGAGCCAACCCGAGGTGTGCGAGCCGCGTTTGAGTCACCGTGCCGCACTCACACCCCTGGTCGCCTGTCCTCGCGCGACGCAAACACCGGGTGTACCGCAGATCGACAAGGAGCGGCCAAACCGCCGGTACCCATGACACTCCCGCGAGATATTACCCACCAGGGCACAAGTAAGGTGAATAAAGCAGAAGCCTTTAAGGCAAACAATTTTACTAACCACCAGCAGTTACCGATCAGCCAGGGGAGAGCCCACCCATACAGCTGATCAGAGCGAACTACTGGGTACTTACAGTTCTTAGGGGTAAAAATTTCGCAACAACTCCATGTTGAAGGAGTTGGCCAGCTCTTGATCACCCTTAGTGGCCAACCGGACCGCCCCGGGTCGAGATACTGAGACCACCTTGAAGGGCCCTCCCACTGGGGAGACAGTTTGTGGAGCCCGACATGCGTTTGGATTCTGCGCAAGACCAGGTCGCCCACTGCCAGTGTTCTCTCACGGATCCGGGTGGCGTGGTAGTGCCTGAGACTTTGCTGGTACCGAGCAGCACGCAAGGCCGCCCGGTCGCGCACCTCCTCCAGAAGGTTGACTTCTTCTCCGCAGTGATCTTCTTGTCCTTCCTCGCTGAACGCCGAGACACGCGATGAGCCGAGCGACAGCTCGGACCGGAGGACAGCTTCCACACCGTAGACCAGGAAGAAAGGTGTTTCTCCAGTCGCCCGACTGGGTGTGGTCCGAAGCGACCACAACACAGCCGGGAGTTCTTCCGTCCACCGCGCCCCTTGCTTATTGAGTCGATCAAATGCTCTGGTCTTCAAACCCCTCAACATCAGCGCGTTGGCGCGCTCAGCTTGGCCATTACTCCTTGGATAGGCGACCGAAGCAAAGCATACCTTGGTGCCCATCTCATCACAAAACTCCAGGAAGGCCACGCTGGTGAACTGAGTGCCGTTGTCGGTGATGATGCGATTGGCGACTCCGAAGTGGGTGAAGATTCCATGGATGAACTTGATAGCAGCGGAAGCCGCGATGGCACGTACTGCTTTGGCTTCAACCCACTTGGTGAATTTATCGATGGCGACGAACAGGTGGGTGAAGCCCCCCGTGGCCCGCGGGAACAGGCCCAAGATATCCAGCCCCTAGACCGCGAACGGCCAAGAAGAGTGGGATGGTTTGCAGAGCTTGGGCTGGTCGGTGGATTTGCTTGGCGAAGAATTGACATGCTTCGCATCTCCTCACCAGCTCGCAAGCATCCTGAAGGGCAGTAGGCCAATAAAATCCTTTGCGGAACGCTTTGCCGACAAGCGTCCGGCCGGACATATGGCTCCCGCACATGCCTCCATGGATATTGGAGAGCAGGTTGCTCCCCTCTTCCCGAGTGATGCACTTCAGTAGAATTCCGTTTCTGCTCCGGCGGTATAGGCCCCCACCTACCAGAGTATAGCACTTGGCCTTGCGTGCAATTTTCTCAGCTGAGGCATCATCGTCGGGGATCACTCGATCTCACAGGAAGGCTAGGATAGGATCCATCCACTGACTTTCCCGGTCAAGAGTGGCGATCACGTGGTGATCGCCCGGGTACTCCGCTTGGCCAAACTTTTCCCAGTGCGATCGGCGGCACCGCCCTCCCTCCGGACACGGGGTTGGTGGGCGTCGCCTACCCTCCCCGGTGGAGGCCACGACAATTACCGCCCACTTTGAGTCGAGGCGCGATGGCGCACCTTTGTCCCCGCCTAAACTGGGGGCAGCGACGGACGGTCGCGATAGTCTTTCTTCAAAGACCCTGACCGGGATAGAGGTTCTTGAGGACGCGAGCTGTGAAAGCCCATCCGCCATATGGTTGTCGCATTGAGGCATATGGATGTATCCCAGTCCTTCGAAGTAGCGCTCCATCTTCCTGACCTCCGCCAAGTAGGAGGCCATGGTAGGGTCAGAGCATTGAAATTCCTTCCGCGCTTGATTGATGATCAGCAGGGAGTCGCCTTTGACTTGGAGGCGCCGGATGCCTAATGCCGAGGCGGCACACAGCCCTACCAGCATGCTCTCATATTCGGCAATGTTGTTGGTGGCCTTGAAGTCGAGGGCGACCACATACTGGAGGATGTCGCTGGTCGGGGAGACCAGGACTACTCCAGCCCCCGCGCCTTCGAGCCTGAAGGAGCCGTCGAAGAATAAAGTCTAGGGGGAAGGCGCGGGTGTTTCTTCAACTTTAGGAGTGGCGGGAGTCCATTCGGCAACAAACTCCGCTAGCTTCTGGCTCTTGATGGCGGTGCGGGATACAAACTTGAAACAGAATTCCCCCAGCTCCACCGAACACTTGGCGATGCGGCCTTCAGCTTCCCAGTTGTGAAGGATCTCTTATAGGGGGTAGGCAGTGACCACCGTGACTTCTCACCCCTGGAAGTAGTGCCACAACTTCCTGGACGCCACCAGGACAGCATACAACATCTTCTGTACTTGTGGGTATCTGGTCTCCGCCTCGTGTAGCACCTTGCTAACGTAGTAGACCGGCTTCTGGACGCCTTCCCTCTACCACGATTGCGCCACCATCGCTAGGGTAGCGATAATGTCTGAGAGCAATGGTTATTTGGGCTTGGGGCGACTAATCTTGGCGGGAGGAGAGGTCTTGTTTCAAGTCTTCAAACGCTCGTTGAGCCTCCTCAGTCCACTCGAAGTGGTTTGTCTTCTTCAGCAGCTTGAATAGGGGCAGGCTTCTTTCTCCCAACTGGGCAATAAATCACCAAGGGAGGCCAGGCGACCAGCCAGGCACTGCACCTGCTTGAGCCGAACTGGTGGCTTCATGTGTTCAATGGCTGCTATCTTGTCAGGATTGGCCTCAATGCCCCGACTGGACACGAGGAATCCTACGTCCTGCTAGACCTTTGTTGAGGAAATATGGAGGTGATTACAATGGTTCTTCTGGTCAGAGCTTGGATGAGTCTCGGGTTCGGCTGAGGAGAGCTCTCTGGATCCGGCCCCCTTTTCTCCATGCACCAGAGCGCCCTTATATAGACGGGTTGACCTAGGCAGGTGAGGAGGTGACACTATACTGATCTACAACTCATTAATTACACCCATCATAGTGGTCATATCACACCGACCCACGACTCATTTATTACATCCGTCACTGTAGCCTTGTCCTTCAGGCTTCATTTAATGCCGCTGAGTGGCTTCGCTCGGTCCACCCGGGATATGACGCTCCTACGACAGGTTTGGTGAGAGGTGTCAGAAGGATGGGCCGTCGTCGTGTCGATAGTAGAATTCCTTGTAATCAATGGCCCTGACACAGTGTGTCAGCGGAAGGAGATTTCGAGGTGAAGCCTTCTCCTCATTCCTTTGGTTGCCTTCGTGGCCTGACAAGGGGGGCCCGAACGCCCGCCCGCTTGCCAGGACGCCATCTAAGCCGACGCCCGGCGGGCAGGGCTTGATCGCCCACCTACCCGCCAGGCCGCCACGTGGGCTTCCCGTCGGGCGGGCAGGGCTTGATCGCCCACCTACCCACCAGGCCGCCACGTGGGCTTCTCGCCCGGCGGGTAGGGCATGATTGCCCACCTGCCCACTAGGCCACCACGTGGACTTCTCGCCCGGCGGGCAGGGCATGATCGCCCACCTACCCACCAGGCCGCCACGCGGGCTTCTCACCCGCTGGGCCAGGCCTCTTCTCAGGCCCACTACTCTGCAGCGGAGAGGGTACCCCGGTGCAAAGTACACTGACACCTTCCCTTCCTCCCATGGCTTGCTCACGTCAGAGCATCTATATGTGTACTATAGCACGCACAGGAGAGGGGCGGCCAGAGCGGCACTAGCTATCGGTGGTGCGCTCGGCATGGCCACTGATGAGGCATGGCTGATAATGGCAGCTGGTGTCAGCGACCGGAGGCGATGCGACGGCGAGAAAAAGAGGTGGCAGCCAATGACAAAAGACGGCGAAATTCAAGCGTGGGAGAGGGGGATTAGGGAGGAAAGAGAGGAGAAAGAGAGAGGACAACGAGGTGCACTTCATGATGCGGATGGTTTGGCAAATGAAGCTCCAGGCACCGTCACGAGGAGGGAGCACAACGGCGGTGTTTAGGATGCGATCCTTGGCTTGTCAATTCTGGGCAAACGAAGGCACGAGAGAGCGAACTGAGTGGAGGGATGGGTTGAGTGAAGGGAGAGGAATACCGTGCTAACCTTATATAGGGTCAGGGAGGGTCGAAGGGAAGGAAACCGGTGTGAGACACATGGTGGCTGAATGGGCAAGCTCACAAAATTTATGCACGGGATTTGGGGGAATGGTCGGGAATAGAAAGAGGAAGGTCCAATGATTTATTTGGCATAATTTGGGGAGAAATCGAGTAAAGAATCGATGGAATTTGAAGCTTCAAATATCATCAATGGAGGAAGGGAGGGGGAGAGAGAGAGAGACGATGATGATGATGATGTTCTAGCTCTACCGGAGGTCGAAGGTGGTTACTGTGCTTACAGGTGGCCTATTTTCTCTTTTTTTTCGAATTTATTTAATAGCTAAAAAGAAAAGGCCTTTAGAACATAGTAAACAAGGTTCAAAAATTCCAAAAAAATTCTCAAACATACCTTGAGATATTTGGGACTTAATAAAATTATTTTTAATATTTTTACTTTTATTTTTCTGCATAAATAATTTTTAAATCTAAAAATAGCAAAAAGTATTTAAAAAATCCATAAAAATCCTGAAAATTCTCAGAAAATCAGAAATAAATAATTAATCCACAATATAAAATTTTTATGGTGTTATATTCATTCATCTAACATTTGTTGGTGAGATTTAGATCATTCTGTTCTCCTCATCTTGAGTAAGCTAACAGCTTAAACCGTTAGTGAATCGAAGCTATTAATCAGAAGTTATAGCTAAAACAAGAAAATAAACTTCCTAGTACTAACAAGGAGCCCATAATTGTTGGTTGGTTGGCTATGTTTACTGGTTGGCTAGGCCTTCGTATGAAGTGGGTGCACGTAAGGTGGGTTAGACACACTTGTCTAGCTATTGTAACACCTGACGCCGACGCGCCACGGATGCTACCAAACCTCTATATAACTAATGACACCTCTAAACTCTTAAACACCGGCTTAAAAGCTACGCCACCGAAATTTACAAAATTTCGGCATGACCTCTCTAGAAAGTAGGACATCCACTCAGCAGACAGAAAACAGTTGCAGTTATATGATATCATTCTAGCAGGTCCTTAGTTAACCAATCTCACATCCAATATAAATTAATAACTACACCACGACAAACAACATATTACAACCACAATCAATACAACCAGGCTTTACAAATCGATTAAATGGTTTGATGGTGACCGAAGTCGTGCACGTGCTCTACTCCCATTCCGGCGAGCCAGCTCCAAAGTACCTAAAACAGGAAGCAAACAAGCGTGAGTCCAAGACTCAACAAAGTGCAGCAATAACCAAAAGGTCAACAATTCAAGCAATAAACAACTACTTTGAAACATAACATAACCATTTTACTTAATTGGAAGTTGTAAGTAAAAGAAGTCGCAAACAAACTCTAAGTACCGCATCCAACTCAAATCTACAAAAGGTAACCTTACTCATACCTTGACACCTCTCTGGATGAGTCCTCGACTCAATCCTCAACCTGTATTGGTCAAGCTCCCAACATCCAAGTCGTTATCATTAGCGACACAATGCAATGCCATGCAATGCACTTATGCTTTTCATGCTCAAAATGCACCATTTATAGACTATACCGGTATAGCTGAGTGCACACCCGTCGGCGTGCACCCTCCTATACCCAACCATCCCGTGGCGGGGCCTACTCTTACTGACTGGCTCCCATCCATGGATGGGACTACGAGGTAGGACTTTTGTACTCACTACGTGTGAGTACAGAGGCCCACATCAACATGGGTCGCCTCTTCCTTTTATGAATGTATAAATGCAACTAATGCTTATAAACAATTCATACATGGCATCATAATTATTTGCTCTTAACCATGACCAAAACATAAACATAGGCATAACATGGATTTCGTCACCTGCAGGTCATAGAAATTGTTATTCTCATTGTCACAATATGCATTTCCATAATATGAAAAATTCTCTAGCAATGCTCATACCATATCCTGACATTAACATCCTTTTGACCTCTACAATCGAAATACAAACATGGAATTAGACGTGTTCATAACATAATTTAAACAATAGTATGCAATTAATCGTAACGCGAGCATTCATCTCACTCCCCCTAATAGCAATATAAAGGTTACACTTGCCTTTACCGACACATGAGGCAACGCGGGGTCGAGACCACCCCCGAAGACACTCTCCTTGAGCTTGCACTGTCTGGGCTGCCATCCAATGAAGTCAAAGAGAAGGGCAGATTAGATAAGGTAGCAAGAAGACCACCATCTTCTACTCTTAATCTTCTCCTACTACCCCTCCCCTCTTTCCTTTGCAGCTAGAAGGTCCCAACGTTAGGCTGAGTGAGATTTCCCTTTTATTACCAATCACTAGAGATAAATACTAATCACTCATACTAATGGAAGCTTGTATATATATATATATATATCTTTAATCAACATTTCAAACAACTTGAGAATCTATTATGAGTAAAGACTGAAGACTAATCTAATAACATGTTTGCATGCCCTGGTGCTCCATTCCTTTTAAATAGCAGATTTAGTAACAATTAACACACAAACATGTATGCGTTACAAACTAACAACTTGAACAGAACTATACCAAAATAGGATCGCTAGTCACACTTCACCACTAAATCAAAACTAGATAACTTGGTTCAATAAGGACATGATGGTACAAAAATGCAGAAAAAAGTACCAAGCCTTTGCATCTTACCCATTAGCAGTAAATGTAAAATGAATATCATATATTGTTGATAATTCATAGCACCCCTGTTTCAGATTATACCCAAATCTTGGCAAAAACAAAAGTGTCAGGTTGATTGATAACTATTTTAAACCAGCCATCGAAATACATGTAAACCAGATCACAATTATAACATTTCCACAATCTGGTCATAAGAGGGGGTCATAGGATAACAAGTAGCATGACCATCAATCCAGTGCACGTTTAAACATTCAGAATATCCATACAATCAATACTCACTTGACCTCTCAAAGAACAATGAAAGCTTGAATCAGCTCACACACACAAGGAGAAGGTTTATTATTGATCACACAACAAGTGGTATAAATCGTCTGAAGATTCAATGACCCATTGTCCACCTTCTATGTGCTCACATGAGTTTTAGGATACATACCAACTTCCAGTATGGATTGAGTGCATATATATACACAAAAACTCAGCATTTAATCATGTACACTTGAATCACTGGGACACAGCACAAGCATGAATGAAAATGCACACATATCAAGTTAGCAGATTTATTACACTTTCTAAGCTCCATTCCAATAATAAAGCACACGCATAAATAAATAACTTGAATCAAACATCAAAACATTAATATCTTTTCATTCGAGCCTCGCAATCCTTACCACATATTGTTACAGAACACAATTATTCATTCAAATCTCTCTATCTTGAGATCTCAAAATCATGTATGAATATATGCATATATATATACATATAGACTTCATGATCGCAGTGCTCAGACAACATATGACCTTATGATTTATAAGATCAACAAATTTTAAACTCAAGCATGCAAAATCATTTCATTCTCTTGAAAACCTAGCTAGGCATTTCATCAAGCACCACACGTGCAAGCCAAATGAAGCCCCACTTCCTAGGGTTTTACCTCAAAAAAAAAGTCCATGGAGGAAAGGGGAGGTGGGGGAGAGGCTGCATCGACCCGGGAGGCGCCGGCTAGAGGCGGCGATGGCCGGGAGAGGCGCCGGAGGAGGCGTCGGATGCGGGGAGGTGCGGAGGCAGACCGGCACGGGCGCGTGCTGCTGCCGAGCACCAATGGAGGGAGGCGCTAGGGGAAGAGCCGGCAGGCAGGCAGCGCGGCCGAGCGGCCGCGGAGCCGAGGAGCGAGGGGACGTGAGGGAGGCGGGGAGACGTTAGCTCGGGAGACGGCGTGGCGTTAGCGTTAATGGGGCCGAGCGTGGCGCCAAGCTCACGGGCGAGGGCGGCCGGGCGGTGGGCGGCGCTAGGCGTGGGGATCCCAGAGGCGACGGCTGAAGGGAGCCCTCCTGGCTCTCTCTCTCTCTTTTTTCTAGGGTTGCATCCCCTCTAACTTTTCTTTATATACTCCAATAAGTGAATGAACCAATAAAAGACTAAGGAAAAAAAGCTACACAAAATTCTAGAGACCACAAACCCACAATCTCCAAAGATTTAAATTTCAAAACTACGGTGAAAAGAAAATCCTTTGAGTAACACTTGCCACAGAAAAAAAATTACGTCTCGAAGAAATACCCTTTCCGATATGCAATCGCCATATCTCAAATCTCTTTGCCCTTCAGAATAAATCCTTGGATTTAAGAAAACAAAAGCAATTCCGGCCAAAAACCCTAGTAAAACATTTTGTGGTATTACAACTATCGTATATAATAAGCTATGCTACGCTCGAGAGTAGAATAGCGCGTCATACGAGTAAAACTAAAGTGAAAAAGGAGTATGTCAAGTTTTCTAGGTGGTATATCAGAGGTGGGAGTAACTACACTTGGGAGTAGAAGGTATTATGTGTATATACACATGTACATACATATATATACATATAGTAAATTTAAAAAATACAGGTTTCTTGTACAAACTATCAGAAAACTATATGTTTTATCTTCTATGTAAAAAACTACAGATTTTAGGAGAATTTGTGTCACAAAACTACATATTTTAGAATTAACTATTTCTTATAACGTGTCAAACAATGTAGACCCACGTGGTAGCTTCACACGTAAGTGAAAAGAGAAATAGGGGCATGCAGCTACTCTCAGGAGTAGTTACGATATAGGGAGTAACTACTCTCAAGAGTAGAAAAAAGGCTTTATATATATACTCTCGGGTATATATGTGTAGTATACGAGTATATAGGGCTATCTACATGGTATGCATATTTTTTAAACGTACTCTGTTTTATGTGCATATGTGATGGTATTTGCAAAATATGCTAAAAACCTATGGGCTCACTTCATTTTTTTTGTGTGGTTCATATTAGGGTATCGTATAATCAGTATATGAGTATACCCAAAATGATAAAGAAGTATTTCATGTTTGTTTGGGTGGTATATCAAGGGTAGGAGTGACTACACCTGAGAGTAGAAGATATATACATATATATATGTGTGTGTATACATACACATAGAAGCACTATTCTGCATCTAAGTGTAAAATAGCTTATTCTACATGCCGGCTAGAGGAGCATGCTTAACCCACATCACGTGCACTCACTTTGTAAGGAGACCGAGCCAATCAACCAACAATTAGAGGTTTCTTATTGGTACTAGAATCTTTCTTTTTTATTTAGCTATAACTTTTGATTGGCAGCTCTGATTCTGTAACTACCCTCCTTATTGGTACGAAGTACCAAGAAGAATGATCTATGTGCATACAGTACTAGTCTCATGATCAATGACTAGTACGCATATTTACAACAATCGATAACACATCCATACTCAACATTACGTATGATAATGTCAATTTATACAATAAGGTCTTACAAAGCAGAGTATATTGCAATGGAAAGAAGCAAAGATCTTATAGTGTGCCCATCCAACCCTCAAGCAATTGACAAGGTATAAACCTTAGAAAATCGCATCATTGAGATTCCTATATCCTGCGGCGAAGCATATATCTTCGGGGCCTCTTCTTCAACTAAACCAACAAATAAGCAAGGGTGTGTACTTTTGTACTCAACAAGACTTAATTTGTATCGTAAAAGTGCAGTAAAACAGGTCATATCAAAGGAGGCTTCTACGGTTATTTTTGTATAAAGCGAAAGTGAATAGGTAAATCAAGTAGTAATTTTGCAAACGAAATTTGTAAAAGCAAGTTTGACTGATATAAAAATAATAAGTATGTAAGAATAAAATAACAACTTACAGTCCTCCATGACGTGAGCAATAATTCGAATCATTCCCTGCCAACATATAGCATAAAACTAGTCTTTGCCAACACATGGCATAGCAGTTGTAGCCAATCCTTGCCAACACATAAAATAGTATTGAATCATCTGAAGGGTAAGCTTTTCAACACATGTTTTCAATTCCAATCTATTTTTATGAAAAGACGAAAATCATCTAACTAGTATCAATTCACCAAGTCTCCCATAACCACATGCATGATGCGAAAAGATTTACACTCTGCAGAGGTGTATAGATTTACCCACAAGAAATGAATAATTTTCCGTACAATCGATATTAACACGCTTCCTTTGGTACACCATAGAAAAATCATAACATAATCGTTACATTACCTAACCCTAATATTGCACTAGCCCAGTGACGACAAGATCTTACTAATAGTGGCATAAAATATTTGTATAATCACTATACGATGAATGGTTATTAGGGATGGCAATGGGGACCTGTTCCCTGATCCCCGGCGGGGAATTCCTCTATTAGGGGACGGGTATGGGAAAAAATCGTCCCCCGGAGGATGGAAACGGGGAAAAATTATTCCCCCGTTGGGGATGGCGGGGACGGGGAATTTTTTTCCCCATGGGGACCCAGTTAGGGATCCAAATTTAGTTTAGTCCAATTTAGTTATTAGATTGCAAACACATTCTCTAGCCCATCATATTCACATTTTCATAAATGGGACAACATAATCTTCAATGAATGCATGTAATCTTTTTTTCCTTATCTATTGATATTATTTTAGAGTTAAAATGGCTATAAGAGCTCTTCTCTTGTGTGAAATTTTCGCGGGGATGGGTCCCCGACGGGGCCCTAATACCCGAACGGGGATGGGGATGGGGATGGGGGGATTTTCTCCCCCGAGACGGGGAACGGGGACGGAGACAGGAAAAATTTTGGATCGCGGGGACGGGGACGGGGAGGCACTCCCCGACGCGGAATGGCCCCGTTGCCACCCCTAATGGTTATACACCTCTATGTCCAACTTCTCCCTATAGTAAGGCGTATACCGTTCTATTGGTATGTAGAAACCCCTACGAGCAAACCTACCCCGAATGCCTGTGCTGTTCCAGCCTTTCAATGTGCAAAGCTAGTTCTAAGTAACTTAATAGGTTAAGGTTGTCCCATACTAGCACTTATGGTTATATTGATATCTTTTGGATCTTACAACACTACGTTCGGTGCTTAATCCGACTCGGACGATAATCTCCCCTATACTATGTGCAAGTCCCATGCACATCTAGCTATTGCCAATAATCATCCGTGTCAAAACCATAGTTTTATTTTTATTTCTATCAAAATATCAACAACTTTTAATGTCATATCCAATCTTTTTAAATCCTCAAGAAACAGTTTAATCTAATTATTTCAATTTCCAATACTAAAGTATGGATAAGCATGTTTAATATGTAATTGCATATACCCATGTTGATATTACGTATTGTCTAACCTTTTCTAGGGTTATCAAGATTCACAATTCAATATTTATTAAGAAAGTTCCATGAGATAGGGTTATAGCTACCAGTATTACAATATAGCAAATTTATAGAAAATACGCTCATACATATATAGATTTGATAAAACAAAATAAAATTAAAACATTGGGATCAATATGATTAAAGGGGGTGTCCAACACATTAGAGTCTACACTTTGATCGACGAGAAATAAAGCAAATAGCAAATATAATCCAATATGAGCAAAAAGAAGTCATATAACACCATGTTGAAATATGAGTTAAAGTAGAAGGTCTTGGTGATAAAAAGATTTTGGGTGATGATCCTCAATTTTTTTAAACTTGTTTGTTTATATTACAAATTCTTAAGTTCATGTTATGATATAGATTCTTAGTAGGCTCCAAGTTCACCATTACCTGTATAACATCAAAGGGTCCTAAGCTCTAGAAATTATTGTATCATTAAAGCATCAAAGGGTCCTAACTTCAAGGGATCTTTTGAAAGAATTAAGTGCAAATTACATCCAAATACTTTTACCTTTGCAATATCAGAGGGTCCTAACCTTTGGAAAAAATCGAAGCTGGTCTCATGTTATTGATTCATAATTAAGGCATGTTTTACATTTGCATGAGTGTATTTATAGGGTATATATATATGGACAAGGTTATGATGAAGTTCATTTAAGCTCAATCAAATTTTCTTAACTTATGGCTTTGATATTTGATTTCGAAGATTAACCAAAGCAATTAAGTTTATTAAGTTATCTTCTGATTATAGATTCTAATCAAACTAACAGGTTATGAACTTTTAGGAGAGACTCGATTCACAAGTACATGAGAAACACTACTGTGTACCATTGTGCATCATAATCAGATATTTGCACCATCTGCAAGTTGCTTAAATGAAGGGATATATCCATATTGTAACACCCCGCCCAAACGCGCCACGGATGCTACCACCCTCTAAACTATTAAGACCGGTTTAGAAACTAAGCCACTGAATTTTACAAAATTTCGGCATGACTTCTCTAGAACAGAGGACATCCACTCAGCAGACAAAAGAATAGCAGCAGGTATGATATCATTCTAGCAGGTCCTTAGTTAATCAATCACACACCCAATAGAAATTACTAAATTTCATCACGATGAACACTAAATTACAATTACATTAATTACATCCAAATGTGACGAATTGGTTAAATGAATTTGCTGGAGACCGCAGTCGTGCACGTGTTACTACTCCCAACCCGACGAATCAGCTTCAAGGTATCTAAAACAGGAGGCAAACAAGCGTGAGTCCAAGACTCAAACAAAGTGCAACAATAAAAAAGCATAGCCGAATCAAGCGAAATACCAATACTTTGAAGCGTAACATATTCAAATACTTGGTGAATTGGGTAAATAAATGAACCGAAAGCGATTCCAAATACCACAACCATCTCAAGAATTATTTAAACTTTACTCATACCTCGATAGCCACCTTTGGACGAGTCCACGACTCAATCTTCAACCTATAATTGCCATTAGCTCCACGATTAACCATTAACAGGCTCGATTCGTTGCCTTCAATGCTCAGGTGCACAAAACATTCAAAAGAAGAACCTCATATCCATACATCACAATCAACTCATTCAAACATGATTCATCATTGTCAATGCAATGCATATGCAAATATGCCATGCAAAAACAGAATCTCATATCCATACATCACAATCCACTCATTTAAACATGGTTCATCATTGTCAATGCAATGCATTTGCAAATATGCCATACAAAAACAGAATCTCATATCCATACATCACAATCCACTCATTTAAACGTGGTTCATCATTATCGATGCAATGCATATGCAAATATGGCATACAAAAGCAACATCTCACATCCATACATCACAATCAACTCAATAAACATGATTCACCATTGTCAATGCAATGCATATTTCACAATTCTCATGCATATGATGCAACATGCATGTCTCATCTCCTCTTTTAGCACATACCGGTATTGCCGAGTGCACACCCGTTGGTGTGCACCCTCTCATTCCCCTTCCCTCCCGTGGTGGAGGGTGCCTACTCTTACTGACTCGCTCCCATACAACCACATGTACAGGACTACGAGGTAGGACTTTCGTACTCACTACAGGTGAGCACAGAGACCCGCATCAGAATGGGTCGCCTCTTCCATCATGAATGCAAAAATGCAATTGACATAAACCAATTTGCAAACTACATTCATTTCTCACATTTGCATAGCCATAGCCGAATACATAAACATCAGCCACTCCTCATATCCATAAATTACCATTCACATCCTCAACACTCATAATCGCATTAACAACATTCAATAATCACATTCTCAACACTCATAATCACATTTGCAACACTCAATAATCACATTCACAACACTCATAATCACATTCGTAACACTCAATAATCACATTCTCAACACTCATAATCACCTCCTCAACATACATATTCATACTCACATCACCATTACTTGAGTAATTACTAATTCCATCTATCTTGATCATAAATCAATCCATTTTCGCAATCCAATTCCATACTTTCAGTATTCCCACTAGCCTATCAAACTAGTGAACGTAAATATGAAAGTAAGCTTTAGCAAGACGTCATCACGGCATCTAGACGAAATTCATTAAACATCGCACACACTACTACAGAAATCATCATCACAGACGGTTAAATAGCGTCGCCGAGAGGCGGTTTTGTGAACCGTCGATAATAATAGGTCTGTGATGAAGAGATCATCGAGCGGTTTTCCACCCGTCGAGAAAATTATCATCACGAGCGGTTATGATTTGAAACCGTCGTAATATGTTAGTATCACGAGCGGTTTTTATTTAAAACCGTCTGTGATAGCTAAATATCGAGCGGTTTTAAATCATAACCGTCGTGATATTTATATCACGAGCGGTTTCAAATCATAACAAATCTGTGATGTAAAGTTATCCTGAGCGGTTACAAATAAGAACCGTCTGTGATGTCCTTTTTCCCCCACCCGGCAGAACCTCCATTATTTATCTTTGTTGTTGAAATTTCCATCAATATTTCTACTTGATATTTACAAGGCACAACCGAGTTATAGATGTGGTAATTGAATATCTGCACTTCCTATATGCATTGTGGCAGCAGTTTGTCCGTCGGGATAGACTTAAAATATAAATATTTGTAGCGCTTTTTCTCCTTCTTATGATAATGTTGATGGAACTCGACTAATAAATCAACCCAAGACCGCCTTGACATGGCGAGGTGGCGGCAACCATAGAGTGCTTGATCGACACGACACCTTTGGAATGTGTGATTTGCTTCATGCCATCTGAAGTGGCCTTCGTGAAGTCACCGTCGTGCCACGATGCGAAATGCTTAGGAGCGGCATACTCTTCTTGGCGTCACCGTCGTGCCGCGGTGGGAGAACATGGTACTTTGAAAAAATTTGTAGATGTACTTGATAGATTACTCTAGGTAGGGTAATTAAAGATTGAACAAATGTGATTGCAAGTCGGGTCTTCCATGCGGGAAGGACTTTGGAACACAGAGCTTGAATGGAGAAAGAAGGAAGCGAGGAGGAAGCCGATGGGCGGTGAGTGCAGCGGAAGAAGGCGACAACAAGGAGTGTTCCCTTGGTGTTCCAAAACTTTTCTTGATGTCCTCAACATTGACCGTGTCTAAATATTGATGCAGAATACCTAAGTAGATGGAAATTTCGAACAACAAACCATAAATAATAGAGGTTCTGCTGAGGGTGGGGGAAAAACATCTAGGTCCAACAAGCAAGACATTGTTAAGTTGTTGCATTCAAGATGAGCAAATATGTATTAAGGATAATATCATGTGACAATACAATGAATCGTACAAACAAGAATAACCGCAAGTTTTGGACATATTTTCCGAATTAATGAATACCATTTGACAATTGTACAACTCCAGAAGTTATAAGGCTGCGTGGAACGCGCCGGTTTTATTTATTACTTCCGTGAGCAGGAAGAAACAAACTTTCCCTCTAATGTTGCTCAAATCGACCTGATTCAACGCAGTTTTAACCATACTGCTATTTTTTTTAGCGACGATGGTTTGCATGTTGTGGCAAACATAAAATCCACATAGGTTATTTCCCTGACCTTGCTGGTGGCACTGCAAATAAAACCTACGGTTAGTTCTAGAGTCACTATTAGGGGGTTTGAAATAGAATTGTTGTGTATAGCGGATACCGAAAAGTTCAAATCATGCTGTAGTTTAGTCCAATCTTTCACGTGTTTGAACGCTCTACAAGATTGCAAAAGGTTAGCCTAAGCCATTCCAATAGCAATATAAACCTGGAACAACTTACACGACCATGTACGGAGGAAACGTGATTACCTGTTGAGTAATTTTGCGATAGGTACCAAGTCGTGGTTTCCGCCACGTGGCGGAATCAAGGTACTTAACCCGGTTTGTGGCTGGTTCAATTACAATTAGAACCCGAGTGAAACCTATCTGGTATATCACAATGGACAATGAATGAAACGAGTTGTGTGCAGTCTGAGACCAAAGTATAGCATGTGGTAGCACTTACCACAGGTTATGGGGTATAAGTATGAGTTCTTTATCTTTTGTGCTAGCAATGCATCGTGGCGTATTCCTCGACCATGTTTATATCATCATCCATTGTTTGCTTTGAGACTATATGTGGGTCGAGAAACCGATCGATAGTTTCTTCCGTGTCGCTTCAAGTTGCATGTATCTATATATACAAAGGCGAATTATATATATATTGGAGGACATTTATCACTATTAGGCGAATGTAGTGTGATAGCACACACTTACAAGGTCCAGCATCTTATGAGTGCGGCGTCGATGGCGTCGAGGTTGTAGAGATGGAACAAGTCGAAAATCGACCGTGAAGAAGCCCCATTGAGTCGTTGAATAGATGTTCATACTTGAACATAACGCGATACTTGTTATGCGTTCACGCTCGGCTTTCCAGCTTCTTGGGTGTACCACTTATGCAATTGTTGGCAAGATATACTAAGTGAAGATTCGCTGCCTTTCGTTAATGCGGCTCTCTTAGCTTGTATTGTTTAGCCAACTCGTGAGATGGATAGTCGACTTGTTCTTGCCTTTCTTTCTTCTGTTTGCCCTTGCCTTTCTTTGTTTTGTATGAACCCTTCACGGGAGAGGAATGGGCAGGAAAGAGGTCAACGTTATGTACATCAAGTGGAGTCTGCTCTAAGACTGCTGATTTGGTAGCCAATCGATCGACAATGATACAATAAGCGAATCGGATCGTCGCGGTTGTTGCATAATGAAGGGACGAGCGAGGAGATGTCATTGCTAGGCCATTGGATGAATGTGCCAATGGCATCCCCATGTTTCACGATCTCGTGCGTTTGGCGTACGTAGATCGACAATTTTGAAACTATCAAATACCCGTCCACATTGACCTTGGTGAAACCGGCGCTATGATGGTACCGTGAACCATGGTCCCCTTTGGGGATGGATCGCCATGCCCCAAGCAGCCGTCGGAGGAGCGGTGCCATTGCTAATTCTCACTTGGAGATTGCAGCGTGGCCACCTTAATGTCACATCTGAGGATAAGTCCCGCTATATTCATCTATGTCACTTGGAGGAACGGATGCACAGCTGCTCTTACGGGCAGTGGGGCTGACTTGCGGACATACTTCTGGGGCTTGTGCAGTATTTCTTTCTTGATTGGTGAGCCTTTCCTCGAGGATTCGTATCCTTTCATAAAATTCTTCTCTCAGTTCTCCCCTCAACTCTTCTCTCAACTCTCCTCTCAACTTGTCCTCCAAATTCTTTATAAGATTTGACTCGCTCGGCTTTAGTTCTCTTCTTACTTGGTATATGTGGAAGTAAATGCAGGAATCCAGTTTTCCATGGAACAAAAACCCTTTGCCTCTTATGCGACCGTGGTGTTCCTTGTTTCCCATGGCTATGGACAGTGCATCTTTCTCTCTGTCTGGGGAAAAAAGAGCCATCGCACGATTGTGTACTCAACGCTACCTGCAAGATCCGGACAAGTTATTTCACTTATGAAGTCATGGACTAATTACGTAAAATTGGTAGTTCGATTTATATATTACCAGCGTTGGCAGACTTCCTCGTCATGGGGTTTACAAAGGAGGCAGTTGCGGAGGGCGTGGCATCGACCTCGCTCTCGCTCTTAGCCGATCTCGGCACAT
Organism: Guadua angustifolia; assembly: GCA_036346375.1. NCBI lineage: Eukaryota > Viridiplantae > Streptophyta > Magnoliopsida > Poales > Poaceae > Guadua > Guadua angustifolia. The sequence goes on from CM070514.1 coordinate 48,060,045, forward strand.
TGATCTGTGATCGATGGAAATGGCGCGATACCCTCCTCGTCCTCCTGTCCCATTGCGCTCTCTTCCCGCATAGCCGGTGATCTGCGAGTCGTGGGGTGAGTGTTCCTTGCTTGCAAGGCCTTGTTTGTTTCAACGTGGCGCTTTAATTGCTGTGGTCTTCATCCCAACAAAACGCCCCCATGTGTCCTCATCAATGAACCCATACTTGAGTATGGAACCAGATCCTTCTTGGCGTAGTCTCTGGCGTATGCTTGAAGGTCTTCCATGCCTTTCCGCGCTAGCGGTGCATACCGTCGCACTAGGGGAGCGGATTCTTCTGGAATGTTGAACGATGAAAGAATTTCCGTTAGCAAGGCATTGCGAGCCTCAATAGTCACCAACCTCCAGGAAGATAGCGTGATCGGAACCCGTTCCCGGGCTACTATCCCACACATACTCCGAAATGCATTCGCCGCCTTTTTTGGCTTTCTAGGGGCCCCATCATTTGGATCGATCTCTGTAATGGTATATCGGTTTGTTGGCCTTTTGTTTGGTCCTCTTGCAGCGCGGGTCGATTCTTCTTTTGAGGGCACATCATGTCCTTCAGACGATGGATTAGAGGACGACATCTTCTTTACAAGTTAAAATAGTTTCAGGCGAACTAAAAGTGAAGAACAAATAAAATCACATTAGAGTGAATGAGTTTGTGGATACCATGGCTTGTTATTAGCCTTTTAAAAGAACTAGCCTAAATGGCTTGTTATTAGCCTTTTAGCAAAAGAAGCGAACTAGGAGGTTGCCGAACTTAATAAAAATTTCGGCAGCACCTCCCCTAAAACTAGGACATCCACACAGCAGACAAGCAGAAGAATACATATGGATTCAACCATTTGATAGTTAACAGAATAATAGAACAGAAGCTCAGGATCTCACATATGAACATGTACAGTATTACGAATAAAGCAATTAGCATAAAGCTCATATTGATTGTTTGAATGTTCTCAGATGTCGGGTTGCCTTAAAAGGCCCTCCTCGCCACAATGGACAAGTAATAGACTAGATTGTGACAACTTTATCTCAATAACAGATTTAATACTTGACAGGTTAAGTATAAATCTACTCAATTGGTTATCTTATATGCATATTCACTAACTAAGCATATAAAGACAGGTTTGCAATAGACAACCAGCAGAAATCAAAACTCCACTAAACCACCACCTAAGCAGACCCTCCAAACTAATTACTGGGGCACCAAAAAACAACCACAGCACCATCGCTCCTAGCCAACCAGAACAAAGACATTTTAACTAGTTACTGGCTACTGGGTTGTAAACAACCAGAAAACAAACATCATCCTTGATCACCAGCAAAAGACCTTTTCAACCAACATCAAAAACTCGATTCTGGTCAACCACTCTTCCAGCAACCTCAATCACTGCCGAACTCACACTAATCAAATATATATATATGAAAGTGAAATTGACTGCTAAGATTTGTTGTCACAATTAGTCTATTCCATCCCCTAAATCATCACTGAACATTAAGCCCACACGCAAGGTCCCCAAGACGATCGGTGGCCCTTTGCAAGACCGAAAAATAGAGCAAATGGCCAAGCAGTGCCTCCAGATCGAGAAACGGCCTCTAGCTCGATGGCTAGTCCCCCAGAAATACTCACGGTTGAAGCCCGAGATGCACAAGAACACAGGGGAACACGTCGATCTTGAGGAGGGCCGATCGAAGGGGAGGACGCCGAGGGGAGGACGCCGAGGGCGGGGGAGGACGCCGGGAGGGGGAGGACGCCGAGGCCGGTGGAGGAGGCCGGGAGGGGAGGACGCCGAGGGGGAGGCCTCCGCGGGAGGCAAAACGTCTCAAAGGGTTAGGGTTTGGCGCGCTGTGAATGAGCTCTGCGTGCGGGAGATATATAGAGGAGAGCACATCACAGACGGTTCTATAATATAATGATGCAGTGATAAGATATCCTGAGCGGTTCTATAATAGAAGCGATGCGTGATGTTGAAATATCACGACGGTTCTATAATATAACAAATGCGTGATGTTGAAATATCACGAGCGGTTCTAAAATAGAACGAAGCGATGTTTGATATCACTGAGCGGTTCTATAATAGAACCGATATGTTGGCAGATATCACGGTTATATAATTCTATGTTGAGATATCACGAGCGGTTAGGTAACATAACCGTCTGCGACAAATAACATCATCCTGTTGTTATGTTAAAGAACCGCTCTGTGATATATCTTTATTCATCGACATTCACTTGTCGGTTCGATTCGATCGACTCTTATCTGTGCCACTTTGTTGTATCTTACGGGAAAGTTGTCTTTAACAGAATATCGATATCTTGTGGTTGAAGTGGAGATTCTAATCCTCAATTCAAACCCTAAAATCTGAGAGCAATCACATACAACTATTTCCATATTGCCAAAGTAGACATGATTACGTTCTTATACTTGCATCTTTTCCATCAATCCGGATGCTTCACAATTAAGCTACTTACAAAGATCATCACAATCATATGTACAAAGCATGATGGGTCGTATCATCTTTACAATAGCATTAATGTACGTAATATTATTACACATGAAAATTAGTAAGCATGATGACAATGCACCTTTCTCATAACTACGCCACATGCTTATTCTTTTGTGCGAAAATTAGCCCTTCATGATGATCGACGCGTGTGTAGCTTGCTTCCTCGTGTTGTTCTTCGGGACGAGGATGTCCTTTCCGATAGGTGGCAACTCATCAAATTGATTGTACTCTTCCTCATCTACTACATTCTCAACTCCGACAATTCTCCTTTTTCCTGAAGAACTACGTGGCGCTTCTTGTTGGGCCGAATTCGGTTACATAGAAGACTTGAACAACTTGGTTAGCGAGTACGAATGGTTCATCTTGGTATCCGACACGTTCGAGGTCCACGATAGTGATGCCATTTTGTCAACCTTCACGTCTTTGGAGGTGGACCCATGACATCGAAATAGGGAATCTTGAAAAGTCGTGAGTCGAGCTCCCATATCTCCTCTATGAACCCATAGTAGGAGCTCCTCGTCAACCAGCGGTATTATTGAATGCATCTATCACGGACACCGCTGATTACGGTTTGTGCTCTTCATGTCCCGATCTCTAGTGTAAAATGTGTACCCATTTAAGTCATATCCTTTCTATGTGACAAGCTGTAAAAGTTGGTCCTTTTGCCAACCATGTCGGCGTGTCATCGACGAGCTCCAGTGATAGGTCGCTCCTTCAACCATTTCTTTGAGCTGAAGGTTATCTTTGTCTCGTGATCCAAGACTCTGCCGTCTTTGGATTTTGTTGCCTTAGCCATTGCTTGTGCTTTCGGCGATATAGGTGACACTACTGACCATGTGTTGCAAAACCGTGAAATAGGCTCGAGCATACGCAACCGAATCAGTGTGATTGCTTTCCTTCCGATGGTCCCGATACCTGGAGCCTCCCTCATGGCGAGATCGAGGCACACCTATTGGTTCGACTGGGCCATGTAATCGACGAGAACTCGGCGGCCTCTTCATTGCATAACCTTCGACAATGCTACCCTCCGGACGAGATCGATTCGACGTAAGACTTGAGAATTCTCATGTACCTCTCGAGCGGGTACATGCTACGAGGAACACCTTGTCCGCATATCTTTATCTCTGTCACAAGGTGAACAATGAGATGGACCATGATATCGAAAAATGATGGAGGAAATACATCTCAAGATTACATAGAGTCATCACCACCTCATCTTGCGAGCATCTAGTCCCGGGATCGATGACCTTACGGCGATTGTGTTAAAGAAATAACTGACCTAGTGATTGTCTCTCGGACCTTGACCGCAAAATACTTCTAATTGCGACGAGGAGCATCGTGTCATCGGCACATGACAATCATGAGACTTCATGCGGTTAATTTCAAATCTTGCAACGAAACAAGTCTCTTCATGTTGGAGGAGTAACCGGACGGAACTTTCACACCATGCAAGCAGCGCACGATTCAGTTCTTCGGCCTTTGACAGAGTATAACAAGCGGGTTCCAAATGCGTCGGCCTTTATCGGTCTCTTCGGTGCTAATTCAGGTCTTATGCCCATATCGACCAAGTCAAGCCGTGCATTGATACCATCCTTTGTTTTACCCTTAATGTTGAGTAAGAGACCAATCACGCCGTCACGGACATTCTTCTCTCGTGCATGACATCGATGCGATGGCGAACTTCTAGGTGCTCCCGAGAAGGTAGGTCCCGAATATTGATCTCTTCTTCCACATGCTCTTTTCACGGGTACTTGACTTACGTCCCTTTCCATCGCAACATCCAAATCCTTAACAATGTCATGAACATCTCTCGCTCAAGCGCCTTGGAGCTGGACCATTTTCGTTCCTTTCGTCGAAAAGTTGTTTCATCTTGCGATATGGGTGATTCCTCAGAAGGAACCTCTGATGGCGCATGTACACGGTTGTTGCGGGAGTGATTCACCATAAACTCTCAGTATCATCTAAGCGGTGAGTGCGAGGCTTTGGTTCCTTTTGTACTCGGCACGACAGTTAGCAAGGGCGGGGTAATCATTTATGGTGCGAGAACAACAAGCGATTGCAAAGTAAAATTCTCTCGTTTATCGCATCCCATACGTGTACCCGGTAACCCACAGTGTTTTAGATCTTCCACCAATGGAGCTAGGTACACATCAATATCGTTCCCGAGTTGTTTCGGTCCTTGGATAAGCCTGAGACAACATAATGTACTTCCGCTTCATACACAACCAAGGAGGAATGTTGTAGATCTGATTTACGGGCCAAGTGCTATGCATTTGCTCATGTTACGAAAGGATTCATTCCATCTGTACTCAATCCAAACCTTATATTTCTCGGATCCGCACCGAATTCTTGAAAGCTCTGTCGATGTTTCTCCTTTGGATGGAATCAGCAGGTGCCTTAGCATTCCATCATTCTTACGCTCCTCAAAGTGCCAGCATAACAGTTTTGCCTCCTTTGGGTTCGCAAATAAACGCTTCAAGCGGGGAATTATAGGCGATACCATGCCACCTTAGCAGGAGGACCTTCTTTCACCTCAATGCTCTCGCCATCATCATCTGAATGACTCTTACGCTTGTCTTGGGATCGTTGCACACGGACATATATGCAAGTTTGTGTACTCTTTGCGGTACAGGATCTGATCGTTTGGACAGGCATGTATTCTTTCTACTTCCATTCCCAAGGGACAAAGAACACGCTTAGCTTTGTAGGTGCTTGTCGGCAACTCGTTCCCTCTGGAAGCATGTCCGCCAATAGACGAATTGTTGTGAAACTCTTGTCGGACCAACCGTTGCTTGCCTTCAATTTGAGTAGTTGAAGCACGGATGATAACCTTGTGTATTTCAACTTGCACCCTGCGAACAAAGGTTTCTCCGAGTCCTCCATTAAGCCACGAACTGCCCATATTCCCTGTCATCAAGGTTTCCTTCTGCATCGCGTAGCATCTAATCCAAATTGTCATCGTGCAACTTGTCCTCATCGGAAGCACAATCGATATGATCATCCGACATATCATTGACATCGTCGACGATATTAACACTACTTGCTGCTTCCTGTATATTGTGCTCTTCGCCATGACTGGTCCAACATGTATAGCCCCTTTTGAAACCCCTTTGAATCAAGTGTGTTTCGATCTGCTATTGAGTTTGAAACATCTTGATTTTCATAATCAATGCATGGACATGACATGAATTGCACCCCTTATTAAACATATCCTCCTCTGCAGCTCTTTTGAAAGTGGAGCGCCATTAAGGTACTCGGACAAATGCGGTTCTCGGCGTACATCCAGCTTCGATCCATCTACGCTACACACACATGTAACACTTAGTGTTAAATATTAAGTGCACCAGGTGTAGTGCGTATGCACACATTCTTAAACTAATTATGCGCATGCAATTAGAGAACTCATTACTAACCTTAGATCACCAAAATCAAATGAATCTAATATCACCCTTCGAAATCAATGGCTTTCTTTCAAAAAATCGCCTCACTTCCACAGCCGCCACTAAGCATAGAAATCGAAACCCTATAAACGAAGTGGATGTTTATCGAGGCTCTGTTTTTACGGGAGACGGTATTATCACAGACGGTTTTATATTACAGACGTCTGTGATACAAGAAATATCGCAGACGGTTTCTAAATATAACCGTCTGTAATGATTACTGTAGATATTATAGACGGTTGTGTTATATAACCGTCTGTGATATCACTGACGATTTTACTAAACCAAATCGTAATGAGTATCTTGTAGCCATCACGACGGTTATATTTAGAAACCGTCTGTGATATTTCTTGTATCACAGACGGCTGTAATGTAAAACCGTCTGTGATATAAGCACTGACGGTTTGAGTACATAACCGTCTGTGATGTTCCATATTACAGACGGTTTTTCAAAACCGTCTGTGATCGTGCGTCTGATATAAGCCTCGCTGTAGTAGTGACATAACATTCAATCCAAGGATGCAGCATAATTTCATGATAGCAAGGCATACAAAGTTCATCAAATAAATCATAACACGTTCAAACAACGATGCACTTGTATCAGATTTCTTACCCTTTTCATCAAAAGATAATTACCTTACTAGACGTGCTTATAAACACGAATGCAATCATAGGGTAAGCATATATATAACACAAGCAATGAACTAATACCCTATAAAAGATATACGGGTTGCACTTACCTTTACCGACGCGCGAGGCAACTCAGGGTCGAGACCGCCCCCGAAGACACTCTCCCTGAAAAACAACGTTGCACACAAGAAACAATCAAAAGGCAACTCAAAACAACATTGCACAACACTCCGCATTTTTAATCCAAAACGGTCCAAATTCCAACTAATGGCATTTCCGTATAGCCGGCACTAAAAATGGCATAACTTCCAAACGGCTAATCCAAAAAGGATGAGCCCAGGCTATAAACGATTGCAAAAGATAAATCTACAACTTTTTCTACAGCCAACCGATCAGGAAATGCACTGATTATTCTCAGATTTGTGACGAACAACAGACAGACGCAAATTTTAACTCATCCTGGACAGCACCCACCAAAATGAGCATAACTTGAGTTCTACAACTCCAAATCACATAAATGAATACATTTTCTCAATCTACCCAAAAAAATTCTAACTTTTTCTAGGCAATGAAAAAGTCTAATTCGGCCTCTACGATGCTCTAATCTGCAGAAGAACACAGACTGAACCAATCGCGATAAGAATTGGACAGCACTCGGTAAAATAGCCATAACTTTCAAACGGCTAAACGAAACTTATCGATTTCAGTCTCTATTGAAAGGTAATTCGATTATCTACAACTTTCACAATAGCCAAACCCCCAGGAAATGCTTGAGGAATTTTCAATTAGCAGCTCTAACCAAGGACGAAAATCTGCTCGAACAGAAAATTCTCAATCACTCTAGTCTCTCCATTTCCCCAACGTCCAACATCTCAAAATCATGAATTCTAGCTAAGCAATAGCACAAACACCTTGTATGCAAGCAACAAAATCCCCCAAAACCTAGGGTTTTTACCTCAAGGAGAGTCCATGGAGGAAGAAGGGAGGTGTGGGAGATGCTGGCCGGAGGAGGGGGTCGCCCGTGGCTGGCCGGAGGGGGGGGTCGCCGGTGGCTGCTGCTGCTGGAGCTGCTCTTGCTGCTGCTGCTGAAGCTGCTCTCACCGCCCAGCAGAGGAAGAGGAAGGGGGCGCCGAGCCAGGGGATAGCACAGCCAAGAGGAGGAGGAAGGGAGGCGCCTGCTGCTGCTGCTTCCTCTCCTACTGCTGCTGGCTGAGGAGGATGACCAGGCGACACCAAGGCTGGAGTCGGGGGGAGAAAGCTGGAGGCGCAGAGGAGATGGGAGGAGTCAGCGCTGGGGTCAGGAGAAAACAAATGGGCTGGCTCCCTTCTTCTCTTGTGGTTGGTGGGCTTTTAGGGTTAGGGGAAAAATATATATACTACACCACATCTAGAATCCACAACGCAACCAACTCCAAAGACTGACACTTCGAACTCACGGCGAAAGGAACAATTCTTTGAGTAAAACTTGTCAGAAAATTACGGCTCGGAGAAATTTCAAACAAGGGAGCACACCGCAAAAGCTCACTAAAACCCGACGCAAAATAAACAAAGGTTCGGTTGAAACCCAAATCCGATAATAAACGCTTTAAACTGTGAGGCGACAAAACTTTTCTCCAGAATAAATCCTTGAATCAAGAAAATGAAAATATTTCTGGCAAAAACCCTGGCAAAGAAGATTTGCGATATTACACATATGAGCTAGGGCAAGATCTAGTCTGTGGATATATTCACCTAATCTCTTTGTTCTAACTTCTATAGTTCTAACAATTGAGAGCAAAAACCTAATGTTACTTGTACATGTACATATGTATATTTAGGACAATATCATTTGAATTTAATCAAAATTTTACTTTGCTTTAGGTCCTAACATTTGAATTAGTGGTTAATCTTCTAATCTAAATTAGAGATCAGACCATACTAATTAAGATAATAAATTGGAGATTTTACCTTCTCAGACCACTAGCTCTAAGTTGGTCCCACTTGTCATGGCAGTAAAGGAGTTTGGGTTGCTTATTACCTATTATATACTAGTGCACAAAGGCCACCGGTCAATGAAGACAGAGAGAGGAAACATAGTAGGCTCAGGTGCCATGGCCATAGCTTCGAGTAGGCTTGCCTGGCAGCAGTGCAAGCATAAGGAAGAAGGGCTGATGACCAAAATAGAACCTTGGGACTTCACTAATTATATAGGTGGTGACAGCTTGAGCTAGGATAGCCTGTAGTAGCGACGCAGTAGTGAGGAGTGGCAGCTCGGGTTGGAGCATGGTGGGGGCTCAACTCGGTAAGGGAATGTTCAAATTAATTTGGGGGTTTTGTTCATGGGTAAATGGTGAAGCTTCATGCCAAATTAATTGGAAATTAGGGCTAGGAATAGGGAGCATGGCAGCAGCCCAGTCATGGTAGAAAATTTGGCCATGGCTTGATTGGAGGTAGCTCGGGTGAAATTGGTGCAGGGATAGGGTGGACAAGGATGTACAGATCTTGAGGGGCTTAAATAACTAAAGAATGGTGGTGCTTTGGCAGTGTGAACTTGAGCTCCATGTGCTGCTGAAGTGGTGGCACTGGGGGGAAGAACCTGATGATGGAGACCAGTTTTTGCGGGTGCCAAGGCATGGGCAAGGCCAGCGTAATGATTTCGGTGCCCTATGTGGCGTTGATGCAATGAACTAGGATTGTATTTGCACAAGATTTTGGTTTTGCCCAAAGAATAGAGGAATGGTTGGTTGTACTGTTTCTGGTGTGGGATGAAGAAGAAACACATGATATGTGGGCCCTACCTTGCATGGAGACATTTTCATTTTGCACTTTGGGGAAAGTAGAGGTCCCTAACTGATTCGATCTAGCTAGAATGATTCCAAAATTCTCAAAGTTTTTATAAATGATCCTAAGACAATTTTTATAATTCTAGAAAAATTTTAAACCTAGATCATGTTTCTATAATTTTTAAAAATTCTAACAATCCAGCTGTCTAGATTTTGCATTCCTAATTTTTGATTTTTCTGAGGATAAAAAATTTTCTATAAATTTTTGAAACTTTTTCTGGAGGTTTCTAATGTCTTGTGTATGCTACTAAAAAATTTTGAGATGATTTTCCCTTGTATTTATCTTAAAAAAATTCTGACATTGAATTTGTGATATTTCCAGCTTTTCTATTTTTGAATTTATAATGGCAATAATTGGATTTTATTATTTTCATAATTTTTCTATAGAACTTTAGATTATGTTGTAAAATTTTCATATGAATATAAGGTCCGTACAATTTTAATTAATTAAGATAAATTTACTGTTGCTAGTCCAAATTACTGTTTTAAAACTCTTATCCTTACTAAATGTGTTGACACATTCTTGGGGTTTTGCAAGGGGTTTCTAATGATGGTCTTATATTTAAATATAATTTTTATATATTGTTTTATTATGTAATTTCTTCTTCCATTGTTTAAACATCAAAACTTATTGTTAAAATCAATTTCCAAAAAGGCCAAAATGCAATTAATGGAAAAGGAAAGAAATTCAAAAATGAATCATATTGAATATTTGAATTTAACATTTAATTATTTGAGATTTTTGAGTATTTTATAGATTCATGAATGGTTTTCACCGGTAGCTTACTAACGACGAGAGAAATACAATGATATAAATATTACTAATAAATGTCAAATTAATTAACTTCTACATCAATTTATTGAAAGCATTAGCAGATTTCACAGACATACCTAGACTTCATGCATCATGGCCATGTGATAGCAGCACTAAGAAATGGATACCACATGTATGTTCAAATACATTCAAATTTAATGGATGTGATGCTAGATTTTACTGTTGCACCCAGACGTGAAGCATGATGGACATGTGATAGCAGTAATACAAAATGGACTACATTTATATTTAAATATATTCTAATTTACTGGACATATTGTTAGATTTTATTGCCACATCTTACCGTGACATATGATGACCATGTGATTAGCGTCAATACAAAAGGGATATCACATTTACATTCAAATACATTCTAATTTATGGGATATGTTGTTAGATTTTACTGCCAAACCTAGCCTTGTTGCATGATGGCCATGTGAGAGCAGCAATACAAAATAAATACCATATTTACATCCAAATACATTCCAAATTATTGTACATGTAACTATGTAAGAATGGCAATACTTAGCCACGGCACATGATGGCCATGTGAGAGTGGCAATACAAAATGTACCATATTTACATTCATATACAATCCAAATTACTGGATGTGTAGTTATATTTTATTACCACATCTAGTCGTGGTGCATGATGGCCATATGATAGCGGCAATACAAAATGGATGCCAGACTTACATCCAAATACATTCCAATTTACTAGGCGTATTGTTAGATTTTACTACCACGCCTAGCCATGGCGCATGGTGGCCATGCAGGAGTAGAAGTACAAAATAGATACCACATTTACATTCAAGTACATACTAAATTATTGGACGCGTTATTAGATTTTACTGCCACACTTAGCAATGACGCATAATGGCCATGTGAGAGGAAAAAAATGATACTACATTTACGTCCAGATATATTACAAATTATTGGACATGTTATTAGATTTTACTCCCACTCCTAGCCTAGCACATGATGACCTTGTAAGAGCAGCAGTACAAAATGGATGACATTTACATTCAAATACATTCCAATTTACTGGACGAGTTGTTAGATTTTACTGCCACACCTAGCCATGGCGTATAATGGCCATGTGATAGCGACAACATAAAATGAATACCACATTTACATCCAAATACATTATAATTTACTGGATGCGTTGTTGGATTTTTCTGCCACACCTAACTGTGGTGCATGATGGCCATGTGATAGCGGTAGTTACATTCAATTAAATTCCATTTTACTAACACGTTGAGCACAAAGGGGCAGATGAAGAGAGAAACGTGAGTTGATTGCAAACTTTGAGCGTTGATATCTCCTAAACCATTTATCCTATTTACAATTTGTTTGAAGCGCTTTGTTGAAAAAGTTGTGCTTATCAAAAGGAGATTCATGACGAATATGTTTTGACGTTGTGCTTAACAAAAGGAAAGTTTGAATTTATTGTACCTAAGTCAGACAATTATTACATCATCTAAGCATAGAAAAAGTGTGTGGAGAGAGACATAGGGGTTGATGGAGGTGGGAGTTGGTGGATTTTCTTTGGTCATCCTTAATCAATGTGGGATGTGGGTTTTGACCCATAGAAGGTGGTAGAGCGTAGAGGTGTAGAATTGTTATATATATGTACATGTATGTGTGTCTACATGAGAATTTTTGGTTAATTTATTTCATATATATGAACTCTACCCTTAGAGAGTCCCTCCAATCTTTACTCTAGCTAAAGATACAATGTTAAGGAGTTACTCCCTCTATTTCACTATATTTGTTCATAGCCTCTGTGTAACAGCTTGAAAATTTTCAAAAATGAATAAAATATAAAATTAAATTATAATTTTGGTTTTAATCTGAATTTCCATTTTTTCTATGATTTTCCTTCTATTTGTGATTTTTGATAAATATTTTTAATGCCAAAGCTATTATTTTCAAACTTTGAAATTAAAAATCATATAAGGATAAATCTAGATAAAATAAATTTAAATATAAAGATAACTCCAGTATGTTCCCCAAAAGTCTCAAAGCAGTTTGAAAGCATTTAGTTCCTTAAAAAATAAAAAAATGTATGAGCAAGATCATCTTATGAAATTTTAATGGTAACTTATAAATACCTAAAGTACCACACAGGAAAAGTTTCAAAAATAATGAACCTTAGCTAGTGCATTTAGACAATTGAAAACCATAGCAATTTAAAACCAGCTTAAGCACTATCATAATTTTATAAAAATAAATAGATTTGATCATCATCTGAAAATTTTACAGTGGCATATGTTGACCCCTAGGATCACACATAATTGAACCTCATTTGGCACCTCAGAAAAATAAAAAATAGAAAATATAATTGACACAACAACATTGTTAGAATTTTGTAAACTGATATGAATGTGATCATGATCTGAAATTTTTATGAAAAGATAATAATTTCATTAGAATCATACTCAAAAATTTTCAAAAAATTAAGAGCTTGATTGACAGCCCAATTAAATTCAACAACTCTTATCTGCACAAATAGAGGTTCCAGTTTCTTCCTCATCTTTCACTTCCATGTGGGCCCACTGATATCCCAGCCCACTTGATAGCGTCACAGGCCCTAGACATCTTGCCCCCTCCTCAGTTGAATGCTGCTTTGCCCAACTCTTGCTGTGGCAAACAAAACCTAGTGAGATCGCTGCCACGGCAGGCACAAGATTTCGGCGCTGACCAAGCCACGCCGTATACGGCCAAGCTTGCCCATACCCTGCCATAGCAATATTTTCACCATGCTCTACACCATTGAGATAGTAGAATTCTCATGCCACCGACCTTGTCCCTGTTCGCTCCGATCGAATTGTGGTGCCGCACTAGAATGTGTCCCCATCGTGTGTATATAAGCCACCAAATGTTAGCACTAGACCCCCGCTACCTAATCCAAGCCCCAATTATGCCACCATCCTCTCCATTGCTGGCAAACCCAAAACTTGAGCCTAGGATCAAATTGGACCCTTTTAATAGGTCCTTAAATCCTTCCCCGACCTTGTTTACAGCTCAGACTGGTCAAGTCATTGTTGCCATTGCTCATCTTCTTCCTTGGCGTCGGCGCATGGTGTTAGACCTCCCCAGCTAGTTTCTGCCACCATTCACCAATAAAATGGACATCCCTTGATTTACTAATGCTTAGCCCCATTTTCTTCTGAGCTCAAACCTCGTCTTCTACCTCCCTAGCCAACCACTACCATTGCCGCTGCTCGAAGCTCGATGCCGACCCACCTCTGGTCATTGTCGGCCACCATCGAGCCTAGCCCTAGGTCCCCGGTGGTCCACTCTAGCCCCTCTTGCCCTTGGTTGAGCCTAAGCTCCACCGGAGCACTGCTGGTGAGGCTCATGGTTGCTACCTCTGTTTATCCTTGCCAACATGTGGGTCCTGTTGACATTCTCTGCGTTCACAACCGAGCCAAGACAATGAGCCGTGGGGCTGTTCCGTCGGTCTCTACACCCTCACCCAAGTCACTGACCTACGGATCCACCCTATCATCCATAGAGGACTTAAGCAGGAAAAGCTCAAAAACCGAAAGATATTTTCGTTATTTGTAAAATGTATTTTCCAATTAATCTCAATACTTCAGAACCGATTGAATTCAAACATTCATAACTTTTGCATCTTAAATCCAAATTGAGTCAAATAAATTTATAAAATTTATAATACCTTAAAAATCTTATTTCTACAAGAATAATTATATTTGAACTTAATTTGCATTAGATTCCTATTTAAGTTAGTTTTCAATTCATGAGAAATCTAAATAATAAGTAATGTGACATTTAATTTCTAAAAATTAGTAGAACTACAAACACCTCAGATTTGCAGAGATATATAGTATTTGACTTAGTTTGAATTAAGTTTATAAAAGAATTTACCTTAATATATGAGTACTTCAAAGTGTGAACTATTTACATAAATAAATGCTAAAACATGCAAAGCCAGTTTCAAAATAATTCTATGGTCAAGATCTATTGATGCTGCAAAAATAAATGTATTTAGACATGTTTTACACTTAATTCCTATTAGGAGCATGACCTTTTGTAATATAAACTTCAAAATTTATACAATGAAACTTAAATAATAAGAAATCAATACTTAAAATCTTTTTATCACTAGAACCTTCTATTTTAATTCATATATGAATTTGGTATTATTTGACTTCTTTTTACCTCTTATTGCTACTACTGTCAACCTTGACCCCAAGTCAGTTCCTGAATTCATTGAGCAAGGCAAGCACCCCCTTTGACCATGTTGATCCTATTGATTATTTCGTTTAAGTTATGTTGTTCATGTCAAATCTATTATGCATGCATGTATTTCTAGTAAATTTATTATATTGTGGTAATAGTAGAAACACCCTTTATTTCATGGAACTTCCTTAATAAATATTGTAATATCAACCTTTGAAACCCTAAGTTAGATTTAAACATATAATAATGTCAAATTGGATATACTTGCTTATATATATGCACATGCTTAGCCATGCTTTAAGTAATGGGAAAAGAGATGATCATACATGTTGTTCTTTATAATTTAAAAATGTTAGATATGATTAAAGGTTGCTGACATTTTGATAAAAATAAAAGTAAAACTATGGTTTTGACGCAAATGAGTATTGGTAATAGCCAGATGTGCATGTGACTTGCATGTAGATAGGGGGAGATTTCTTGCCTAGGTTGGATTGAGGACCGAACTACATGTTGTAACCTATTAAGTCACTTAGATTTAATTTTGCACATTGGAAGGCTGGAGTAGTACGAGCTTTTTGAGACGGATTATTCGTAGGGGGTGTCAACACAGAGGTGTGGGTGAAACACATACCAATACAATGGTGTACACTATACTGTGAGGAGAAGTGGGACAATGGGGTGTATAACAATTAGTCGTACAGTGATTGCACAAATATCTTTTGTCACCATAGTATGGGTTTGTCATATCGAGCTAGTGCAAAGTTAGGTTTATGTAATGTAATGGTTATGTTATGATCTCTCTGGAGCACACCAAAGGAAGTGTGCTAATAGCTTGGTAAAAAGAGTTGGTCATTTCTTGTGAGTAAATGAAGCATCTAGGCCCTCAATTTGTTTTGGGTTTTGGTAATTAATGACAATCATGATTAAAGGACTAATAATTTCTCTTGAGGTTATGAAAATAGGTTGGCCCTAGACATCGCACATAAAGAAATGAAATCATGAAGCACAAAGAAAAGCAATGTTTCAAGCTTAATATCAAGGTATAAAATTTAAGGACCTTTTCATAGTTTTTGCTGACCTTAGTGTTTGAAGAAAAGATTGGGTTGCTAGAATAGATGTTGTACTATTAAGAGGGACCTATGGCTAGTAGCTTAAAAATGATAAAAAATCATGGCTTAAATCATGCTCATACTTAGTCATGTGCATTTCTTGAAAAATCTTCTAAAAAACTCTGAAAAATCTTTAAAACTAGCACTAACGCCTAGGAGCGGTACTACTGCAAGTCCGGTAATACCAGCCCTAAGAGCGGTAGTTATTTTATAGAATGATGTATTTTTGATAAAATCAATGTGGCCGGCACAACTACCCATGCAGAAGCGGTATTACCGAACATTCGGTAGTATCGGCTCTCTTTAGCGGTATTTTTTATTCCATAATGGTGCATTTTGAGTATATTTTCTCATGTCGGCATTACGACCCATGTAGGAGCTGTACTACCAGACCTCTAGGGTAGTAGCCTTTTTCCAAAATGAGTTTAAATTGCATAATTTGTGTTTAAAGGCAGGTACTACCAATCCTACAAGACGGTAGTATGGGGGTACTGTAGCAATGGCTACTAACTACTGCATTAATTGGTAAATTCAGCAGTTGGTTTGGGGTCTGGTACTACCGGTCCTATATGGGTGGTATTATTGGTTTTATTAAAAAAATCAGGAACTTAACCCCAATGGCTTGATTTGTGGTTGGGGGGCTATAAATACCCCTCACCTACAGTAAAGGCACTTTCTTAATCATTCATTGCATACTTGTGAGCCATAGCCACCCTCTCATCATCAATTGAGTATTCATTTCTCATATTTGTAAGTTGGTAAGAGCATTCAAGTATGATCTTGATTTGAGCCATTCAAAGTTCTTGATCAACCTCAAGCAAGCGTCAAAGTTCTATTTTCTTAGATGTTGCTGCCTCCTAGTTCGCTTGGAGGTGTGGAACTGTGATCTCTTCAAAGGAGTTTGTGAAGAGACCTGTGTTTTGTTGTGAAGGTTAGAGCTCACCTACCCGGAGTGGGGAAGAGCTACCACTAATGATCGAGAGAGGCTCAATTGCACAAGGAGCTGGCTTGATTTGTTTAAGCTTCCTCAACGTGGATTAGGGGAGACCGGCAAGCTTCTGAGACCACGGGAAAAATCACTATGTCTATCCTCTTATGGTTTGCTCTCTTGTGATTAAATTTGTAAAATTTACATTCCTATGATTTTAGTGTTCAATTATCTCTCTAGGATTGTCATTCTTGCCTAGACTTAGGTTGACAATGCACTTAGCAAAACCTACCTTATTTAGGATTTAATTGTTGTAAATTGTAATTCATATAATTCTTGCTAATTATTGAACTAGAGCCAAAGAATTTTAAAAACCTCATACTCACCCCCACTCTAGTCGATTATCCTTGATCGTATAGTAAAGTTGTATACCTCTATAGAGTTTAAAACTTTTTCAAAAGCCATTCCAGTGGTTATGGGAGACTTGGTGCACTAACACCAGTTAAAAATTTTGATATTTTCAAAAGGATTGATTTGGAAACACATTTGTTGAAAAGTCTTTATTTCAGATGTTATTCTAGGGATTAGCAACGGAAAATTCTATACTCACAATCATGAAGGACTGTGAGTTGATACATACTATGCTATTATTATTTACATATCAGTCAAACTAGCCCTTACAAATTCTGTTTGCATATTTTTACGTGATATTCGTGCACAAATTAGCTTTATGCAAAATAAATGTAGTAGCATTTCCATTGACATAACATGCATTTATTATATATTTATGATACACTACAAGTTTTGCTGAGTACACAAGTACTTAATCTTGCTTAATTTATTGGTTTAGTGAGTGAAGAAAGTGAAGTACCAGATGACACATACTTGAATGCAGGATACGGGGAATATAATCACGAGTTTTTCTAGGGTTTATACTTTGTCAGTTGCATGAGGGTCGTATGGGCATACTACAAAGACTTTTGAATTTTTGCTGCAATATGTTCCGTCTTGTAAGACTACATTGTATAATTAACTACCATTATGTAACAAACCTCATTTTTACATGAAATGCTAAAATAAGAATCTATGTGCATATAGTACTAACCCCATGATAAGTGGTTAGTACTCATATTACAACAATTAGAATCACACCCATACACAATATTATTAAAGCAAAAGCTATTTTATACCATGTATTCTTACAACTTAGAGTATATTACTGTAGAAAGAAGCAAGAGTCTTATAGTGTACCCATTCAACTCTCAAGCAACTGACAAGGCACAATCCCTAGAAAGATCGCTTCATTGAAGTTCCTATAACCTGCAACGAGATGTAATTTTCGGAGACTCATTTTCTTTTTATCTAAAACAACATAATAATCAAGGTTGAGTACTTTCGTACTTAGTAAGACTTAAGATGTATTTGTAAGATGCAGTAATGCAAGCTATATCAAAGGAGGCTTCTACGGTTAATTTGCGTAAAGCAAGATTGAAGTTGTAATTTGTAAGAGCAAGTTTGAATGATAAGAAATTAACAAGTAAAGCATAAGTAATAACTCGCAGTCCTCCATGATGTGAGCTTTGAATTGTCCACTACCAACACGCGGCATTAATCTGAAATAAACACACCAACAAATGTCTCCAATCCAAACCATTTAGGAAATACCAAAACTTCTAACTAGTGCAGATGCACCAAGTGTTCCTTAACCGCAGGAATGGCTTTTCGAAAAGATTTACACTCTGTAGAGGTGTATAACTTTACCCACAAGTCATGACTTTTTTTTGCCGCATGTTTCATGCACCTTTGGTGTGTGGCCAGAATATTTATGATAAAAAGCTTTACATTACTTAGGTTAACTTTGCACTAGCCCGGTGATGACAAACCCTCGCTATGGTGGTAGAAATACACACACAAGACATGATATCATTCACACAGTAACCAAGGCAGTCGCTCCTTCCATCACTGTTTCTCTCCATAGCAAGGTGTATACCATTGTATTGATATGCATTTACCCACACCTCGGTGTGAAAGCCCCTACGAGCAAACCTAATCGAAGAGCCCGTGCTACTTCAGCCTTCCAATGTGCAAAGTTAATCTAGACAACTTAATTGGTTTAAGACTGTCCCATACCAGCACTTGTGGTTGTACGTTAATTCTTGGATATAACGTGCACTACGTTTGGTCCTTAATTCGACATGGGCAATTATCGCCCCCTACAATATGTGTAACACCTGCACCTCCGGCTATTGCTAATAATCGCATGTGCTAAAACATAGTTTTATTTTGAGTTTTTAACTAAAATACTAGCAACCATCAATGTCATATCTAGCCTTTTTAAATTCTTAAGAAGAAGTTTAATCTGATTATTTCAATTTTCACTACTAAAGCATGGCTAAGCATGGTTAATATGTAATCGCATATACCCATGTTGGCATTATGTATTGTCTAACCTTATTCTAGGATTACTAAGGTTCACATATCTATACTTAATAAGGAAGTTCCATGAGATAATAGGCATATCTACCAATACCACAATATATCAAAATTTTCAGAAAATACGCGCATGCATAAACAGATTTAATAAAACAAAATAAAAATTAAACCATTGGGATCAGTATGATCAAAGGGGATGCTTGCCTTGCTGATCATTGTTTACGACAAAGTCGAGGTCACAGTTGACGTAGGCGATGACGGAATTAGTGACGTCGGATTCTACACATATAGAAAACCAAATAAAGACTTACTATAGAAAATAAGTGTGGTTAAGGTTTTATAATTTTATGTATTCTCATTTTAGTCTGTCCTTTATTTATATATATTACTAACAACTTTAGCTTAAGTGATGATACAATTTCTTGTTTTCTATAGATTACTTTTCCTTATTTTACGAATTCAAGAGGCTAAAATTATATATATTTATATGTTAAATTTTAAATTCAAGTGGATAAATTTTTAGATTAATAGAATTAATTCATTAGCCGTTATGTAGTATGCCATTAGCAAATAGTACTTATCCTTAAATGTTTTGCATAAAAAGTAAATTGTACATGTTAGGTCTAAGTTTAGGCTACTAGACATTAAACATATAATTATGGTTTTAAGAAGGTTCTGGTGATAAAAATATTTTAATTACTAATTTATTATTATTTATGTTCATTTATTATGGATTCTAGGGTTTATAATATGCAGGGTTACGCTCTTAATAGGATTCAGATGCAAAGCATGTTTAATTATAATGATTTCTACAGAATAGGATGGTCTTGCTTTAGGGAGCATTTCTAAGTTGGTTTCATTAGTATTAATGTTTATCCGATATGTTTTATTTATTGCCTAGTCTTATATATTTACATTATAAACAGTTAGATTTCGTTTTAGATTTGCGGCTACACTTTACATGATCCTACGACTATTTTTCTAGCATTAGTAGGTTATGACTCTAGAAGTGTTTTAAAACTAGTTTGGCATCATTTTGCTTTTGTCCGCAATAGTTATTAATGTTGTAGTTTATATACATATGGAAAATGAAATCTTTGATAAGCTTAATTCAAATTAAATCTTTTTGCCGACTCTTATAATCTTGACCTTAGGATTGTTTTAAGATTAGCCCTACATGATCTAACATTTATTTTATAACATTTTACTTATATATTTTAAATCCTTAAGTTTACATATATTATATGGAAGCATATCTTGACTAAGAGACTAAGTATAAACTATGACCTATTATAATGATTTTTGCTGTATCAGGTGGTTTGGTCCTATAGGTCAATTAGTTCATTTGCACTCATTTATGGATTTTGAATACTAATCACATGCATTTATTTAAAGCAAGATTAGCTACAAACTTGATTCAAACTTAAACAAATATGAAATAGTTTTACATAAATAGGGGTATTATGGTATCATTAAGACTTAGGAATTAGTTTTATCATTATTTGAATTTATATGCTCAAGTTATAGCTATTTTGATTTCTATGTATTGGAAAACAATCCATTTTCAAATTTAAATCAAACTAGATTCAAATATAAATTTCTTTGCATATTTAGAATACTCCTAACCCCAGAAATGTTTTAAAATTTGTTTCATGTTTTAAAGAGTTATGATTTATATATATTTATTCATTTAATCACCACATGGCATAACATGTGTATACCCAACAGCTCACCCTAAGGCCCATTTCATTTCAGCTTCTGGATTATGGATCCTGGATTATGAGAGAAGCTGTTTCTAATTGTAGGAGATTTAGGTCAGGCCGACTGGGACTTCTAGGTTTTGGACCAGGCCGGTGAGAATCAGCAAGAATCAACGAGAATGAGGTTTCAGTCAGAATCTAATTCTATGTAGAGGATAGCTTCTGATTGTGGGAGAAGCTATCCAGAATCCTCCTGTTCAGCAAACAATCCGTTTTTTTTTAAGTAGAAGCTGTGCAGAAGCTAAAACGAATGGGGCCTAAGTATTTTTTGCATATTTGGGAAGATTACTGACTTAATAGCATATAGAAATTGATTACATTCAATTTGGAGCTTGTTTAATTAAGATACGCTCATTTGAATATTCAACATATTGAATTTGATCTTTATTATAAAAGGATATAAAATAAGTTGAAATCCAAATATTTTTATATATTTGAGTTGCTTACGATCTAAGGATTCCAAAAAATTGATTTCATTAAATTTTGAGTTCATTTGCAAGAATAAAATACATAATATATTTTAAACCTATACTTTAAATTTATACATTGATCATTTTCAAAATATTTTTGCATATTCAGAAACTACATGATTTTATATGAATTTAAAAATTTGTCTCATCTTTATAGGATCTATAATGCAAAATTTATAGCTGTTTGAACATTTTTTATTTTGAAAATCACTAGAAAAATAGAAAATGCGCTTTGGCAACACCGAGAGCGTATTTTCTTGGTTTGTGCGGGCTGCAGTTGAACCATGACTCGGCCACCGACATACGGGGCCCACTGATCAGTGACTAAATGAGCCTAGGTACTACATGACTGACGCCTAGGGCCCCCGTGCCAGAGAGAGGAAAACAGAGCACGGCTAAGGCACGTCGTCAGTGGCCATGGCGTGGCGCAGCCGGCCGGCCGAAGGCTCAGTGAGCGTCAGGGTGACAATGCGCATCTGCCAGTGGGTCTCATTGGCGTCGGCGATGGCCAGTGCGTCCTGCCACCGTGGGCCGCACAGCGGCGCCATGGCCGAGCAATGGCGAGCCCACTACCTAGCGCATTTTCACTGAGCAAGGATCAAATAAGCGTCAGTAAATCCCAGTGACTCCATTTTACCTGAAGATGGTGCCGGAGACCAACCGGGTTGCGCTGCCACCGGTCGCCTGAGATGAGGAAGACGAATGAGGATGCGGTGGTGTTTTGGCTTCGGAGAGCTAAAAATGAGGATTGATCAGGGCTTAACAATGTACTATGGTGCTACGAATCCAATTAATTTCTTAAAATCTCACCGGATTGGCTTGCTCAGGACTTCCCCCTTTTCGGGTTCGTAGCGGCAATGGCAGAGGATGAAGATGATTTCTGGTGTTGCGCTCAGTTTTGGGGCTCTTGGAGGACGAGGGTGGTGGCTGTGAGCTGCTCTGGGCTGTGCCCAGCTGGTCTTTATAGCCGGAGAAGGGCGGTGGCTGTAGCTTGCTCATTCTTATCTTGCAGCCGGGATGAAGACAGAAATGGCGCGAGCTTTTACGGGCCAAGGCCTGTCTATCGATGTGATTTGATAGTAATGAGGGGTAGGGCATGGCGTCCATCCAGCCTCCATGAATGGCATCAGTGGAATTCAAGTTTTGGCGCAGCTATGTTTTGCCACGACAGCTTAGCAGAGGCGGTTCGCCCTGTGCAGCTTACGGATGGCAGTAGAGAAATCCCAGCGAAGCAGCTACCCGGTGTGGACGCGGGGAAATGCTGCCGCGCTGCTGCCCTGTGCTAGAAGATGATGGATTGTTTGCCGTGGTAAAGAAATCAATGTCGTTCGCTCGCCGTGGCAGCGTTTCGGCGGGGCGGCTGAGGCAGGTTGGGCAAGCGGGGGAGAAAGGATGGGCGGCTGACCTGTGGGCCAAAGATAGCAGTGGCTGATTTGGATTGGCTCTCAGCGAGTTGGGCCCACATGGCAGTAGCAAAAAGGAGATCCTGGCTTGCACTTGATTAGGGATGGCAATCGGGTGGGTACCTCCGGTACGACTGCCACCCACCCAAACCCGAAATTCGAAACCATATCGTCTATCCAAACCCACTAAATTTATCGGGTATAGATCTGTGCCCATACCCAAACCCAATGGGTACCCAATACCCAATGGGTACCCATGTGTAGCAGTTTGTGCTGAAAACAGAGAGTTAATATAGACTGTAGGTGACCAATGATACGTCAGTTTATTTTATTTAATCAGCATATCATGATGGTCTATAAGTGACCAATGATACTACAAGTTCAAGTGAGTACATATAAGATATTTGATGACAAATATTACACCATTCCATAGTATTTTCATAGAAACAAATGTGTTTTCATTGATATTGTATTTAGTTTCGATGAACAAGATGATAAGTATTAGAGTAAAATGTGGTACAGTGATATGTAAGCTCATTAATCAATGACTAAGATAAGATAGGAAACTTAATTGACCTGCATTTAACTCAATCATATAGTATACATTTAATGCTTATGACTACAGTGATAGTAGATATGCCAATATATAATAGAGCATCGTCTAAAAGAAAGAGTATGATATATACACAATAAATTCAGAGTATGATATGTGCAAAACAAATTCAAAGTATGATATATGCTCAACAAGTTTCGAATATAATATTGCCTTTTAAAAACTTATGTGTGTCTCAACCTCTCATTTAGATAGTTACGATTTTAATTTTTTAATATATATTTTATAAAAAGTGAAGCTCACATGTCATAGGATACCCATCAGGTACCCATGGGTACAAATTGACACCCACACCCATCCTATGTCCTTATCGGGTACCCAAACCCGAAAACCCATGGGTCTGAAGTGCTACCCGTGCCCACCCTTATCGGGTCGGGTACCCGCGGGTACCCAAACCCATGGGTAAAACTGCCATCCCTACACTTGATCAAGATGGTCAGGCTGAACAGTTCTCAGTAAATGAGGGATCAAATCAGGTTGAAAAATTGCAGAACTTTTTTACTGAGGTCCAAGGATAAGGATAATTATCCAGTAAAATTTTCAGATTAAAATACTTCACAGAAAAAGTTTATTAATTCAAACAATGCTGAGTGTTCGATTTTCTCATTTCTATTTTTATTTTATTTGAGGATGAAAATGAAGTCAATAATTTTTAAAATTTCTGAGAGATTTTATATTCTCTAAAATTATTGTATAAAAATTTCATATCAAGATTATGCATATTTAGTTTCTATTAATTTTGACATTAAAGTTTTTCGATTTTCTTATTTTATATTTTTGAATTTTAAAAGGAAATAAATGTGATTATTAATTTTTATATTTTTACCAGAGGTTAATAATATTCTGAGAAAAACATGGTAAAATTTTTAACCAGATATAAGCTTCGAGGATTTTTGTAAAATTCTGAAAGTTCACTGTTTTTTAGTCAAAATATGTCATTTCACATTTCATTTCTTTATCTAATGCATTTAAATTCTCTTGACAGCTGAAAACGAGCATTGGAGACTTCTAAAAAAATTAATATAATTTTTGTAGATTTTTTCTGACATTTACTTTTATCTTTTCACCTTTTTACTTTTATCATTTTACCAATTCCATTAAGTGATTTTTCCTTAAATCAAAAATTCAAAAAATCAATAATGCCAGAAAAATTCAGAAATAAACATATTTAAAATTTCATTCTCATTTCTCATAGTTTTTATTTTAGTAGAAAAAGTTTTATACTACAATTTATATTTTTCTTAAGACTAAAATTCAAGATAATGAGGAAAAATATGATTTTTAATTAAAATCTTGATTCAATTAATTTTTTAATTAATTTCATTTTAAAATTTTAAAATTTTACTTTTGAAATTTTCAGGATGTTACACATTATTATATATATAATATTGTGTATGGATATACTACTAATGTTGAAAATGTGCATACTAGCCACCGATCATGTGACTAGCACTGTATGCACATGGATTCTTTGGTATTCCATACAAAAAGGAGGGTCGCCACACTCGGGAGTATCGGTTTCAATATATTTGTTTGAGAGAATCTATAGTGTAGTTATTACAATTTTTCCACCTACTGCCCCCACTTAAGTGCTTTGGATGAGGTTTGGAAGTTATGTTAGGGCTTGTTTGGCAGAGCTCTAGATCTTAACTTTCTAGCTCCAGCTCCTGATTCTCTATGGAATCGATTCTCTAGTGGAAGTGATTCCTATCTGAGAAATAGTTATGAACTTGATGGGGAGGTTCATAACTGAAAGGTTGTGAATCAGGTGAGGAGTACGTTTTTTTGGCTCCTAAGCTGCAAGTCAAAAAATATGAATCACTTCTTCGGATTCCTATGTGAAGCTGGTTGATTTTTTGTTTGGTAGAACTTCTCAGCTTCTCATAAAAAAGCTGAAGCTGTGAGCTCTACCAAACACATCCTTATTTATTAAGGGTATGTATGGTCATTTCTCATTAACTCTTTCTTAGATTTTATGCTTTTTTGGTCTGTGCTTATAGTAGGGTATGTACAAATATAGCGAAACGGAGAGAGTGATTAATAGCAAAAACTTAAGAGCTTGTTCTGTCGATATGGTTATATAGGAAGATATATATTTATTGATCTAACTAATGCAGTATTTATCCTATGATTGCTGTTTCAAAAGTTTTGTGCGGAAAGATATAGATTGTGATCGAATTGAGTAAGTGGAAGCTTTAATTTGTCCTAGGATCGATATAACATCAACTCCAGATTTCCTCCATTATCGAGTAGGGAATTGACAGGATGAGATACCTAAAAATGCAATTTTTATCTAGTGCTTTCACCTTTGATACGCCCATAATGGCTAGATTATAGGTTAGAAAAAGACCTACTCCAGGTGTAATAACACCTACGTCACTTCCCATACATACATGCACATTAATTTAGAGACCCAACTGACAGCATCGGGAAAAATACGGGCCAAGTGAAGTTCCAAATAACAAACAGAGACGACGAAATTAACTTAGAAAGCACCGTTCCGGAGTACAAAGATGTAGTATTTTAGCAGCTTTTTTTACAAACGTTAGGAGCACGCAGGAATTTCACAATTTTTTTGTAAAAGAAATAGTGTAAATTCTTCGAAGTTCCTATTTAATTTCCAGTGCTCCAGACGGAACCTAGATACTATCGAACTTACCTGAGATTTGTGATGCCGATCAAAGTTTTGTAAATCCAGATCAGTCACAACTTTTGTGGGCCACAGTAGAACACATTTCTTTCAATTCGTTCCCTGTTAATGTTTACAAGATGGTGCCTTGATACTAACGCAAGTAATAGATTCTAAAAAGCTGCACTGTTCGATTGAATATATATATATATATATATATATATATATATATATATATATATATATATATATATATATATATATATATAGGAAAATGATTCCCTATCAGTATGTACTCCCACCTCTAATATACCGTTAAAATGATGTTGTTATATCTCTTTATCCTTTTGAGTATACTCTAATACTAATTATAAGATACTCTAAAGTGAGTTTCATGAAAAATTTCATTAAAATCCACCATTTATAGCATAATTTGTTTACATATTCCTTATAAATATGGAAAAGGGTATATAGCAAAAAAAAGGGTCTGATGAATTTTTTTAATCATGTTATATTGGAGTATACCAAAAGTGATAAAGGAGTATAAAATATTTATTTAAGTGGTATATTAGAGGTGGGAGTATATACTCCCGGAGTACTGAAAAAGCTTCATATATATATATATATATATATATATATATATATATATATATATATATATATGGCTTCAGTGTACACACCGTGCACACCAACTAACAAAAGTCACCAAAAATTCTGAAAAAATTGTAGATGTACTTCATATATTGGCTCTTCCTATGTATGAAGTTTCAAGATCAAATTCATTATATATGAAGAGTTACAAAAAGAGAAAATTCTGACATATATAAAATTCGACAGGATATGTTGCCTCTATATATATATATATATATATATATATATATATATATATATATATATATATATATATATCAGCTCTACTGGTTAAAGCTACATATGTAGACTGACGATTGATGCCCTCTAGTCTTTGTATGATTCCATGATCCAAAAAAGGAGAAGAAAAGCAAGCCCAAAAGTTTGAAACTGCTACAAGATGGCAGCACACACAAAATGTTAACCCAGATGGCTATATATTTTAACACTACTAGCTTTAATTAATTTGACGTCTAGGTTCTAGTCAATGTTCCATCATGCACACTAAGATCTCTAAGTAGATTCAGCACGGTTCCCAGATTATATCTTTACAACTTTAAAAGAAGGTACGTAGTTGTGCTGAGCTGATTCATTCGTCTCTCTTCTGTCCCCCTCGCCTTCCTAAAAAACTAGGTATAATAGCGCGCTACGCCGCGCCGTTATCGTTAGCTGCGTTTATGGGAATCAGTAATGCAACACCATAAAAGCTGAACGCGAAGAAAAATTTAGCCCGAGTATTTTGTAAATTGAATTTACTGAACTATAGGTCTTTTTTTCCAGAATAATCGGCGGAAGGACCTATTTACAATCTAAATTTTTTTTAAATCTTCCAGGTTGAAAGAACCGGCATTTTTTTGGCAAAATAACCGGCGAAGGACTCGCACGATGCCGCGCCGCGAGGGAAAAATCCGGCACGTGTTTTTTACAAATCGAATTTGCGAAACTACGGTTTTTTTTTCAAAATGACCGGCGGAAGGACATATTTACGATTTCAAAATTTTTTAAATCTTTCGGGTCGAAAGAATCGGCGGTTTTTCACAAAATAACCGGTGGAAGGGCCCGCTTGTGATTCCAAATTTTTTTAAATCTTTCGAGTTGAAAGAACCGGCGCCCTGTGGCGAATCTGCGAAACTACGGGGTCCTTTTCGTAAAATAACCGGTGAAAGGACCTGTTCGCGATTTTAATTTTTTTTAAAACTCCCAGGCTGAAAGAACCGAACTACGGGGTCTTTTTTGTAAAATAGCCGGTAGAAGGACCCGTTTGCGATTTTTAATTTACCGTAGAAGGACCCGTTCGTAATTTCCAATTTTCAGTGGGTTTTTCTGCAAAGCTGGTGACGTGGCGCGTGGGTTGCTTCTGAATCCTCCCCGCTTTAAGAGTTAAGTATATTTCTAACAACTGTCCTCCCTCGCATTCCTAAAAAATCTCTAACAAAACAACAACAAAAAAAAAGCAATATATTAACAATCAAATGTAACCTGCCTAAAAAAAAATCAATACCAACAAAAAAAAATAGAAAACACGGAAACCTCTATGGTCTCACTACAGAGCCAAGCGCGCGGAGGCACGACACATGTGTTAGATATATATGCTGATTCGCATGATATCAACTCGATGTCCTAAGACGAAACGGTGATTTTCTTTTTATCCGTATCAACGCATAGATACTCAGCTATTACTAATTAATTGCGCTAGCGCTGTTCATACCGTCCTCCGGCATGTACGCATGAACGGAGCTAAAACGGCATCTAGATGAGATCGGGCAGAATATATGTGAGCAGGCTAGGGCCACGCTTGTTCCCTGAGTGCATGCCACTTTAGTTGGCATGCATGCAGCTTGATGATCCATGTCTGTGTATGTACAAGACATGAGTACCTAATCATGCAACAAGTTGTGGATAATATGGAAAATAATGAAAGGCGTGAGGAGAGGGTGAGATGGATGGAGGGGGTGCAGTGCAGGTGGTGGCTTGTCACAGTGGCATCTGGGCCAATAGAAGCAAGTGCAGATCACAAGTGCAAGATCTGGTGGGCGTCACCACAATGCCATCCGTCTCGGCAACCCCCATTACGTGCATATGAATGTATATATCTTCATATCTCCTATCTGATTTTATTTGAACTGCCGAGTGTAAGCTGTACTGCGATTAGGCGATCGATGTACAGTCTCCTCGCCCGCAAATTTAAGGATAAATTAAGAGAAGATAGCGAGGGCCAGGCAGCATCTCTGACGGGACACGAACGATCATCCATTGTCTGTTTCTTTTGCTATTCTTTCTTCCTTCACTGCAAAAGCAAAGGGCACATGAACATGTTATGCATCACGTACCCTCTCAATACAAGTTGTCACAAATCTTAAAACAAGAGAAGGGGCCGTCATCTACACTTTATTAATACTTTAATATATGTGCATCTTTTAAATAGTAATGTATAGAAAAACAGCCTCCATGTATGTGTGTGTATGCATTCATGCATGCATATATAGATATTGTCGGGGACTGAGAAACCTCTGACAAAGCCAACGCACGGTCAACAGGGTCCCAAGCTTGGGATGTTGCAGCAAGGGGCCTCGACCACGACCTAGGCGACGCTGATTCCCGCACGACCTCGAGCTTGGGCGGTGGGGGGTCCCGTTCCCGCACGACCTCAACCTTGGCTCGGGGGCGTTCACTTACTCGGCGGTTACCAAGACCGAAGTTTCCGGAGTCAAGGCAGACGTGGGCGCCAGATCCGCGACGGTTGCAGCATGTCTTCAATGCACGCCATGCACGTCCCCGGGAATCTCTCCTGGCCGTTTCTGGCAACGGCTAGGAGGGGTATAAAGTCTCCTGAAGCAGAATGGCAAGGATATATCAGCACACTAGCAACAAACTAGTAGACACGACCAAAACACTCAGCTCGAGTTGTAACCCACTCTCTGTACTCACAACTAGAGAATTCCCTCCGCCTCGAGGAGAAGACTGGAGTAGGGCTGTTACCCTCGCGGGGGCCCGAACCAGTATAACTCACTGTCTCCAGCTCGTTGACGCCTCACCCCAACCCATGTCCGATCCATCGTTGAGCGCAGTGCTTTTGGGTCCCCCGTTTTCATACTTGCGGTCAGGCGATCCCGATCGTCGACAGCTGGCGCCCACCGTGGGGCCCGAAAGCTTCGCTCATCCAGAAGAAGTTCCAGACTTTTGAGGTATGGCGTCTTCTGCAACGGCACATTCTGCGAGCTCGGGTTCAAACGCGGTTCCCGAGCATGGAAGCTCCACGTCCCTGTTCTCCCCTTCTCCACCGCTGCGCAATCAGCTCGTTCTCATGGCTGCAAGTCATGACGCGGGCGGGGAGGAGGGGGAGCGCAGCCCGAGGACCCCCGAAGACGCTTGCCGGATGGCCCAGGTCACCATCAACCAGGCCATAACAGCCCTCCGACGAGAGGAACGCGAGAAGGTTGGAACGTCATCAGGTCGTTCCAAGCTCCCTCAGTCGAGCGAGCGCCTCCGTGCGATCGCCCGAGTCATGACCAACCCCGCCCGTCCGAGGTCGGGTCTTTTCGCCGAAGCTCTCGAACGAAGCTCGACAAGGCGCTCACTGGTCAGGTTGCCACAAAGACCCGCCACCCTTCAGGTCCCTGTCTTTGAGGAGTGACGGCAGCTCCTCACGCAGGCGTCAGCGCCCCCGCCGGTCTCCCGTGCGTCGGTGATCCCAAGATCTGTCCCGGACACCGCCTCGCCATCGCTCCCCGAATCCGACTTCGGACGGAGTGCGGCGACAACAGGCCTACAGCGACTCTCGCTCCAGCAGCGGCACGTCAGGCCTTTCTCCTGACGTTCCCCCAAGGCGTCGCCGGGTCCATGAGTGCCTGCAGTACCTCCCGGGCGATGCTCAGGCCCACCGCCCGCCGCCGTCGGTCGAGGGCGGAATGCCCGATGAGATCGAATCCGACTCAACAGCGGCAAAGTACCGCCCCAGCGCGCCTTGTCCGGCAGATACGGTTTGCGGCGTACTCCGACGACCTTCGGCGGGTGTGATGGCCAGCTCGCTTCAAGCCCGCATTGATCGAGCGGTTCGACGGGACGAAGAACCCAGATGAATTCCTCTCGATTTACACCACTGCCATCCTGGCCGTGGGAGGCGACGAGTATGTGATGGCCAACTACCTCCCTACCGTCTTGGATGGTGCTGCCCGCACCTGGCTCTTCAACCAGAAACCAGGTACTTTCCGCTCGTGGTGCCAAATTCAGAGCGCCCTCCACTCGAACTTCCAAAGCTGCTACGAGCGGCCCGGCAGGGAGAAGGACCTGGACCGAGTGATCCAGGGAAAGAACGAACCCTTCCGCGACTTCGTGCGGCGGTTCATTCGCACTAGGAACCTGATCCCTAGTGTATCCGACGAGGCCGTGATCAAGGCCTTCAAGTTCGGCGTTCGCGACCGGTGCCTCACCGAAGACCTGGAGATTACGGTGAGGCTCACCGTCGGCAAGCTTTTTCGCATGGCGGAGCGCTACGCGGATGCGGACGACGCGGTTCGTTAGAAGCGCGACTACGACCAGGGTAAGCTTGGTGTCAATTCGGGCGAGGCCGGCCCCTCCAACGCCAAGGGTGCCGACCAAGGCCCGGCCGCCAAGAAGCGAAAGAGAGACCGCAAGCGCGATGATGGTCGACCTCGGGTGACTGTTTCGACGGACGGCCACCGCGAGGTCATGGAGGTGCGGGACTCAGCTCAGGAGAGGCCCCATCCTCAGCAAAATCAACCACGGCCCTAGCAGGCGCAGCGCCGACCCCGGCCGGGGGATCGCCGGTCTGGGTCGCGGCAAGCCGACGACCGCCCGCAAGGCCGTGAGGGGCGGTCTCGGTTCGACAAAGGTAAATTTTGCCTGTTCCACAGACTCGAGCCACGACCGCGAGGTGCGAGGACTGGCAGGCAAGCCGAGGCCTTCTACGATGGGCGCGGGGAGATGCCCACACTCCCGAAAGAAGGAGATCAACCCGATAGGGTAAACGCAGGGGAGGACCAGGTCGACCTCGACCTGGATTTCCAGCAAGGCGACCGCCGGATCGACGTTATCTTCGGCGAATCGTCGGCGTGTCGATCGGCGAGATCAAGGATGTCGCCATGTCTATCGAGTTGTCGTCGGAAGCCGCGGACCAGCCCTGCAAATGGGCCGGGGCGACGATCACCTTCACGTTGGAGGATGCCTTCCAAGGTATGTCCAAGGACCTCAAGACTACCTTGGTCGTGACCCCGACCATCAGCAACACCATGGTCGGGCGGGTTATGGTCGACGGTGGCAGTTCCCTCAATTTGCTGCTGGCTAGTGCGCTCGACCGGATGCAAATCCCCCGGTCAAAGGTCAAGAACATCGCGATTCCTTTCTTCGGGATCATCCCTGGGAGCTCAACCACACCTCTGGGGCGGTGGTTACGCCGTCACCTTGGCGCCTCGGATAACTTCGACCGAGTGATCACCTTCGAGGTGGTCGAGGGTGACCTCCCCTACAATGCCATCCTCAGGCGTACCGCCCTGGTCAAGTTCATGGCGGCCAACCACTACGGTCACCACTGCATGAAACTCCCGAGGCCAAGTGGCATCATCACTGTGCGCGGCGACCTCAAAGCGGCGCACGATTGCGAGACTCAAGCCCTGGCCCTCGCCGGCATGTTGCCTCAGCAGGGCCCAGCAACGACCACTAAGGTCGCCCACCAGAAGGCGGTCATCCAGCCCAACGGGGCCACGAAGGCTGTGTCGCTCGAGGAGGGGGACCTGTCCAAGTGCGTCGGCCGAGCTGAGTTCCAAATAGGAACTCGAGCTCGTCACCTTCCTCCGCGCCAACAAAGATATATTCGCTTGGGAGCCGGCGGACATGCCGGGTGTCCCGAGGGAGGTGGTCGAGCATAGACTACAGGTGCGGCCCGACTGCCAGCCCGTGCGCCAGAAGTTGCGACACTTCTCTCCCGAGAAGGTCGCCATAATCAAGGAGAATCTTGACAAGTTGTTGAAGGCCGGCTTCATTCGTGAGATCAATTACTTCGAATGGCTGGCCAATCCCGTCATTGTGCAGAAGAAAGGCAGGAAATGGAGGATGTGCGTGGATCACACGGGGTTGAACTCGGCATGCCCGAAGGACAACTTTCCTCTTCCGCGCATCGACCAGATCGTCGACTCCACGACGAATGCCAGGCTGCTAAGCTTCTTGGACGCCTATTCTGGATACCACCAGATCAAGCTGGCGGTTGACGACGAGAGCAAAACGTCGTTCATCACGCCGTTCGGGACCTACTGCTACACGACCATGTCGTTTGGTCTCCGCAACGCCGGCGCGACCTTCCAGCGCCTGATGACCAAGACATTCGAGCCTCAGATCGGCCGCAACCTCGAGGTCTACTGGACGACATCATCGTCAAGAGCTCCATCGAGGCCGACCACGTTCAAGACCTTGGGGAGACCTTCGCCAACCTGAACAAGTACAAGATTAGGCTCAATCCGGAGAAGTGCGTGTTCGGCGCCTCCTCTGGGAAGGTGCTCGGCTACATGATCGGGGGCTCGGGGGTCAGTCCGAACCCGGAGAAGATCGAGGCAATAGAAAAGATGGCCCCTCCGAGTTCGGTAAAGCAGGTGCAGTGCCTCACCGGCCGCATGGCCGCCCTCAGCCGATTCATCTCGAGGCTCGGCGAGCGCGGATTGCCATTCTTTAGGGCCTTGCGCAAGCAGGGGAACTTTGAGTGGACGCCTGAGGCTCAGCGGTCCTTCGACGAGTTGAAGGTATACCTGTCAACACCACCCTTGCTTACGACTCCGCAGCCAAGCAAAAAGTTGCTGCTCTACCTCGTGGCCACCGCCCAGGCCGTCAGCGCTGTCCTGGTGGCCGAGCGGGACGCACAGCAACACCCAATCTACTACGTCAGCGAGGTTCTCCATGGACCGAAGGAGCGTTACCCTCAGGTCCAAAAACTGCTCTATGCCCTCCTCATGGCTTCGCGCAAGCTCCGGCACTATTTCCAGGCTCACTATGTGGTAATCCCGAGCAACTTTCTGCTCGGGGAAATCTTGAGGAATCCGGAGGCCGGAGGTCGCATCGCCAAGTGGGCCATGGAGCTGGCCGTCTTCGACCTCCAGTTCATGGCGCGTACGGCCATCAAGTCACAGGTGTTGGCCGACTTCGTGGTTGAGTAGACCTCACAGCCGGCTCCCGAGCTCGAGGTCGGCGAGGAGAGGCCCTGGGTCATGTACTTCGACGGCTCACGGCCCTTCAAGCGTTTGGGGGTTGGGATCCTTATTATCACCCAGGAGACGGTCGAGGTATGTAGTTCGCCGGTTCAAAGAACGAATAATGCAGCAGAGTACGAAGCTCTCCGGTGGGGCTCCAGGCTTGCAAGGCGCTGGGTGTTCGCCGGTTGGTCGTCAAGGGCGATTCACAGTTCGTCATCAACCAGTTCAACAAGGGTTACCAGTGCTTGGAGGACTCTATGGCCAAGTACCTCGCCGAGGCACGCAAGATGGAGAAATGGTTCCAGAACCTAGAGGTCACGCATGTAGCGAGGAAGGACAACTCCGACGCAGATTCCCTCTCCAAGCTCGGGTCGTCTGACAACAAGGTCCCTCCAGATGTGATCCTGGAGACCTTGGCGTCGCCCTCAATCTCCAACCAAGGGGCCTCGGTCGCCTTCATCGAAGGTATTCCCCTCGTGGGTTGGGCCGATCCACAATTTCCTAGCGACGGGGGAGCTCCCGGCCGATCCTACTGAGCGGAGCAGAGTCAAGCGCCGAGCAAGCTCGTACAGACTTGTGGACGGCAAGCTTTATCGACGGAACGTTTCTGGCGTCCTGACGAAGTGCGTCACCACGGAGGAGGGTAAGTACCTGTTAAATGACATTCATTCAGGCCTCTGTGGAGCGCATTCTTCTTTCAGGACCATGGTTGGGAAAGCTTTCCGCATGGGATTCTATTGGCCAACGGTGCTCCAGGATGCTCGCAACATCGTTCGCACCTGCCGAGCCTGCCAGTTCCACGCTCGAAAGTTGCACCAGTCTGCTTATGCACTCCAGACCATCCCTATAGCTTGGCCATTTTCGACCTGGGGGCTAGACATCCTCGGTCCTTTTCCGCAGGCGGTCGGGGGGAAGAAGTTTTTGTTCGTTGCCATCGATACCTTCACCAAATGGATCGAAGCCGAACCCGTCTCGACCATAACAGCTCGCGCGGCGGTCAAGTTCTTCCGCCTGTTCGTGGTCACCAGGTATGGGGTTCCATGCAGAATCATCACTAACAATGGAACAAAATTTACCAGTGAGCTGTTCCAGGAGTACTGCGAAGACATCGGCACCAAAGTATGCTATGCTTCGGTGTCCCACCCGCAGAGCAATGGAGCAGTGGAATGCGCCAACGGACAAATTGTTCAAGGCGTCAAAAGGCGAGTATCAGATGAGCTCGAACGACACGGGCAGACCTGGGTGGATGAACTTCCCACCATCTTATGGTCTATTCGTACCACAGTCAGCCGAGCAACAAGGTCCACACCCTTCCGGCTCATGTTCGGTACCGAAGCCGTCCTGCCTCCTGAGGTCACGCTAGGTCTGCCAGGGTCAGCTTGGTCGACCAGATCAACTTCGAGCAAGAACTGTCCCTTGACCTTACCCTGGCAGAAGAAGTAAGATGCCATGCACTGCTACGATCGCGCGCACTACCTGCAAGCTCTTCGCAGACATGCGTCCCGGTCGGTACGACCTAGGGAGCTCCTTGTTGGGGACTTAGCCCTGAGACGGATTTAGGCTCCGTCCAACACCAACAAGTTATCCCCGTGGTGGGAGGGCCCCTATAGAGTTGTTTCAACAGATCGCACGGGGCTTACCGGCTAGCGCTGCCCAATGGCAGAGAGCTCTCTAGCTCGTGGAATATTGATCAGCTTCGAAAATTCTATGTGTAACCCTTTTACCTCAATTTTCAATAAAGCTCTTGTTCAATTGTCATGATTGGTCTTTGCACACTTTTTTCGTTCTATATTTTGTGTTGGCTCGAGTTCGGGGCCTCTTTGAGTCCGACCTATGGACGGGCGCGCTTGCTCTTGGCCCAGGTATCGGGGGCTTAAACTTCACCCTCAGGGGTCGAGCTACTTGTAAGCCGAACCTCTCCGCATCAATACTCCCCCTGTGCCAGGGTTCGAACTACGCCCGTGGCCAGGTCCAATGAGCAAGGCGCAAGTCGTTGTCGTGACTCAAGAACCTTGCCCTAGGAACGATCCTAACACTCTAGATCCTAAGTTTTTCCTCGTGCGTCCATGTTATGCTCTCTGTGGGCCTTTTTTGACCTTGCAGGTCTTGGTCTCTACAGGTTTTCTACCTTGCGCCCAAGGCCGGCGTTGCTCAACCTTGAGCCCAACGGGGGCTGGACAGGATACACCATGGTCAGAAAAGGCTAAGTGCATGATTAGGAAAATCTCTTGATCAAGCAAACCAAAACATTAAACTATTCTTGCCAAAACAATGTCGTTCCGTTAAACCTTTTTTATCTTACAAAAGGTCTTGCTTACAGGAAATCTAGCCCTATTTACAGATTGGCCATTTCACGCGTGAGCTTCTCCTGCTCGAGCTCAGCGACCTTGGCTCTTAAGGTGGAAAGCTCGCCTTGGAGTCAGAGGGCTTCGGTAGAGGCTTCGGCGGTGCGGCGTCGCTCTTCTTGAAGTTGGGCCAGGGCGCTCTTGGCCGCCTTGCTTGCCCGACCCAGTTTCTCCTCGAGCTCTTGCACCTTGGCCTCGAGCTCAGGGGAGGCCCTCGACGCGGCAGCTACCTGATCCGCAGCGGCCTTGCCTCGTTCTTCGGCCTTGGCTCGCTCAGCCTTGAGCGCCTTGGCCGACCTCGCGCGCTCGTCCTCCACGGCCTTGTACGCGTGGTCCCGCTCTAAGGCGATGGCCCGCTCCAGCTCAGCCTTGTGGGAGACCTCGAGTGTCTTCACCACCTCGCGGAGGCCGGCGATCTCGTTGGAGTCATCTGCCGCCTTTTGTGCGGCCTCCTCCCGCTCGGCTTGCAGGTCCTCCACGAGCTTGGAGCGCACCGTCTCCTGGTCTTCCAGCACATTGAGCAAGGCTCTCAGCGCGTCGGCATGCATTTGAAGGCCTTGCAGCCCTTGGGGGACTGAGTCGATGGCCTGTGGGGCTTAAAGGATCAACACGGTACTCGCCAGAAGAGCGATAGAGAAGAAGGAAAACGGCAAAGTTCGAGCTAAAGTTCAGAGAAAACTCATGTACCTGGGTGAGACAGCCCTCGAAGATGGCACGGAGTACTGTGGCGGAGGCGCTGCCGACGTTCTCGGGCGGTGTCACCCATCGCTGCCACTGGTCTTGAGGTGAGGCCTTGAGCGCCGTCGTCAGGTGATCGCGCCGAGCTTCCTCCTCAAGGGGGCTCGACTCGCCCCTGCACTCTGTTCCAGTGGCGGCTTCGCCCCCCGCAGTTGGAGGGTCTCTGGCCTCCTCCTCTGTGGAGATCCTGGCCTGGTCCACGGCTTGAACCTCCGTGCCTGCCGCGGCTGGGGCGTCTACAGGATCGGCGGCTTGGGGAGTCACGACCGCCACGGTCGGGGCGGCCTCGGCGGTCGTGGCGAGGGCGCCTCCGGTGCCATCTTCTTCGGCAGCCTCGGGCGGGTCGACATCGTCTTCGACGTCTACTTCACCGGTGCCATAGTCCTCGCTGGTCGCGGGGAGGACCTCTTCGTCGTCCGGGTCATCGAGCCCTTGGTCGAACTCGCCGACCGGAGCCTGGCTGTAGGGGCTCAAAGGAATGCGTCTCTGGCCCGAGGATCGGCGAGGCGCCAGCACGTAATCGGCCTCCTCCTCCTCTTCGGACGCGGACTCACCCTGGACAATAGTCATTGTCAACACGGGCAGGTGTTGAGCTCGGGCGCTCAAGGTCTGCGATTAAGAGCGACTACTAAGCTAAACAGGTATAAGGCAGGCAGGGCAAACGAAGGGTTGGAAGCCTACCTGGGTCGGCAGTCTTCGTTTCGCAGGAGGCTGGCGAAGACCCTGACCTCCCGAGGTCGAAGGGGCACTCCGCTTTCAGGTCCCCCCGGTCTGGGACCTTAAGGCCCGCGGTGGTTCTAAGTCCCCCGCGGCAGAAGACGTAGGGCCCCGCGGTTGGGACCCTTGGGCCGCCTGAGGACTCGAAGACCTAGCAGCGGCCGCTGCGCTCAGCTGCTGCAAAGAAGACATGTCAGGAGATGAGGAAGCGCAAGCATAAGCTCGGGGGCTCGACCATGGGAGTTCTTACCGTTGCGCGGGCGGCCCATTCAACGTGGGGCTTTTTCGCCTCACGGTCGTCTGCTTTGCCCGGGGGAGGCTTCTTCTTCCCCTTCTTGCTCTTGCCCTCGTCGGGCAGCGGGAGCAACCTCTTTGCTGTCTCAAGCAGCTCCTGATGGTCCTGCAAGCACAACGAATGATCAGGGAAAGGCACCGATGGTGTTCGAACGGAAGAATAACTTGGGAGTGCCTACCTCGGCCTTCTAGCGCAGTATGTTCTTCGGGACAGGAGCGTCGAGGGTATAGTCATGCGCTCCTTTCCGAACATCTCATTCATCCTGGCGGCGACCCAGGACTCCTTCGGCGCTGCAAAGAAGCAATCCGTCAGGAGGGCCCGAAGGTTGGATTCGAGCAAGTCCCCAGGGCAAGAAGACGCACCGGATGTACCCTTGTGGGTCATGTCGTCGCTCCCCGTGATCTCGTAGAACGGATGTTCCCTCTTCCGAAGGGGGAAAACCCGGTTCCACAAGAAGTCGCAGGCGATTGCCTGCCCAGTAAGGCCGCGCATGGCGCAGATGTGTATGGCGGCGATGGCCTCCTCGTCGATTTCCAGGTCGTCCGCCTCCGGGGTCTCCTTCTTCCCGGTGATGGGGGTTCCATCGAACGACAGCGCGCTAGTCTTCCCCTTCTTCAAATAGAACCACCGCTCAGTCCACGGACCGAGGGAGTCCCGAGGCTGGATTTTGGGGAAGGTCCATGGGATCTCCGTCCGCAGCCGGAAGTAAAGGCATCCGATCACGGGGTCCTTCCCGGAACGGAATAGATTGAAGAAACAAAAAAAGAGCGAGGGGGTGGGAAGGATTCCAAGGAACCCCTCGCACAAATGCGAGAAGATAGAGAGGAGGAGGATGGAATTGGGCACCAGGTTGATGAGCTCTATCTCACAGTGGGCAAGGATTGCCGCCATGAAGTCGCTCTCCGGTGTCCGTAGGCCGAAGAGCGCGTAGTGCTCGGTGCAGACGAGCTCTTCGTCCCTGGGATGTGGTTCGGTCTCACCGTCTGGCAACCGCCACATCACTGGGTCGAGCAGCCCCAGGCTCTCGAGCTCCTTCATCCTCGCCAACGACATGGTGCTTCTTTCGAGTTTCGCCATGGCGGCCGCTTTCAAGCTTGGTCGAGGAGGGGAGGGTCGCTCGGGCAAGGGGCTAGGAGTCGAGGGGCGCAAGGAAATCGGGAGTTCTTCGAAGGTCGCAGAAGGCTTGGGTTTATAGGCCCGGATCGTCGTCGGTCTTAGGCTAAGGCACCTCAAAAGGTGTGCGGTGGCGATTTGACAGGCGCAATTAAAGATCGGGCGGCGGTTTCAAGGCGTTGCAGGCGCTCCCTCTAACCGATCGGATTCGTACCAGCATCGTGAAGCCCAAGGGGCGCCAGGTGTCTTGGAGTCGAAGTCTTTCCTGGCGATCTCCGCTCGACCTCGACCGAAGGATTAAAGAGTCCGGAAGTCTGTTCCCAGCGGCTGCAGGCTCGAGGTCGATCCAGGTGTCTTCCTCGACCTTGAGCCTCGGGGGCTAGCTGTCGGGGACTGAGAAACCTCTGACAAAGTCAACGCATGGTCAATAGGGTCCCCAGCTCGGGACGTTGCAGCAAGGGGCCTCGACCACGACCTAGGCGACGCTGATTCCCGCACGACCTCAAGCTTGGGCGGTGGGGGGTCCCGTTCCCGCACGACCTTAACCTTGGCTCGGGGGCGTGCACTTACTCGGCGGTTACCAAGACCGAAGTTCCCGGAGTCAAGGCAGACGTGAGCGCCAGATCCGCGATGATTGCAGCATGTCTTCAATGCACGCCATGCACATCCCCGGGAATCTCTCCTGGCCGTTTCTGGCAACGGCTAGGAGGGGTATAAAGTCTCCTGAAGCAGAATGGCAAGGATATATTAGCACACTAGCAACAAACCAGTGGACACGACCAAAACATTCAGCTCGAGTTGTAACCCACTCTCTGTACTCACAACTAGAGAATTCCTCTACCTCGAGGAGAAGACTGGAGTAGGGCTGTTACCCTCGCGGGGGCCCGAACCAGTATAACTCACTGTCTCCTGCTCGTTGATGCCTCACCCCGACCTACGTCCGATCCATCGTTGAGCGCAGCGCTTTTGGGTCCCCCGTTTACACTAACTCCGTTTTCATACTTGCGGTCAGGCGATCCCGATCAACGACAGATATGTATAACTTTTAAAAAGTGATGTATAGAATCAACTGCACACACACGTATTGAATTGATGTAAATATATGCAAATAAATAAAGTAGTGAATTGATGCTCCTCTTTATCTGGCTGGCTGACTGGCTGGCTAGCTAGCTAGCTAAAACATTCTTGTTATAATGTACATGAGAATCCAATTGACTCATCTCCCCTGCACCACTATAAACAATACTCCCCTTTCCCCTCTTTTCCTGTGCCTTTTGCTAGGCTTTGTGTCTCATTGTTGGCTGTTAACTAGCTCCTGCCCTTGCACAAAGGAGAGGGATGATCGGCTCTGAGCTAGTGAGCAAATGGATCGGATGTTATGTGTTGAACTCCTTCCATCATTCCCTCCCTAATTCCCCTCAGCAAACAGGCACCTCACAACCCCAAAGTCCTTTCCATCAGGCTGCCTTTTGTTGTTCCTGATGTCCATATAATTTGTATCATCTATTGATCATCCTATATATATGCACCTAGTGGTGGGCATCATGTGCCTTCTTGCATGTTTCTTGACAGCATATATGCGCGCATCTAGTTATAGTTATACAACAACCACAAAAAGGATACATATGCCTGCTAATTCAGTTCCTTCAGTGGCATTCATGAATTAAGTGTGAAGAAAGAAAGAAACCCTGCCAGGGCCAAGCCCTAGAGACACAGCAGAGACATTAGAGTATCCATCCGTCCAGCTACCTACCTACCTATCTATCTCTCTAGACCTTTTTGGTCCAAGTCCTTTAATTTGTTCCTACAAACCCAAAAGAAAGTCGATATTCCCGCGGTTGTCCCCTAGTCTATGAGAACATACACATCCAGAAAGAATTAGCTAAAGCTTAGTGATCAATATATGCAAAGCGTAATACATACACATTTCTCTACCTACTAATTAATTAACTAACATGTTCTTCCCGGATGCCTATGCTGGTCTTGGAAGTAGGGAATTAATCAGATCTTTCAGATATGCAGGAGCATTACCACAGCTATGTGCACTCACACTAGCTTTCCATTAGCGCCGATGATCAGCGCATGCGCATTGCATGGGATTCTTCAAAGCTAATCAGGATTGCATGGTGTGACCGATCACTGTAGGAATTACATAGTCCATAAAGGGCAGGCAATTATATACAACCAAACATGGATCATGTTTGTGGGGATCGATCCTTTGATGCATCGATAATCGACTTGACGTTTATTCATTGGGCACCAGATGGATGATCATGAAGAACACAAGTGCTAGCTTAGCTAGCAGATCGACTTTGAGGCATCGCCATCAGGCCACGCTCATGCATGCATTATGTATATCCATCATTCCGCACTCTTATTCGATCGCAAAATGCGTACAAACGGTCCCCAATTTGCAAGCTTGATAAGTGAAAAGGACTCATGAGCAAACGCCCAGTGGACGAGTGGAGAACACTAGCTGAGCTATGAGATTTCTTGGGCATATATCTGAAGGCAACAGATGTTAGTTGATGCTGGCCTGAACATCATATGATATGGGAGATAGCTGAGAGCAGTTGCATGGATGCAACAAATGAAGTATCCTCAACTACCTCACTAGATTCTGAAGGTAGCATTTGGGTCTCCCCCCTACAGCCCTACTCATGAACACCATCATATGCTCAACCAATAAACAAGCCCAAAGTACATCATCCACAGAAAGGAATCTCCTCCATTTAAGGCTAGAATACAACTGCTAAATTACAAATCGACACATCGTGCAATGCCATCTTAAATTTTATTGGCTCATTAGTCTACAACATCTCAGGCTCAGCACATGGTAGTCAACTTCATTACATTAATTATAAACTAATCGAGTACTCATGCTCTGTACTCTGCCGTGAAAAAGAAAACTGCACAGATCTCTAAACAGCCATGGTCACAAATGCTTACATGCGAATCACCTGGTCAGTTGTTGTATGATCTGTAGAGTGCTCTTTTAGTAAAGCGAGCACCCGGAAACATAAAAATTAACATCCTCCTGTCTTTACGTGCAGTCATTACTAAACTTTGAGAGGGCTCCCATCATGATTATTGCATGCCAAGTCGATCAGGCAATTAATGGATGACAGTTGTTGGGGAAAAAATGAACAAGTACCACTATACTTTTTTCATGTCATGCAAAGGTAACTAGCTGATTTGGTTGTACTATAGTTTTGATGTGGCTGGTATTAGTCCTCATATGTATTATTGCCTGCACATGCTTATGCAAATTAACGCACTGGAAACAAAACAGTTGATCTACAAGAGATCTCAGATCAGCCTTTACAAATCTGTAGGAGCTATCAGGCTAGATGTCATCACTTTTGTAGCCTTCTCACATACTTTTTTTTTTCAAATCTGATCCCCTTCTGAATGTAACTGTAAAAATAGTCTAATCTTTAACCACGAAAGAGTTAGCAGGCGACATGTGTCACCTACCATACTCCTGCACTCGGTAGGTCCTTCTGAGCCCTAGAAGTACGGAAGGTGATACGCGTCATCTATTGATGCTTTTGAAATCGGGAATAAAACTATTTTTGTAATTGTATTCGTGAGAGGCTATGTATAAAAAAATTTTATCGAGAAGCTACAAAAGTGATGTCTAGTGCAGACAAGCAATCAAGAAAAAAAGAGAAAGAGAGAAAGGGATAAAGAAAGAAGAAATGGAAAGGAGAGGGGGAAAAGAATCTAGTGGCGGCAGCATAAATACAAATGACAATTTGACATGAGTCACATAAATTACTGTGACACAGCAAAATACTTGGAGCAAGAAGGAATTGCCACGCATGCATGTTCTCGGTGTTTCTAATTAACCATGCAGTAGCAGAAGCAACAGGCCGGGGCTTCTTTACTCTGTCAGCGCAGTACTTCCCATCAGCGCATGACTTTACTGTATGATCAGTAATTTGATCTGCTTTGCATGGTAGCTTGCTTTGTGCTGCAGGTAAAGGTGCTGGGGCCTGCAATTGTGCAGCAGGTAGCCAAAGTCATGAGCTTTTGATGTTAATGTGACATCACTGACCTAAGGAAAATCTTGCTTCAAGATCTTTCTTATTTCTCGACTGATTCTCTAACAGCAATATGCTTTCTAGCCAGTGTTATTAACCCATGACACTAGTTACATAAATCAAAACATGCATTTCAGTTCCAAAATGGGTAAAGGCAGATTCGTTATGAATAAGATGATGAGCAAAAAAATCGGGGAAAAAACAAACCTGATTGGCGTAACAAAATATGATCAACAATCGGCGATGCGCAACTTTGTTGATTAAATCAAGTTACAAGGAGAAATTTAAATTATATATGCTACTCCTAGTCGACAGGAAAAATAAAAGATGTGTTTGTTGATTGGGTGT
The DNA here is from genome assembly GCA_036346375.1 of Guadua angustifolia. Classification (NCBI taxonomy): domain Eukaryota; kingdom Viridiplantae; phylum Streptophyta; class Magnoliopsida; order Poales; family Poaceae; genus Guadua; species Guadua angustifolia. The sequence goes on from CM070514.1 coordinate 48,103,263, forward strand.
GTGTGTTGTCTTTAGCTGCCTATGACTATCTTTTATACCCATTAGCCAATTGTATCCTTTTCCAATACATTACAGAACACGATCCGTATCGGCCTTAATCTAGACGATTTTCCTTAAAATCTTCATCGTAACCATATCTTCAAATCTTTCCATACCCCACATCAGTTATGATATGTTGACTTCATCCTACCGATTTTGACCACACCTGCCAAATTTTGGTGCAAACATATGCCCTCTATTTTTGGGAGATAATTTGTTATTTTCCAAAAAATCTTAACCATCAGCTTGTAGGACATCGGCTTGGCAAGACGTCTTCACCAGTAACCACTGTATTAATGACGCTGTAAAAATCTTGATATGCATATCGTGCATTTTAACTGCGCGTGTCGCTTCAAAATCCTTTCTGCTGTTTCACCTTTGTACCCTTCGTATAAATATGTGGCCCCCACATAGTCATTCTCATGCGCTCAAGCTCTTTGGATGTCTACAATTGGCTTCTTCACTCCAGCTAACACACCCTTCAGCGCTCCTCCTCCATCCCTCAATCGGCTTTCCACCAAGATCGACTGAATGGATTACACCCAAGTACTCATTCCGAGACCAATCACTACTACAAAAGGACTTATATTAGTCTCTTTATCACTGATGGTTTTCAAAAATCGTCTATAATAACGTGTTATCACAGACGTTTTTTTGCAAAAACCATTTGTGATAAGTCTCGGGCACATCACAGACGATTTTAGCCAAAAATCGTCTATGATATTCACCTCATCATAGATAGTTTAGCCAAAAACCGTCTGTGATGTCCCTTGATCATCACAGACGGTTTTTGGCTAAATTGTCTGTGATGGTAAACACATCACATACGATTTTTGGCTAAAACTGTCTATGATGATAGGCACAACACAGACGGTTCTAGCAAAAAAACCGTCTGTGATGTCCTTTGTTGCCTTTATCCTTGTCCCTATCCCAGTGCATTGCCCTTTTCCTCATTGTGCCCTCTGTCTCCTCTTGCACCCTCACCTCCTCTTGCGTCGCCCACCTGCCCTTGCCTCCTCCCGCCCTTGCCCTCCTTCCTTGCGCCCGCTCGCCCTTGCCTCCTGCCTGCCAGCTCTTGCCTCCTTTTGCCAACCGCCCTCACCTCCTTCCTCGTGTCGGCCTAAACCCTAGCCCCCATCGACGTCCTCCCATGAGCCCCCACCGCTAAATCCTAACCCCCCATCGGCATCTGCCTGCACCCTTCTCCCGCGAGTCCCCATCCCTAAACCCTAGCCCACATTGGCTACTTCGAGAAGCTTGAACAGCTCGGTGAGGGCACATACGAGTAACCACCTCACTTCCCTAATCAATTCAGTACTCGTCTAATCTGATTTTATCTCCGTGGTTGCCGTCAGGCAAGTCTACATGGTGAAGGAGATGGAAACGAACGAGATTGTTGCACTCAAGAAGATCCGCATGGAAAACAAGCACGAAGGAGATCATCACCTTGGGTACTTGTTACATTTGACGTGTTGTTATGCTGTTGAAATAGTCGAGGGTAACGAGTACAAGGGGAGCATTTACATGGTTTTTGAGTATATGGAGCATGACCTAACTGGCCTTGCTGATAGGCCTGGGATGCGGTTTAATGTGGCACAGATTAAGATAGAACCACCTATCTGTGTGAATTTTCTGCTTTTCCTTGAATGCTATGAGATTTTATCATTGATGGGGATGTTCTTATGATGTGTGGTCTTCGTTTAGTCCAGTGTTACATGAGGCAGCAGCTTACAGGCTTGCACTATTACCATGTCAATCAAGTACTCCATCGAGATATTAAAGGTGTTATCTTTAGACACCTCTACTGGATTTTTTTACTATTGTGGCTTGTTGGCTGTTGTGGAGTTAATATGTTATGTTTGATACTTCCCTTGTAGGATCTAACCTTTTGATAGACAATGAGGGTAACTTGAAGCTTGCTGATTTTGGCCTTGCAAGATCATTCTCAAGTGATCACAATGGAAACCTTCTTGTCGGGATCGGTAGATTTTCGACAAGTCAACGACGGTCAAGCAGGTATCCGCCCGGCAACCCAAAAAAGGTCTTGACCACGACCTAGTCCGCGCGGTCTTGCATGACCTAGGGCTGCCTCGACCAAGGTGCGCTCGCACCTCCTCAAGCTCAAGGTCGTGAGGTTAGCTCTTGGTCAGGCGGTTTCACCAGACGTGGGGATGCATTGACCCGGCGGTTACTAAGACCTAAAATGGTGGCGCTAAGACAGAGTGGGCGACATTTCCTGAGCGATTCATATCCACTTTCAATGCAAGACGAAGCCCCTCCCGGAATCTCTCCGGCGTTCAGGTGCACCATTCGGGGTATGTAAACCACGCAAGGCATATGTACGTAACAGAACTCACCGCAATAGCTTTTACACACAAAGTGCTCAAACTTGAGTCAGAACACCCTTGTACTCACAGTTAGTGAATTCTCCGCCGCAGAGAAGATCGGACGAGCTATTACCCTCGTGGGGCTCGAACCAAGATAAACCCTATCTCCTGCTCGTTGACGCCTCGCCTGACCTTCATCTACACCATCGTTGACCGAAGCGCTTTCTGGGTCCCTCATACGTACTAACCCCCTCTTCATTTCTGCGGTCAGGCGATTTCGATTGTCGACAGCTGGCGCCCACCGTGGGCTCGAAAGCTTCGTTTAACTGGAAGTGACCTCAACTTTTCGAGGCATGGCGTCTTCTGCAGCAACGCATTCTATGAGCTCGGGCTCGAATGCGGCTCTCGAGCATGGAAGTTCCGCGATCCTCGTTCTCTCCTCTCCGCAAGCGAAACTGTTGGCCCTCATGGCCGCCGTCCATGATGAGAACATAGAGGAGGGGGAGCGCAGCCTGAAGACCCCGGAAGATGCTCGCCGGATGGCTCGAGTTGCCATCAACTAGGCCATAACCGCTCTCCGGCGAGAGGAACTTGAGAAGATTAGAACGTCCTCGGGGCGTTCCAGGCTCCCCCACTCGAGCGAGCGCCTCCGGGCGATCGCACGAGTCATGTCTGATCCCACGCGCCCGGTGTCGGGTTTCTTTGGCCGGGCTCTTGCAGATGAGCTCGATAAGGCCGCGATCGGTTGTGCCACCCGGCGCCAAGACCTTCTCGCTGGTCTCGATGCGTTAAGGAGCGATGATAGCTCCTCTCGCAAGCATCAACGCCCCCGTCGGTCTCCTGCGACCGCAGCCTCGAGGTCTCTCAGACGCCGCCGCTGCCGTCTCTCGAAGCGCGACCGGATGGGGTGCGGAGGCGGCAGCGATAGCAACCTCCACTCAAAGAAGAAGACGTCAGCCTTTCTCCGACGTCCCTCCGAGGCGCCGCTGGTCCACGAAGCGCTTCGATACCTCCCGGCGATGCTCGGGCCCACCCGCAGCAGCCGAGGTCACAGGAGGAGCGCCAGCCGTGAATACCAGCTCAAAGAAGGCGAAAGCACCTTCCTCAGCGCCCGTGTCCAACAGACGGCTTGCGGGCGACTCGATGATCTTGGCGGGTGCGGTGGTCGCCCGCTTAAGCTCGTCGTCGAGCGGTTCGATGGGACAAAGAACCCCGATGAGTTCCTTCGATCTACACCACCGCCATCCTAGCCGTGGGAGGTGATTTAGTACGTGATGGCCAACTTCCTCCCAACCGTCTTGGACGGTGCTGCCCGCACCTGGCTCTTCAACCAGAAACCAGGTACTTTCCGCTCGTGGCGCCAAATCCAGAGCGCCCTCTGCTCAAATTTCCAGAGTTGCTGCGAGCGGCCCGGCCGGGAGAAGTACTTGGATCGAGTGATCCAGGGAAAAAATGAACCCCTCCGCGACTTCGTGCGGTGGTTCATCCACACTAGGAATCTGATTCCCAGTGTGTCAGACGAGGCCGTGATCAAGGCCTTCAAGTTCGGCGTGCGCGACCGACGCCTCACCGAGGACCTGGAGATCACGGCAAGGCTCACGGTCGGCAAGCTTTTCCGCATGGCGGAGCGCTATGCGGACGCGGATGAGGCAGTTTGCTGGAAGCGCGATTACGACCAAGGTAAGCTCGACGTCAATACAGGCGAGGCTGGACCCTCCGGCGTCAAGAATACCGACCAAGGCGTGGCCGCCAAGAAACGGAAAAGAGACCGCAAGCGCGATGGTGGTCGGCTTCAAATAATGATTCTGACGGACGCCGTGAAGTTTTAAAGCACGGACCCGCCCAGAGGGGCCACGTCCTTAGCGTAACCGGCCACGACCCAAAGAAAGCAGCCACGACCTCGGCAGACGATCACGATCCAGTCGCGGCAAGCCGACTCACGCACTCAAGGCTCTGAGGGGCGGTCTCGGTTCGATGAAGGCAAATTTTGCCTGTTTCACAGGGCTCCAGGCCACGACCTGCGGGGCTGTAGGGCCTGGCAGGCCAAGCTCGAGGCCTTCTACGACGGGCGTGGAGAGATGCCCATGCTCCCGAAGGAAGGAGATGAGCCCGAGAGGGTGAATGCCGGAGAAGACCAGGCCGACCTCGACCTGGACTTTCAGCAAGGCGACCGCCGGATCGACGTCATCTTTGGCGGCTCCTCGGCGCTTCAGTCTCGGCGCGAGATCAAGGAAGCCACGCGCGTGGTTTACCAGGCCGCCGCCGGAAAATCCTCAGAGCAGCCCTGCAAGTGGGCCGGGGCGACCATCACCTTCACATCGGAGGATGCCCCCCAAGGTATGTCGAGGGACCTAAAGACGGCCTTAGTCGTGACTCCGACCATCAGCAACACCACTCGCCGGAGGGTCATGGTCGATGGCGGCAGCCTTTAATCTGCCGCTAGCGGTAGGCCGGCCGGATGCGATTCCTGGTCGAAGGTCAAGAGCATCGTGATTCCATTCTTCGATTGTCCCCGGAGCTCGACCACTCCTCTAGGGCAGGTGGTTTTGCCCGTCACCTTCGGTACCTCGGATAACTTCCGCACCGAGCTGATCACCTTCGAGGTGGTCGAGGGTGACCTCCCCTACAACGCCATCCTAGGGCGCCCTGCCCTGGTGAAGTTCATGGCACCAACCACTACGGTCACTTAGGTGCATGAAGATCCCGGCCCGATGCCATCATCACGCGCGGCGACCTCAAAGTGGCGCACGGCCAGAGATTCAAGCCCCGTCTCGCAGCATGCTACCGCAGCGAGGCCCGGGCGACGGAGAAGAGCGCCCGCCGAAGACGGCGATCGGCCAACCAGCATGGGCTCTGGCAATCTTGCCGAGGAGAGCGACCACCAAAGCGCCCACATCTCGGCCGGCCGAGTTCTAAATAGGAACTCGAGCTCGTCACCTTCCTCGCGCCAATAAAGGTATATTCGCTGGGAGCCGGCGGACATGCCGGAGTCCCGAGGGAGGTGGTCGAGCACAAGCTGCAGGTGCGACCCGATTGCGGCTTTGGCGCCGAGAAGGCTGCGGTGTTTCTCGCCGGAGAAGGTCGCCATCATCAGAGAAAACCTGGATAAGCTCCTGAAGGCTGGGTTTATCCGCGAGATCGACTACTCCGAGTGGCTGGCCAACCCGGTCATCGTCCAGAAGAAGGGCGGAAAATGGAGGATGTGCGTGGACCACACGGGGTTGAACTCGGCATGCCCGAAGGACAACTTCCCTCTCCCGCGCATCGACCAGATTGTCGATTCCACCGCGAATGCCAGTATGTTGAGCTTCCTGGATGCTTACTCGGGATACCACCAGATCAAGCTGGCGGTTGAAGATGAGAGCAAGACTTCGTTCATCACGCCGTTTGGGACCTACTGCTACACAACCATGTCGTTTGGTCTCCGCAATGCCGGCGCGACCTTCCAGGGCCTGATGACCAAGACGTTCGATCCCCAGATCGGCCGCAACCTCGAGGTCTACGTGGACGACATCATCGTCAAGAGCTCATCCGAGGACAACCACGTTCAAGACCTTGGGGAAACCTTCACCAACCTGAACAAGCACAACATTAGGCTCAATCCGGAGAAGTGCATATTCGGTGTCGCTTCAGGGAAGGTGCTTGGCTACATGATCGGGAGCTTCGGGGTCGGCCCAAACCCGGAGAAGATCGAAGCAATTGAGAAGATGGCGCCTCCGACCTCGGAGAAACAGGTACAGTGCCTCACCGGCCGCATGGCCGCTCTTAGCCGGTTTATTTCAAGGCTTGGCGGCGGGCTGCCATTCTTGTGGCCTTGCGCAAGCAAGGGGCCGAATGGACTCTGAGGCACGGTGTCGTTCGACGACTGGCGTACCTCTCAAGCCGCCTTTGCTCACCACCCCACGGCACGGGTGAGCAACATTGCTATACTTAGCGTACCACCGCTTAGGTCGGCGCCTTGGTGGTGGAGCGGGATGTGGCGCAAGATCCGATCTACGTCGCTGAAGTCTGACGGCGAGGAGCGCTACCTGAGTTCGAAGCTCTTGTATGCCCTTCTCATGGCCTTGCGCAAGCTCCGGCATTACTTCCAGGCGCACTCGGTGGTCGTCCCAAGCAGTTTTCCGCTCGGGGACATTCTGAGGAACCCGGAGGCTAAGGGGCGTATCGCCAAGTGGGCTATGGAGCTAGCGGCGTTCGACATCCGGGTCGTGGCGCGCACGGCTATCAAGTCGCAGGTGCTCGCCAACTTCGTGGTCGAGCAGACATCCCCTCCCGCCCTCGAGCCCGAGGTCGAGGAGGAGAAGCCCTGGATCATGTACTTCGACGGCTCGAGGTCTTTCAGGCGCTCGGGAGCTGGGATTCTCATCCTTACTCCGCGCGGCGACCGCCTAAGGTATGTGGTTTGTTTTGGGTTTCCAGCGACTAATAATGTTGCAGAGTACGAGGCTCTCTTGGCAGGCCTGCAGGCCTGTAAGGCCCTGGGCATGCGCCGATTGATTGTGCGGGGCGACTCTCAACTCGTCGTCAATCAATATAACAAGGAGTACCAGTGCTCGGAGGACGTAATGGCCAAATACCTCGCCGAGGCACGCAAGATGGAGAAGTGGTTCCAGAACTTGGAAATCACGCATGTGGTGCGGAAGGACAACTCTGATGATGACTTCCTCTCCAAGCTTGGGTCGTCCGATGACGAGGTTCCTCCTGATGTGATTCTGGAAGCCTTGGCGTCTCCCTCCATCTCCGACCAAGAGGCCTCGGTCGCCTTCATCGAGGGCGTCCCTTCGTGGGCAGAGTCCATCCATCGTTTCCTGGCGACGAGCGAGCTCCCGGCTGAGCCAGCGGAAAGCAGCAGGATCAAGCGCTGGGCAAGCTCGTACAGGCTCGTCGACGGCAAGCTATATCGTCGGAATCTTTCCGGCATCCTGACGAAGTGTGTCACCGCAGAGTAGGGTAAGTACCTACTACGTGACATCCATTCAGGTCTATGCGGGGCACACTCCTCTTTCAGGACCATGGTCGGGAAGGCTTTCCGCATGGGTTCTCTCGCCCTGGCGCTTTAGGGCGCGGCGAACATTGTCGCGCTGTCGAGCTTGCGATTTCATGCTCTAAGACGATCAAAACCTGCCTACGCGCTCCAGACCATCCCACTTGCTTGGCCTTTCTCGACCTGGGGGTTGGACATCCTCGGCCCCTTCCCGCAGGCGACTGGAGGAAAGAAGTTCCTGTTCATCGCCATCGACACCTTCACCAAATGGATCGAGGCCAAGCCCGTCTCGACCATCACAGCTCGTGCAGCGATCAAGTTCTTCCGCTTGTTCGTGGTCACAAGGTATGGAGTTCCGTGCAGAATCATCACTGACAATGGAACTCAGTTACCTAGTGAGCTGTTCCAGAAATACTGCGAAGATATATGCACCAAAGTATGCTATGCTTCGGTCGCCCATCCGCAGAGCAACGGAGCAGTTGAGCGCACCAACGGACAAATCGTTCAAGGCGTGAAGAAACGAGTGTCGGATGAGCTCGAACGACGCGGCCGGACCTGGGTGGATGAACTTCCCACTGTCTTATGGTCTATCCGAACCACGATCAGCCGAGCAACAGGGTCCACTCCCTTTCGGCTCGTGTTCGGTACTGAAGCCGTCCTACCTCCCAAGGTCACGCTGGGCTCCGCCAGGGTCAGCTTGGTCGATCAAGTTGATTTCGAGCACGAACGATCTCTTGACCTTACCCTGGCGGAAGAAGTAAGATGTCGTGTACTGCTACGATCGGCGCAGTACCTGCAAGCTCTTCGTAGACATGCGTCTCGATCGGTACGACCTAGGGAGCTCCTTGTTGGGGACTTAGCCCTGAGATGGATTCAGGCACCGTCCAACACCAACAAGTTATCCCCGCGGTGGGAGGGCCCCTATAGAGTTATTTCAATAGATCACACAGGGGCTTACCGGCTAGCGATGCCCGATGGTAGAGAGCTCTCTAGCTCGGTGGAATATCGACCAGCTTCGCAAATTCTATGTGTAACCCTTTTTACCTCAAATTTCAATAAAGCTCCTGTTCATTTGTCATGATTGGCCTCTGAGCATCTCTTTTTGTCTCAGATGGCTTAAATTCGCTTCGGTGCTATATCTACATATGAGCCGCTTGTTCTTGGTCTTGGCGTCGGGGCTTACCCTTAACCCCAAAGGGTCGAAGTTAAGCGTAGTTTAAACTCTTCGCAAAGAACACTCCCATCGCGCTTAGGTTCGAGCTAAGCTCTGCCGAGTCGCATTTAACAGCTGAAATTGTTGTCGTAGCCCAAGCCTAACTCTCGAGCTTAAGTTTGTCCTCGTGCAACCATATTATGCTCTCTGTGGCTTCTTTTCGACTTTGCAGATCTTGGTCTTTGCTGGCCTCTTACCTTGCGCCCAAGGTCGGTGCTGCTCGACCTTGAGCCCAACGGGGGCTAGGCGTGGTATACTACGACCAGCAAGGCTAGGTGCTCGATTGGGAGAGAATTGTTTAGTCAAGAAATCACAAAGCAAACCAAGACGTTACATTATCTTGATCAAAATACAACTATCCCATTAAGCTGTTTTCTTACAAGTCTTGCGGGGCATCTACCCTATTTACAGGTCTGCCATCTCGCGTGTAAGTTTTTCCTGCTCGAGCTCAGCTACCTTGGCCCTCAAGGTCCACATCTCGCCCTGGAGCCGGAGGGCTTCGTCGGAGGCTTCAGCGGCGCGACGGCGTTCATCTTGCATTTGGGCCAAGGCAATCTTGGCCGCCTTGCTCACCCGGCCCAGCTTTTCCTCAAGCTCTTGAAGCTTGGCTTCGAGCTCGGGGGAGGCCTTCGGCGCGGTGGCTGCCTGGTCTGCAGCAGCCTTGCTCCGTTCTTCAGCTTTGGCTCGCTCGGCCTCAAGCGCCCTGGCTGACCGCGCGCGCTCGTCCTCGACAGTCTTGTATTCATGGTCCCGCTCTGAGGCGATGGCTCATTCTAGCTCGGCCTTGTGGGTGGCCTCGAGCGTTGCCGCCACCCCTCAGAGGCTGGCGATCTCGTTGGAGTCTTCCACCACCTTTTGGGCGGCCTCCTCCCGCTCGGCTCGGAGGTCCTCCACGAGCTTGGCGTACACCTTCTCCCGGTCCTCCAGCACGTCGAGCAAGGCCTTCGTCCCGTCGGCGTGCGTGTGAAGGCCTTGCAGGCCTTGGGAGACCAAGCTGATGGCCTATGGAGCTCGAGGGGTTAGCGCAGCACTTGACAAAGACCAAGAAAACAAAAGGGCACGGTCCGTGCCCGTAACTCAAGAATCTTACGTACCTGGGTAAGGCGGCCCTCGAAGGTTGCACGGGAGTACACGGTGGGGCCGCCCGACGTTCCAGGGGCAGGGTCACCCATCGTCGTCGCAAGGGCTTCGGGCGCGTAACCCTCGGGCGCTCCGTCAGGTGCAGCCGCGTCTTGAGTTTCCTTGCCAAGGGGGCTCGACCTGCCTCCGCGCTCTGTCTCGGCGGCAATATCGCTTCCCATGGCTAAGGGAGCTCTGGACTCCTCCCCTGCGGTAGCTTTGGCCCGATCCACAGGTGGGTCTTCCGCGATGGTCGTGGCCGGCGCGTCCTTTGGCTTGGCAACCGGGGGAGTCCCGACCGTCGTGGTTGCGGTGGCTTCAGCAGATGTGGCGGTGGTGTCCCCAGTTCCTTCTCCTTCGGAAGGCTTCGGTGGGTCGACGTTGCCCTCGGCGCCAACTCCTTCGGCAACCTCCGGGGGGTCAATCTCCTCCCCGTCTACATTTCCCTCGGCAGCCTCTGGCTGGTCGACGCCATCCGCGGCGTACATTTCGCTGGTGTCGTAATCCTCGCTGGTTGCGAGCTGAGGCTCCTCCTCGTCCGGGTCGTCCAGCTCTTGGTCGAAATCCCCGACCGGATCCAGACTGGGCAAGGTCGGGGGAGCGCGCCTCTGGCTTGAGGGCCGGCGAGGCGCCAGCACGTACTCGGCTCCTTCCTCCTCAGACTCGGACTCGCCCTGGACCACGGTCATTATCAAATCGGGTAGATGTTGAGCTCGAGTGCTCAAGGTCTGCGATTAGGAGCAACTACTAAGCTAAGAAGATAAAGGAGATTCGAAGGCAAGAAGCGCAAATGATATACCTGGGTCAGTAGTCTCCGCTTCGCAAGGCGTTGGTGGGAGCTATGGCTCCCCGAGGCCGGGGGAGCGACCCGCTTTCGGGTTCCCTCGATCTGGGACCTAAGGGTTCGCGGTGCTTCCAAGTCCTCCACGGCAGAGGTCTTGGAGTTTCGTGGCTGGGACCCTTGGCCCGTCTGGGGGCTCGAGGTCCTAGCTGCAACCGCCGCGCTCAGTTGCTGCAAGAAAGGCGCGTCAAGAGGTGAGGAAGCACAAGTATAGGCTCGGGGGCTCGACCATTGGGTTCTTACCATGGCGCGGTCGGCCCATTCGACATGGGGCTTCTTTGCCCTATGATCGTCTGCCTTGCTCGGAGGCAGCTTCTTTTTCTTACTCTTGCCCCCAGGCAGCGGGAGCAATTTCCTGGCTGTTTTGAACAGCCCCTGATGATCCTGTGGGCGTGACGAAGTCAGCGAAGGCGTTGGAGGAGTACGGATTGGAGTGTGTCTCGGGAGTGCCTACCTCGGTCGTCCGGCGAAGGACATTCTTCGGGACAGGGTTGCTGATGGAGTAGTCGTGTGCCCCTTTCCCGAACATCTCGTTCATCCTGGCGGCGACCCAGGATTCCTTTGGCACTACGAGAGGACAACACCGTCAGGAAGGATGAAGGTCAGACTTAAGCGAATTTCCAGGGCAAGGTGACGTACCGCATGAACCTTCGCGGGTCATGTCGTCGCGTCCCGTAATCTTGTAAAACGGGTGCTCCCTCTTCCGAAGGGGGAAGATCCGGTTCCTCAAGAAGTCGCAGGCGATCGCCTGTCCGGTGAGGCCGCGTGTGGCGCAGATGTGGATGGCGGCGATGGCCTCCTCATCAACCTCCAGGTCGTCCGCTTCTGGGGTCTCCTTCCCGGAGATGGGGGTTCCGTCGAAGAACAGCGCGCCGGTCCTTCCCTTCTTCAAGTAAAACCACCGCTCGGCCCACGGACCAAGGGAGTCTCGAAATTGGGCCTTGGGAAGGACGAGGATCCCGATCGGCCGAAGTAAAGGCATCCGACCACGGGATCCTTGCCGGAGCGGAACAAGGCGAAGAATCGGAAGAAGAGTGAGGGGGTGGGAAGGATTCCAAGGAACCCCTCACACAAATGTGAAAAGATGGAAAGGAGGAGGATGGACTTGGGCACCAAATTGATGAGCTCTATGTTGCAGTAGGCGAGGACCGCCGCCAAGAAATCGCTCTCCGGCGTCCGCAGGCCGAAGAGCGCGTATTGCTCGGTCTTGTGCATTTAATTCGTTCTTGGGTTGCGGCTCGATCTCGCCACTGTAGTCGCTTATATTGCGAGTCCAATAGCTCCAGACTTTCGAGCTCCTTCATCCTTGCTGCTGAGAGGGAGCTCCTTCCGAGTTTGGCCATGGCGATTGCTTCTAGGAGGTTGATTGAAGAAAAGGAAGTTGCACGAGCGAAGGGCCGGAGGTCAATAGCGTAGGGGGCTCAAGGGTGATCCGAAGGTTGAGGAAGGCTTGGGCTTTCAGGCTTGGGTCGCGTTCGGTTTTATCTTAAGACACCTCAAAAGTCGTGCCAATGGTGATTTGACAGGCGCATTTAAGATCGGACGTCGACTTCGAGGCGTCGCGGTCTCTGCCTCTGCCGTACCGGCATCAAGGGGTCTGAAAGGTACCAGGTGTCTTGTACAGTTTCTCTTAGCAATCTCCGCCCGACCTCGACCTCAGGTTTAAAGGTCCCAGAAATTAGTCCCGTCTCAGTGGAGGCTCAAGGTCGGCCCATGTTCGGTCGCGACACTGAGCCTCGGGGCACCACTGATCGGGATCGGTAGATTTCTGACAAGTCAACGCACGGTCAACAGGGTATCCGGCCCGGGGCAACCCGGCAAAGGTCTTCAGCTATGACCTAGTCCGCGCGGTCTCGCATGACCTAGGGCCTACCTCAACCAAGGTCTGCTTCCGCACCTCCTCAAGCTCGAGGCCGTGAGGTTAGCTCTTGGTTGGGCGGTTTCACCTCAGGACGTGGGGGATGCATTGACCCGGTGGTTACCAAGACCTAAAATGGTGGCGTCAAGACAGGAGTGGGCGACATTTCCGGAGAAGTTACAGTCCACTTTCAATGCGCACGAAGCCCCCTCCCCGGGAATCTCTCCCGGCCGTTGCAGGCACCATTCGGGGGTATATAAACCACGCAAGGCATATGTACAGAATAGGAACTCACCGGCAATAGCTTTACACACACACAGTGCTCAAACTTAAGCTGTAAACACCCCTTGTACTCACAGTTAGTGAATTCCTCGCGCTCACAGAGAAGATCGGACAATAGAGCTATTACCCTCGTGGGGGCTCGAACCAGTATAAACCCCTGTCTCCTACTCGTTGACGCCTCGCCTGACCTTCATCTACGCCATCGTTGACTGAAGCGCTTTCTGGGTCCCTCATACGTACTAACCCCCTCTTCATTTCTGCGGTCAGGCGATTCCGATCGTCGACACTTACTAATCGTGTGATCACTTTGTGGTACAAGTATAGTTTTTTCTCATGGGGCTGTTATCACATTTATATTAGTTATGCAGTCTTTTCATTGTTTTGTTGGATTTGTGTGTACCTGACTTGTAGTTTTTGCTCTTAGAAGCTATCCTATAAGTAGTTAGTGCTATAGTATAAAATGTGAGTATGTTACTATGCCTTGACTTTGTACAATAATGAAGTACTGCCAGTTATTGTGTCTTGTTGTCTAAAAATTTATTTAGGGAACTAATGGTGATAATGTGGTAGTGTGTCAAAATGATATAATAGGATGTATTTGTCTCTATTGAAGTCCTTCATTTCTTATCATTCAAAAATCAAAAACAAAAGGAACAACAGAGGGCATGGCTAGCATTTTCTAGACTCTGTCCTGTTTCATATCAAGTTATTTAATATTCGAAGTGTCCAATTTTACCATGAATTGGATAACCCAAATTTAGCTTATCCAAGTCATGATAAATCATGGTAAATTTGAATACTTAGCTAAATACTTATGGTGTAGCTTGTTGTGTATATAGTTGATTGAAATATTCATTTCTATTCAAGTCTGCTTCTCACATATGTTGAAATGCGTTGACTAAAATTTTTTATTGTATTCTATTCATTACATCTTAATATAGTGTTTTCATTACATTATACAACTTTACATAGTATCCTGAATAATAAAGCATATAGTTCTATGTTTTTATGTAATCTTTTTGCTTCAGATGGCATGTTATCTACTGTGATAAGGGCATATCACATATGGTTCTAGACTAGAACTGTCTATGATGATCCACAGACAGTTCTAGGCTAGAATCCGTCTATGATGAGGGCTCATCACAGATGATTCTAAGCTAGAAACGTCTATGATGTTAATTTTCACAACGCACTGCTTAATCGACTTCAGCCAAGAGCTCGTGTTCACAACGCAGCTGCGGCTAATATTGTACTAGAGATAGCTAATGAGCTCTAAATCAAAGACTTGCCTCATTTTTTCCTGAACACCAGTCGAACAGGCCACTTCTCTTCTTGGTGGTCATCTATCGCAAAGGCACTCTTCTTGGAGAGGACACTGTAGGCTATTATTAATACATTTTTCCCAAATCTTCCTGAGACAACAATAGTTTCTGACAGCGATTCGAGCGACAAGTCTAACTCCTCTGGGTATACTAACACAAGTTTAGTAGATATTACTAGAGAGGTATCAGCTTTAACAAATCTTTTTATTTCTCCCCTCTTGTTTAGCACTTTTTACTAATCGGCTTTCTTTTTCTTTCAGACTAAGGCCATGGGAAAAAAGGTTGCAACAGGTCCATCGGGTAGTGGCCAAGCTGGCAAGCAGTCCCATCAATCGACGTGCCTTACGGGCTACACTTCTAGCACTTTGGGGATTCAAAGCCCCTCCTTGTCGGATTTCGAGAAGCAGCAACAACCCAATAAGCTCTTCTATCGGTTACTACTTGCTTTTATCCTACATATTTCTTTAGGGACTCACTCTTAGCCGATTAATTTTCAGAGAAGAAGAAGGCCAAATCTATCAAGACTCCAGCTAAAAAAGGCTCCAAGCCTCAAGAACAGAGCAGTGAAAACTCGCCACGCGCATCGGCTACTAAAGGGGTAGGGTTTTTTTATGGGTTTCTATATGACGAGTATATTTGTCTGTAGGCCTAACCCATTTTAATTCCTTTTTAGCTAACCCCATCGGTGCAGGTGGCCAACATTTTGGCTGATCTGCCCGACACATCTTTGGAGGCTCCATCACCTTCTTCTCAGCCAACGCCGCCCACCCCCATCACTTCTCCTCTCCCGACGTCCTCATATCCCATCAATCTGCTAGGCTTTACCCTGGACAATTTGGAGGACCTGGAGGTGATAGCTACAGATGACTACCCCGCCGACATAAAAAAAATCCTGGAAATGTCAAAGGAGGCATTGTTCTTAGTAACTTCTGCACTAAGAATACAAGAAAGGCTCAACAGGCTCTTTGATCAAGTCATGCAGCCAGAAGCCGACCTCCTAAACAACACGCAGCCCCTTCGGGATGCCATGAATATGGTAGAAGCTGATCTGCCTCCGAAAACTATGAACGCACTCCCAACCGTCTACCACTTGGATGGCAAAAAGGCAGAGGTTGCAGCGGCTAGGGCTAGGATCGCCCAGAGGGAGGTGTAGGAAGCCGATCAAAGGCTTCTTAACAAGATGATGGCGGAGGCCAAAACCAAAAAGAAAAAATTTGATGAAGATACTCTGGCCCTCAAGACCAACAGGGTGGCCATTTAGAAGCTTGAGTTGACTAAGAGGCTCATTGAAGAAGAACTGGCCAACTTGAATAAGCAGATAGCCGATAGCCAAGCCAAGCTCACCGCAACAGCCTCATCTATCAAAGAGCAGGAGCATGAAATTGCTTTGGCCGTTGCAGGAGTTACGGAGCAATCGGCTAAAGTGGTCTTGTGCCTGGTAGCGCCAAGGAAGATCAAAGGACTGTCGATGAGGTGTAGCAGATCATCGCCAAGGCCGCGGGCGTGTTATCGGCTTTAGGTGCTAGGCTTCCTAGCTCTAGCCTGTAATCATTTTCTTTGCAATGACTGCAATCTTCTGAAATATCGACCTGCTAAAGCAACACTTTTGGAATGTTTAACTTATTGTAATAGGCTATTTAACCAATTCTATTGTCATCCCGCTTTCATATGTCCTGTAACTTTGCATTTTAGCCAAAATTAACTACACTGAGTTAATCTAGACTTTGTGATGACAAAACCCTCATAGCCGATTAGGAACCAATCCAAACACTTGGATAATATTTCTTCAAGTATTTTTCATTGATCGCCTTATGGAGAACAATTCCTTCCAATGTTTCTAGTATGTAGCAATTTCCATCGACAAGCCGATTTACTTTACACGGCCCTTCCCATGTAGGTGACCACTTACCAAATCGGTTATCCCTAGAACCAACAGGTAAAATAGTTTGCAGACCAAATCAGCTTCACAAAAGGACTTAGGTACAACCTTTTTGTTGTATGCTCTAGCAACCTTTTCTTTGTTTTTCTTAAGCCGATCTAAAGTATGTAGCCGTAACTCTACCAAATCATCCTAATTATATACCAACAAATCTCTATACTCTTGAGCTAACAAATTGTTTTGTCTAGCTATTCTTGTGGAACCAATATTAATCTCTATAGGCAAAACGGCTTCTTGACTATACACTAGCTGGTAGGGTGAAAGCTTCGTCGTTCCATGACACGCTAGTCGATACACCCATAATGGCTCCAACAACATTGAATGCCAATTTCTTGGTTTTTCATCAATTTTTCTTTTAATCAACTTAATCAAAGTTTTATTAGATGATTCGGCTTGATCGTTTGCTTGAGCATAATAAGGCAATGAGTTCAATAACTTGATTCCCAAAATCTTAGCAAACTCTTGAAACTCATCGAATATGAACATTGTTCCTTGATTGGTCGTAATAGTTTGTGGGATTCCAAACTGATGAATAATATGCTCATTGACAAATTTGATAGCTTCAACACTTGTAACCTTTTTGAGCGGTATGGCTTCAACCTATTTAGAGAAATAATCAGTTGTGGCCAAAATAAACTTATGGCCTTTACTCAAAGCAGGAAATATATGTCCAATTATGTTTATACCCTAGCCTCTGAGCGGCCAAGGCTTGATAATAGGGTGCAAAACCGATGCTGGGGCCAATTGCACGTTACTAAATTTTTGATAAGTCAGGCATCCTTTGTAATACTGAAAGTAGTCTTCCAGCATTGTCGGCCAAAAATACCCTGTATGCCTTAGCACCCACTTCATCTTATAAGCCGATTGGTGGGACCTACACATGCCTTTATGCACTTCTCCCATTGCTACTCTGGCTTCATCGGCCTCAAGGCACCTTAGCAGCAGTCCCTCTAGTGTCCGATAATACAAAGCATTGTAAAGGACTACATACTTCAAAGCTTGTTGTCTAATTTTCCTCTCTGTCAGCTTAGATGGGTCGATTAAATATTCTAGTATTTTCGTCCTCCAGTCAGTAGCAGTGTCCACACACATTATCATTTTCTTAATCAGCTCACATTCCTCTATTTTGCCAAAAACTTTATAACCCAGTGCTTGTTGGCTAACAAGTTGGCTCTGTTGTTCATCTCTCGAGGAATATGATTAATAGAGAATGAAGTAAATGAATCGATTATATTAAGGCATCGATCTAGGTATCAGGCTAGAACCTCATCATAGCGATTATACTCTCCTTTGGCCTACTGCACAACTAATAAAGAATCTCCATAAGACTCAACAGTATCTACTCTGACATTCTTGAGCAACTATAGGCCCAGAAGTAAAGCTTCGTATTCCACCTGATTGTTGGAACATCAACAATTTAACTGAAATGCAAATTCAAAATTATGTCCCTTAGGCGAAACAAGCACTATTCCAATGCCATCACCCTCTCGACATACTAACCCATCAAAATACAACTGCCAACGGGCTATGGACACCAAATCTACAGAGGTCTCATGACCTATTATAAAATCAATTATAATATGTCCTTTCATCGCCTTAGCCGATTCGTATAATAGGTCGAACTCAATCAACGCATAGGTGTATTTTATAACATCGGCTTTGCAGACAACTTTACAAGCTGACTCTAAAATATGATGCCTTAATTTTGTACAGGAAAATATAAAGATAAACACAATTTTTCACAAAAGGATACCTGATCTCGGCGTCAAGTAATCGTCGACTTAAGTAGAAAATTACTCTCTCTTTACCATCAACCACTTGCACCAAGATAGCCCCAATGATCTCCTCCTTAGCCGATATGTATAATTTGAATGGGGTTCCTTTTTGTGGTGCAGCCAAAACTGGAGGATTGGTTAAGTATTCCTTGATGTCATCAAAGCCTTTTGTTGATTGGCTCCCCACACAAACTCTTGATTGTCTTTTAATTTCATCAATAGGGTGAATGCATGAATACGGCCAAACAAATTTGAAATAAACTGTTGTAAATAATTGATTTTGCCGATCAACTTCTACAACTCATTTTCGCATGTCAGTAGTTTTGTTTTGGCTATAGCCTTCACCCTTTCCTGATTGACTTCAATGCCTCTCTCATGAACCATGAAGCCCAAAAATTGGCCAACCGACACACCAAAAGCACACTTATGGGGATTCGTCTTCAAACCATGTGCTCTTGTATTCTTGAAAACTGTTTCCAAATCGGCTAAATGCTGCTCATCTTGTTTAGATTTCACAACTATATCATCAATGTGATTTCTATAATTTGGACGATTAAATCATAAAAAATTAAATTCATAGCATTCTGATATGTTGTCCCAGCATTTTTCAAACCGAACATCATCACCGTCCACTCAAACAACCCTAAGGCACAGGGCATCTGAAGGCAATTTTCGGTATATCAGATTCTAACATGAATATATAATTATATTTGGTATTGCTATCAAGAAAACTAATAATTTTATTTCCAGATGCAGCATCAATAAGCATATCGGCTATTGGCATCGGATACTCATCTTTCGGTGTGGCTTTATTTAAGTCCCTAAAGTCGACACACACTCTGAGCTTACCATTTTTCTTCATCACAGGAATGATATTGGACACCACTCAGTGTATCAGCAAGGCCTAATAAACTTGGCCTCCAGTAATCATTTAATTTCTTCTTTTATGACATTATACAAGGCCGGATTAAATCTCCGAGGAGACTGTTTAAATGGCCGATAACCTAGCTTTATAGGTAGCCGATGTTCTACTAGCTTCGGTTTAGACCAGGCATCTCATGATACTTCTAAGCAAAACAATCTTTATAATTTCTAAGAATTTTGACCAACTTTTTCTTGTACTCTATATCTAACTTTGTACTAAGAAAAGTTGGTATCTTCCTATCACATCATCTGTATCAACTTCTTCAAGTAAATCAGTTGATGTAAACCCTTGGCCCAACTTCTCAATGTCTTGGAAATCTTCAATGGCCTCATAACTATCTGTTTTTTGCCGATAGCCTTGCATTCTATTTTGTAAGACCTTTATTGCTTGCTTGGACTCCTTCGGCGTAAAACTTCACTCGTCCGACTAAACATGCTCAGCCTCACATTTATTGGAATTAACCCTATCTTGTTTATACAAATAAAATCACAATCATCCAAAGCCTTCCTCGATAAACACTTTGCCTCTTCATGGTGCCAATTTGCATTGGAACTGGCCATAGCAATATGAGCCGAGGTGTCAGCTCGTACGACCTTAACCTCATCTCCATTCCATTGGATGAGTAATTAGTGCATGATCGACGGAATACAGCAATTGATGTGAATCCAATCTTGTCCAAGCAGGATGCTATAATTGCCCTTGGCGTCAACTACAAAAAATGTAGTCAGCAATGTTTTACTACCGACAGTTAATTCTGTCACCATAACACTTTTGGCCTTGGTAAGATCTCCTGTAAAATCATTCAATACCATGTTAGTCTTAATTAAGTCATCATCGGACTTACCTAGCTTTTTGTAAGTGGTGTATGGCATTAGGTTCACTATCGCTCCACCATTCACAAGCATCCTCGAGATCGGCTTGCAATTGATGTGCCCCTTTAAGTACGACGGCTTAAGATGCCGATGAGTGTCTTAGGGCTTCTCAAAGATAGCCTCTTGAGCCCCTAAACACAGCTGGATGAAAGTTTTGGTAGCCGATTCAGTCTTTATCTTGAACTCGGCTGGTATGGTGAACGCCATGTTGATTTCCACAGGGGAGTGTCATTCCGAATCATTGGGGAGTCTAGGTCATCACCTGAATTCAACTCGTCCTCAACTGGCCCCTTTGTCCTCCACTCCTTTTTAATAGTTTTGATTGGCCAAAGCTCATTAAAAACTTGATCCCTTTGTTTTTCTTGCTCGGCCTCTCTAACCTCCTAAGTCCTTAGCCTTTGTAAATGTCTAAGCTGAGATCAACTAAGACCTAGAGGACACCATCTTGGTTTAAGCTTAATCGGCTTGCGTATTTTGGCAGCCAGAGTTTCCTGAGTTACAGAACTTGATCCCTCTTCCTTTGTTTTATCCTAACTTGACATAGAAACCCTCTCATGCATCAGCTTTTCTTGGCTCTTTTCACGATAGCCTCGTCCTAGCCTAAATAATCTATCTTTAGCTGATCTCCTCGGCCAATCGTCTTGAGGGTAGTGCTCCATTGGGCAAGTATGTGCCAATGGCAAAGCTACTCCTCTTTCCTAACATAACTGCCAGAAGGAGCACCATTGGTGAGCCCTCTCCAGATTCTCTAGCCAATATAAGTTATCTGGCTGACGTGCAGGGTAATACGGCTTGTTACTACCCTCTCGTACTTCTCCAACAATTGCGAAAAAGTTGGCTTAGGCCTATTTATTGGCTGACATGGTGATGATTTCTCCACCTTAACCACTTACCAATTTGCGGTTCCCCCTTCAACTTGACAGTCCTGGAGTTCTTTCCTTCATGGTCGGCTTTTATCTGTAATGAACCTACCGTAGTCTTCATGCTCATCCTGCATCGGCTCTCTACCTTTTTTCGAGCAATGCACCATCTTTATTTGGGAAAGGATTGAAATCCACTTGCATCATTGGCTCATCATCAATTTAAGCTGACCATCTTCAATAGCTGATTGGATCTGTTACCAAAAAATATTGCAATCGTTAGTATTATGAGAAAAAGAATGGTGCCACTTGCAATATCTTCACTTTTTAATTTCATCGGCTGATGGTATGACAAGTCCTTTGGGCAATCATATAATATTTTCTTGTAGTGGTAAATCAAAAATACGATCGCACTTGGAGACGTCAAACGCGTACTTTACCTCCAACTTACCCTTCATCGGCTTGAGCCAAGAACAGACGAAGGACCTTTTGGATCCTTTGACCCATTCGGCTATGTTTATTTTTACTTCATCGTCTTCAGAAGATTCACTTGAACAATACTTAACCATATTCACTTTGGTCTTTTCTTTTTCTTTATTATTATTTAACTTGAACTTATCTTTGAACCCTTTGTTGTCAGGAAATTGGCTTTCTTGAGCCAACACCTTGTGAAGTAGCTGACTCAGATCTGTAAACTCTTGCCTACCAAACTTCTCCCTTAGTGGAGGAATCAATCCTTGGAAAGCTAAATCGGCTAATTGATTGTCAAGTAATGTGACACTAAAACACCAATTTCTAACTTCCCTGAACCTCTTAATATAATCGGTTACTGATTCTCCAAACTTTTGACGGACAGAACTCAGGTCAAAAATCTTGAGCTCCAAGCTACCAAAGTAAAAATATTCATGGAATCGGCTCTCCAAATCGTTCCAAAAGTGGACCAAATTTGGAGGTAAGCTTGTGAACCAGGTGAAAGAAGCTCCTGATAGTGATAGTGGGAATAAACTAATTTTAAGCCCGTTGGACTAAGCAGCTTCGCCACACTGTGCGATAAATCGCCTAACGTGTTCTAACATGGTAACGAAGTCATCACCTGAAAACTTGGAGAAATCAAGAATCTTAAAATTGTTCAGGTATGGCATACGGTCAATAAAATTAGGATACAGTTTCCTATAGCTGATAACCTTACCTTTTGGTTGTATACCGAACTGATCTCTCAATACGATAG
The DNA here is from genome assembly GCA_036346375.1 of Guadua angustifolia. Taxonomy (NCBI): domain Eukaryota; kingdom Viridiplantae; phylum Streptophyta; class Magnoliopsida; order Poales; family Poaceae; genus Guadua; species Guadua angustifolia. The sequence goes on from CM070514.1 coordinate 48,124,847, forward strand.
AAATTTGGTTGACCTAGTTGATATTAGTGGCCAACATAGCATTAGGATTTTGCCAACTATTGTAGTTGGCATCCTACCCCCCGAGCCTAAGCTCAGGTTGTCTAGTAGGTTGGAAGGACGTATATGGAGGAAAGTGCTGATATTCACTATTTTTCCTAGTGGTCGGCTCCAGCACTGGGATAAAAGGCTCTGAGTAAGTCACTACCTTGTAAGGGGTCGGATTATTGAACAGAATCGGCTCAGTATTACACAGGTGTCTAGCAGATTCAGTCAGCTATGAAACCAACTGTAGAAACACATAGAACGGGGCTGATGGTGGCAAATTAACCAACGCATCTAACTTTGCAGAGTCAGTATATGATTGATAATGCACAACCCCACTTGAGTATGGATCTCGTGGCAATATGACAGTAGGTTGGGTTAGCATCAATGATGGATTTGCAGCCGATGGCTTTGGGTCAACCATCGTGCTCTGGGTGTTTTGCGCCACTGATAAATAGGGTAGCATGGCAGTGCTTGCAGTGGGTTGAGCAGGCTTCCAAATGAAGCCAACTCCTGAGCAATAGTCTTGACACTATTGTCTATCATCGACTTAAGTGTTGTAACTAAGCCGGCGACTGGTTGACTAGAGCATGATGTATAGATTGATATATCATGGCTGATAGTTCGGCCTGTGCAGGCATATATAGATTGATATATCATGGCCGATAGTTCGGCCTGTGCAGGCATGTACTGACTTACCGGGCTATTTGTGATCCCTGCATCGCCGAGGGCATTGATCATTGGTAATGCGGTCTTCTGAGTGACGCTGCGTTGGGTTTTCTGGTAACAACCCAGCATCAACTCTTCCAAAGTAGCCTTCTGATCTTCAATCTCCATGCGTTGTTCTGGCGTTAAATCATCCAAGATAGGGACGATTATGGCTTCAGTATTGAGGTCATATGGCAAAATCGTCTTGCCGGATGTAGGCATCTTCATGGTTTCACCGGGCGTGCCAAGAGTGTGTTTGCACCAAAAACTTGAAGTAGGGTTTGTTGGCAAACAACACACCGGACAAACATCGGGTTCTGCAGTTCGAGGCGTGCCAACCAATTTGATCCTGCAATTGGTAAGAAAATATAAAATATGTTCAAAGCCGATCTTGTAGAACAATCGACTTAGATCTAATCAGTTAAAAGTCGATCAAATCAAGGATAAAAGTGAATCTAATTAGCCGATTATGGATAATTAGAGGGTAAAGGAAGATTCTTTCTGAAGAAGACGATGCACAAGAAAATAGAAGAAAAATCAAACCTGGTTGTCGTAACAGAATATGATCAACAATCGGTGATGTGCAACTTTATTGATCAAATCAAGTTACAAGGAGAAATCTAAATTACAGATGCTATTCCTAGTCGACAAGAAAAATAAAAGATGTGTTTATTGATTGGTGTAGGATCGGATGGCGTCAATCAGAGGGGGGTGAATGATTGCGCGGAAGCTAAAATCTTATTCTTAACCTTTTTGAAACACCCCAATTCAAACTCAAATTGCTCGAAGACCGGTTCACGAAGTTGGGAGACCAGTTTAGAAGTCTGGGCGACTAGTAGAGCACTTGGGCGATTAGTAGAACACTTGGGCGACCAGTTTGGGCACCTGGGCAACCAGTAGGACACTTGGGCGAGCAGTAGAACACTTAGGCGACCAGTTTGGGCACCTGGGCGAGCAGTAGAATACTTGGGCGAGCAGTAGAACACTTGGATGACCAGTTTGGGCACCTGGGCGATCACGTGAACAGTTGGGCGACCACGCGCACAGTCTGGGCGAGCAGACCGATATATGTCCACTAAAATAGTAAATCCTGAAGATCTAGCTGTTAGATTGACATGAAATTTTAACTATAGAAACTAGACTCAATTCCACAGCTAACACAAAAAGAATTAGGTCAATCGGATCTACGGATCTAAAGTTATGTCCTTCGCAAGATGACTGAATCCGGGCGACCACACGAACAATCGGGCGAGCATGACATCAATCTGGGCGACCACAAATTACAGAAGATCTAACCGTTGGATTGAAGTGAAATTTTAACTGTAGAAATGAGATTCAATTATGAATCAAACCCAATAAGAATCAATCCGATCGGATCTATGGATCAAAAGATATTACCTTTGCAAGATGATACCTTTGCAAAGAACCGAACTCCGTGATGAACTTCGTGACTGCTGCGATAAACAAAACTTCAAGCGATTGATCAACTATGTCGAAGCCAAGAGCAAATCACAGCCGCAAGAAGAAGCTCTCTGGAAGATTGATTTTTATTTCATTGTCTAAAGTACTCTAACACAAGAGTACAAACCCTAAAATCTTGCTCCAGAATAAACAAGGGACACCTCCCCTTATTTATACAGAGCAATCCTAACGAAATAGAATACAACTCCACTTCCAACATGGAAAGAGTCTGTATACATCTCAACTTGGCCCAACGTGGCCAAAAACAACTCTTGCACGTATGTACAGCCCCCTGCTGTAATTACGTGACTAACCTACCTCCATGTGCATGTTCTCTAGCCCAACATCCCGCATGACATCCTTGACCACCAAGACCTCGATTCCTCCACGAACCTAGTCCCGAACCTCGGTTCCTCCATGAACCTAGTTCGGTCCCACATCGACCACGTTAAGCCCTCGAGCAACACACGCACATGAATAAACACATAAACTGCGTGCACGAGCACAAGTCCACGACTTGACTTAAGGTCAATCCATGCAACCACTCACACGAGTGCATTGCATCAAGCAGAATCCATCATGCTATCATCATCTCAACATGGCACATGTACAAGCACCACACATGCTATAATCAAAGTCACTTTACAATGCCATTTTCACCATTCAACCAATTTTTCATCACATGATCTCACAATTGGATGTGTGTGTTGTCTTTGCCTGCCCATGACTATCTTTTGTACCTATCAGCCGATCGTATCCTTTTCCAACACATTACAAAACACGATTCGTATCAACCTTAATCCAAACGGTTTTTCCTTAAAATCTTCACCGTAACCAAATATATTTGAATCTTTCCATACCCCACATCAGTTATGATACGTTGACTTCATCATGCGGATTTTGACCATACCTGCCAAATTTTGGTGCAAACACCTAGAGCAATTACATGGCTAGTTATGACAATATAATTGTCTCTAATGTACAACTATATTGTCTATAACTGAAATATAATTATATTTATTATACAACTCTAATATCTATATATGACCAAAATAAGTGAGGTAGATCATTATCTTTTTCTCTCGATTAATGTGAGAATTTTTAGGATTATTTCTTTTTAGGGTTATTGTGATATTTCCTTGCCCTTAAAATGAAGGACATATCTTGCATCTCACTGGTTGTTTTTATTTATATTGATATATAGATATAGGCAACATATCTAGTTTAACCCTACCTTAGGGTGTTACTCATGCAACCCTCAATATGAACCATCTGATTTGGACTAAACACACGAGATGGAGGTGGGATGGACCCCCAACTATTTTTCTAAGATGGTTGGAGAGTCTAGGGGGTTTTCTGAAAAAATGCCTTAAGTATTTGAGAGTCCATCCCACCTCCATCTCATGTGTTGAATTCAGATCAGATGGTTCACTTGATGGTTACATAGTTTCATGCTAAAGTGGGTTTACAATGGATATATTGCTATAAATATATTGTCTATATCCAGTGTGTTGCAATTTTCTTATAAAAGAAGACTAGACATACCTTGTAGGTGAGTGTGGAGAAGCCGAGGTTGCATGCACTCAATAAGATCGCCTAAGGTGACCACATAGCCCATGTATATTTGCCTAAGGTGACCACATAGCCCATGTATATTTGTACCAACGTAGCACTTCTAGTACAAACGTGCCTACACATGTACGCATGAATTTTCTGCATTTTCTATACAATATGATTTTTCACATTATGGTCTTCATATGCATATAAGCTAGGCAATACTACCAGAGTAAAGGTTACCTGAGTTAGTTCTTTTTCGTCATCTGGGTCAGTTTGGGTGGCAATACGAAGTCCTTAGATAGTAATGATGAGCGCTCATCAGGGTTGGTTTTTGCTTGATAAGATATAGCGTCATCTGGGTTGGTTCTGAGCTCATAATCGACCTAAGAGACCAATTATCTCTATTGGTTCTGAACATGAAACCGACAGAGATTCCTGAATTATCTTTATCAGTTCCACTCTCAAAACTGATAGAGACATCCTTATGCGCTTGGAACCAATAGAGATAATTCAGGAATCTCTATTGGTTCAATGCTTAGAAGTGATAGAGACGTCCTCCTAATCTCTATCGGTTTTGAGCATGGAGCCGATAGAGATTCCTAAATTATCTCTATCGGTTCCACGCTTAGAATCGATAGAGTTTGTATGTCTCTATGAGTTTTGAGCATGGAACCAATAGAGATAAATCCACCTTGCAAGCCCAGGCTGTTTATTAGAACAACACCAGATATATACACAAAACACATATCACATTTACACTATATAGAAAACAAATATACTTAAACAGGAGTACACATATCACATTCACAGTATATAATATTATTTACATAGACTAATAGGGGTATACATATTACATTCACAATATATAACATTCTTTACATAGACTAGTAGGAGCCTATCGGGTCTCTAAACCTACCGTCCTTCGTTATAACTTCTACTCAGTACCATATGCATATGTGATCCCGTACTCAATTGAAATATTTGTTTTGTAGGATCTTGAGGGTGATATCGAGCAGTTGCAAAATAGAAAGTAGTGTACTAATTAAGTTTTAAATTTGTATATAAAAGGCTGAGTGTATTATGTATGTACATACCTTGGGAAAAGGTGTGAGCCATTGACCATGATCATTGTAACAACCTCAAATAAAAAGAAAGATGGTTTAATAAGTAAAATCTCAATTTTAGCATCTAAAATCAAACCTACACATTCATCAGCAATGTATGATAATATTTTTAAAAAAAATTCTGCACAACCCTAACTTAATCAAAAACAGGTTTCACATTCATAAAATTTACATCCAGATCAAGCATTATTATTCAATAGTATATTACATCTATTTCAATACACTCAGATCATTCATCAAATAAAGGCCAATCAGAAAGATTTATTTCAACTAAACATACACAGGCTTCAAATTTTCTTCTCTCCCAAACATTTCTAGACTTCATACAACAAGAATTTATAGCACCAATTCTCAAAAGTTCAGGAACAGAATACATTGCTAAACAACTACCCTGTTCTTTTTTCCTTCTCCTACCAACCCAAACCGACTTTTCTCAGCATTGCATCCAGCTAGCTACCTAGCTGTCCCCTTTTGCCCATACTTCTCAGCTAGATGGCAGAAGGGCCTTCTGCATGCCCTCCACCTAGCCTCTTCAGCCCATGGTTTTGCCCAAAACCTAAATGCATAGCCAAGCAAAGTCAGTTGACTGTAGAATAAAAAGAGAAAACACCAGGCATACACTAGCTCAGCATCTTGTCTACCTCACCTCAGCATTTACTGCCCTAGCTAACCTTCGCTGAAGTCAAGAAGCAGCCAGGGAGGGTTGAAGTAGCTATCTGTCCCTTTTGTCTCCTGTCCACACCACATACCCTGCAATCACCAGGTACCAATTATTAGTGATACATTTCCCTTCCTCTACCCAATCAATGAAAAATATACTTTTTGGTTAATCAAGCATATATCAGTCTTGCATGTCAACAAAACCACATTAATGAATAAAAACTACACAAACCATGTGCTTTAGTTTTCCATTTCTTATAATCAAAGGATCCAGTAACCATTAACAACTGAACAGGCATGCATTCCAGATGTATATCCATGACAGAAATATGCTAGAGCCAAATCACAAGGATCAAATAAAATGTGATAGAGCTATATGAGAACACACAAAGCTGTTAAATCAAGGACCATCAGGTAAATGAATGTGAAATAGTAACCTCGATACACTATCAGTCATGAACAAGATCATAAGAAACAACAGACAAATGTCATCCAACTCGAAAGTGCAAAATAATCACCTCCCATTTAACCATCTTAGTAACTGACATGCATATAACATTCAGGGCCCATATTTCAAGCTCTTAATCACACAACTATTAGAAGAATCAATACATGAGTATATGAAATCAACAAACACATGAATACCTTATAAGTCACAGTCACAAAAGAGCTCAAATGATATAATGTTAAATATAAAGCTAAACATATCTAGCTCACGATCGATCTGGGGAATGAAGCACATCACAGAAGCTCTCATAGCATTTCCATTTCATGCACAAAGTAATAAAGATCAGAGTCACATACACCATCGAACACATAAGGCAATCCACATGAAGATATATGACCATATGCATAACTCCAATACTCGGGAGGGCGTAAATATCACTGTGAATCACATAAGAAACATTGTAGTCTATACATACATGTATGAATACAAAAGCACAGAAATCAATTTCTGAATCATACAAAGTTAAGCATAGAGGTCCAGTACTCATCAAAACTCACATTACAGAAGCCATTCATGCAAGTCACCGTATAACATCACTAGCCTCACTAATTCACACTTGACAGCTAAAACAACCTATCATCATGCAATTCGACTACAAATGGTATAATTTAGAGCAGAAACAACATCCCTGTAACATCTCGAAAAATACAATAAATTAAAACTGTATATTTTGAATTTTAATATGATTATTTCTGAGTTTTCTTAACATCATTGGTTTTTATTTGGATTTTTCTTGGATTTGTGCATTGTGAGAAAAATTATATAAAAGGTATTAATGAATGGATAATGGTAAAAAGATAAAAAGGTAAAAGTAAAATGTTGAAAAAATTCTATTAAAAATCTTCAGCACTTAGGTAAATCATTTAACCTAATAAATAAAATTTTGAAACAAAGAATGATGGAATGAAAATGAAAAGACATCTCTTTTGACTATAAACAGTGCATGTTCAGAATTAATAAAAATTTCTCGAATATTATCTGTAGTTATAAAAATTACCATAATGTAATAAATACAGTAGTTATCCATGGTAAAATTTTCAGAAATTAATAATTTCATATAAAGCCTTTTAAAATTCAAAAACATAAGCATTGAAAAATCTGAAAATTGGAGTGTCATAATTTTTAGAAAATAATTACTCAATATTTTGTCCTTAAAATTTATGGGAGTACTATTAGCTCATTTATAACTCAGATAAAAAGTTTCAAAAATAAATCATTTAATTTTTACCCTTAAATAAAATACAATCCAAAAAGGAATTTCTGAACACTCATCAATGTCAGAATTTCTAATAATTCCATGTAAAATATTTTAACCCGAAATTTTTACAGAAGGTCTTCCACCACCAGGAGACCATAGTCAAAAAGTTTGGAAAATTTGGGTGGTGATTAGTTGGCTGAATTAATGGGAAACCTGATCTGTCCGAGCTGCAGTTACTCCTTTTGACTAATGCATTTCATCGACAAGTGGGCCCGACCACTGTTCTACCCTGTTCGCTGGCAGGCAACGGAAAAGCACCCTGTGTCACTGACTGGTGGCCCTCAGCCCCACCTGTCCGTCTCGCTCTCCCTTTTCCCCTCTTCTTCCGGTCGAAGCCGCCCTCACTGCTCTTCTTTGCACCCCCATTGCCCAGAGAACTGAACAGACTCAGCTATCCCAGAGTGCGTCGACATTCTTCCTTTGAGTCAATGAAAACCGAAAAGAGGGGAAATCAGCGATCCCACTTGATTGGGTATGAATCCTTGCGGTTGAATCATCCTTGAGCTTCGTAAGGCATTCCTGTTCAGGCATCAAGCCTAATCCTTTAGCATTTTCACCTGCAGCGTCCTCCTTCCCCGCCGCTTTTCTCCCTCATTGTCGGTGATAGTTGGCAGCTCCACTCAGTTGATCTCCGCCCGTGCCAAAATGTAAAATGGACTCAAGACCATGCACTGATGCTTGAAAAACCGTTTACCCTAGGAAGGAAGCTCGCCGGTGAGCTCTTGCTTGCATAGCCATGGCGGCCGCCGCACCTCCACGGTGGCGGCCACCTTCCCGGCTAACTTCGGCCAATTAAGTGGCACCATTAGGTGCGCCTTGGCCCACTGAGTCTCTTAGTGCCCGTCGTTCGGCCGCCTTGGAGATGATTCATCGCCGGCGAGCCAGAAACGGAAGGCCCCTGTTTGTGCCACTGACCATCGGACCCTAGTGTCAGTGACTATTTTTGAGTTCAAACACAGCCCGCGTAAATAAAGGAATACGCTTTCAATTTAGGGAAAACGTATTTACATTTATTCTCAGACTTCTGTAGACCTGAAAACATGCAAACAATTATAACTTTTACATTTCTCATACAAATTGAACAAAACAAATTTATAAATTCATATAAAATCTGGTAGATTCTAAATATTCAAAAATATTTTGAAAATAAGCATGGGTAAATTTTAAATTCAAATATAATGAAAAGGGCTAAATATATGCAATACATAAAATTTTTGTAAACAAGCTCAGAATTACTTGAAACTAATTTTAATAGAATCCTTATACTTCCATAAACCCAAATATGTAAAAATATTTGAATTTCACTTATGTTTGTATCATTTTCTATTAAATATTATTTCGATGCCTTAAGTATTCAAAAATGAATAAATTGTACAAAAGAAATTTTAAATAAATAAAACTGATTTCTAAGTTCCAATATGATAGTAGGCTACCTCAATTTGCTGAAATAATTAAGAAAACAAATTTGACTTGAAGTTATGCTATGAATGGAAAAAAGAGCCAAATGAAAAAGATGTATGTACATGTATATCTATCTATGTAGGCATATGTCAATCAATAGTAGTATCTATGTGTGTGTGTGTGTATAAAGTGTCTAATAGTTGTATAAAAATATAAATATGTATAAAAATGATTAATTTATCACTATTGGAATATTTAATGAAGTATCACATATACACAAATATGATTTGCAAAAAGTGCACAAACCTTGTTTATGTAAAAGAATATATGTGTATAGGTTATGAAAGGTGAGTCATGATTTATGAGAAATTGGATTCTAAATATCCTATATAATCAATTGTTTGTTCCAGCAAAGAATCATCACAATAAAGTCATAATCAACATTTAACTAAATAGTTGAAATTCCAATACTTATATAATTCAAATAGTTATTGTCGGCGATCGGGATCGCCTGACCGCAAAAGTGTATGGGAGTTGATGTGAATGCAGGACCCGGAACTGGCTTCGCTCACTGAGGAAATGGACTTACTGCTCCAATGGTCGGAGGAAAGAGGAAAAGAGGGAGATACTGAGAATTATACTGGTTCGAGCCCCCAAAACAGGTAATAGCTCTACTCCAGTCTTACCTAGAGGCGGAGAAAGTCACTATGTTTGAGTACAAGGGATGCTATCTAGCTCGAGCTCCTGTAGTATGAGTGTGTGTGTGTGTCGTGAAATACGAGGCTTGAGTGTGAATTGCCCCCTATGTTCGTCCCAAGGGGGTTTTATGCCACTCCCGACCGTTACCAGAAACGGCCGGGAGAGATTCCCGGAAGAGTGGCTTCATGCACACTAAAGCTGGATCATAACTGCCACGGAATTGTCACCCACGTCTGACTTGACTCCATCATTTAAGGATCTTGGTAACCGTCGGTGTTGAAAGTGCATCTAGGCCCCTTAATGATTTTGGTGATTAATGACAACAAGATTAAGTGACTAATGAGCTTTATGAGTATTGTGAACGGATGAATACGCTCATGGGAAAGTCGCTTAAGAAAAGAGGTCCCTCAAATTTGAGAAGAAAAGGCGTCGGTTAAACTCAACGGTTGTATATATATTTTTAATTTTATTTGAGTTTAAGGATTGCCGTACTATAAAGAGGGATTTGGTAAGAAATAGCTGTAGAATGACCCAATGTGCTCAATGATGAATTCTAGTCTAAAAATGAGTCAATGTGTAAAGTCTTGGGGGCAAAATGTTCAAAAAGGTTCGGAGTATCCGAACATATCTTCGGAATGTCCGGGCTGGCCCCTCGGTTGCTCAGGCAAAATTCGGTTCGGAATGTCCGAACATAGGTTCGGAGTATCCGAGCTAACCCTCTCTGTTGGTCGAGTTCATTTTGGTTCGGAATGTCCGAACATAGGTTCGAGTATCCGAGTGGACCCCTCGGTTAGGGCAAGTTCATTTAGGTTCGGACTATCCGAAGTAACGTTCGGACTGTCCGAACTGTGTGCTCAGTTGCCCAGATTTCAAACGGTTCGGACTATCCGAACACTCTCGGGTTGAAGTGAAAAACGGCTAGTTTTGGGGGGCTTTAAATACCTCCCCAACTTCCACCTACCACTTAGGAAGTGCATTCAATTCATTCTAACAGCTCTTTCACTCTCTCTAAGCCCTAGTGTTCATCTCCCTCAAGTCTTTGATTCTTGAATCTTTAGAGGGAAGTCTAGTAGAGAATTTGGAAGATCAAGAGGTTGTGATTCATCTTGAGCACTTGGTTCATCCTCAAGCGGATTTCTCGCGACATCTTTTACTCTTGGAGGTTGAGGACTCCTAGACGGCTAGGAGTCACCGGTGAGCTCCCAATCTTCGTGTGGGACGCCGTCGGAAGTTTGTAAAGGTTGAATCCACCTCCGCAAGGGAAGGATTCAAAGAGTAAGTGGGTGAGTGCTTAGTGCAACACCTAGAGGATAAGGGTTGAAAGAGACCCCGGCTTAGTGCCGCCTCAACAGAGACGTAGGATCCCCTCAAGGATCCGAACTTCAGGAAAAATCTTCGTGCATTTCATTTGTTTTTCGGTTTACTTTGTTGTTCTCTTTGTCTTCTTGAGATCTAGGGATTTCAAGTGTTAGAGTGCCATTGTGAAGGGGATTGGTAAGCTCTGGACTACTAGAGGTACTCTAAACCCTTAGATTTCATTTTGGAGCTTTGTAGGGTCTCTAGATATCTCAGATCTACTTTCTAGGGTTTTTGCGCTCAGTGCAGTTCGGACTATCCGAAATTTGATTCGGACTATCTGAACCCACTCGGACAGTCCGAAGTAAATTTCGGAGTATCCGAAGTCTAAATTTTTGCTGCGATTTAAAATTTGTAAACGCCTATTCACCCCCCCTCTAGGCGACATTTCGGTCCTTTCAATTGGTATCAGAGCCAAATCTCCGTAGTTTGGCTTAACCGCTTGGAGAATCTAGGATGTCGGAAATAGAGAAGATTACCGAAGGCCGTAACCAAACTAAGGCTACGGACTCCGGTAGTGGGGTTGCAATTCCATATGAGTATCCCTCCGTTGGTGTCTCAAGCTCCTCATCTTATGTCTCCGTGCCCTCCGGTCGAGCGCCTCATTTCGATGGCACTCACTATGCCGCATGGAAACATAAGATGAAGATGCATTTGAGATCGCTTCACCCTTTTATTTGGAAGATTGTAGAAACAGGTTTCAAGCCCGTTGATCCAAACAATCTCACTCCCGAAGAAGACAAAGCTCAACACTTCAATGATTTGGCCGTCAATGCCTTATTCAATGCTTTGAGTGATTCCGAGTTTAACAGAGTCGATGGACTTGAAGAGGCAAAGGCAATTTGGGATAGACTCTTAGTTAGTCATGAAGGGGTTTCAAGTGTCCACGAATCAAAGATAGAGCTCATTATTGGTGAGCTAAGCCGGTTCACTTTGGAGGAAGGAGAGTCCTACACCAAAATGTTTGACCACTTGATGGTGCTTATGAATCAAGCCAAGGGTCTTGGGTGCACCGATCTTTCTGACAAGGCCGTGGTGAAGATTATTCTTCGTGTAATCACTCCTACCAACCGCAACCTTGTTCAATTAATCCGAGACCGGCCCAACTTCGACACATTGACACCTCATGACGTTATCGGTCGGCTAATGATGGACGAGATGATGATAAAGGAGGCCGAAGTTGTTGAAGAACTCAAGTCGGGCAAAAAGAAAGGTATTGCCCTGAAGGCCGTCAAGATAGTGCGCCAAGCAGAAGAGAGCACAAGTGAGGATGAAGAGTCCTGTGGTCCGTTGACAAATGAGGACATGGCTCTATTCGTGAGAAGGTTCAACAAATTCTTCAAGAAGAACTTCAGACAAGGAGGTCAATCTAAGAGATTTGGAAGAAAATCAAAGGGTAGACACTCCACCAGAAGATGCTATGAATGCGGTGAAACCGGCCACTTCATTGTCGAGTGTCCGCATAAGGAGAGCAAAGATGAGAAGCCTCACAAGAAAGACAAATACCGGGGCAAAGACAAAGAAAAGAGCAAGAAGTTCAAGCACTACAAGCACAAGGGACAAGCTCATATTGGAGAAGAGTGGGATTCAAACTCCGACTCCGACTAAAGCTCCGAGTCCGACGAGGAAGGAGGAATTGCCTCCGTCGCCATCGTCGTGCCTACTACCTCAACAACGTCGAAGAGCCTCTTCGACAACTTGAGCGATGATGACGAAGACGCTCCAATGTGCCTTATGGCAAAGGGGCACAAGGTATCATCAAAAGCCTCCACTCCTTCCATTGTTGATGATTGTCTAGATGAGCGCGATAGCGATAGTGATGATGATGTTAACTCTATGCTTAAATCCATAAAAAACTTTGACATTCATAAGTTAGATTTACTTCTAAAAGATATTGAAAAATTGGAGGAAATTGTAGAACAAAAGGAAGCTACTTTCGAGGCTCAAGAGGATTTGCTAATCCTTGAAAAGGAGAAAAATCGTGAGCTAGAGGAGAGTTTATCTTTTGAAAGAGAGAAAAATGAGGAATTGGTTAAGAACTCAAAATTGACCAAATCCAAGGTGACTAGTCTTAAGATCACCAACGCTTCATTTGAAGAGGAGCTTGCTAAGACAAAGGATGCTTGCAAGGCTCTTGAGTTGAAGCTTGTTGATCTCAAGAATAGCCCTCCGATTACCTCGACCATTAACTCCAATTCTTCATTACCTTCTACTAGCAATGGATGTGCTAGATGCTACAACGTTAATGTTGATACTTATGCCACTAACCTTGAGGCTTTGCAAGTACTAGCTCATGAAAATGAGAAGCTCAAGGGAATACTCGAAGATGGACTTCAAAAGTCCTACAAGGCTAGCAAAGGATTAGAGGAGTTTCTTGGTAAGCGCAAAGGTAACCTCATGAAACATGGGCTTGGTTATGTTCCACCCAAGGGCAAAGGAAGCCACATCGTGGTTGCTCCTTTGAACAAGCCCATCCACTTTGTTAAAGCCGAAGCAAACTCTAAGTATAAGGCTCAATCCACTTTCTTTGCTTCTTATGTGCTTAAAAGGACTAACCTTGGTAGAGTAGTTGCTTGTCACATTGGAGGTAAGCCCAAAGATAACTCTTATATACGATCTATTTGGGTCCCTAAATCACTTGTTACTAACGTGCGTGGACCTAAACAAGTTTGGGTACCAAAGAGCAAAAACTAAATTTCATTTTGTAGGCCTACATCTCCGGTGGATCAAGTTGGATCTTGGATAGCGGATGTACACACCACATGACCGGAGAAAGGGCAATGTTCGCTCATTTGGACGCCAATGGAACGAATAGTGAAAGTATCATTTTTGGCGACAATGGAAAAGGTGAAGTAGTAGGTTTAGGTAAAATTCTTATTACAAATGATTTTCATTTAAATAATGTTTTGCTTGTCGAATCACTAAGCTACAATTTGTTGTTCGTTGCTCAATTATATGAAACGGGCTACAATTGTGTCTTTAGTGATAAGGGTGTGGATGTTATAAGAAGAAGTGATGTTTCAATAGCCGTTAAGGGACGCTTAAAAGGAAACATCTATTTTGTAGATTTTACTACGGATAGAATCAACCTTGAAACGTGTCTTGTGGCTAAATCTAGCATGGGTTGGTTGTGGCATCACCGACTTGCCCATGTTGGTATGAGGAACCTCCACAAACTTCTTAAAGGCAATCACATTCTTGGATTAACCAATGTTGTCTTTGAGAAAGATAGAGTATGTAGCGCGTGTCAAGCCGGGAAGCAAGTTGGAGCTTCTCATCCCGCGAAGAACGTGATGACCACCTCAAGGCCATTGGAGATGCTTCACATGGATTTGTTCGGCCCCGTCACCTACATAAGCATTGGAGGAAACAAGTATGGTTTAGTTATTGTTGACGATTTTTCTCGCTTTACTTGGGTGTTTTTCTTGCATGATAAAAGTGAAGCCCAAGGAAGCTTAAAGAAATTCATGAGAAGGGCACAAAATGAATTTGAAGTGAAGATCAAGAGAATTCGGAGTGACAACGGCACCGAATTCAAGAACACCGGTGTTGAGGAGTATCTCGATGAAGAAGGCATCAAGCATGAGTTCTCGGCTCCTTATTCTCCACAACAAATTAGGGTAGCCGAGAGGAAGAATCGTACACTCATTGAGATAGCACGCACGATGCTTGATGAGTACAAGGTCTCCGACATCTTCTGGGCAGAGGCCATCAACACCGCGTGCCATAGTACCAACCGTCTATATCTCCACAAGATTTTGAAGAAGATGGCGTACGAGCTCCTCACCGGCAAGAAGCCAAATGTATCCTACTTCCGAGTCTTCGGGAGCAAATGCTATATCCTCAACAAGAAAGCTAAGTCATCTAAATTTACTCCTAAAGTAGATGAAGTTTCTTGCTTGGCTATGGATCAAATGCTTATGCATACCGAGTTTTCAACAACACCACCGGTGTAGTTGAAATCTCGCGTGATGTAACATTTGATGAAACTAACGGTTCTCAAGTAGAACAAGTTGATCGTGCTGTGATTGACAGGAAAAAACCCCCGTGCGAAGCGATCAAGAAATTGGCAATTGAAGAAGTAAGACCACTTGAGCAAGATGTAATTCCAAGCACTTCAACTCAAAATGTTCAGGATGCGACGATGGATGCTCCGGATGATGTTCCTTCTTCCTCAATGCGAGCTCAAGACGGCTCGAATGCCACCCAAGATGATGAGGGTCCAATCCAAAGAACCAACGCAACCGTACCTCATCCAAGAGTCCATCAAAGCGTACAACGAGATCACCCGGTCGACAAAATACTTGGAGACATTAACAAGGGAGTATCTACTAGATCTCGTGTCGCAAATTTTTGTGAATTTTACTCTTTTGTTTCTTCTCTTGAACCTCTTAAGGTAGAAGAAGCACTCCAAGATCCGGATTGGGTGATGGCTATGCAAGAAGAGCTAAACAACTTTGAGCGTAATCAAGTGTGGAAGCTTGTCGAAAGACCCAAGCAAAACGTGATTGGAACCAAATGGGTATTTCGCAACAAGCAAGATGATAATGGGGTTGTGAAGAGAAACAAAGCCCGGTTAGTTGCTCAAGGCTTCACGCAAATCGAAGATTTGGATTTCGATGAAACATATGCTCCCGTAGCTAGGCTTGAATCTATTAGAATATTACTTGCCTTTGCTACTCACCATGATTTTAAGTTGTATCAAATGGACGTGAAAAGTGCCTTCCTAAATGGACCACTCTCCGAGATGGTCTATGTTGAGCAACCACCCGGCTTCGAAGACCCAAACCACCCGGATCATGTCTACTTTCTACACAAGGCTCTTTATGGACTCAAACAAGCGCCAAGAGCATGGTTCGAGTGTCTTCGTGATTTTCTTCTCGAACAAGGTTTTGTAGTCGGAAAGGCCGACCCTACTCTCTTCACTAAACATATTGATAATGATTTATTTGTTTGTCAAATATATGTTGATGACATTATATTCGGATCTACTGATGAACATTTGTGCAAGGAGTTTAGCAGGATTATGACTAAGAGATTCGAGATGTCCATGATGGGTGAGTTGAAGTTCTTCCTCGGTTTTCAAGTCAAGCAACTCAAGGAAGGAACATTCTTATGCCAAACCAAGTACATCAAGGACATGCTCAAGAAGTTTGGCATGGAGAACGCTAAACCAATCAAGACGCCAATGCAAGCCAACGGGCATCTAGACCTCGACAAAGAAGGTAAACCAATCGTCCAAAAGGTATATCATTCGATGATCGGTTCTCTACTTTATCTTTGTGCATCTAGGCCCGATATTATGCTTAGTGTGTGTATGTGTGCAAGATTTCAAGCCGCTCCTAAAGAGTGCCACAAGGTGGACGTAAAGGGAATCTTGAGATATTTAGTACACACTCCTCATTTTGGGCTTTGGTATCCAAAAGGTTCATCATTTGAGTTAGTTGGCTATTCCGATGCGGATTATGCCGGATGTAAAGTGGATAGGAAAAGTACTTCGGGGACATGTCAATTCTTAGGTAGATCTCTTGTTTCTTGGTCCTCTAAGAAGCAAAATTCCGTAGCCCTATCCACAGTCGAAGCCAAATATATAGCGGCCGGGAGTTGTTGTGCCCAATTATTTTGGATGAGACAAACTCTAAATGATTATGGCCTAACCTATAAACATGTTCCACTTTTGTGTGACAACGAGAGCGTCATAAAAATTGCCAACAACCCCGTCCAACATTCCCGTACAAAGCATATCGATATCCGCCATCATTTCCTAAGAGACCATTCCACTAAAGGCGATATCGACATTCAACATGTGAGCACAAATGATCAATTAGCCGATATTTTCACCAAGCTTCTAGATGAAAAGAGATTTTGTGAGTTGAGGAGTGGGCTAAATATTCTAGATTCTTGCAATTTGGCTTGAAATATGCTCACAAATTGATTGGTGATTGCGAAATGCTCTAGAAAATCTTATTTGCTTTATTTTTCTAATATTTTTTGTGTTCATTGGTTTTTGATCTTCGGATCTTGTCAATCATCTTGTGATCATGGTTTGATTGGTTGCATGGCTTGCTGATCACTTGATGACTTGACTTATTAGGGCACCTCATCTATTTCTCCCTCCGGAGTCATTTCTGCCCTTGTTTTCATGCCATCCTGAGAAAACAGTTCGGACAGTCCGAAATTCCATTCGGACTATCCGAACTGGTTCGAACTATCCGAACTTAAGTTCAGACTGTCCGAAGTGAGGTCTCAGGCCTTTTAACTCGGCCCGACCCTCATCTTCATCTTTTCTCTCTCTTCACTTCTATTTTCGGGTTCTCTCTCCTCAAATCCGCCCCTCCTCTTGGATCGCTCGACTTAGCTGGAATTCTTGCGGTTTGAGGGCTCCAAGACCTTCTCCCAGGGCAAGGGACTCACCTCCATCAAGTTCTTGCCCTAGATTTGCTTTGGGAACCCCAGGTTTCATCTCCAAAAGGTTGGTTTGATCTCTTCCGAATGTTGGTTATTCTCGTGTTCCTCTTGTGAATCCTTGGACTCTAAATCGTTCTAGACCTTGCTAGGATGATCCTCCGTGATTAGCTCTTAGTTTTATTGGATTATTGTCTAGATTAAGAAATTTAGGGTTTATGAATTGTCACCTCGGAATGTTCGAAGGGCTTCGGACTATCCGAATGAAAACTTCGGACTATCCGAAGAAGCCTTCGGACTATCCGAAGATAGCTTCGGACTATCCAAAGATTGTGACTTCATTTTAACTCTTTATTGCTCATCTAGGTCATAATTAGAGTCTAATCTTGTTTCCACCCTTGTATACCTTTAGGATGGATCCGTCTCGGTGGCAATCCCCGTTCTAGCCAAATGGACATCGACGCGGCTCGCTCGAAGAAAGCAAAGCATGATATCCCCGCCGGTGGCTCTTCGGCGGCTCCCGCTGATTCCCCTCAAGGTTCCCCTCCGGAGTCTCCTCTCGCTCCATCAGCCGGGAGACAGAAGCGCCAAGTTATTCGCAAAAGGAAAAAGTCTTCGCATAAGGCTGCTTCAAGTCAAGGTGGTGGTGAACAAGGTGATGAGGGGCAAGGAGGCAGTGGTGCTGAAGATCCTAGGGCTGCCATTGCAAGATTAAGGGCAGCCAAGTGTCTTTGCCACAGTAGGAAGGAGCGCTAATTGGTCCTTTGAGATTCATGCTTCAGCCAGGTGCAACTCCTATGGGTGTCACTCCCAAGAAGAAAGTAGATTCTTGCATTGGTCAAGGAAGAGGCAAAGAGGTCCGCCAAAGACAAGTCAAGACCCTTGATGTATCTGCAAGAAGATTATGTGGACAAGCGGTTCGGAACCATTTTCAAAGAAGATTTTTATGACTCGTGATAGCTGAAAAGAAGAACCCGATGGCTTTAGTGCAATATATTGATTGGGATTATATGGCACGATGAGGAGGACCTGAGATTCAATGAAGTGATTGCACTGTGAGCGTCATAATCTGAAGGACATCATGTCATTCAAGTGCAAATGGAACAATGAGGTTGTGGCTCGGCTTTTATGCAACCTTATATGTGGACACCGTACACGAGAGCACTATGTGATTCATGGTGGATGGGTTGTACTATGCTGTGACCAAGGCTCAATTTGCTGACTGCATAGGATTCTCCACTGATGATTAGGATAATTTGGATAAGCTGCATATTTATGACTCCGCTGGTATCAATGACTTGACCCCTTTGTATGATGACTCTCAGAATTTCAAGTTGGGCACTACAAAAGGTTTGAAGCCTTTCTATGCCATTCTTTACAAGTTGATGAGGAAGACTCTGTGGCCCAAGGAGGGAGACGCCACCAATATCAGTTCCTACTCTAGGAACTTGCTTTTGAGGATTGGTGAGGGAACTAGGCCGTTCGATGTCTTTGACTTCATCTGGCAGGAGATCCGGCTTAATTCTCTCAGCCCGCGTAGTAGCTGCGGATTCGCTCCATATGTGATGTGTATGGTGGAGAGCATCTCGAGCTTGTGGTTTACTAAGGATGTGGAGCATGTCCCATACCGTGTTCGTCTGATCAAGGCTCCACCTCCTCCAGTTCAGCGATGCTCGCTCCTTGGCACCAAGATGCAGTCGGGGGCTCCTCGGTGAGACCTTCTCCAGTTGATCCTTCCTCCCTAGGCGGCTCTATCAAGTCCATGCTTCGTGCCATTTTCTGCCTTGGGATAAAGAATCACAAGAAAATCAAGCAAATGAATGAGAAGATCACCGACACTCGTCGTCAGCTCAACGTCATCAAAGGGAAGCTCAACCTCTCTTGCTCTTCTGAGGAGTCCGAGTCAGAGTCCGATTCAATGACAAGGATTGGCGACCGGCAGCTTTTTCGACCTTCCCGCCACTTCGGCGCCATCATGGCGATGATGAGGGCGACTCAAGATATCTTGACTCGGGACAATGACAAAGGCGACAACCAGCGATGATGGCAGCGAGGAGTAACCCTTTTGGTGTCTTGATGCCAAAGGGGGAGTGAGGAGAATTAGATTTATTTTATTTCGGTTGTGGTTGCTTGCTTAGATTTGCTTATGCTTGTGCTTGGTTGAACTATTTTTTACTTTTGCTTGTGTTGCTTGTTGGATGTTGAAATTTTGTTGAACTATTTGCTTAAATTCAATTTCCCTTTAGCAATGCATTTGTGTGATATCATGTCATATTTATTTGTGCAAATTATCTGCTATATATCATGTTATATTCTCTCGAAAGCAAAAATTTAGGGGGAGCTCTCGCAAAAATTTCCCGTAAATATGTGCATTTGATACACCTCTCAAATTCCTCTAATGCACACATTTAGAGGGAGCTCCACCATGCATTTGGTTTTCCAAATACTCTATCATTTCAAATTTATCACTAAATCTAATCGTGTTGTCATCAATTCACCAAAAAAGGTGAGATTGAAAGTGCATCTAGGCCCCTTAATGATTTTGGTGATTGTCGACGACCGGGATCGCCGACCGCAGAAATGAAACGGGGGTTTAAGTGATTAGGGACCCGGATCGGGCTTGGCTCAAACGAGGGGGACAAGTCGAATCGTCGAAGGTCGGCTAGGCGATAACGAGCACGAGACAGGGTTTATCTCGTTCGAGCCCCGGCGAGGGTAATAGTTTACTCCGCCGCCTGCGGCGGTGTTCTTTTCTATTGATTGAGTCTGATGGGGTGTTTCTGACTTAAGCTCGATAATGGCTATGGCTAATGCTCAAGCTCTTGGGTGTCCCTTGAGTTCGTGGACTTCGTGTCTCTTTAAGGACTGTGCTTCCATGGCCTTCACACCTCCCCTGCACGTAAACAGACGGGAGAGATTCCCGGGAAGTGGCCTTCATGCACGTTGAGGGTAGGCAGTAACCGCTCCGGACTTGCAGCACGTACCTGCGCCTGCCTCACGACCCGCTCCTTGAGCAACCGCCGGTCAAACGCTTGATCCGAAATCCAAGGGCGGACAACGGCACCTAGAGCAGAGCCCGCCGAGCCCGAGGTCGAAGCGGGCGTGTTTCGAGGCCAACGCGCTCCAGTCGAGCGCCGGCGCGCACCTGTGTCGTGGTCGAAGGCCGCCGAGTCGGGGTCCGTTGACCGTGTTCCGACCGGTCAAAGGACGCCCAACCCTCGTCAGCTAGCCCCCGAGGCTTAAGGTCGTGGCGGAACAGGCCGACCTTGAGGCTCCATAGCCGGGACCGACTCCCGGAATTCACCTAAGGTCGAGGTCGGGCGGAAAACATAGCGCCAGGCCGTGGATGATCGACACTGGCGCCTCTTGATCTCCGGAACCACGATCACGGATGCGAGCGGTTGGCGACACACGCTTGTCTTCGAAACCGCCGCCCGAGGCCCTAATTGCGCTGTCAAATCGCGCCAAGACGCCTTCAAGCGCCATGGTTCGGACTTGGTGTCGGCGCGCCTATAAACCGGAGACCACGGCGTCGTTGAAGGGTCCTCCGATCGGCTTCCTTTGTCTCTCAAACTTCCGAGCTCAAGCGAAAACTTCCTCTCTCCTCGATCAAAACCGCGCGATTGCCATGGCCAAGCTTGGGAGGAGCACTGCTGTCGCCGCAAGGATGAAGGAGCTCAAACCCTAGGGTGCTCGATCCATTCATATATATTGCCGCAACGAGACCGAGCCATGCCCCAAGGAGGACGAGATCGTCTACACCGAGCATTACGTCCTCTTCGGCCTGCGGACCCCGGAGAGCGAGTTCTTCTCCGTAGTCCTCACCAGCTGCGAGATAGAGCTCATAAACCTGGTGCCAAACTCAATTCTCACTCTCGCCATCTTTTCCCATCTGTGCGAGGGGTTCCTGGGAATCCTTCCCACCCCCTCGCTATTCTTTCGCTACTTTAGCCTCTTCCGCTCCGGGAAGGACCCAGTGGTCGGGTGTCTCTACTTCCGCCAGCGGACGGGGCTCAAGTGGTCCTTCCCCAAGATCCAAGCTCGGGACTCCCTGGGGCCATGGTCCGAGCGGTGGTTTTACCTAAAGAAAGGGGAGCTCGCACGCTGTCCTCTGAGGGAAGCCGTCGGTGGGAAGAAAGAGACCCGGACATGGACGCATCATGAGGCCGACGAAGAAGCCATTGCCGCCATCCACCTCTGCGCCGAGCGCGGCCTCACCGGGCAGGCGATCGCCGTCGACTTCCTGCGGAGCCGGGTGTCTCCCCTGCGGTGGCGGGAGCACCCGTTCTACGAGATCCAGGGACGTGACGACTCGACCCGCGAGGGTACGTCTGGTACGCCCCGTCCCCTGAGGTCTTGCTCGAGTCCCGCCGTCGTGCTTCTTTGAGAATGGTTTCCTTCTTGCAGCGCCGAAGGAATCTTGGGTGGCCGCCAGGATGAACGAGATGTTCGGGAAACTGGCGCACAACTATTCCATGGACGACTCCGTGCCGAAGAACATGCTCCGCCGCAAGGCCGAGGTAAGCCATCCCGACCAACGGACCGACCCGAGCGACCCCGTGGCCCGCAATGACATTTTCCGCGCGCAGGACCACCAGGAGCTGCTTGACACGGCCAGGCGGATGCTCCCATTGCCCGGGATGGGCAAGAGCAAGAAGGGGAAGAAGAGGCCTCCCCCCTTCGGAGCGGACCGCGGAGAGGCGAAGAAACCCCACGTCGAGTGGGGGGATCGTGCCACGGTAAGGATTCTCATGGCCAAGCCCCCGAGTCCATGCTCGGGTCTTTTAGCCGTCTGACGTGTTTTCCCCTTCGCAGCAGCAGAGCGCGGCGGCCGCCGCTAGGTCTCCCCCACCAGCTCAGGGTGCCCGGACTCGGTCCTCCAGGGTTGCCGCTGCGGACATCGCGGGGCCCTCGGGCGGCCCGAGGACCCGGGACGGGGCTTTGAAGAAGTGCCCCTCCGAGGTCGAGGCAACAAGAGACAGCTGCCCTCGGCGAGGCGGAAGGTGGCGACCGTAAGTTTTTTTTTTTCGACTCATCCTGCCCCCTTCGTGTCTTCTTAGCTTAACGTCTGCTCTTGATCGCAGGCCCCGAGCACGCATGCTCGAGACTTGCCCGTCTTGACGATGGTCATTGTCGAAGCGAGTCCGAGTCCGAGGAGGACGCCGAGTGGTCCGGCCCGGCCTTCACGCCGACCGGACCCCTCTGGCCGCCAAGTCCGTCCCGGATGGTGAGTTCTACGGTCGACGACCGGACGAGGAGGAGATCGAGCCGCGACAGTATGCAGACTTTAGCCGCGAGGCGCATGGCGTAGCCGCCACGACGACCTTCCGGGGCCACATGCGGAGGAGGACGCCAGAGCCAGCAGTCGCGCCCGAGGCGACAGCCTCAGCTCCCCGACCACGGACGCTCCGGTCTTTGAGGCGGCTATTCCACTGCCCCCGAAGATGGCTGAAGCCGCAGGGCCCTGCAGACCCCTTCGAGATCTTGGCTGCGTCGGACGCTGAGGCCGCAACCCCAGTCATGAAGAAATTTGGGGATGCCATGGTGATTCGCCACCGCCCTTTGATTAAAGACTATGATATGGGACTCCATTATCATCCTGGAAAGGCCAACATTGTTGCCGATGCTCTGAGCCAAAAATCTCAATGCAATCGTATTTCGGTAGCACCGGAATCGGATGCCATGTGCACCGAGTTTCGTAAGCTCAACTTAGAAGTGGTTAAGGAGGGATTCCTTGCTGTCATGGAAGTTAAATCTAACCTATTGGACCAAATCAAAGAGGCTCAAAAGACAGACAAGGGCCTAGCACTCATCCGAGCCCGCATCAAGAAAGGCAAGGCCAAATGCTTCACCGAGGACCCACAGGGTGTCTTGTGGTTTGGCAAGCGGCTAGTGGTGCCAAATTACTGATTCTTGATGAGGCTCATAAATCCACATTCTCCATTCATCCCGGGAGTACAAAAATGTACCAAGATCTGAAGCCAAAGCTTTGGTGGACCCGGATGAAACGAGAGATTGCCCGGTATGTCGCCGAGTGCGACGTATGTCAGCGGGTGAAAGCCGACCATTTGCGTGCAGCGGGCACACTTCAACCGCTGCCCATTCCTATGTGGAAGTGGGAAGAGATTGGTATGGATTTCATCACCGGGTTGCCCAAGACGCAAAAAGGTTTTGATTCTATATGGGTAATCGTTGACCGACTAACGAAAACTGCTCATTTCCTTCCTGTCAAGACGACGGATACAGTGAGCAAGTTAGCTGAATTATATCTTCATCGAATTGTATCTCTTCATGGTGTTCCCAAAAGGATTGTCTCTGATCGAGGTACCCAGTTTACCTCGCATTTTTGGCAATGCCTCCACAAGGCCATGGGTACCCAACTCTCTTTTAGCACCGCATATCACCCTCAGACAGATGGACAAGCTGAGCGGGTGAACCAAATTCTTGAGGATATGCTTAGGGCTTGTGCCCTTACTTATGGCAAGAATTGGGAGAAATGCCTACCCTTCGCGGAGTTCTCCTACAACAACAGCTATCAAGCTAGTCTCCAAATGAGTCCATTCGAAGCACTCTATGGAAGATCTTGCAGAACTCCACTCAACTGGTCTGAGTCCGGAGAGAGACCCCTCTTTGGTCCCGAACTAGTCGCCGAAGCGGAGGAGCAAGTTCGATTTATTCGAAGCAGTTATGATCGCATGATCTCGTCAAAAGAGCTACGCTGATCGTCGCCGCCGTGAACTTAAGTTCGAAGTTGGTGATCACGTCTATCTCAAGGTCTCTCCAATGAAAGGTGTTCGTCGGTTTCAAGTGAAAGGAAAGCTAGCCCCTCGTTATATCGGACCTTTCCAGATTATAGCAAGGCGAGGAGCAGTGGCGTATCAATTGGAGCTTCCCTCTTCACTAGCCAATGTGCACGATGTTTTTCATGTCTCTCAACTGAAGAAATGCCTTCGTGTCCCAACCGAAGCCACGGAATTGGACACTCTCGAATTACAACCCGATCTGTCCTACAAGGAGCATCCCATTGGTATTCTCGACGAGAGGGAGCGTGTTACCCGGAACCATACCATCAAATTCTTTAAGGTTCAATGGAGTAATCACACCCCTGATGAAGCCACATGGGAGCGTGAGGATCATCTTCGAGCCGAATACCCCTACCACTTCAATGAAGCGGTGTAATCTCGGGGACGAGATTCTTTTAAGGGGGGAGGCTTGTAACAGCCCAATTTTCGTTAATCCGGTAAGTGAGGTTCGTCATGTTAACATCTTCCGTACCGTTGTTAAAATCCTCACTTAGTTATGAACATACAAGTGTTAGTGCATTATTTTGCATGATTAGGGAGTAGCAAAACCCTAAACATCATTTTCCAAACTGCACACATGTTACTTCACCTTACTCAATGACATGTGGGCCATGTTTGTAAGAGAGAGGAGAGTAGGCTGCACATACCTACCATATAAATTCTCACTTTACTCACCTCTACCCACCCACCTAGCTAGTCTATGACACATGGGACCTACCATTGCATGGGAAATTGTGGGCTGCACATACCCTCCATGACTTTTCTCACTTAAATCACTTCTACCCACTCTTCTACTCACTCTATGACATGTGGGACCTAGCCCCACATGTAAGGCATGAGTGGGCAGCCTATATAAGGCCTAAACCTTGGTTTCTTCTCCCTTTTCCTGCCCATTTGCTCAGCTCAAACCAGAAAATACAGCAAGGTGTTCTTCTTCAACCTCTTGCCATTTCTCCCCCACAAATCCCCTCCAAACTTGAGCTTTGGTTTGTGCATGCTATACCATCTTGTAGCCAAGGTCAAGAGCTTCACATCCATCCAAATGGATTCTTGATAAACCAAGTTTTGGGTAAGTGGCAATCATTTTTCTTGCTACCCATGTTCTGAAATTTCTGCTCTTGTAACTCATGGCTATTTTCCCCATGGAATCCATCTTCACCCCTTGATTCGGGTCGGGTTTGTCGCAAAGAAGTTCGAGGAGGAGGGCTAGTGGTCGTTGCAAGCACGAGCAAAGGAAGGCATTGTCGTCTACGTGAGCGAGGAGGAGGTGACCCGTGAAGAACCGGCATTGTGACATTTTTCATCATCCACTCGCCGAAACCAACGTCTATCAAGTGCACAAGCAACCCTAGAGTGGTAAGTTCCTACCTTAGTACATTCCCTTGAAGCCCTAGTCCATCCCTAGGAAGTGTAGAGGCCACTGTACAAGTTGTCGTTTTGAAACAGAGAAGCCCAGCTCGGATAGTCCGAGGTTTAGTTCGGACATTCCGAACCATTCGGATACTCCGAGCAAAGTTTCGGATAGTCCGAATAGGAATTAGATTGAGGGCTGCATTGGCCAACCGAGAAGGCCTGCTCGGACATTCCGAGGTAACCCTCGGATACTCCGAACATAACCTTCGGATACTCCGAACCACTTTTCGGATAGTCCGAATAGGGGCTGATATGACTTGACCGAGAGAGTCTGCTCGGACAGTCCGAAGTGACACTCGGATAGTCCGAACATAATTCAACTTCCTACCGAGAGGGTCCACTCGGACGGTCAAGTGACACGGATACTCGAACATAATTCGATAAAAGCCCTAAGACTTGAACTTTTGACGCAAAAACTCAATTAGTACTTGCATATTATGATTAGTATTACACATCATGAGCATGTCATGCATCTTTTACTCATGTGCACTATTTGAATCCTTGTTTGGTGTTTATTGAATTGGATTTTCTCGTTAGGTGTTGGCGTTTGGAAGGCACTCGAAATGCGACTACGTCTCTGAAGTCAAGAACGGCGACAAGGCACTATCTTACTCCTTGACCATGATTGCTCCTACTATTTGCAACTTACATCTTTGGAACTATTTTATCAAATGCATGCTTACTTTCAATTACAATTATGATTGGGTAGAATTCTTAGCTATTACCATGTTGTGTGTTAAACCCTTAGCATGTTCTCTCCATGTTCCATTGTCGCCCTAGGTGGTTGGTTTATTATTATGTATGGGTTCGTTCGAATTGCTTAGCCATGCTTAGATTACCGTTAGAAACCGCGATAGATGGATTTAGTCCATCGGTCGCAATGATCAAAATTTATTAATACGATGATGATGTTTTTAATTGATGTTTAATGAGTAGAGATATTGGTTAAGGACCCTAAGGATTAAATCCTGATGACGTCTCTTTGAGTAACTATCGTGCGAACCACACGCCGTTTATGGGACCGGCGTAACCAAGTACTTATGTATGACTAGGTTATGTAAACCATGTGCACGCGGAATTCCTTGGGCTTAGTGGAGCGTCAAGGAATGACCGCCGAATTCCCCAGGCTTAGTGGAGTGCGGGGAATGTCCTCGAGTCCCTCGAACTTTGTTGAGTTGGGGATGTCCAACAACGGGTGTACTCCTTGATCCACACACACCGAAACCTTTGGGCACGCGGGATCGAGGTCACGATCATCCGGATGGTTTAGATACACTACCATGCATACTGGAAAATGGTTTGTCACGTTCACCTCAGCCGACACATCTAAGGAAATGTGTTAATAGCTTGGCTTATGAGTGTGGCGTGTCGTGTGGGTAAAGTCGTACCTCTGCAGAGTTTAAACTATTCGAATAGCCGCGTCCATGGTTAAGGACGATCACTTGAACTGTCAGTCACTGGGCGAGTATTAAGGTCTTGGTAAGAATGGGATGTGGGAGTGGGAAAATAGACACAAGTATTGGAGTACTTGTGTGTGTGTAATTGAACATGAGCGATGGAACTCATGGTTCGGAGAATGCTTGAAGGCATGATATGAATTAATTGAACATGAGCGATGGAACGAAATTGAGGTAAAGGGTTACACATAAAACTTTGAAGTTGATCTATGTTCCACGAGCTAGAGCTCTCTGCCACGGGCATCGCTAGCAGAGTAAGCCCGTGCGATCTGTTGAAAGCGACTCTATAGGGGCCCTCCACCGTGGGGATAACTTGTTGGTGTTGGACAAGACAGAATCCGTCTCGGGGCTAAGTCCCCAACAAGGAGCTTCCTAGGTCGTCGAAAGCCGAGACGCATGTCTGCGAAGAGCTTGCGCGGTAGTCGTTGATCGTGGCGATAGCACGACATCTTACTTCTTACGCTAGGGCAAGGTCGAGACCTCTCATGCTCGAAGTCGACACAGTCGACCAAGCTAACTCTGGCGAGCCAACGTGACCTCGGGAGGCGGGGCGGCACATGCAGAACACGAGTGGAAAGGTGTGGACCACGTGGCTCGACTTTGGCGTGGTGCGAATAGACCATAAGGCGGTGGGGAGTTCATCCACCGGTCTTGCCGAATCGTTCGAGCTCATCTGCAACTCGTTTCTTGGCGTCTGGACTATTTGCCGTTGGCGCGTTCCATTGCTCCGTTGCTCGGGGTGAGCCACAAAGCGAAGCATATTTTGATGCCGAGTTCTCGCAAAATTCTGGAACAACTCACCGATAAAGCGGTACCGTTGTCGGTGATAATCTTGCGGGACCCCATACGGTGACCACAAACAAGCGGAAAAAACGAAGCGCCGCTCGAGCCGTTATGGTGAGACCGGTTCAGCTTCTATCCACTTGGTGAAGGTATCAATGGCGATTTAACGGGAACCTCTTCCCCCATTGCTTGGGGAAAAGGGCGAGGATGTCAAGCCCCCGTCGAAAAGGCGGTGGCGGGATGGTGCGGAGCGCGTGGCGGGTTGATCGACTTCAGGCGTGGGCCGCATGCTCGGCGGTACGAGCGATGTCACGGGCATCTGAAGCGCCGAAGGCGATAATAGCCTATGCGGAAAGCCTTGCGACCATCGTCTGTCACGAAGAGTGTGCCCCGAGAGGCTGAATGGATGTCATTTAGCGTGTGCTTACCCTCCTCGTGAGGCGCGCAGCGTGAGAATGCGGAGACATTCCGCTGTATAGTGCCCGTCGGACGAAGGCGTACAAACTCGCCGGCGGCTTGATCCTGCTTCTCTCGAAGTCAAAGCAGTAGGTCACCCTTGGCGAGGAAATTATAGATGGGTTCAGCCCATGAAGGGGTACCTTCCACCGGTGATAGGACCTCTTGGTCGGAGATCGAGGGGCCGCCGGTGTCTCGAGGATGGCGTCGGGCGGGAGCTTGTCGTCGGAGGAACCGAGCTTGGAGAGGAGGTCCATATTTGGAATTGTCCTTCTGGGGATGTGCTTGAGCTCGAGTTTCGGAACCATTTTCCATCTTGCGTACCTCGGCTAGGTATTTTGACATAGAGTCCTCCGAGCACTGGTACTCCTTGTTGTACTGGTTGACGACGAGCTGAGAGTCGCCCTTGACGACCAACCTTTGTACACCCAATGCCTTGCAAGCCCGCAGACCCGCCAAGAGGGCTTCGTATTCTGCCACATTGTTGGTCGCCGGAAACCCGAAACGAATAACATACCTCAAGTGGTCGCCGCGCGGGGTGACGATGAGGATTCCAGCCCCCGAGCGCTTGAAGGACCTTGAGCCGTCGAAGAACATGGTCCAGGGCCTTTCTTCCTCGACCTCGGGTTCGGGTGCGGCCTGGGTAGTCTGCTCGACCACGAAGTCGGCGAGCGCTTGTGATTTGATAGCCGTTCGCGCCACGACCTGGACGTCGAACGCCGCCAGTTCCATGGCCCACTTGGCGATCCGTCCGCCGTATACGGATTCATAAGATGTCCCGGCGGAAAGTTGCTCGGGACCACCAAAGTGCGCTGGAAGTAATGGCGAAGCTTCTTGCGAGGCCATGAGAAGAGCATCTGGCGGTTTACGTACTGCGGGTGGCGCTCCTTTGGGTAGTGCAAGACTTGACATAGTAGATTGGGTCTTCTTTGGGGCCAGCGCCGCCACCAGACGGTACCGACGGCTTTGAGAGGTGGCCATAAGGTAGAGCAACAATTTCTCATGGAGACTAAGGGGTCAAGGGTGGGGTGGACAAATATACCTTGGTCGTTGAAAGACATTTGTGCTTCGGGGTCCTCAAAGTTCCCCGCTTCATGATACTTCGAAAGAACGGGAGCCCCCGTTCGCCGAGCCTCGAGATGAAGCTACTGAGGGCGGCCATGCGGCCGGTGAGGCTCTGCACTTGCTTGACCGAGGTCGGACGCGCCATCTTCTCGTCGCTTCAATCTTCTCGGTTCAGACCAACCCCAAGCCCCGATCATGTAGCCGAGCACTTTTCCCGGCGCAATACGAACACGCACTTCTCGGGGTTGAGTTTAATCGTGCACAGCCAAGTTGGCGAAAGTCTCCTCGAGGTCTCGAGCGTGGTCGCCAGAGAGGCTTTTGGCGATGATGTCGCCCACATAGACCTCAAGGTTTCTCCCGATCTGGGGTCGAGCGTCTTGGTCATCGAGCGTTGAAAAGTGGCCCCGACATTCGCGAGACCAAGCGACATGGTCGTGTAGCAATAAGTCTTGAGCGGCGTGATGAATGCCGTCTTGCTCTCGTCGCTCGTTGCTAGCTTGATCTGGTGGTACCGGAATAGGCGTCGAAAGCTTAGCATCTTGGCGTTCAGCGGTGGAGTCGGCGATCCGGTCGTCTTGGCGGGGAGCAGAAGTTGTCCTCCAGGCAAGGCGAGTTCAAGCCCGTGTGGTCCGCACATCCTCCACTTACCGCCCTTCTTACGGGCGATGGCCGGATTCGCCAACCATTGGAGTAGTCTACCTCACGAATGAAACCGGCCTTCAAGAGCTTGTCGAGGTTCTCCTTGATGATCGCCACCTTCTCCGGAGAAAGCGGCGAACTTCTACCGTCGGGCGGCGATCGGCCCGACTTGCGGTTTGTGCTCGATCACCTCCCTCGGGGCGCCGAGCATGTCCGGGTTCCCGAGCAAAGATGCCCTTGTTGGCGCGGAGGAAGGCGACGAGCTCGAGTTCCTATTTGGGATCGGCCGAGATGTGGGCCTTTTGGTGGTCGTCCTCCTCGGCAAGACGACCTTCGTTGTCGGCCGGCTGGATTACCGCCTCTGGCTGGCGCTCTTCGCTCCGCCTCTGGGCCTCGTGGGGTAGCACGCCGGCAAGGGCAGTGGCCTTGGTCTCGCACCCGTGAGCCGCTGCAGGTCGCCCGCGCGGTTATGACACCGTTGGGTCGAGCAACTTCATGCACCGGTGGCGTAGTGATTGGCGCCATGAACTTGACCAGGGTGGCCTCCGAGGATGGCGTTATGCGGAAGGTCCCCTCGACCACCTCGAAGGTGATTAGCTCCGTCTGGAAGTTGGCCGAGTCGCCAAAAGTGACGGGCAAGACCACCGCCCAGAGGTGTGGTCGAGCTTCGAGGGCGATCGAAGAAGGGCGGCCACGTTCTTGACCTTCAGCCGGGAATCGCATCCGGCCGAGTGCTCCACTGCGCGGCAAATTGAGGAGCTACCACCATCGACCATGACCACGACCGGCCGTGGTGTTCGCGATGGTCGGGGTCACGACTAGGGCGGTTTTCAGATCTCGGGCCATACCTTGGAGTGCGTCCTCCGGTGAGAAGGTGATGGTGGCCCCAGCCCACTTGCACTGCTGCTCGACTGCCTTCCCGGTGGCGACCTGGTAGATGGTCCGTGACGCGCCTTGAGCTCACGCGCCGGATCGATAGGCCGATGAGCCGCCGAAGATGCGTCGATGCGGTGCTCGCCTCTGAAACTCGTGTCGAGGTCGCCGCGATCCTCCCGGCGTTCACCCCGTCGCCGGGCGTCGTCCTTGGTAGCACGGGCATCTCCTCCCGCCATCGAGAAGGCCTCCGGCTTGTTTGCCAAGCCCGCAAGCCCCATGGTCGTGGCCTGCCGCGTGGAGCGAGCAAAATTCGACTCATCATAGCCCGGCGCCCTCGGCCTCTTGGCGGGCGGCCGGCCGCCGCCGGTCTAGGTCGTCGATCCTGCTGCTGAGGTTGGTCTTGTGCTTGACGTGGTCGGGGTCGCCCTTGGCGCGACCGGGGTCCTTCCCAAGCTTGATCTCGGACCTCAAGGACCTCTCGTCGGCCGTCCGCCGACACCGTCACCCGTGGCAGTCCGCCGTTCCGGCGGTCACGCTTCCGCTTTTTGGGAGCGGCGCCACGGTCGACGTCCTGAGCGAGATGGGCGGCCTCGTGGTAGGACCAAGCTTACCTTGGTCGTAGTCATGCTTCCAATGGACGGCGTCGTCGCGTCGCGATATCGTTCGCCATACGGAAAAAGTTTGTTGACGAGAGCCGTGAGGCGATCTCGGATCCTCGGTGAGTCGCCGGTCATGACGCCGAATTTCAAGGCCTTTATAGCGACCTCGTCGGAGATGCTGGGATCGATTCCTCGTGCGAATAAATCACCGCACGGTCGCGGAGCGGCTTCGTTCTCGCCTCGATGACGCGATCGAGTCTTTCTTCCGGCGCCGTAGCAACTCGAAAGTTGGCGAGGGCGCGTTCGACTGGCGCCACGACCTGAAGGAACCAGGCTTTTGATTGAAAAGCTAGGTTCGCGCGGCCCCGTCCAGTACGGTCGGGAGATAGTTGGCCATGACGAGCTCGTCACCTCCTGCCGCCAGGATGGCGGTCGAGTAAATGGACAGGAACTCATCCGGGTTCTTGGTCCCGTCGAGCGTTCTATCGGACGGTTTGAACCGAGCCGCCAAGCGACGCGACGAAGGTTGTCGAGAATAGGCCGCGCGGCCGAGGCGACGGCGCGCTACGGCGATCGTGGTCGCCGCCGACCAAGTCCTCGCTGCTGCCGATTGGTCGAGGCTCCTCGGCGATCCGTCTGCCACGACACGGAGCGCGTGCTCGAGAGTCGCCCGGCGTAACGCAGCGATCCTAGACCTGCGGCGCTGGCGCAACATCCGGAGGACCCGCGATCCATCATCGGCGACGCGAGCCCGTGGAGCTGATCCATGCCGCCCTTGCGGCCGGAACCCTCGACGGCGGCGAGACAGGTCAAGGCTGGCCGGGATTGCCGCCGACGAGAGGCGGCGTCTTCTGGAGCGTCGGTGGCGGTGCGATGAGCTGCCATCGCTTCTCAAGGTGTGGCTCCGGCGCTAGCCTGGTGCGGCGATGGCGCGGCCTCGGATGCAGCCGTCGAGCTCTTGCCAACGCCCGCCAAAAGTTCGACCTCACCCTATCGGGTCGACCATGACCCGGCGATAAGCGCTGGCGCCCGAAGGAGGAGCGGCCCGGTTTCCGGAGGACGCGACGCTTCTCTCGTGCTCTCACCAGAGAGCGATTATTACTGGTTGATGGCAACCTCCACCATTCGGCGGCGTCTTCCGGTCTGCGGATCACGGTCATCCGCAGCAGACACCGCGCCTGCCGCCCGCCGCCAAGACGGCGTTCGAGATTCGGCGGCGAGGTGAAACGAGGGCGTGGAGTCGAGTCGCGTCGTGTCGTGCCGTTGAGCGTGTGTTGATGAAGCGCGCCATGCTCCCAAGACCTAGTGATTTCCTGTGAAAACAAAAGCCAATCGGGCCCCACGGTGGGCGCCATTTGTCGATATTTGGGATCGCCGACCGCAGAAATGAAACGGGGTTTAAGTGATTAGGGACCCGGATCGGGCTTAGCTCAAGCGAGGGGACAAGTCGTGTCGTCGAAGGTCGAAGCTAGGCGATAACGAGCACGAGACAGGGTTTATCTTGGTTCAAGCCCGGCGAGGGTAATAGCTCTCTCGATCGCCTTGCGGCGGTGTTCTTTCTATTGATTGAGTACGATGGGGTGTTTCTGACTTAAGCTCGACAATGGCTATGGCTAATGCTCAAGCTCTTGGGTGTCCCTTGAGTTCGTGGACTTCGTGTCTCTTTAAAGACTGTGCTTCCATGGCCTTCACACCTCCCCTGCACGTAACGGACGGGAGAGATTCCCGGGAAGTGGCCTTCATGCACATTGAGGGTAGCGCAAGAATCGCTCGGACTTGCAAAGACGTACTGCGCTTTGCCTCACGACCGCTCCTTGAGCAACCGTCGGTCAAACGCTTGATCCGAAATCCAAGGGCGGACAACGGCACCTAGACAGGAGCCCGCTCGAGCCCGAGGTCGAGCGGGGGCGTGCTTGAGGCCAACGCGCTCAGTCGAAGCGCCTTGCGGCGCACCAGGTCATGGTCAAGGCCGCCTCGAAGCTCGGGGGTCCGTTGACCGTGTTTCGACCGGTCAAAGGATGCCCAGCCCTCGTCAGTGATTAATGACAACAAGATTAAGTGACTAATGAGCTTTATGAGTATTGTGAACAGATGAATACGCTCATGGGAAAGTCGCTTAAGAAAAGAGGTCCCTCAAATTCGAGAAGAAAAGGCGTCGGTTAAACTCAACGGTTGTATATGTATTTTTAATTTTATTTGAGTTTAAGGATTGCCGTACTATAAAGAGGGATTTGGCAAGAAATAGCTATAGAATGATCCAATGTGCTCAATGATGAATTCTAGTCTAAAAATGAGTCAATGTGTAAAGTCTTGGGGGCAAAATGTTCAAAAAGGTTCGGAGTATCCGAACATATCTTCGGAATGTCCGGGCTGGCCCCCTCGGTTGCTCAGGCAAAATTCGGTTCGGAATGTCCGAACATAGGTTCGGAGTATCCGAGCTAACCCTCTCTGTTGGTCGAGTTCATTTTGGTTCGGAATGTCCGAACATAGGTTCGGAGTATCCGAGTGGACCCCCTCGGTTAGGGCAAGTTCATTTAGGTTCGGACTATCCGAAGTAACGTTCGGACTGTCCGAATTGTGTGCTCAGTTGCCCAGATTTCAAACGGTTCGGACTATCCGAACATAAGTTCGGACTATCCGAACAGTCTCGGGCTGAAGTGAAAAACGGCTAATTTTAGGAGGCTTTAAATACCTCCCCAACTCCCACCTACCACTTAGGAAGTGCATTCAATTCATTCTAACAGCTCTTTCACTATCTCTAAGCCCTAGTGTTCATCTCCCTCAAGTTTTTGATTCTTGAATCTTTAGAGGGAAGTCTAGTAGAGAGTTTGGAAGATCAAGAGATTGTGATTCATCTTGTGCACTTGGTTCATCCTCAAGCGGATTTCTCGCGAAATCTTTTACTCTTGGAGGTTGATGACTCCTAGACGGCTAGGAGTCACCGGTGAGCTCCCAATCTTCGTGTGGGACGCTGCCAGAAGTTTGTAAAGGTTGAATCCACCTCCGCAAGGGAAGGATTCAAAGAGTAAGTGGGTGAGTGCTTGGTGCAACACCTAGAGGATAAGGGTTGAAAGAGACCCCGGCTTAGTGCCGCCTCAACGGAGACGTAGGGTCCCCTCAAGAATCCGAACTTCGGGAAAAATCTTTGTGCATTTCATTTGTTTTTCGGTTTACTTTGCTGTTCTCTTTGTCTTCTTGAGATCTAGGGATTTCAAATGTTGGAGTGCCATTGTGAAGGAGATTGGTAATTGCTTTAGACTACTAGAGGTACTCTAAACCCTTAGATTTCATTTTGGAGCTTTGTAGGGTCTCTAGATATCTCAGATCTACTTTCTAGGGTTTTTGCGCTCAGTGCAGTTCGGACTATCCGAAATTTGATTCGGACTATCCGAACCCATTCGGACAGTCCGAAGTAAATTTCGGAGTATCCGAAGTCTAAATTTCCGCTGCGATTTAAAATTTGTAAACGCCTATTCACCCCCCCTCTAGGCGACATTTCGGTCCTTTCAGGTGTGAATGCTCGACCTAGATCCCCGAGCTTGACCCCTCCCCCCTGACGGGAGTTGGTTCCTTACCCCCCTAGCTCGAGGTCGAGCGGGAGCCGCGTGGTCAACGACGCGGTCAGAGGCCTCACAGCTCGAGCTAGGGGTTTGTTGGTCGATCCGCTGACTGTGCAGGGTTCTTGACCCCGACAGCTAGCCCCCGAGGCTCAAGTCGTAATCCAGGCACCTGGGATGACCTTGAGTCTCATGATCTGGAGAAGGGGATGGACTTCTGGTTATGCTCAGAGTTGCTCAAGCTCGAGGTCGAGTGCAATACTGCAAGCGAGGTCTTGACATAATCGCGCCTGAAACGCTCGGGCTTTCTGGTGCTTCGACCGAGCTCGGAAATGTTCGAGCTCGAGGTCGGACGTAGACCAACCATGGGATTTAGCGCAAATACACCTGACGACCCTCGAGCTTCGAAGTCTTGGTACGGACACGGAAGAGCAGCGGAACAGCTCGCGACGCATTGATTCCGTCACCAAATCCCTGAGTGCGCCTGTCGAAGCGCAACCAGCGTGCCTTTTGAGGCGCAACAGCCCCCAGCTGTCATCGATCGGGGCTCATAAAGCCCGAACCATCGGCTCCTCTGAAAAATTCCCAAACTTCCTTAAATCCTTGGCGATCCCGACTTTCTAGCCTTCTGTCCAAACCGCCTTTTCTTCCCCGACCAAGTACCAAACTATCCTCATGGCCAAGTTTGGGAAGAGCACCTTATCGCTGGCGAAGATGAAGGAGCTCGAAGGTCTGGGGCTGCTGGATCCGGCGACATGGCGGTTGCCGGGCGGGGAGACCGAGCCACAGCCCCAAGAAGACGAGCTCGTCAGCACCGAGCAGTACATGCTCTGCGGCTTGAGGACGCCGGAGAGCGACTTCATGGCGTCGGTCCTCGCACAATGCGAGATCGAACTAGTCAATCTGGTGCCGAACTCTGTCCTTCTCCTTTCTATCTTTTCTCATTTGTACGAGGGGTTCTTGGGAATCCTCCCTACCCCCTCTCTCTTTTTTCGTTATTTCTCCTTGTTCCGCACTGGGAAGAACCCCGTGGTTGGGTGCCTCTACTTTCAGTTGCAGATGGGACTTCCTTGGTCCTTTCCCCAACTCCATGCTCGGGACTCTCTCGATCCATGTACCGAGAGGTGGTTCTACCTGAAGAGAGGCGAGGACGGCGCGCTCGCGTACGATGGAGCGTCCATCGTCAGCAAGCGCCAGACTCCCGAAGCGGACGATCTGGCGGTCGACCAAGAAGCCATCGCCGCCATCCACATCTGCGCCACGCACGGTCTCACCGGTCAAGCCATCGCCAATGACTTCTTGCGGAACCGGGTGTTCCCTTTGCGAAAGAGGTTGCACCCGTTCTTCGAGATCGAGGGACGTGACGACCTCACTCGTGAAGGCCCGACTGGTAAGTCTTCTTGAACTGAAAACCGCTCAAGCTCGAGCTTGGGGTTATCTAACAGTCTTGCCTTTCAAAGGCGCGAAGGAGTCTCCGCGAGAGCTGATGACCGAGATGTTCAGGAAGGCGGCGCTCGACTACTCCATGGATGACCCCGTCTCGAAGAACGTGCTAAACCGGAGCACCGAGGGAAGATTTCTTGAGTCAGGGCCTAGCTCGGGAGCGTTCGGGCCTCTACTGACCTTTGTTTGTGCTTGTAGGAGAGCCAAGAGCTTCTCGAGACGACGAGGTGGATGTTGCCGCTGCCTAGAGCGAGCAAGGGCAAGAAGGCAGGCAAAAGACCGCCTCCAGACGCCCCGAGCGGCATAGCCCCAAAGAAGCAGCATGTCGAGTAGGGCGACCGCTCAGTGGTAAGTTTACCCTTGGTTGAGCCTGAATCTTGTTCGAACTCGTGTTTCTGTCTTTTCACCCTTTCTAATTCCTTCTTCCCTTCTCGCAGTAGCAAAGGGTTGCGGCCGCCGCTAGGACTTGAAGTACCCAGGCAGCCCTAGGGCCCCGATCGTAGGGCCCTAGGTCTACTGCCATGGGGAACCCGGAGCCTCCGCGTGCTCCAAGATCTCTAGCATGAGGCATTTAGAGAAGGGACGCCTCTTGACCTCCGGGGCGCCAAGACTCTTGACAGCCCTCCTCAAGGCGGAGGCTTGTGACTCAGGTATCTCGACTTCTTTGGTCATAGAGTTTCCTTTCGCCTTAGTTCAGTAACCTTCCTTGTCGCAGACTTCAAGTGCTTGAACTCACTCCCGGCATCCCCTAACAATGGTTGTTGTCCAGGGCGAATCCGAGTTCGAGGAGGAGTCCTCGTTTGAGCTGGTCCACTGCCCCCGCACGGGCCAGGATCGCACCTCCGTGGGCCCCCACAGATGGGTTGCGACCAGCGACTCCGAGTAAGGACTCACCGATGTGGACGAAGACGCGGCTCGAGCCGCCGCCGGTGGAGAGGAGGTCAACGACGCCGTGGCCGCTGGAGCCGAAGTCTCCCCGGCCGAAGCTGCGGCGGGGAGCGAAGCTCAAGGTGCTTTAGCCGTCGAGGTCGAGGCTGTTCAGGCTGAACCTGCTACGGTCGTTTCGGCCGCTGAGGTCGGGATGACCCCAGCCACCGAGGCCGAGGCTACCCTGGGCGTCAAGGCCGATGACTCCTTGGCCGAAGCCGCCACGGGAGACCAAGCCGAAGACCCGGTCGGGGCCGCCGCGGGGGAAGAGGCGGAAGATACTTTGACCATGGAGGTCGAGGCTAGCCTAGTCGGAAGAGTCGAGCCCGAGGCCGAACCAGGCCTTCAAGCAGACGAGGAGGTCCGTGCGGATGTTGCTACTAGCGAGGTCGACCCTACGCCAGAGAAACTCTGCCCGGGTGCCTCGACTTCAGCAAAAGGCCGCACCGAGCCTGGGACGTTGTATGGGAGATCTCCTTCGACCACCTCGAAGGTGATCAACTCGGTGTGGAAGTTGTCCGAGTCGCCGAAGGTGACGGGCAAGACCACTTGCCCGAGAAGGGTGGTCGAACTTCCCGGGATGATCCCGAAGAACGGAACCACTATATTTTTGACCTTCGATCGGGGAATCTGTATCCGGTCGAGTGCGCTCGCTAGGAGCAAGTTAGATATTTATTAGTGGTATAGATGGGAGACAACACGAATTTTGTATTAGAATATAAAATACAATGTATATTTATACATAAGACCATTAAAAAATCGTCATATACTTTTTTGACGCAAAGATGAGCCTATATCAAATATAAGCCAAATTAACTAAAATTAGTAATTTTATTTCCATTGTAATTTGAGAGTAAACCTAAAAATAAAATTCTTAGTAATAATAAATAAAAATAGAATATGGGTTTTTATACGAATTCCAACATAAAATGAAAAAAATCCACCAAAAGTACAATCAAGAAGTATACAATTAGGAATAAATTAAAGGATGCTTACAAATTTGATTTTTGTATGAATTACAATGCTAAATTATAAAATTATTAAAATTTATAATATAATCTATTAACTGTACTAATTATGAGCTATGAGAAAATTTTCACATTAATAAAGAAAAGAAAAAAGATTTAGCGTCCATCTAACAAACCAAGATTATAACGACTACTAAGTACAATCCAAATTAGCAGATCCAAATGACTATCTAAAAAACTAACCCATGCGAATGCACGGATTACCAACTAGTATATTCCAGTTGCAAACCAAATGCATGCCCAATTTAATCAACAAGCTAATTAATCAACACACTGCATATCACAATTTCTGTCGTCCGAAACGAAAGAGCGAGATATGTCATCTACTATGCACCCACCCATCCATGCATCCCGCGACGTTAAGAGCTACAGCTACCACTACGTACATTTGACATTTGTTAAAACTTCCTTTGAAGTTTTAGCAGTAACTACCATTTGTAACTGCTGGACCAACAGCTAGTGACGTCACTTCACACACCACACATATTGTTAATCACAAAAAGAAGTACTAACTAACTAGGGGTGCCATCCTAGCTATTAAACAAAGTGACAGTAACAAGTGTTGCTTCCCTGCCCCATTTGGTAGGTTCTCCCCCTCCCCCTTCTTTCTTTTTCAGTACGGACGTATATATATTCCCCCATACACTACACACATACACATGTACGTACATCCTCTACAAACACTAACTAATTGATTGGAGGCTCCACATCCTCTAGAGCGCAGGTACGCGATGCCTTACTGAATACGTACATATA
Source organism: Guadua angustifolia (assembly GCA_036346375.1). NCBI lineage: Eukaryota > Viridiplantae > Streptophyta > Magnoliopsida > Poales > Poaceae > Guadua > Guadua angustifolia. Next base: position 48,163,828 of record CM070514.1, read on the forward strand.
TCTATATATACCCTTTTTTTAGAGATAATTCATACCATATCGTATCATACCATTGGTTGGTATTTTAAGAAGGCAACATATCCGGTGCAACCCCCCTCCGTGAAACCACCGTGCAACTGAACTAAAAAAAGTTTCAAAAAATTCTGAAAAAAATCATGGATGTACATCTCAACTTACCCCACCTACATATAAAATTTCATGATCAAATTCATCCTATCCTAGCGGGTACAAAAAAACAAGCAGCAAAAATGAATAGTGATGAACAGTAAAAAATCACTGTTCATGCGAAATTTGTCTTTTTGTAGCTGCTAGTATAAGATGAATTTGATCATGAAATTTTATATGTAGGTGGGGTAAGTTGAGATGTACATCCATGATTTTTTTCAGAATTTTTTGAAACTTTTTTTAGTTCAGCTGCACGGTGGTTTCACCGGGAGGGGTGATTGCACAGGATATTTTTCCTTTTAAGAAATATCACTGGTTGTCTCGATTACATGTGGACCCTAACGCTAGTGTGCTCGGAGCGACGCTGTGCTCTGGTGCAACTGAGATTACGTATCTCCACTTTCTTTCTTTCTTTGCCTTCGCCACACACACACACACAGCTCTCTCCTACGATAAATACCCTGCAATGAGCCAGCCACCCCACCCCAGCCCAACCAGGCAATACTTGCAACAACCAAGCAGAAGCAGTAGGAGTAACAAACCAAGCAAAGCCCCCCCTTCCCTTCTCTCTCCTTGCCCCATACAAACCACAAGCTACTACAACATCGATCTTAATTAACCTATAGCTGCAGTAGCAGCACCACGGGAGCTAGCTAGAGACAGAAAGATCGCCATGCCGCCTCTGGTCTTGCATGATGATGATGAGCAGCACCAGACAGCGGCAGGTGGTGGCCACCGAACGCCTCCTCGTACCATGCTCACCGTTAGTACTTCTACCACTACTTCTCCTTCTACTTGTGCCGCCACAGCCACCACCAACCCTTCCGGCGCCGTCCATCCCACCACCTCCAGCCCCCCGTCGGCCACCGCTCGCCTCCGCCCCGCCGCCGCCAACTCCTTCCCTCTCGTCGTCAAGGTAAATTTCATATATATACATGCATACATAGGCACATTATGTATATGTGCGTATGTACACACGTGTGCATTGACATTTATACATGTAAATTAATGTTTTATGGTTAGTTAGTGTGCTGCATGAGTGATGATGAGACGTGTACATGCATGTGTGTGTGGGTGCAGTTTGAGGAGGTGGTGTACAAGGTGAAGGTCGGGCAGCCGGCAGGCGGGTGGTGCGCGAGGCTGTCGTGGGCGATCGGCGGCGGGGAGGGGAAGAAGAAGAAGGCGGTGGCGCCGCCGCGGGAGAAGACAATCATCAGCGGGATGTCCGGGGTGGTGCGGCCGGGGGAGATGCTGGCGATGCTGGGCCCGTCCGGGAGCGGCAAGACGACGCTGCTGACGGCGCTGGGCGGGCGGACGCCGCCGCGGGCGCTGCTGTCCGGGAAGATCACCTACAGCGGACAACCCTTCTCCGGCGCCGTGAAGCGCCGCACCGGCTTCGTGACGCAGCACGACGTGCTGTACCCGCACCTGACCGTGTCAGAGACGCTGTGGTACACGGCGCTGCTCCGGCTGCCGCGCGCGCTGGGCGCCGGCGAGAAGCGAGCTCAGGCGGACGCGGTCATGTTTGAGCTGGGGCTCGCCAAGGTGGCGCACAGCATGATCGGCGGCGTCCGCGGCGTGCGCGGGCTGTCAGGCGGCGAGCGCAAGCGCGTCAGCATCGGGCTCGAGATGCTCGTCGACCCCAGCCTGCTGCTCCTCGACGAGCCCACCTCCGGGCTCGACTCCACCACCGCGGCCAGGATCGTCGGCACGCTCCGGCGCATGGCGGCCGACGGTGGCCGCACCGTGGTGGTGACCATCCACCAGCCATCGTCGCGCCTCTACCACATGTTCGACAAGGTGCTCCTGCTGTCCAACGACGGGAGCCCCATCTACTACGGCCGCGCCGCCGACGCTCTCTCCTACTTCGCCTCCGTCGGCTTCGCCTCGCCGCTCTCCCTCAACCCCGCCGACCTCATGCTCGACCTCGCCAACGGTACGGCACGCGCAACCCACTCACCATCCATACTCTCTCTCTCTCTACCTTTCTATGATGCCTTCCAATTCATATGGCATATTGGCATGTGCCATTCCATCCCTCATGATGCTCACGTCATCCAACTAGAAACCCACGCATGCATTCTCCTAGCCAGCCGGTAGCCGCTGCTTGTGGCTACATGCCGTATCACGCCCGTCCATTTTGCACCGAGATCCGTGCACCTCCTCCCTCTTCTTCCCTCCCTCTCAGCTGCATTTAAAATTAAGCAATACCTCTGTACTTTTACTCTCGATATAAGTTAAGTTGTACAAATCTTTAAAAAAGAGCAAGTAATACAACTTTAAAAAAGAAGCCCCGGACGATGCATGCACCGAAACGGTAATGCGAAGAGTTCCTAATTCCTAAAGAAAAAAAAAATTAAACTGTTCCCGATAAAATTCGGGTATTCCAAATGGCCCTAAGCAAAAGGCAGAGGAACCGGATCCCTAGCTACCCCACAGAAATAAAAAAAAAAGGCTAAAAATAAAGCACTAAACAACACTATAAACCATGGGCACCAACAACAGCAAGAAAGCAGAAAAAGAAAGGAAAAAGCTAGCTAGGAACCGAGCAAGGAGGACGGGGAGTGTGAGCAGCACAAACAAATGCCAGATTGTGTGTGCTTGATGCGGTGCGCGCATGCTGCGGCTCGCCTGGCCCATGGGGATGGGAGAGAGCGACGCCTTCTCTCTTTCAATTCGCTCCTCCCCTTTTCCCTGCATCTGCATCAGCATCAGCATCGATCGCCATCGCCATCGCCGTCGGTCCGTCACCAAGGCGATCGCGCTGCGCTGCATGCCCTTGTGAATGATTGCGTATATACGCACGCAGCAGCATCGGCGGCCACCGAGAGGAGAGACGAGGGCCGGCGAGCACCGTGGAGCCGAAATCACTACTACAAGCATATATTAACGTTCCGTCGAGTAGAACAGAAGAAATATAAATTTTAAGGAGGAGGATTTTCTACACGGGATACAAAATTAAAATACATATCTCTCTATATCACCCATGCTAAATATATACTCTATGGTTTGAGACTTTAGTAGGTTTATTGGTAGAAATTAATCATTTATCCCCCCCATAAATGTATTTTTCTAGAGATGCTTCACAACTTGTCACTAAAATTGAAGTTATATATATAGTTTAGAGGTGTTTTTCAGATATACTATCGCCCCAAAATTTTGGACGGTCTAAACAACTTTGTGATATTTTGAAACCACTTGCAAAATTTAATCCTGTACTAGAGATGTTTTTGAGACGCTCTGTAATGCGCCTAAATTTTTTTGTTGTCTAAAGTCATTTTTTTAGACGCTTTTAACCATCTAGAGATGTTTTTTTAATGGTTCATATGGATTAAATGACTACATATAATATTGGAAGGTACAACTAAACATGTGAAGTGGTGAGGTTGAAGTGGCTAGTGCAACATGTTTATGGGAGGTTCTATTCCCATAAAGTCTAAAGTTTGAGTACCAGCTATCCTTTGCAAGAGTCTACATATTTTTAAGATTTTATTTTATACGGTGCACTATGATAGTAGCACAATTTAACGCTCTTACAAAATGGCTCTATTCTATATATTTATAGCGACAATGCATAGTAAGATGCTTATGTGACATTTTAAAAATCTACATATTTTTTAGATTCTGTTTTTTTAGGTGCACCATGATAGTAGAACAATTTAACGTGACCGTAAATGCATCATTCTAAAGACGATGCTTAGGAAGGCGCTTATTTTTTTAGATAAAGGATTAAAATCCGGCCTCTGCAATTGCACACAGCCGAGTTCTTACAAATATCACATCCGCATATCATTATTATAAAAAAAAAGAGACAAAGAGAGTGTAAAATTAAAAGCAAATTCTATAATTGCTTCTCCATCCATTTTTTGAAAAAATGTCCAATGCCACAACCTCCAATCCATTGCAAACCAGTCGAATAGTCTCCCTATTGTCCTCAGACTGCAATAGAGCCCAAAACCGCATCCAGTATGTTCCCCTGAATGTAGCCTTTATTGTTACCAGCCTGGATCGCAGAACTCTCCCCCTTTTCATTGGATTGCTTAGCGAAAACATCACCAGAAACCTTCTCCGCGGAAGCAATCCGGAAGCCCCCTAGATTTCCAACATTCAGGCGCCACCACCAAGAACACCATGCTATTTAAATCATTGTGCCCCCTAAAATCTTGAACGCGATCACGAACTTCATACCGTCCACGACCACCAACTTGAAATCTTGGGGGATGAAGATCACCACAAGCAGGACGAAGTTGACCACCATAGTTGTGATCATGAAATCGATCGCCACCAACAGCCGCCGCTCCGCCCGAGGAAGGCGCTTATGTGGTGTTTTAAAAATATTTTCTATGGTGCACCATGATAGTAGCACAATTTAACATCAGTATAAAATACCTCTATTCTCTACGTACGTTCATAGTGACGATGCATACGAAGACATTTATGTGTTGTTTCAAAAAATGTTACAACAATGTAGAGATACGAAAAAAAACATCTTTACTGTATAAAAGAAATGTCTCCACACATGTTTTAGATTTTATTTTCTATGGTGAACTATGACAACAGCACAATTTAATGTTACTATAAAATGCCTCTATTCTCTACATGCATAGCGACGATGCATAGGATGCATAGGAAAGCGTTTATTTGGTGTTTTAAAAAAACGTCTCTGTAACAATGTAGCAATGCGGGAAAAAAATTGGACCCTCAGATCAAAGTATCAAACCTTCTATCAAAACACAATCTCATCTCACTTCAGGGCTTACGAATCTCAAAGTAAATCCAACATTTCATAATTTAGTTGTTTTTTAGTAGATCCAACACTTCATAATTTAAATGTTTTTATCTGAAAAGAAAATATCTCATTTGAAAGCTATCATAATTTAGAAATCCCTATCAAAAAAAAACCGAAATAGAAAAACGTCTCTGCGAGAGATTTGTGTTGCAGTGAATGGCAATATTGATCGAGTTGGGTGGGGTGGGGTACTGCGGTGGGGCGGAGCGGAGGCCGGCCGGAGAGACGTGGACAGGTATACTGTACACACGGCATGCTCCGTCCACTCCCAAAGTCCCAATCATGGAGACCACTCCAGCTGGTCGAGCCGACCGACCGCCTCGATCCTCCGATGTTATCCTCCTCATCAGCACCTCCTCCATTCCGATCTCCAATCTTTGTGAATAATGGTGGACACTTGTCGACCTCTCTCTCGCTCCTGGGGTGTTCACTGGAACTGCATGTGAGACTGTGACTGACGACGTGCATTGTGCATGCAGGTATCGCGCCGCAGATGGCCGGCGGCGTTGGTGGTGATGAAGACGGTCGTGGGGTACTGGCGGCGGTAACGGGCGGCGGGAGCGAGGGTGAGCTCAAGGAGGTGAGGAGCAAGCTTGTCGCCGCATACGAGCGTCACATTGCTCCGGCGGTGAAGCTGGATATATGCTCGACGGAGGCGGCGGCGGCGGCGAAGCGCGGGGCGGTGGCGGAGTGGACGACGGGTTGGTGGGCGCAGTTCTCTGTGCTGCTCCGGCGTGGGCTCAAGGAGCGGCGCCACGAGTCGTTCAACAAGCTGCGCATCTTCCAGGTGCTGAGCGTGGCGAGCCTCGCGGGGCTGCTGTGGTGGCGCACGCCGGCGGCTCACCTGCAGGACCGGACGGCGCTCATCTTCTTCTTCTCCGTCTTCTGGGGTTTCTTCCCACTCTACAACGCTGTATTCACCTTCCCGCTCGAGCGCCCCATGCTGCTCAAGGAACGCTCGTCGGGGATGTACCGGCTCTCCTCCTACTTCGCCGCGCGCACAGCCGCCGACCTGCCCATGGAGCTCGGCCTCCCCACCGCGTTCGTCCTCATCCTCTACTGGATGGGCGGGCTCGATCCGCAGCCGGCGTCCTTCCTCCTCTCCCTTCTCGCCGTGCTCTACAGCGTGCTCGTAGCCCAGAGCCTCGGGCTCGCAATCGGCGCCGTGCTCATGGACGTCAAGCAGGGGACCACGCTCGCCTCCGTCATCACCATGGTTTTCCTCATTGCCGGCGGCTACTACGTGCAGCACATCCCGCCCTTCGTCGGCTGGCTCAGGTGGCTCAACTACAGCTTCTACTGCTACCGCCTCCTCGTTGGCATACAGTTCCGGGACGGCGGATACTACGAGTGCGGCGGCGCGCTCTGCCCAGTCGCCGAGTTCCCGGCCATCAAGGCCGTCGGGCTCACCAATCACTGGGTCGACGTCTGCGTCATGGCGCTGATGCTCCTCGGCTACCGCGTCGTCGCCTACCTCGCCCTGGCCCGGCTGAACCCGCGGTGAAGCCATCGCCAGAGCCATGGCCTTGATGCCCATGCACCGCATTAGGATCCAATCAGCTCAAGGCCAAGACAAATTAAATGACCGGAGAAGTTAACTAGCATCTACTTCTTGTTCTTTTTGCCGTTTCTTGGACGGAATGGATGTGAGATGTTAGGGATAACAGCCCAGCAAAATAATTGGAAAAAATATTTAACATGAAAAAATCTTTACGGAAAAAAATATGGTAAATAATCTACTGTAATATTTCAATATTTACATATGCAGAGGTTGGCTTATACACAAGTTAGTGGGTGCAGTTCTCTGTGCTAACGTGGGCTCATAACTTATTTCCAGAAAATCTTGAAGAGTAAATAAATACATAAATACAAGTGCATTAAAAGTCTGAATGACAGTTAATTCAAACACTTAGAGTACGAAAAACCACAAAAGATTTGAAGGACCAGAACAGTCTTATCCAAATGTTTCTAATGAAGTAAGATTGAACAAATCACCAGTAGGTCGAGAGAAAGATCAGAACAATCAATCGAAACACACATCTGCCAACAAATCAGATGAAGCAATCTGGTCTTCAAAAATTCATAATATCAGTAAAGTCTAAGTCTGTGCAACTAACCTCCTGAATCAAACACTTAATCATCAAATGGCATAAACCAAGACATCACCTGAGGTGTTGAGTAGATTACGAAGAAAACATAATATGGACTTTTGACATGCTCCACCTGAAATATAAAATTCGGCAAACTATCTATTAAAAATCCATAATATGATTGAAACTGCTCAAAAAAATAACAATATGAAGAAAAAAAATCGTGAATCAATGGAGTATAAATTGCAGATGAGCCCTCATATCGAGTAAAGGTAACAAAATAATGTTATAGTATCTATACAAAAACAAACTTATTTTTGCATTTTAAACTTTCATCTCAAACTGACATTGGAGCAAAATCTTTACTAGAAAAACTCCGAAGAGTATAATGCTACCATCAAGGTGTCATCGAATTCCAAATTGATATTGTCAAAACCTCCATAATGGTCGCACAAGCGATCTAAATTGCAACATATTCAAACAGTGAATAAAACACTAAAATATTGGTGATGAAACACCAAATTCAGTTGTCTTCTCAATTGATATTATTTTTTCTCTAAAGTAGACGATAAAACGTCAAAAGAACCGACAATCAAATAAATTTTCAAGAAACTATTAACGATAAAAAGACAATGAAACTTCGAAGGAAATACTCATTATTAATACAAATCATCGTGGCTTCTGCTGCACGTTCTCTCCATATATCAGGTACCCCGTACTGCTTTGAGTGCATAGTTCAAACTGCACAGCACAGAAGAGATCAGCACAGCACGCCACATGGCAAAGCGAGCAAAAGCCTCATAGTACTTGGTGCGGAGCTTTGCCAAGATCATCGTAGTACTTGGCAGTACAGCAATGACTCCTAATTTGCTAGCCACGCTAGAAAGCAAGAAAAGCTCCGGTAGTTGCGCAAGAAAGAAAGAAGTCCGGCGATGGCCAAGTCGCTGGTGCGCATCGCCGTGGTGGAGGGGCCGACCTCGTCCGGCGCGCTGGCGGCCCTCATCCACCCGTCCTCGCACCACCAGCGCCACCTTCCGCCCGAGGCCCAGCCGCCATGTTCACGGCCGCTGCCGCCGACCCATCACCATGACCAGCGTGCGTCGCTCCTCGATTGATTCCTTGCGGCTCGCCGCGACAAATTTTGTTGTCCTCTTTCTCTTTGTAATCCATCCAATTTTGCATTTTTGGTGCGTGTTGTTACTCTATTTCTTCGCCGGAGATCTTCGTTTCTACTGGACAACAGTAGATATTTCTGTGAATTACTACGAAAACCGCATCCGTTTCGTCTCTTTTTTTGTTTCAAAACAAAAAGAACAGCACGAGCTCTGTCCTTCGTTACACAGGGAGAGCATAGCAAAACTTGCTACAACGAACTGCGGTAGAGTCACAGCAGAAAACATCTGCCAAAAATACTATGCAAGTGCCGAGAGCCCTGGACCACCTACAACTTAGGGACACATCTTATTTAACAAAAAGCATGAGAACACAGGGGACCCAGATACACCGACGAAAAAGTTGAAACCTGTGGCAGAGCCACCTGTTTCGCTATAGATTCTGCAGCCATTGACAAGCTAGGTATTGTGTGGCGGAAGATCGCGAGTGCTCGGTAGGGAAGTAGGTCGCTGGAAACCACTGGTGGAGTGGAGTACTCGGTTCTTGTATGAAGGCCTTGCTCCTCTGGTAGAGTTCAGAATTCTTGTATACACATCACTGGAAACAAAGCCTAGCGTCTGTTCCTCTGAAACTTTTGTCACTTTCAGCAACTAGGTCGCTGGATTGAAACCATCTTTGATTTTTGCTAACTCCTTCGGTTGCCTCAAAATACTTAATCAGTTGTGAAGAATTTCGGCCCAGAGGACCAGTATAAACTTCTTGTCCACCTTGCTTCAACAGAAAGAGCTGAGATGGCTTAATAATCTGCCAAGAAAACCAGCAACCTTCAGGCCGCTGACCATTGCCATTGAGGTGTGTGTGAAGCGAGTAGACCTTATTAAGTTGTATGCATCAGCCTGTTCACCTAAAAACTTAAGTTGATAACGAAAAGTGAGCAATTTACTTATATTTTAACACTCCCCCTCACGTATAAGCTTCCTTAGACCTAGGACGTAGAATAGAAGTATGCTGCAATTATTTATTTTAATTACGCCAGCCAAGTTTATAACTTGAGACCTTTTAGCTCTGATACCATATTAAGTTACATACACCAGCCAGTTCACCCAAAAACTTGAGCTGATGAGAAAAGGTGAGCAATTCACTTATACTTTAATACATGCTGTTGCTCGCGCTTTGGTTGTACCTTTTGCAAAACTTTCCCGTGCCCTGCTAGGCAGGAGATAACAAAAATAGTGCAAACTTGGATTTATTATATGGTTCCTATGGGACGGATCCCTGACTACAGCAATCGGGATCATGTGTAGTCCCATGGAGACTGCAACTTAAGCTTCGATCCAAAATCGATAGTTCGAACTAGGCAAAGTACTGTAGCAATTTTCTACTGTAGGAAGTTGATGTAGCACAAATTTTGGACGGTCTCATCCATTCAGCCACCCGATCGGATGGCTCTGAGCCATGGGGACTGCCCTTATCCCAGCTATAGATGTTGGGAACATAGAGATGGCCCATGATTCCTGGATTTTCAGGGGCCTTGCAAGAGCGCATTCTATTCCATCATAAGGTTCTCCAATTGGGGTAACAACGATCGGAAATCATCCATGTACCGGCTTCCCTGACCAGAGCCTGATGTCAACCATTCTATAGGGCCATCTTTCGATTGTTGATGTCCTAAGAAATGGGGCTAAAGACCGACTACGGTGAATGTTATAGATTGTTGAAAATTATTCCATTCCTTTCATTCCATAAATTCTAAAAAGTGCAAATTAGAACTCCGTCCACTCGCTTGTGCCAGCGCTTGGGCATATGTTGTCAGACCAAACGCCACCATTACGAAGCATTTGTCCTTGGCCATGGGGTCGGTGGATGAAAACACAGCAAGAGGAAAACCTTCCTCCAATTTGTCCGCAGTGAGGATCTTGTCATGGATAAAGAGCCACGTGAAGAATTTATATCTGTTCTCCACAATCGCGTCCTAGATTATTTTGTAATTGTGATCCAGCACCGTCCCTTGAAACTATACCTTGTGCATAGACCTTGCCAAGTATTCTTCATTTGTGGTCCATTTCCAGACAATGTCATCCCTAGTGTCTAGCTGCAAAACAACCTGTTGGGTGACCACCATAAACGAACAAAGTCATCAAGCTGTGTTGTGGTCATGATCGACCGCAACAGTCTAAGCCATGATCCTCTGTGGAGCTCCTCATGGACTGTTTTCCCCCTTCTTCAAACCAACTGAAAACACTGTAGTGCAATGTCCTTTGGTGAGACTCCATTGAGCCATGGTGAGATCCAGAACTTAGTTGACCGACTATCTCCCGGTATTATGTTGGTGCTTATATTGAAAAGGGTACGCTTTGTGTCGTCGCAAGGTATGTCCATTCCTACCCATGGCCTTTGTCGGTCTTTCTATTCGTACCACAACCAGCAAATGCGTAGCGCCCACCCAAACCTATCAAAATCCTTTAGGCCTAGCCCCCTAGATTTTTTAGCATGCATACCTTTTTCTAGTTTATCAAACAATGTCTGCATGTACAGGACTCGTCCCCCCTCCAAATGAAGTTTCTCTTAAGTCTATCCAGTTTTTTAATTGCCTATTTGGTTAAGGGCAGCACCAAGATGTGATAGATGGCAAGGGCCGTTAGGACTGAATCTGTCAGGACCAGGTGAGCTGCCCTCAAGAGTAATTTTCCTCTCCAACCTGCCAATCTTTCACTTGCCTTATCTACAATCAGTTGCACATCAATCCTTTTTAGCTTTGTTGGATGCAGCGGTAGCCCTAAATACATACATGGCAAAGTCCTCCTTTGAGTCGAGAATCCCTGCAAAATAGCTATTAGTTCTAGTCTATTGCATTTGATGGGCTATACTTCAAACTTATGTATGTTTGTTTGTAGTCTTGTGGCTCCGCCAAAGATTGATAGCGCAGTCTCAATAGCTCGTAGCTCCTGTGTGGTGGGGTTGGTAAAAATGGCCACATTGTTGGTGTATAAGGATGTATGCAGTTTGGTAGTCCGTAGCAGTAAATGTATGATTAGCTTCTTCCTAAAGCTTTAGTGACGAGGTGCAATATGTCAATGGCCAAGATAAATAGCATCGGTGACAACGGGTCTCCCTGCCAAAGGCCTCTCCTATGAACAAGCTTTTATTCTGGCATTCCATTGAGGAGAATTTTTGAAGAAGAGGAAGCTAGGATTATCAAAATCCAATCTCTTAAGCATTGGCCAAAGACATTTTTTTCAATAGCTCAATCAAATACTCCCAACTGATCGAATCAAAAGCCTTGGATATATTGAGTTTGATGAAGAGCATCGAAATCCTTTCCCTGTGCAGCTCCCTGACCAAGTTGTGGACATATAGGAAATTTTCCTAAATAGATCTACTCTTAATGAAGGCTGACTGGTTGATGGATACGATATCTTGGAGAATTAGCACCAGCTAGTTGGCTAAAAGCTTAGAAAAAATCTTTCTAATACTATGGATGAGGCTAATTGGTCTGTAATCTGTAATCCTCATGGCGTTTTGCTTTTTGGGCAGCAGAACTATGTTTGCAAAGTTTAGGAGATGAAAACTTTGACCGCCTAGGTTGTACAGCCGGTGAAACACCACTGTAAGATCCTGTTGAATAATAGACCAACATTTCCTGTAGAAATACCCAATGAAGCTATCCAAGCCTGGTGTCTTCTTGGGGGATAATGAGAAGACCGCCTCCTTTACTTCTTCCAACCGAAAAGTCTCTTCAAGTAGCCGCAGGTCTTTAGGTTGCATGCCTATGGTGCCCCAATTAAGTGTGTGGAATCTCTATTTTTTCTCTCCTAGCTAAGCGCCGAAGAAACAGAAGAGCTCTTGATCCTTTTTGTGCTTATTTTACAGCAGTCCCCTGTCTGAGAGGATGGATTGGATATGGTTTTTGCATCTACGTGCGTTGACTTTCATATGGAAGAACTTAGTTCTCGCATGTCCTTCCCTGATGAAAGACATGCACGAGCGTTGTCTCAAGCGTATCCTCTAGACAGTTGCTAGACCAAGATGCCTATGCCTTAGGTTGTTACGAAGAGTCCTTTCTACATCAGAAAGTTGTCTTCTTCATGTGCCTTATCGAACTAGAAAATTAGCTCGTTAATGACTGCAAACTGCAACCACAAGTCCCCCACCTTCTATCTACTCAACGCCCTAAGTGCCTTGGCCATTCTTGCCCGCTTGATGTGAAGCCTAAGAAGAGCATCTTGAGTTTAAACCGATTTGTCCCATGCTATTTGGATGACCTGTAGGAAGTTTGGCATTTTGACTAGAAAGCCTCAAACCTAAACCCGATGAATCTTTGTTGTGAAATGACACCGTCAAGCAACAGTGGGCAGTGGTCTGACACAAGCAACGATAGAGCCTAAAGCCAACAATTAGAAAAAACGAGATCCCATTCCTTTGAAGCAAAGAGCTTTTCGATCCTTGTTAATATGGAATTATCTCTGTCACTCATCCAAGTGAATTTCGTGCCATTCAACCTAATTTCCTTGAGCTCAACACTATCTATAACTCTCTTGAAAGCCTCCATGATCCTTCTGTTTAGATTACCATTACTTTTATCTTCGCCTGGTAAATCATGTTGGAGTCTCATACAATGAGCCACTCATTACGCATGTGTGCATGTAAACTCTCGATTTCCTGTAAGAACATCAATTTCTCATTATCGAGTTGCGGCCCGTAGACCACTATGCATGACCATTTAGTTCCGTCGTCTTTCATTTCTATGTACACTAATAGTGTATTTGTCCATGTGATGACATCGCTTATCTAGAAGTGGTCTGTTGAGCAAGCCAATAAAATTCCTCCTCTTGTGCCTTGAGCAGGAAGGGAGTAGTAATTGTTGACGAAACTATTACCGAGAAATTGGGCTATCATCAATGTTTGCATTTTCATCTCCTGCAAGTAGACGATAGTTTCTTTTATATCCCTAACAATCTCCTTGATGACCGCTCTCTTTGCTAAGGAGTTAATGCCTCGGACGTTCTAGTTCAACAAACGGCAGTTGAGCTATGACATGTGACCCTGTGAATGTACACCTTCCCCCGCCTATCCTTTATTGCACCTACAGGACTGTCCTAGGAGTTAACATCATCAGGAGGTCTTTGCCATCCTGTTCATGTGCCTGCATTCCTGGTGAGAGCAATGAAAGAAAGGCTCTTGAAAGGATTAGACGAAGCTATTCTCTGCCAAGACACAGCTTGTGTAGGCTTGATAGGGTAGATGCCATTTTCATTGATCATCCTACTTGGAAAACCTAGGCAACACATACAAGCTAGACCTTATAGAAGACCTACTTTGCCTAGCTTAATACTGATCCGACACAAAGTAGTTAAGTCCGGATCCTTGATTACAAGTGGAGTGATGCTTTGTTAGTGATGAATAAAGGCCTAGAGGCCAAACACAAGAGAAGAACAAGAAAAGAAGTCACATAATAACTTAATAAAAGACAACACTACGGGCCCTAACTAAACGGAGCCCCTTGAATTAGCAGCAAACTCACATGATGCTACTCCCGATGCCTGTACCAGGTCGTTGTTGTGGACCAAGCCGACCAGATCGGCGAAAGCCTCCAGCACATTCATGGTCAATGGCTTGTTGAAAATGCGTAGGTAGCGTTGGAGCACAATGTCATCCATCTTTCCATTTGCAGAGAGCAGCCCCAATTTTTTTTGTCAATTGATGCTTTGCTTTCTCTGCATTATGAGCTTTGTGGTCATCTTGTTGGCAAGGCATGCACTTCGTCTCTCTTTTGGTTTGACTGCAGGCTTCTTGGCCAGGGTTTGTGCTGGTTGGTTTGGTAGGATAGGAGATGGTAGGCTTGCATCGTCATGTTCCTCTTGCTAGATGCTTGTGTTGTCCTGAATCCCGACGTTCAACATGTTTAGCTCTTCTATCATTAGGTCAAGCCTCCTTCCTCCAGATTAATAACCGTGAACATGAAAGTAGCATATCTTCATAGTCATTCTGATCTGTGCTACCTTGCAGAGCTAGGAAGCTGTCCCTATGAAAGTCCATAGCATAAACCTCTTTGACGCCTTTGTTGTTTCTGTCCTGTAAGGGTTCATCCTCTTTCCTTGTTGCTAGTGTGATGGGACCCTCCTCCAGAGCCTTGTGGTTTCTCTACTTAGAGAAGCTAGGTCTTCCCTGTTTGTTAGCTAGGGATAGAGACATGCTCTGTGGTTGCACCCCCAGCAATCCACAATGGGAGACTAGGCTCGAGTTCTTAGAGGGTGATCTTGTTCCATGCCTTGTTCAACCATACATTGTTTCATCACTGGTTGGGGAGTTGAGGTTGTGGTTTGAATGCCTATGCAGGGCTGCTCCATTGGAACCCCTCCATCATATGGATGATTACCCCCAATCACTATGGGAGTGAGGCTAGCATCTGTTCTCGCCTCTTGGTGGAACATCCCATCTCGAGCTCCAGTGGTGTTGTCCATTGCCTCTTGGCGGTGATCTTTCCCTATACCTGTCCTGATGGTTGTAAGGAAGCAGCCACGAGGTCGAGGTACCCCGTCGATGACTCCTAGCGTCCAATTGTAAATATGCCATTTTGGCCAATCTTCTTCGAAGGAGACGTTTGACATCTCCCCACTAATATCACTATGTCCTGGACTAAGCCCGGTGGATCGAGGAGGCATCAACTCATCAGGAGGTTCATAGTCGAGCACTTGGTCGAGGTGTAGCAACACCTTGTAGGAAAAGCAATCCTATGGGTGGTCTTTGCTGACAAGCCCAATGGTCCCTAATTTGGGGTGGACTTCAAAAGGGGGGCTTCTTCTGAAGGCCCCTTCGATAAGCATAGAGGCAGCTTTGGGGGAAGCAGTAGTGTCCCTTGCCCACACCCAAAGACATACGCAAGCTATTTCGTTGTCAGTGAGTGGTTCATCTAGCTCTGTGTTCATGATGCTGGCGTTGTGCAGAAGCAGGGTGATGGCCTGAACTGACCACTCATGGTATGGAATTCCTTCGATGCACAAACAAACCTTGAATCTTGCCTTGGCTACAACTGCCTGGACATGACGCGTCCAAGGAACAACCTTGATGTCAATCCCTTCTTCAAGGAACCTAGAGTCAATGATCATTGCATTCCGTAGCTCCATTGAGCTGCAACGCATGAAATAGCTCCTAGGTGTATTGACGAAGACATTGAAATCTTCCCTGTTCTCCTAGAATCTATCGGCAAGGAGCCGCTGCATCAGCCTAACATTAGTCTCTTGGTCCCCTAGCGTGTGAACCAGGATTGTGTATCGGGAAAACTCCCTCTCTTTACTAGCAATGCCTGGCGCCCTAGGGGATGTAGCGACAAACCATTTCTAGTCTCTCTTCAGGATCTCCAGGCCTGTGCCGAGAAGTATACATGTTGGCCTCCTACTTACTGTACCTACAGCGCTAGGTGGCAACCGGAATATCTCTGGGGAACCTGCTTTGAGTGGCACCAACACACCTTATGGCCAGATAAACCGCAGAGAAGGCATTTGGGAGGGGCCCTACAGGTTGCAACAAAATGGCTAGCTGCCATACATTTGAAGCGACAACCACTGGCCTACCCCTTTAGTATTGCTGCAAGCTGACTTGGGTGCGTTCTGGTGGTTGGAGCAAATTTATGAGGATTAATCCTCCCCTTCCTCCAAAAGTACCATGGCCTGACATACACCCACCCAGCGGATTGAACTTCTATAGCTACAGTCACACTCACATGCTCTAGCTTGCCGTGGGGCAGATATCCTTTTGATTCGTCATATCTCTGTGGTTAATGTTATCTGTTGAATTGAGTGTAGCTTGCTAGAGCAACAAAGGGGAAGTATATGTCCTACCTAGGGATCTTTTTGCAAGATTTCCTCCTGCCTAACAACTTTGTAGGGCTGAGATCTTCAAAGAACACACACAGGCTGGCTCTCCATGGGTGGCCGTAGGACCGTAAGCTTTAAATCCGTAGCAGCTGGAGAGGAAGTAAGTCCCATGACACTAAGCAGAGTAAATATACCATCTGACCTCATCACTTCAATTGGGATTTGGTTGCATACAGTAGGTGGATGGTCTTCAAAGCCGGTCAAACTTGGAGAACGAGCAGCAGCTTGGTTGAAGAGACATGGATCTGGATCTAGGTCTTCTTTGGACGGGGATGTCTGTGGCAACCCGTATAATTAGCCTAGGGTAACGACAGTTGCACCACCATTACTCCGATATAATTATGCTGATATCGGCATACCAACTAATCAAAACATCGAGTGCACCTGATATTTAATCAGTTAATACATTGTGTTCAGATTGTTGTAGCAGAAATAATAATTAGAGACTGAAATAGAAACTTATTACATTCCATTACCATGTAGGCTACAAACCCAGTATATTAATTATACATAAGACCCAAGTACAATAAAAATATAATTTAAAAGTACTAATAACCCTAAGGTTGGCGAAGTCTATGCACAATCCACCCAACATCCTTACCCTCTTGGAAATCCTCCACCTCATAGTCATGGTCCTGTGGTTGATCCTTACCCCTTGCCTCACACACATTTCCATTGGGATCTATGTCCCAACCAGCCACTTGATCACTGGAGCCAATCGCTAAGTAAAGGGGGAGTTAAGCAAGAGTGAGTACAGAAGTACTCAGCAAGCATTAATAATAAAATGCATTATATGAATTTTTACCATCATCCATCACCTGTCCATCCTTCTCTCAAATCTATTCTTAGAAAAATAGGGTTTTATTAGGAACACGTGGGTTTTTTATTTTAATTATTAAAATTGCTACTAGCACTTATATATGAGGCAGACTTAACTTCTGTAGCCTCTAATCCAAGAGACAGATATGAATTTATGATTTTACCGTGCGCAAGTTTGTACCACTTTACCCATAATGAACCCAACATCAGGTGTGGACCTAGAATGTTTATCACTAATTAGGGATTAGATCTCCAACCCTGGCATTGCTGCTAGTTGTGCTCCGACTAACAACAGCGGCACATGAACCCAAGTGTTTAAATATAGCACCAAAATAAATAAACCACATCTAATGTTTGTGTCCTTTATTGGGATTCTCGGTGTACCTAGCTTTATACCCCTAGATAGCTACTCATACCCAATGTGAAGATCATAACGCCGTCATAGGATAACCTTTTCTAGTCGTTTCCCACACACTATGGTTGATACAAAAATATATGGCTTATTGCCCAATTGTAATTTGTTCAACCTTATGTTCTAGCCATATATAGAGGGAGACCCACCGGTAATACTCATCATCTATGGCACTCTCTACCCACTATATATATACACACACACACACAAATCAAATACTGTCCTAACAGTCATCATCAATACCACATATCCATAAACCACTACTGCCGCAGTAGTTCATCACCAGAATCATCATTCCAACTGCATTCGATTTATGATTTTCTTAAATATGTTTTTCCCATGCATAGGTGATATCACATATAAGTAAATATGCTTGATAAAAATATTAAAAATGATCAAAAGATTGATTGCCTGTATTTTGGTACAATTCGACCTCACCTGTCGGTTGTTGAAGCTCAACAGTCTGATTTGAATTAATTTCTAAAATTACAAAATATCACATTTTAGGTAGTTATTAGACTTTTGTATGTTTTACAGTGTCCAACCCGCTCTTAAAATTTTATTATCTAATATATATGTAGTGCCTCTTTTAAATTTTTTAGTATTTTTACTTTAACATCTTTTATTTAATGCCCAATAGTTTAAGTTGCTTAATATTTTAGATTTTAATTAGGTATATTTAATATGGATGACTTAGTGATTTAAACTGAATTTTTTCCCCATCTTTTCTTTCTTTTTCTTTTTTTTCTCTTTTTCCTTTTATTTTCTCCTTTCCTTTTCCTCCTCTCCCCCCTATTTCTTTTTCTTCCCTAACTGGCTGCATTATCCTTTGGTTCCTCCTCCTCCTTATCCTCTCCTCCCCCTTTCTGTTGCTCCTAGCTGACGCCATCTCAGTCACCTGGTCATTGTGCCATCGGTCGATCCTAGCCTCCTCTGCTGGTCCCCTCTTCCCTCTCTAGCTTCTGTCCTCCATGTAGGCGTAGCTTTGCACTCTTCTGGCACCAGGCCCCCCGGCCTGTGCCTCCAACCCTTGCCCCCGCATCTAGGTCATGGCGCCTCGGACCCTACCGCCCTTCCCAGCTCTTGCCTGGCCCTCTGACTACTCTTGCCTCAACCAGGTCTTCAAGCCTCCTCCTTCTCACCCAGATTTACTTGCACACCTCTCCCTGTCGGTTCTCTGGGTTTACTGTGATGCTACTCTTTTCCCCATTTTGTTTTGTGCTACTGCTCTTTTCTATTTTTTGCCATGTGAGATGGTACGATTTATGATTAATCTCTGCTAATTGGTCTATGATGATTATTGGGTTGGTGCTTGGGTTTGGTGGTGCAGTGATACGATAACACCCAACGGCCACCCATACATCGGAGAGTATGAGTGGGATCGACGGGCATGCACGGTGCCACTCCTAGGCTATTCTACCCCTGAGACCACTAACCCTTACTATTGCCATAGATCAATACTGGTTTTTTCTAATACTACCTATGTTGATGCTACTGGCCATGGATGGGGTTACTTGAGGTTAATTTGGGGAATGAAATGGGGGCTTGGGGTTGTGATGCTGAGGATGAGGAGGATACTAGAGGGAGTCTTGCTCTTGGTCTCCTCTTCTTGGTGCTTGGTGGCTTGTTTGTGCTTGCTCCTCCTAGTGCTCGGGGACTCCTGGGCCTTCTCCCAGCCTTCTGGCTTCTAGGCTCGGTTGCTTGAGCTTCTAATGCTTGGCTTGCCTTACTCTTGATCTCTTTGGTCTAGTGTGAGCTTGGTGGTGCTTGGGATAAATGATTGAGGCTGGCTAGTTTGGGTTCCTTTTTGCTTTCAGTGTGTGGCTGTGTGGGAGCTTGGCTCTAGGGATAGATGATTTGGAGGAGACTCTGCCCTCCTTTTATAGAGGTTTTTTTTTTGCTATTTATCATGTGGGAGTTACTTTCTTACTAAGTGATATTTTGGACACTATTTAGAACATATGCTATGGGTACCTGATGAAATAGGTTTGTGAATGCCGAATGATGAAACCTTATGTCGTGAGAGGTGCTGATTTGGCTCCAGATGAATCTGGTATCTCAGTGAGCGATACCAACTCATACGGATCTGATAGCAACTCTTTTTTAATCTTTTGCCATTTAATTTTTGGACTCTTGGTTCTGTATGCTTGCATGACTAACACATATGGAGGGTTTTGGAGGCCAAAGATCATTAGAAGCTTAACTTATTAGAGCAATAGGACATTTTCGGTAATTTCCCTTTTGATGTAATTTAATGCTCATATGCATTATAAATTTATGCAATTGTATGATACCATGGTTAATGAATAAAATTGATGATTACACTTTGCTGGTTAATTAATTATGGTTGTTATTAATTTGTGCTGATGATTTCATTTGCATGCTTAATCTCTAGGTTATTTCAATATCCCAGGGACACAGCGGTTGCAAGGCTTAGCCATCTGGGCACCACCTTCCTTCGCTGCGAGGGTTTGCACTGTCGATTGTGCCAGATCCAATAGCTCTGCCATCTCCGGAACAAAGTCATCTTCTTCATCTGTGCTCTAGCCAGGACACCCTATCAGTAGATCGGAAAGACAAGGTGGGGGAAGGACAGACTGACAGGGGAGTACGGTCGGGAGGGAAAGAGGTGGTCATGTCGGCAGGAATGGCCTTCGGTGGGGTTGGGTACGGTCGGCCGTGGACGGCGCTGGGTGTGGATGGTGGGGATCATGGAGAGGACGGCAGGGGTTCGTGACGAGAAACCATCCTAAAGAGACCAATTTCCTTGTTTCAATCCTTAAAACACCTATCTTTCCTCTCATTTTATGGAAGCCATTGATGGACTCTTGAAGCTCATGCATGCAGCCATTGATTTCTTGGAGGAAATGAACCTGGATCAATTGTGGAATGGAATAAATTTCACTACAATACTGCAATTGAAGTGCTAAACCGATTGGCCCGCCACTTAGTAATTGGGTGGTTCGATTAAGGTTTAGATGGAAGCTCGCCACATTTCTCTGTTTGCGCAGCGAGCCCGCCGAATTTGGACTTCTCATGTCTGCTGCTGGAGAACGCCGCCGCGCCGCACCGAGGTTGATCCGCGTTGTGATGAGCTCTTCCCGAATTGCGTCACCTCCCTGAGTGTTTCTCCTCAATTATTTCCAGAATTCCATAGCCGAAACGCCGCCGTGTAGTCCGCCTTCTTCTCCGCCACCGGTCGCACGTGGACAGCCTGCCACCGATCGTATCCGCCCTTGCCGTCTTCACCGGTGAGTTCCACACACCACGAGGATACTAACGCGCCCTTCACCTTCCTCGATTCCCAGACGGCAAGCCGTCGCTGTCGCCTCTGCCCCGTCCTGCCTGCCGCGAACACGCAACCCTGCGTCTCCACAAACACACCACCACCACCCATCTCCTAAACTGTTCTCGCTATCCATTTTTCGGGTTGCCGCCACCTCACCGGCCGTATCTTGCTGCCGGCGAGCTCCACAGAGGAACCCAAAGTTGATTGCTCGGTTTGGAGATTCCACTCAATAGGTGATTGTATTTGATATGTTGCCAATTTTTTTTCTCGACATTGGCGCGTCATTCATTAAGAAACTGACAATACATGTACGTGAAGTATACAGATTATGTTAAGAATAGTGATACAGAGAACCCAAATGCACAATTTTAAGAGACACACCAGGTCACACTTCACAGCGATTTCTTCGGGTGAATCAACCGATCTGCAGTAAATGTAAAACTAGCTCGGTTAGTGCCCTCCTCCTCCGGTCCGGTCATGGGTAAATGCAAAAGACGGCGCCGAACCAATGCACAGACTCAGAGATCGAGCAGAAGGTCTGCAGCGCCGTCATGAGCAGCAGAACGACGGCGGCGAGCAGCGTGAGCACCCTCCACGACCCGAACACGTACCTCTTGAGCAGCTTCCGCGCCCGCACCGCCGTCCTTCGGCTCCGGTGCGTGTTCACCTCCCGGATCACGCCGTCCAGCCGCTGCACCTTGCTCAGCCGTATCGCCCGGCACATCCCATTCCACATGGCCGCCGCCTCCCTGTCGCTCTTCATGCGGTTCACCACGATGCCGGACTGCCGGAGGATCTTCACGTCCTTGGGCGTGTCGATGATGCCGTTCATCAGCTCCGTGTACCGCGCGAGCACCAGCGGGCCGCGCACGGCCACGGCCTTGTAGGTGACCAGGTTGCGAGGATCACCTCCGTGTTGCCGTCCAACGTGATGATGGGGAGGCTCAGCGTCGCCATCGCCACGTCGAAGGAGATCCCCCCAATGCCCTCCGGCGCCGGTGCGAACCGCACGCCGCACTCGGCCAGCTGCGCCACCGACGGGATCATGATCTCCTGTGCCAGTGGCGAGTTGATGATGCTGCCCAGGTTCACGCCCTTGAGCCGCGCCTCCATGTCCGTCGAGGCCATTAGCTTCCTGAAGAGCGGCGCCACCGCGGAGAGCAGCGGCACCTTGCGCATGATCCGCCCCGGGAGGCTCGACGCCACGCTCATCGGCCGGGAGATGAGGTTCTTCTTGATGAACCGCACCGGGGCCACGTCGAGGCTGGACACTTGCACGCACGCCTGCTTCACCTTGTCGTAGTCCGGGAGCTGCTGCTCGAGCATGTCGAGGGAGAGCTCCTCCGGGAAGAGGGGCGGCGGCTCTTGGGCGCTGCCGTCTTCGGCGAAGGCCGCCGCAGGGACGAGAAAGTGGTAGAGCAGGTCGAGCATGTGCGAGTGCCTGGCGAAGTCGTCTACGATGTCCAGCGCGGCGGCGCTGGTCTTGATGGGGGACACCTCTTTGATGAACCGGTCGAAGACAGCGCGCAGCGCGCCGGCGGCGGCCTTCTCGGAAGAGTGGCGGAGCTCGAGCGTCCGGGCGAAGAGGAAGAGCGGGATCTGGTTCTCCAGCATCATGGCGTCGCGCACGACGGCGTTGATCCAGTTGGTCGCCGACGACACCATGTCGGTGGCCTCGTCGTGGTGGTAGCCCTCGAGGAAGTCGAGGAGGAAGCACGTGTCGATGGCCATCATCCATGCCAGAGTTTGCTCGTTCAGCTCCAGAAACCTACAGTGTACAAATCATCATGGAATTAATGTACGTACGTATAGCTTCTTAATTAAGATTAGGAGCACTTTGAATTATAGAGCGCCAAGAAAAAAAGGCTGAATTTGAATTCAAGTTGACTACCAGAAGTCTCGGCCCGTTATCGAATTCAGGTTGAATTCAAGCAAATATTTTTCCATGATCCGGGAATCTCGGTGATCCCTGCTTTTTTTTTCCCCAAAAGTCCTTTTTTCCCGCGGATAATCACTAATAACTCTCACATTTTTAGCTGGAGTAGAGTGGGTGATTTCAAATTATTTCTAGGTAGGCTTTAAAATGCGTGTTTTTCCAATTTTTAGGACAGGACAGAAGTAAATAGATTCTTTAGGTCTTGGATAGTAAGGCCATTCACAATGTAAGTTTCATGAGAGTTTCATTCTCATTAAATAAGATGCCACATAGGCAAAAGTGGTGACATGGCAACAAATTTATGAGGAGAGAGGAGAGTTGAGTTTCATGGGGATGAAACTGGTGTACACTGTTACCAAGTGCTTTGGCGGGATGAAACCCCACCGAGAGTGATTTATTTCATCTCCACATCTTTTCTGGATCCCGTGTGGCCATATTGTAGTGTGCTAAATATAATTGCAAGTTGCTACACAATTTATATGGCATAGTTGATCACAACACTATACAACAATTAAATGTTATGTCATACCTATGAAACTACAAAATGAAACTGTGCATTGAGAGAGGTTGTTTCATTCATCAACCCAAACATCTAAATATGACGTGGCACTATTGGAAACCGTGTAACGAAACTCTCCACTGTGAATGGCCTAAGGTTTGTGTGTGCTATAATGGTTTGGTGACGTTGTCGATGGTAAGTGTTGTTCCTCAACTCTTAATTAACTCCATGATCTAGTCGTATGGTCTCTACTGGTGGGGGGACCGTGCGTTGCAATGAAATTCTAAAAAAATTTATACATATAAGTAGAAAGGATCATAAACCATATAATAAAGCATAATTTCTTTCATATATAAAATAAAGGAGTTTTACGGATCATATCACGTTAGTTGACTAATTAGAATTCTATTTTCTTGATATATGTACGTGCTAGATTACGCAATACAATGGAGTTTTAATCACGTTAGTTGACATCTATTGAAAGCTACATCACACCAGCTTGTCGCGGCCGGCTAGAAATGTCAAACGGCTGTGCTCTTGTTCACTTTCTCAACTGCCCTCAGGATAAGTCTCAAGTGGGAAAAAAAGGACCTTCGCATAGCATATATTCCAGGCGAAGGCCGAAGCAACTAATTAATTTCTCTTTTTATCTCGGTGCAAATGTCAAAAAGCTTCTAGAGGGAACATCCAGTGCAAACCCTCATCTCAATGTAAACATGTCTGGCCTTGTTTGGAAATTTAAGGATTAGACTAATCCCTTCAAAGTAACAAAGATTTTAGTTCAATTCCTCTACCCATCCAAGGGGACTGAGCTTAGGACGGCGGTAGAGACATTCCCCAGCGGAGAGCGGTGAAACATCTCCGCCCCTAAGAATAGGAAAAGCCCTTGTTCCATAGCCCCGACCCTAGCGTTGGGGTCACCTCGGCCTGTTCCCTGACTCCGTCGGGTATTGAGTCCTCATAAGGAGTCACACGTATCCGATAATATGGTACATACGAAATAAAAGAAGAAACGACAAGATGATTCATAAATTAAGGATGTGGTCGTGAACTAATTATTTTATACAAATAATATTAAGAAAAATTATCTATAGCTTTTGATAATTTTGTTGTATAATCTTATGCGCTGTCTTTTGTTACCGTTAAGTTTTTCGATTTAGTCGTTTGCATGGGGTGTGCAGGATGGCGCAAGTCGTGAGGACCGTGGCGCGCAAAATGCTACTGAAGAAAAGCCAAAAGGAAATGCTGCTAAAGCAGAAGTTGCGAGCAGCACAAAAATCTTCTTTCAGTCTCACACTTGTTCTCGGTGTTCCAAGAGTTATTGGAACGTCCCGAAAAATTCAAAAATAAAAAAATAAAAAATAAAAATTTTAAAAAATAACTGAATAAAAATTTAATTGAAATCAAGATTTTAATTTAAAATATCACCTTTTTTCATATTTTCTTAAATTCTGGTCTTAAGAAAAGAACAACTACAGTATTAAAGCCCTATCTTCCAAATTGAACAAACTAAGAAAATGAATTTAAATCATAATCTTATTTTGAATTTCCATTTTTTCTGAATTTTTCTTCAATTTTCGTTTTTAAGAAAATCTTTTATATTGAATGTTTTCTTTTCCTTCAAAATGCAAAACCCGAAATTCATTAAGAAAGAAAATCTAAAAATTTTATATAAACTCTAAATCATCTCCAGGACATCCCCAAAAATTTTCAAACCAATATGAACACGTTTAATTTTGATAAGAAAGCAAAAACAGTAATTTAGACTAGCAACAATGGCCATGCTACAATTATTAAAAATTTTACAGGCTTTATCTTATCCTAGAAATTTACCACGCCATCTACAGAACTAGTTTAACTTATAGGAAAAACTTTAAAAATAAAAAACCGCATTAATGCATTTATAAAATAAAAAATCAAAAATAGAATCAATTTGAAAGCAACATTATCAATGTCAGAATTTTATAAAATTCTATATGTTTTATTATCATCAGAAATTTTTATAGCAGGTTCTAATAACCATTAGGGTCACACAAAAAAAATTTCAAAATAATTACACTTAGTTGGATTATTATAAAAATTAAAATCAAAAAATTGAAAATTGCAACAGTCACATTGTCAGAATTTTTAAAAATTACACAAGTTAATTCATGAGATGAAATTTTTACAGAAGGGTAAAAACTGTCTTCAGATCACTCATAAATTTTTTTAAAAAAGTTAGGTAAGGATTTTCACTTCAATTAAATGGTTGAAGTCGGTTCCCTTGAGGTTTCACTGATACTAGTGGGCCCTCTCTTGTAGCTGGCCCCACCTGGCAGTCCCTGGCTTCACCTTCTTCCCAGCCAACCGCCTTCACTCTGCCCTACTACCCTTGGCCCACCAACCAGCACCTAGCCTTCCTCTCGGTTTTGCTCTCTCAGCCGAGTTGCTGCCCATTTGTTCCCATGGCAAGCCCGAGGCAAACAATCTTGCTGCCACGGCAGAGAAACGTCGCCACCTCACCCTTGCCCAATTGTTGCCGAGGCAAGGAGCGATGGCTGATCTCACTGCCACGACAAGCATCAAGCTTCAATGCTGAACTCGATCTCGCCGTGTGAACAAAGTACTGGTCTTACGACGTCATTACTCCCTATCTCTTCACCCTGGAACCCAGCCGAAGCCCTGGCCTTCTTCTTCTCCATTGTGCTGCACTGCCTCTCTGTGCCACCTCAGTTTAAGTTGAGGCGTTGAGCACTGCCTGCTTGCTCTCACTGTGACGACCAGTCAAATCAATCGACATTGCTACAACCGACCTTGCAAGTGTCGTGCAAGCAAAGCTTCGACCATACCAGGCCATGGGAGAGCTGCACAATGCTCTGCTCCAGCCTTGACCATGCAAAACCTAGCTGCCATCATGTTTGTCTCCTGACCAAAACTTCCACGTCGAGTTCATACCACTACATGCGCCACCTCTTTCACATATAAGAAACACCCGAGCCTCTCCTCAAGCATCATACGACATCCCTAAGCTCCATACACTCCTCTGGACCCTCATCAGCCCTGAGCCAAGCACAATTCTCCACTGAAGCCACCACTGCTAATAGAACCTGGAGCTTGAGCCAAAACACAATTGAACCTCCATGGTGAAGTATAACCCAATTAAAGCCAGACTTTTCTTCATGACTACCTAATGATATTTCCCCTCTTCTTGCTTCAGCTTTCACTAATTGAAGCGCCGCCACGGCCTACCCTTCTTCTCTGAAGCAGGCACGTAGTGACAACACAACGCGGCCACTCTCCTCCCCTCCAAAGTAGTAAAATGGAACCTCTATGAGTCACTGATACTCACCCATCGAGCTTTTTCTCGAGCTCAAGCCTTTCTTCAACCCTACGACGAACAACTGCCATGGGCGCCACTGGTCACCAATGGTAGCCCGCTATGGCACTATCTCAACGCCGTTGAGCACTCCTTCAAACCCGTCGGCCCCCTCCAGCACGCCGAGCAGCCGAGTGGCCGAGCTGTGCGCTCCCTCACCACCGGCAAAGCCCACAGCCGCCTCCTCTACTACGGCTCTATGACAAGTGGGGCTGGTTCGTTAGCCTCTAATAGCTAAGCGGGAAAGGGTAAAAAACAAAATACACTTTCCTAAATTGGAAACATACTTTCTCATTTTTTAACCATTTTTGAGACCCTACGTATGCAAACCTTAGTAACTTATGCATTATAGTTCCAAATCCAGTGAAATAAATTTCTAAATTTATGTTAAATCATGTAGTTTCAGAATATACAAAACTATTTAATATTGAACCCTAGTTTGAATCATTCAAATAAAGTTTGTATAAAACCCTAATATGATCTTTAAACAAAAATTATAAACCCTAGCTCCTAAAATTATTAAATAAATTTTTAAATGATCATGAGACCATAAACAATCCATTTCTATAAAAAAATTATATTTGAACTTAGTTTAAATTTAATTTGTAAATAGGCCATTATTCAATGCATAGAAAATCCAAATAACTGTAACTTGTGCATTTAAATTCAAATTAGGGTGCAACCAATTTCTAGACTTAGTTTAGACCATATAGACTTGATTAAGCAAAAATATTTTATACTAGATTTAGTTTGAACTAAGTTTAATAAAGACTATAAGCATGCAATTAGTATATGGCCATATAGCAAAGTGAATACTACAATAAAGGAAATCAATCATCAACACCCTATATGTTCATATCATCTAATCCTAGAAAGATAATTTTAGTTTGAACCAAGTTCATATATAGCTTTATCACCCATGCTCAAAGGACTGACAATGCATAACTCTTACAAATAAATAATAATAGGTATAAAACTAGTAGGTATATGCCTTATGAAACTAGACCATTTAATATTTTAGAAATTGTTATGTTTAAATTGGATTTGCACATAATATACCATATAATGACTTTGATTTAATTTTATATATACCCAAATAATTTTAGCCTCTTGAATTCATAAAAACACGAACCATAAATCATGGAAGCCATATGTCTATGTTATAGTATGAAACCTAACCCTGTATCCCTATACAATACAAACCCTAAAAATCCATAATCTAAACCAATAAACTTAAATAATAAAAAATCAGTATTTAAAATATTTTTATCACTAGAACCTTTTATTTTGATTTATTTTTGAATCTGGTTTCATTTGATTTCTTTTTGACTCTCATTGTCATTGCTTCTTATTGTTGTTATACGATACGAACGTGTAAATGCCGACACAATTGAAGCTATGATTATCTACTTCGACCCCAAGTTGATTCCTGAACCAACAAAGCAAGCCAAGCACCCCCTTTGACCATATTGATCCCAATATTTTAATTTTTGTTTTGTTTTGTCAAATCCATTTAGGGCAGTCCCAACCCTCCACCTCAGCTGGTGTCTATAGAATTAATTACGCTGCCAACTAAGCAAAAATCTGATGTGGCATAGGAATTAAGGAAGAGAGAGAAGGAAAACAAAGAAACCGTGTCTCATGCAAGAAACTGGGTCGGCGCGGGCACCAAGAAGCAAGAAATGAGCAAAATCGGGGTTGGACGTTTCTGCGCGCTGATCAAGCTGTGTTTGTGGTGCATGCATTGGTTTATTACTCTCGCTCTCCTCTAGACACTGCTCATGGAAACCATGGATTGGGAAACTATGCATTGGTTTATTGCTCTCTCTCCTCTAGATACTGCTCATGGAAACCATGGGTTGGGACTGCCCTTATATATGTGTGTATTTTCAGTAAATTGGCTATATTGAGGAAATGGTAGATATAACTGTTATCTCATAGAACTTTCTTAATAAATATTGAACTATGAACCTTAATAACCATAGAATAAGGTTAAACAATACATAATATTAACTTTGAAATAAGCAATTACATAATTAATGATCATGCTTAGTCATACTTTAGTAAAGTACCATGTTGCTCTTTATAATTTAAAAAGGTTGGATATGACATTAAAGGCTATTGATATTCTGGTAAAAATGAAAACAAAACTATGATTTTGATATGGGTGATTACTAGTGATAGCCGGATGTGCATCGAATTAAGGACCAAACTATTATATTGTTTTTAAGCCAAGAAAACCGTACAACCACAAGCGCTGGCCGGTATGGGATAACCCTAACCTATTAAGTTACTTGTAATTAACTTTGCATATTGGAAGGCTATAGTAGTACGGATTTTCTGTGACTAATTGCTTGAAGGGAAGTCCACACTGAGGTGATTATAAAACAAATATTTATTGATACAACGGTGTATGCCATGCTATAAGGAGAAGTAGGACAATGGGGTGTATAACCATTTGTCGTATAGTGATTGTACAAATATCTTCTACTGCTATATTATGAGTTTGTCATCATCGAGCTGGTGCAAAGCTAGGTCTAGATAATATAACGGTTATGTCATGACTCTTTGCGGCACACCAAAGGAAGTGTGCTAACAATGTTGCATAAAAAGTCGGTCATGTCTTATAAGTAAAGTAGTACACCTTTACAGAGTGTAAATCTTTTCAAAAAGCTGTGTCTGTGGTCGTAGGCACTTGGTAAAGTCATTACATAGTTAGATGTTTTGGTATTTTATAAAATGGATGATTTGGAAACATATTTTAGAAAGTTTATCTCTCAAGTGACTCAATACTTTGCCATGTGTTGGCAAGGTTTTGTTTCAGCTGTTATGCCTTGTGTTGGTAGAAAACGAGTCAAAGTGTTAATTACGCCACGGAGGACTGTGAGTTGCTATATTATGCTTACATACTATTATTTTTATATAATTGTCAGCTTGTTCTTACAAAATTTCATTTGTAAATTACTACTTGATTTTCAAATTCAATTTCACTATGCAAACTTAATCGTAGAAGCCTCTTTTGACATAGACTGCATTACTGCATTTTGCAAATACACCTTAAATCTTACTGAGTACAAAAGTACTCAACCTTACTTAATTTGTTGTTTTAAATAGAAAAGAAAACGAGGCCCCAAAGTTTACATTTCGCCACAGGATACGGAAATTCCGATGATACAACTTTCTAAGAATTATATCTTGTCAGTTTCCTGAGGGTTGGATGGGCACACTATAAGACTTTTGTTTCTTGTCGCTGCAATATTCTCTGAATTATAAGACTACGTTGTATAAATAGCTTTCGTAATAATAATATTGTATATGAATGTGTTACCAATGTTGTAAATGTGCGTCACTGATCATAGGACTAGTATTGTATGCATATATATCATCCTTCTTAGTATTATGTACCAAAAAAGAGGGCTGTTACAGTTATCGCGTGTGTGAGTTGCTAAGATGACAACCAACAAATTTGTGTAGATTAATTTGTTCAAATAATGTCATGAACTGATTAATTTATACAAAATATCAAGAAAAAGTTGTCCATAATGAGTCAATGACATATATCATATATACCATAGAGTATGGACCCACCTATCATAGAAATGCCAGGGTCTCATGTGGGTAACAGGAACGGGGAGTGGTGGAATACCCCCACACCTGCTTGCCTCGATGAAGACAATTTTTTCCATTACTAGCCCCATAGGGGAAAAACTTCCCCATCCCTACCCTCTAACAGAGGAATTTCCCATCGGGAATGGGGAATGGGGCTATTGCCATTCCTAGGTGAGCCTGATACGTACGCCCCATCCAAAGAAGCCCGTCAAATTTAGGGTTAACTAACCAGTCAAAATAGTGTAGGTGTAAGTATATAACAAGGTCACCACCATGCAGCCAACTGACACTACTCGCCACTAAATCTGTGCTTGCGTTGCACGTCAAACCTCATCTCTCTCTTCTCTGGCTTCGGCCTAAGCTCCATATCTTGTAACTGAGTTGCCGAGTCACACCACCATCGGTCTGGCAGAATTTGTTAGATCCTATTGTCAATGATGAAAACGACGGTCAGAGCCGCCATATCCATCATCAGACTTAGATATGTGGCCTTGTAGCCAATCGCCATGGCTAGATGTGAGCTCGTCGAAGTCACGGCTACCGAATGCAATCTCGTTTGGGGTCATGGCCATCTGATGCTTACCAACAGTGGATGATGAATCATAACTCACTTTGCACACACCGTGTCGACCGACAACCATGGCCGTTGGATCTCGTCGCCGTTGGCCACACCATCGCTGGATACATGCGCTCTCGGCCCATTCTACGCTTCCACCGCTGGATCCTTGCCACCGTCACCCGATCTGTCTACCCACCGCCCAATGCACCCCCAACTGCAGGCCCAATGAGCCTCGCCGCTGGCCCGATCTGCTGTGTAGTTGCTTGATCAGGGAAAGAGAAGGGGAGGGAGGGACAGCCAACTACTAAGAGCATCTCCAATAGTCAAGCCTTAAAATAGAGTCCTATACCTCAAAATAGGGCCTAAACTAAAAAAATTAGGAACCAAGATAGCTATTGACTCCAGCAATTAGACCCTAAATCTTCAATCCTTCATTCATCCTTGCGTCTCATTGAAGAGCTCCATCGATAGGGCCAGAGAGGAGAGTTGCTAAATATAGCAACAGGGCTCTGAGTCCTAAACCTATTTTGATAATTTTTCTCAAAATACAACCTCTGTTGGAGTGCTTTTTTTTCATCAAAACCCTATAATTATAATTAGCAACCTATTTAGGGCTCCTCTTGGAGATGCTCTAATGGAGTTGGCAGATTGGGGTGCTGGATGGAGAGAGATGGGTGGAGGTTAGGGAATAGGGAAAGTGGTAATTGGGTTTAGCTTCTCTTCGAAAGAAAAAGTCGTGTGGGAAAAAAGAGATTAGATCTGGGTCATTTGTTTGCCGGAATTGAGTAGACAATTAATTATTATCCCATGAACACACGTTAGTATTTCTCCCAACATAATTCACAAATTAAATCGTAGGTGGAGCTTCTACAGGAGAATGCAAATATGAAATGTTAGCTAATTAATTACATTCTTTAGTACTACAATACTGGACCTGTGGTAGGGCGCGCGGATCTTGTCCTGCAACTCGATGAAGCGCTCGACGAGGTGGTCGAACTTGCGGTCGGCGGCGAAGAGCTTCTCGACACGCTTGGCGGCGGCGAGCTTGTACCGCTCCATGTCCCTGAGCTCGACGCGGTGGTGGTGGTAGGGCCCCAACGCGAAGTGCTGCGGCGCGTACGCCTCGGGCCTGGTCGCCCGCAGCGCGCGCGGCACGTCGAAGACCTTGGCCACTGCGCCCAGCTCCTCCGCCACCGCCCGCTCCATGCTCTGCCGCACCCGGCTCAGCCAGCGCTCCTCGTCGAACTGCACGCCCGCGTTCGCCGCCGCCGTCCCCACGAACCGAGCCCGCTCCTGCAGCTGCGACAGTGCCATGATCAAATCGATCGATCTAGCTGGATCTCTCCTAGCTATAGCTACTTGCAGCTGTGATCTGCTTCACTTGATCCAAGCTAGCTAGCCAGGATTAAATCAATCCAGTATATGCTAGCTGTAAGCTTAATTTGTTCGCTTCTATGGCTACTAGCTTGGAGCTGGTTGGTTAGGTCATGGCATGGACTGTGATAAGTATTGTTATACGCAAGTGTTTGGTTAGTTATTGAGTTAAAAATGGTTTAGACAGCGCGTAAGCGTGAAACATGCATATATAGTTTTGTAGGAATTGTTAACTTGGGTCGTCGTCACACACACAGAGATGAACAGCTAGTCCTAGTTAAAAGAAACGTTGCAAACGTGTAATGCAATTGGTCAGCTTCAGCGATGATGGCAGTAGGTCAGGTCGAATTTGTTAGAAGAGAGCTCGATCGGTGGGTTTCAGGCATGGTTAACTCGGTTTATCTGAAAAAGGGATTGACTGGGGCCAGCTATGGATACGAGGGATTCCTTGAAATATGGCAACTAAGCTCGATCGGCTCATCCTTTTCCTAAACACACTACTACAGAATCGACTTTCACAAACGACCTATTACAAACGGTTAATTGCGTACCGCTTGTGATCTCTGCACCACAAGCGGTTCGTGGGAAACGGACCGAAGGGGGTTTCTAGAAGCGGTTCTAGACACAAACCCCTTCTAAAGCCCTAACTCTAGAAGCGGTTCGTGTCCCGAACCCCTTCTAGAGCTTCGAGAAGGGTTGGGCACGAACCCCTTCTAAAGCTCCTCGAGCTCAGAAGCGGTTCGTGTCTCGAACCCTTCTAGAGCTTTAGAAGGGTTGGGACACTAACCCTTCTAAAGCCCTAACTCTAGAAGCGGTTGGGGACACGAACCCCTTCTAGAGCCGGCTCTAGAAGGGGTTCGTGTCCCCAACCGCTTCTAAAAGCCTAGTTTTCGAAATAATAAAAGGAATGCATGCCCTACTCTATCAAAGAGCACGCGTGGGTGGGTTGGTTAGATGGGTGAGACGTGGGTCACGAGGAGGAGGTCGTGGGTTCGAATCCCAGTCCTCACAATATTATTTATCTTTTGAAGTGACTTCTACAAGCGGTTATAAAACCGCTTGTGATACTGACGCGAGTATCACTCGCGGTTGCTTACAAACGGTTCTAAAACCGCTTCTAAAAACGGTTTCGAACCGCTTGTGATAGTCTCTTTTGCAGTAGTGACATTATTAGCTTTTTGATAAAATGATTCAGGAGCGGATCCAACAGTATGGTAGGTTAGACTGCTGCCCCACCTACAATTTGTAAGATTTCTTATACCTATGTGTGTATATACTGTATAACCCAACAAATTTAGCCCATAGGTAGGGCATAGTCCAACAAATTTATACTCAGGTGTGTATATATTTCAAACTTGTCTCACCTATAATTTCTTTCTGGATCCGCCACTAAACTGATTGATACGTGAGACTTGGTATAATATAAGAGCCAAAAGCCCTTGTTTCAAGACCTGATAGCTAGCCAAGAAAAATCTTTCCTCGATGTAGATAGAGTTCATAAAATTTTAGGAATAAAAAGTTTGCACCCTTATATATTTATCGCTCGCATATGTGCTTCTCGTCTCCGTACGAATTATATGCTACTGAATCGAGAGATCCATATCAATTGATCCTATAGTTTGATATCGACCGATCAAATAGTTTATGGGTATGTATAAGTTTGATTTTGTGAGGATTCACCTCGCATGCTGCATGTCTGCCGTCTCCGAATGGATATTTAGGCTATATTTAGTAGGGTTTTAGATCTAAGTCTATCTTAGATCTGGAACTTATAGGTTAAAATGAAGTGAATTAAGTTTATATTTTTAATCTAAAATGTATCCAAAATGATTTATCTAAATATTTTTAATGTATCCATAATTTTAGATTCATAAATTATTAGAGTCAGGAATACCCTGCTGCATCAAGAGATATGCCAAACACCCAATTAATCGACCTGTAGATGCACGGCAGGCTGGGGCCTGTGAAACGTATATATGGATTAACCATTTTTCTTTAATTTTTAATTCTCCAATATACGAAGAAAAAAAATAAAGAAAGAAAGTGCCATATGTAACTAGGTGTGATGTGCGCACCTTTCTCGACAGGAGCCGCGTGTATGCATATGCATGCAGTAGATCAAAACCACATCTAATGATGAGTGCGTGCACTCACGCCACATGCATAGAGTAGATCAAAGTGTTCCTTTTATCTCATACTTGATTTTTATAAGATGCTTACCTATTTCGAGAATTGAACTTTGTAATATTTGACTAACAATATAGATTACCAATATACATACTTAGTGACACAAAAGTGATACCGTTAGATTTGTATTTCAATGTTCTTTTATCTGATTATGATTTTGTAGGTTTTAGCAATATATCATAAAAAATATTAACAATCAATTTTAATTTTGAAGACCGTGCCAAATCAAATGGCACCCCGTAAAATCCAACAGAGGATCGATGTATGTGGCAGTAAACTCAGTTACCTGCTACTACTATTTTTGAGTCCGCTACTGCTACAGCACACTAAGTGGGCGTGCTTTTTTTTTAATGTTCCTACTGTCATCGGCAACTTAGCCAACAATAGGTGCACTTGCGTGTGCACACCCTTTGTTATCTTGAAAGAAAAGAAAAGAAAAAAACTTATAGAACAACATTACATGAACAATAATTAATAGGATAGCTTAATTGCAATAAAGATAAAGTCGGGCTAGAGGCGGGAAAATGACAATGATCGATATTATGATATGATATGCATGGTAGGATCATCTTGTATGTTACTACGTACATCCGTAGTTCCGTACAGTACAGCAATATTATATTAGATGATCAATAATTTGTGTTGTTCCTCTTATTTTCTTGAGCGGCATCCATTCCTCTCCCATAGGGCTGTAAACGAGCCGAGCTCGAGCGAGTCTGGCCCTCCAGGCTCAAGCTCGGTAAGGCTCAGCTCGAGCTCGAGTTTGGATTCGAGTCTGGACTCAGGCTCGAGCTCGGCTCGGTCCAAGCTCGAGCTCGGCTCGACTAAGCTCGATAAGCTCGGTAAGCTCGGTTATTTTGTAGACTCGGTAGGCTCGGTAACAAGCTCGAGTAAGCTCGGTTCGAGAAAACTAGGTAATAAGCTCGAGAAAGCTCGATTTAAGTGTGAGATCATGTGATGAAAAATTGGTTGAATGGTGAAATTGGCATTGTAAAGTGATTTTGGTTATGGCATGTGTGGTGTCTGTGCATGTGCAAGTGATAGCATGATGAAGTTTGTTTGATGCAATGCACTCATGTGAGTGGTTGCATTGACTGTTTTTGAGGCAAGTCGTGGACTTGTGCTCAAATGATCGTTTGTTTATACTAGTGATAGCATAATGGTTTTGCTTGATGCAATGCACTCATGTAAGTGGTTGCATGGATTAATTTTGAGTCAAGTCGTGGACTTGTGCTCGGAATTGTTTTTTGTTTATTCATGTGCAGGTGTTGCTCGAGGGCGAACGTGGTCGATGATGGGACCGGAACTAGGTTCATGGAGGAACTGAGGTTCAGGACTAGGTTTAGGGAGGAATCGAGGTCTTGGTGGTCGAGGATGTCATGCGGGACGTTCGGGCTAGAGAACATGCACATGGAGGCTGGTTAGTCACCTAATTACAGCAGGTGGGCTGTACATACGTGCAAGAGTTGTTTTTGGCCACGTTGGGCCAAGTTGAGATGTATACAGACTCTTTCCATGTTGGAAGTTGACGAATACTCCTACTAGGGGTACCCCACAGCAAAGTATACATCTATTTCAAGATCGTATCTCTCTCTCTAGTGATCCGGGTTCGAAGCCCGAATCAACGGTGATACGGAGCGCTGAAGAGGGTACTGCTGAAGTCTTCGTCCCTCACAAATAGGATTATCACTGAACATTGGATGTAATGGGCCACGCTGGGCTGCATCCTGATCGAAGGCCACCTTTGGCCGTGAAGAGTCCCCGCCTTCGGTCACACCGACCTAACTTCGGGTCGGGCGCCCCCGCCGGTCCCGACCTAGACCCAGGTCCGATGCCACCGCAAGCTCCAACTCCGACCAAGGCATGCGCCAGGCGCCCCTGAAAGGTCCTCCCAAGACCCGGGTCCGACACCGCCGTAAGCCCCGACCTAGATCTTGACCGGGGCCCCAACGAGCGCTAGCTCCGCAACCTCCGCCACGTCGATGGCCTACACCGAGCCGATCACCCGTCTCACGACACGGCAGAAAGTTGGGCGGGTGGCTCTTCCCAAGGCGACACGGGCGCCTCCGGCAAACTGCATTCTCAAACCGTTAACATCTGACAGGCGCACCTTCCCAATGGGGCATCGTCCGTTGTGGCTACTCCATCTGACAGGCGCACAGAGGGCAGGTGCGCACCTTCCCAACGGAGCGCCGTTCATTGTGACTACCAACCCAGCATGGGATGAACAGAAAACTGTCAATCATCAAGACCGAAGACCAGGACATCCGGGCGTAGCATGCCCCTACCTCTTTCTCCAAAACTCCCGTGTAACCTGCCCCCTCCGCCTATATAAAGGGAGGCAGGGCCCTCAGGGAAAAGGACACACGTTCACTCGCTTTCTCACTGGATGCACACTGAGCCTTCCGACCCGGCTCAACCTCCAACCGGGACAAGCCCTCCCGACCTCCACCTTCTGAGTGAGTGCTAAGGGCCTGTCCTTAGCCTCCACTTGTAACCTCCGGTGACCTCATGCACTCAGGGTAATACAAGCCACCACCACGAACTAGAAGTAGGGACATTCCGCCCGAACCAGTATACATCCGGGACTTCCTTGGTCTGACCATTCGAGGAGAGGGGACGCGCGACCCCCTAGACTTACAAATTTACTTGCCGGTTATATGAAACACCGACAGAAGTGGAGTTGTATCATATCTCGTTAGGATTGCTCTGTATAAATAGGGGGAGGTGTCCCCTGTTTATTCTCGAGCAAGATTTTAGGGTTGTACTCTTTTGTTTGAGTATCAGTAACGGATCGTAAATAAAGATCCTTCTTGCATCTTCAGCGGCTGGTGACTTTTGTCTTGCTCTTGGCTTCGACATAGTTGATCAATCGCTTGAAGTTTTGTTCATCACAGCAGTCACGAAGTTCATCACGGTTCGGTTCTTTGCAAAGGTATCATCTTGCAAAGGTAATATCTTCTGATCCATAGATCCGATCGGATTGATTCTTATTGGGTTTGATTCATAATTGAATCTAGTTTCTACAATTAAAATTTCACATCAATCCAACGGTTAGATCTTTAGTAATTTGTGGTCGCCCAGATTGCTAGCCTGGTCGCCCAGCTGTTAGATCGCTAATTGTTTCAATCATCTTGCGAAAGTCATAACTTTAGATCCGTAGATCCGATTGACCTGATTCATTTTTGTTCACTTTAGAATTAAGTCTAGTTTTTACAGTTAAAATTTCACGTCAATCCAATGGTTAGATCTTTGGGAATTACTGCTCGCCCAGATTGATGTCCTGCTCGCCCGACTGCTCGCGTGGTCGCCTGGATTCAGTCATCTTGCGAAGGACATAACTTTAGATCCGTAGATCCGATTGACCTTATTCTTTTTGTGTTAGCTGTGGAATTGTGTTTATTTTCTACAGTTAAAATTTCACATCAATCCAACGGTTGGATCTTCAAGAATTTCAGTTTTTCTAAACTGGTCGTTCGGTTGATAACGTGGTCGCCCAACCTGCTCGCCCAAGTGCCAAACTGGTCACCCAAGTGTCCTACTGGTCGCCCAAGTGTTCTACTGGTCGCCCGGACTATTCTACTGGTCGCCCAAGTGCCCAAACTGGTCGCCCAAGTGATCTACCGGTCGCCCAGACTAGTCTATTGGTTTCCCAACTGCATAAACTGATTTCCAAGCAATTTGACTTTCAATTGGGGTGTTTGAAAAGTTCAAAAATTTGATTTTAACTTCCGCGCAATCATTCACCCCCCCTCTGATTGCTTCATTAGTATATTTCAATCCTACCAGTGGTATCAGAGCAAGGTATTTCTAATTATTCTTAACAGGTGATTAGAAACCGTAGCGATGGATAGGTATTCGACAAAACCTTGTGTTTTCGATGGTGTTGATTTTCAGTTTTGGAAAGCAAAGATGGAGGCATATATTCAAGCTCAGGGTTTTGCAATTTGGGAAAAGGTCTACAAGTCATACAATGTTCCTGAGAATGATGAAGTCAATGACACAAATCGAGCACATGTTGAAGCAAATAGCAAAGCAAGGAATTTGATCATCCAAGGACTAGGAAGAAGTGATTTTGATCGTGTGATTCATCTCAAGTCTGCATATGAGGTATGGAAATCTCTTTGTGATTATCATGAAGGTTCTAACACTGTCAAAGAGGTTAGGCAAGATATTTATAAGAAAAAATACATGCGATTTGAAATGAAGCCTGGTGAGTCTCTAGATGATTTCTTTGCACGGTTCAATAAAATTCTTAGCAATTTACGTGCTGTTGGAGTTTTCTTTGATGAGGCTACAAATGCTAGACAATTGCTTGGTGCATTAGACATGTCTATTTGGGAGATGAAAGTTACATCCATTAGAGAATCTACTGTCATGAGTATACTCAATTTAGATGTTCTGTTCTCTAAATTAAAAACTCATGAGTTGGATGTTCTTGCTAGGAAGACTGATCAAAAATCAATTGTACTGACCTCCCAATCTAGCATGTCTCAGAATAATGTTTCTTCAAGTTTTGCTTTGTCTTCCTTGTCTTCACAAACTGATGAACAGATTGAAGATTTTCCTGAAGAAGATTTGGCACTACTCTCTTCTCGTTTTAATAAAGCTTTGCAGAATGTGAGAATAAGAAAGAGAGTTGGTGGTGGCCTTCCAAGATGCTATGAGTGTGGTGACCTCAACCACATTCGTTCAAATTGTCCTAAACTTACAGGAAAAGCATCAAGGGAGGAAAAGGACAATGACAGAAGAAAAGAGAAGAAGAAGTTCTCTCCAAGTGATAGAAAGAAAAAGAGTTTCATCAACAGAAAAGTTGTTCACCGGGTTCTCTCTGCTCTTGAACAAGTAAATTTAAGTGATGTAGATTCAGAGAGCAGTGAAGATGACACAATAGCTCCAAGCAAGCATGAATTGACAGGATTGTGTCTTATGGCTAGAAGTGATGTAAGTTTCACCGAGAACGATCACGACAGCGACTTCAATGAGGTAGAACCTTCTTACGATGAATTAACTATTGCTATTATTTGCCTTGGAAAATTGCTTGACAAACGCGACAAGAAAATTAAGAAACATGATCTTGTTGTGGAATCTTTGAATGCTGAAATTGCTAGATTTAAATCTTTGATTCCTGATGATGATGCTTGCAAATCATGTGACTTAATTTACAGTGAGCTTACTGTACTTAGGAAAGAACATGTTTCCTTGTTAGAGCAAGTCAATGCTGAAAAGAAAGAGAATGAGAAACATGTGAAAAATGCTAACTGTTCAACTGTTGATTTGCATGATACAACTCATTGTTCTAAATGTACTATATCGAATTAAAGTTGCATGATGCAAATGCTAGGTTTCTCAAATAATGATGCTATGCTCACTCATGAAGTTCTCTCATGCTCAACTTGTCGCAAAATGAAAGGAAAAGTGGACGATCCATGTAATAACTATTTAACTCTTTCTCGAAAGGTTGATTACTTGGAAAAATCTTTAGAACGGTTCACTACAGGAAAGAAAAACCTAAACATGATTCTAGATCAGTCAAGGGTCAGTACTCATCACAAAGGTTTAGGTTTTGACTCTTATGCTCATCATAAATCACATGCTCCAACTGTTGTGAAGACTCTTGAAAGTGGAAAATTCAAAATTGTCAATGAGCCTAAGAAAATTGTTTTCAAGTCTGCTGGTGTGTTATCTTCTACTATGGTGAATGCAAATGTTACTTCTGTTCCTAAAGCTAAATATCATGTTAAGTACACTTGCACTCATTGTGGTAAAGATGGACATTTAGTAGATTTTTGCTTTAGGCTAGCCAAATAGCAAAAGAAAGAAAAGGCTAAGGCTAGGTCTAATTTCAGGAAGACATGTTTTACTCCTCATTTTGTGCCTAGGGTGATGCAAACACCTTTTGTTGCAAGAAACACGGGAAAGGGCAAATCTGATTTTGTGAACAAGCATACTCGTGTTGTGCCTACTCATCATGTGTCTCAGTACTGGATTCCTAAATGTTTTATTTCTAACCCCAGTACCGAGGCCTCGACAACTTCTTGTGCTATGTAGGCTTTTCAGGATTGGGTTGGAGAACAGAAGCTTAGTGGATCTTGGTCTTTTGTAAGATGGGATCAAGACTTGGATGGTTCTCACCCTTGAGATGGTTTTCAAGAGGCATGTGTAATAATTCTTCATCTATTTTGTGAGCTATCTTATACACTCATGTTCTTTACATTCACAGATATCTAATTGTGGCATGAGATGAAATGATTGTTCATATACTCATTTGTATTCCCTGGCATGTTCAATAATGTTATATTTTATATCATGCCTTTCATGCTTTGAATTCACTTTTCATGATTCATGCTTATGCTTAATTGAACATACCATGATAACTCAAGCTCATGAATATCATCATCTCCTCTCTGTTGATCTCATTGTTTATCCATTTGAGGGGGAGTTATTGGTTATTGGTGAAAATTCCTTTCAGTTGCCTTTTTGGGAGGTTTGTTCTTTCAGTCTTTTGTTTTTAAAATAATTCTCTTCAGGTGACAATTTTGTAAAAGGTTTTTAAGATGGTTGTTTTGAGGGGGAGTTTGTTGAAGTTTTTGTAATATTGTGTAACATGCTTTTTGCTTCGTGTGTTTCTTAAATGAAAAATAAAAAAAAACAGTAAAAGTACTGAGCATTGTATTTCACACACATATGTCATTTGAAGCCATGTTTATGCTACAAGATCTTTGCAACTTCCTATTTATACATATATGGTGTAGTTTATGTCATGACTTTTTAAATGGAATGACAACTTGAATTAAATCTTGTCATGGTTGAACTTTCTTGGCTATCTTGATCCTGCTCAAAAAGTGCTAAATATGAAAGTTAAGTGCTAAAGCTCAAAAAGTGATTGTTGATAAAAGCAAGATCAAGGTTATGTACTGTCGCACTTCTTCTTTACGAGACTGCTTATCATTGCACTATGATATGAACTTGGAAGAGGTTGTGTATGACCGAAACCATGAAACCTTAAGCTTGTGATTGCTTGGCATGGTTGAAAAGTAAGGCTGATGGTGCATGTAATTCCTTGCAATTGTTATTGTTGCAATCAAAGTAATGAATCAGTTTTTTTTCAAAGCACAAATAAAGTGCACAAAAATTCAATGTTTTCAGGTTTTAAGATTGTTGAGAAAGGGAGATCATGCCATGCAAAAAAATCGTTAATAGTACTTGATTTCTAGTTATGCTTACTCTACATTGTTTATGTGTAGATTTGAGGGTGCAAGTACTGTTGATAGCATGACTTGGTGATCAAGTTGTTACATTTGTGCATGATTCATAGTGCTCAATACATATAAAAAAACATCAACATAAAGGGGGAGAAGTTTCTCTTTTGATCTCTTTTTGCATTCTTGATGAATCCATTGTCAAAGGGGGAGAAATTTTGGAATCAAAAGGAGAAATTTTTGGTCACACATTGCACATTCACACACACATTTCTTCTTTCTGTTAGGGGGAGTCTTTCTTTTTAATAGGGAGAAATTTCTTTTTAGATAGGGGGAGATTTTTGTTCTTTTTCTTTTGGTCACTTTACTTCTTTTAAAAAAATAGTGTTGCTATTGTAAGGTGAATGCCAATGTTCGTTTCCAAATGGTGTTGCCAATGTTTTCATCAAGGGGGAGATTGTGAGATCATATGATGAAAAATTGGTTGAATGGTGAAATTGGCATTGCAAAGTGATTTTAGTTATGGCATGTGTGGTGCCTGTGCATGTGCTATGTTGAGATGATTATCATGCTAGTGATAGCATGATGAAGTTTGTTTGATGCAATGCACTCATGTGAGTGGTTGCATGGACTATTTTTGAGGCAAGTCGTGCACTTGTGCTCAAATGATCGTTTGTTTATGCTGGTGATAGCATAATAGTTTTGCTTGATGCAATGCACTCATGTGAGTGGATGCATGGATTAACTTTGAGTCAAGTCGTGGACTTGTGCTCGGAATTGTTTTTTGTTTATTCATGTGCGTGTTGCTCGAGGGCTAACGTGGTCGATGACGGACCGAACTAGGTTCATGGAGGAACCGAGGTTCGGACTAGGTTCAGGAGGAATCGAGGTCTTGGTGGTCGAGGATGTCATGCGGGGACGTTCGGGCAGAGAACATGCACATTGAGGTCGGGTTAGTCACGTAATTACAAAGCAGGGGGTACATACGCGTAAGAGTTGTTTTTGGCCACGTTGGGCCAAGTTGAGATGTATACGCACTCTTTCCATATTGGAAGTGGAGTTGTATCATATCTCGTTAGATTGCTCAGATAAATAGGGAGGTGTCCCTATTTATTCTCGAGCAAGATTTTAGGTTATACTCTTTTGTTTGAGTATCAGAACAGATCGTAAATAAAGATCCTTCTTGCATCTTCAGCGACTGGTGATTTTTTCCTTGCTCTTGGCTTCGACATAGTTGATCGATCGCTTGAAGTTTTGTTCATCACAGCAGTCACGAAGTTCATCACGGTTCGGTTCTTTGCAAAGGTATCATCTTGCGAAGGTAATATCTTCTGATCCATAGATCTGATCGGATTGATTCTTATTGGGTTTGATTCATAATTGAATCTAGTTTCTACAGTTAAAATTTCACATCAATCCAATGGTTAGATCTTTGGTAATTTGTGATCTCCCAGATTGCTAGTCTGGTCGCCCAGCTGTTAGATCGCTAATTATTTTAGTCATCTTGCGAAAGTCATAACTTTAGATCCATAGATCCGATCGATCTGATTCCTTTTTTGTTCACTTCAGAATTAAGTATGTTTTTTACAATTAAAATTTCACGTCAATCCAATAGTTAGATCTTTGGAAATTACTGCTTGCCCAGATTGATGTCCTGCTCGCCCGACTGCTCTCGTGGTCGCCCGGATTCAGCCATCTTGCGAAGGACATAACTTCAGATTCGTAGATCTGATTGACTTGATTATTTTTGTGTTAGCTGTAGAATTGTGTCTAGTTTCTACAGTTAAAATTTCACGTCAATCCAACGGTTGGAGCTTTAGGAATTTTAGTTTTTCTAAACTGGTCGTCCGGTTGATAACGTGGTCGCCCAACCTGCTCGCCTGCTCGCCCAAGTGCCAAACTGGTCGCCCAAGTGTCCCATCGTCACCCAAGTATGGTCGCCCAAGTGTTCTATCGTCGCCGGACTATTCTAATCGTCGCCCAGTGCCCAAACCGTCGCCCAAGTGATCTACCTGGCCGCCTGATCGTCTATTGGTTTCCCAATTGCATAAACTGATTTCCAAGCAATTTGACTTTCAATTGGGGTGTTTGAAAAGTTCAAAATTTTGATTTTAGCTTCCGCGCAATCATTCACCCCCCCTCTGATTGCTTCATTAGTATATTTCGATCCTACATTAAGCAAGCTCGATCTAGGCTCGAGTAGGCTCGCGAACTATTTGAGCTCGGCTCGGTTAGGCTCGCGAGCTCGAGCTCGAGCTCGAGTAGCTCGCGAGTCTCGAGCTTTTTTTACAGCCCTACTCTCCCATGGAGGACCGCATGATCTTTTCCTAATGATAAAGAGCATTTGTGCAGTTTTGTGGCATTCATAGTGCAGTGGGTGGTAATTAACTAATAAGTGAAGAGAAGCTAGCTAGCGGATTACCACTGCATTAGGCTCATCCCCATGATAAAAAACCTTCCAGTTCCTGCACTTCCAAACGTTCCAAATTAAAGAACACAGAAAATGATCCCATCCTTAATACACCCATGTGTTTAGCGGGGTATACACAACAAAAATAGAGGGGTGCTAGTGCAAAACTATCATTAAGATTTAAGACGATATTAGCAAAAATAGATTTAAATATCACGTGCAATTTAAATTCATACATAAATCAACAAGCAACATAGTTAAAATAGCAAATAATTAAAGATAATATCTTAATAATGGATTGTGCATTCTAAAAGCTCAAATTATTTACGAGTAACATTCTTAAGAACAAAATAAACTAGATTAGTAATCTCTACTACTTCTAATTTTGAGTTAGTGGTGATGCGTCCGTTCTCCATCCTACACCTCTCTCACATCTGTTCTTAGGGAT
Organism: Guadua angustifolia; assembly: GCA_036346375.1. Classification (NCBI taxonomy): domain Eukaryota; kingdom Viridiplantae; phylum Streptophyta; class Magnoliopsida; order Poales; family Poaceae; genus Guadua; species Guadua angustifolia. The sequence goes on from CM070514.1 coordinate 48,207,958, forward strand.
GAAAGTGGTGGTGGGCAGCCCACTTACCCGCTTATTTTAGCCCATTTAAATCACAAAATAGACACCCACAACCCACTTAATTAGTTAAGCGGGATCCGATCGCCACCACTCGCGCCCCACGGCTCACATCCTCGCTTGACCGCTTTCCTCCGCTTGGTCGCCACAGATCTGAGCATCTCCGCTAGCTTCCGATCGATCATCAAGATCCTCAGATCTCCACTCTCCTCCGCTCCCTTCTCCTCCTCTCCTTCCTCTCCAAGATATCGCGCCCGGCGAGTGGCGTCATGGCGGAGATTTTAGAAGCTTGAAACCCTTCCGCCGATGCTTGTCCCGGCGCATCAACCACGTGGGCCCGATGCTCGCTCGCCGGTCATCTCGTCCTCCTCCTCTCCGGCCACTTTGAGCTCCTCCATCTCCTCCTCCCCTCCACCCTCCCTGCCTGCCTGGCGCCGCCATTTAACGCATCTCCACGGCTGCCGACATCGCTTCGCTCTCATGAAGGCCACCTTCACTCGCTCTTATCGGCCTTACCGACGCCGCCGTCCGTGTTTCCCGCCTCAGGCTTAAGCTCGCAATGAGTTCGGCAAGAACGCGACGCCTTCACAAGATTCCATCACACGAGGTGCGAGGAGGTGAAGACGCGCAGACGGGGTACTCGCTAAGGAGGGTGGCGCGAAGCAAAGCAAGTCCACCGCCGCTGACCGCCTGACGCCGCTTCTTCGAGGGCTCCACGCCAGAAAGGTGTCTTTGCAGCTTCTTTCTTCTCTCACAGCGACGATGCAAAATGACATTTTTTCCCACATGGGACATGAGTTCGAGTGGCTGTTTAGGATGAACTCATTTGGTGTCTACAGTAGTTTAACACTTAGGAGCGATCAAATTGGCGAGAAATTATGAGCCTTGCTTGGTAATAGTTGTGTGGTGCAAATTGAATTGAAGAATTGGCAAACGCGACTTTGATGCTAAGTTGGGTAATAGAATGCTTTTGAAGTGATAAAGCTCACGGTTCTTTTCCTATGTCAAGGTGCACTTGATGATTTCAACTATTTGGCAAAAGATTTGGTGTGAATGTTCGGTTCCTTATTGAGATGAGAGTGCATTGATTATCTCAATTCTTCTAAAGGATGTGGATCGCTTTGCTTGTTGAGCAAATTAGCGAAACAACAAAAGTTGCTTCTGCTTGGTTTGGTAGCTTTTGGTGATTTCTTTGTAAAGTTTTGTTGATCAAACCGAGGAAGTGATAAACTCGAGCTTGTGTATTGATATTTGTATCTGTTCTCCATCCATGCGCGGCCCACGCCGTGACCAATTGCGTTCGTTAGGTCCAATATCCATTGACGCGAGCGAAACCCTAACTAACCCATACTGAGCAGCCTGAGAGTAACTAACCCATACTGAGCAGCCTGAACTCTCGCGACGCCGTCATCCTCGCGACCTCCCATCCTCCCTTTCTGCCATCTCACACCTCGCCCAAATCCTCTCTCACGAAATCGTTGTCCCAATCTTTTCGCTCAACCCCCTCCCGATCTGCTCCGACGGGCGCCCCGCCCGCACCACATCCCCTCCTAATCTGCTCCTACACCTCCCGATTCCCCACAATCCCCAAATCTCCCGGCGGTGCTTTGGGCGCCTTGCGCTCTCTTGCCCCCGCCCTCATCGCGATCGCGCCGCGCCGAGTAAGCGGAATGCTACAAATCGCGCAATGCAGCAGCGGGCCCCAAATCTCGCCGAGCGGCGGCGGGGAATCTAGGGTTCCGGCGGTGAATTCACAGCTCCGGCCATGGCGGCCGCGCTAGCCGCCGTGGCGTGTGCCTCGTAGGGGGGCGACTTCCTGCATCGCCGGCGCGTGTGGAGATCTCGAGGCCTCCGAACCATACGTCGTGGGGGCAGAGGACGAGGGGGCTATTGACGTCGACTCGCGCATGACGACGGAGTCGGACTCCGACTCTGACGCCGCGGACGCGGCCGCGAACGGAGGGAGCATGACGAGCTCCTCCCCTTCCTGGAAGGTACCAATCCCTAGACCTAATCCCCTCTTCCCCGACCCTAATCCCCTCCCAATCTCCCCATCCCCATCCGATCTAGCCCCATTGGATTCGTCGCCCGTCGCCATTCGTGTGTGCAAGCTCTGAGTAAGATTCGTTGTTTTTATCTCTCTTGTGTTCTGTCTTGTTCTTGTTCGTGGATTTGCCATGATTTGCAATAAAGAATGTGATTATGTGACATTGTTCATGGTCCCTCCCAGAATGCTTCTTCGCACTCAAGGCGGACAACATCGACGAGTCGCTGCTAACCATGGACAACCCCGAGGAGTCGTCGGACACGAAGTACATCAACAAGATCAACATCCCGTCCGCGCTCGTGAACCGCGCATTCGGCGAGTCCATTAAGAAGATGATCCAGAAGGTAGACAACCAGGCAAGTACTCAATGTCTGAAATTATGCTTGAAAGGGAAGGGTCAACACATGAACTGAGTCTTTCTTGCACACGAACTGTTCTCTTATCAGGAGGAGGTGATCGTGAAGCTTGACTGGCGTGAGTCGATGCCGCACCCGGACGAGCGCGTGGAGTACGAGTTCTGGACCAACAGCAACGATGAGTGCGGGCCGCGGTGCGACGAGCAGACGGAGTTCGTGCGGAGCTTCCGCGGCCATGCGCAGATCCTGGAGCGCGGCGACTACACGCATTTCACCCCGCACTACATCACCTGGTACTGGCCCGAGGCATTCAAGCTCACACAGCAGTGCAGGTCCCAGTGCATCAACCACGGCAGGTACGTGCGTGTGTGCATCCATCGATAGAAATGCACAGGCTGATCAATGGCAATGCCATGGATCTGACTGGTTTTGACAGGTACTGTGCGCCAGATCCGGAGCTAGATTTTGGGGAGGGGTACGAGGGGAAGGACGTGGTGGTGGAGAACCTGAGGCAGCTCTGCGTGCACCGCGTCGCCAACGAGAGCAGCCACCCCTGGACGTGGTGGGACTACGTCATGGACTACAAGATCTGCTGCTTCATGAAGGAGAAGAAGTACAACAAGGGCTGCGCCGAGGACGTCGTCAAGGCACTAGGTGAGTCGCATTTCAGTGCAATGTTCTTGTTTCTGTGGAATGTATTTCGGACTTCTCTTGATCGATCTTGGCGTCGTTCTGGAACTAGGATTGCCTCTTGAGAAGGTGCTGGAGTGCATGGGCGATCCGGAGGCCGACACCGAGAACGCCGTCCTGTCAAGGAGCAGGAAGACCAGGTTCGATCCTCAGAAGAATCTATCCGAAACAATATAATTCCTCGTATTCAAGAACATTTTAGCATTCAATGTTCAGGTGTTCGGTTGGGCGGTTTCAGTATTACGGGTCTCATGATGTAGCAACGTGGGTGGTTTTTTTGGTTTGCTATCTTTTCAGATTGGTCGCGGATCGCGAGGAGATGTGACCATCTTGCCTACTCTGGTCATCAACAATGTTCAGTACAGAGGTTGGTTGCCGCATCCCTTTCACCAGATCAAGAAACGGAGAACTGCCATAGGATTTGACGCCAAAGTTGCATCTTTCTAAACCTGATTGTTTGTGGACTAACACGGATCGTGCTGTGTTGAAGGGAAACTGGAGAGAACGGCGGTGCTGAAAGCTGTCTGCACTGGTTTCAAGGAGGGGACTGAACCTCATGTCTGCTTGAGCCATGGTAGGCCTTCGAACTGCAGTGTTCGGGCTGCAGCATTTTTGTAAACAGCGAAATGATGATGGTTTCTTAAAATTCTGATAAACTTTTCTCGCCCTAACCGTAGACATCGAGACGAATGAGTGCCAGCGCAGGAACGGCGGATGCTGGCGAGACATGGATACGAACGTGACTGCTTGCAGGGTACGCTTATGTCAGAATATGAACATTATATGTGTGCAACAACAGAAATTTTGCCAGACTAAATGAGTTGGTGATTGGATCTTGTTCCCCCTTTTCACGATGCGCAGGACACGTACCGGGGCAGGGTGTGCCAATGCCCCATGGTGAATGGCGTCCAGTACGAGGGCAATGGATACAACAGCTGCAAAGGTATGCTCCTCATGCGATCATTCCACTGTGCTATTATTGTACACTTGTATTACTTCACACTTCGGAAGCCTTAGCTTTTCAAGCCGCTGGCAAATTTTTATTGAAGCGAATCTAGCATGCACGAACACAATTATAAAAATAGCTCTCTCTCTCTCTCTCTAATTGCGGAAGCACCGTCAGGTGACATATGTTACATGCCGCACCTGTGTACCACGGCAGGGGCTTGGACCCATGGCAGCACCCGGCGGGCCCACTGCGGCAAGTGTGTTACTGTGCTCCTCCAACTCGGTAGCAAGGTGCTGAGCTCTCTGGGTGAGACAACATATCCTGTTGAGCTGCCCTGACTCGGTAGCCAACTCCTGTTGCACTCACCCTCCTCCTACCGTGGTTGGCTAGGCTGCAGACAAGGGCACTCTTGTTGCTGGATGCCGCCAGGAGCTTGAGGGCTTGTTCAAGTTTTACAAGGAGGTTTCTCGCCACATGATGCAGTTGGACAATGGGAATCTGTTGAACAACACGATGATTGGCTGCTTGCTGGAGGAGAGCAACCTTGGACTATCCAAGTTGGTGGAGGAGATATACGAGAAGTTGAAGGGAACGGAGGGCATGTCCATGGCTTCAATCTGCAGTTCTGTGCTGCTCATTGGGTAGAGGATGTTGTATCGAAAATTTAGTCCGGATGCTGATGTATTGGAAGATGAATCAGAGCTGGCTCTTTGGTGTTGGGAGGTAAATTCTGTGTTATTTTATAAGTAGGTGTCCAATTCAAATCAGGTTTATATATGTTGTCGTTGTAAAGTTGGTTATTGTTCATTAATAGGTAAGAGATTTGAAGTTGATGTCTGTTACAACACGAGGCTTTTTGAGTACACGGAGAGCTGCTAGAAAGAAAATCCATGAGAGGATCACCGCTATCTATTGTAAGGCATAACTTTTTTAGTATTAACACTAAGCCTAAACTTTAATTTTCTCAATCCTTGGAAGTAGTTTTGTACGGTAATCATACGTTGTTCAATCTGATAAAACGGCCTGATGGACAATAGAGACGCATCATAATGGATGTATGTTCCTACAAGTGTTGCATGATACAAAATGTTCTGGGCTTCTAAGAATGCCACTTGCAACTTATTCTACATATGAACACTTTATCATATCCTGTAAATTGTCATTTTGTATTTACTCATGTACCTGTTTTCCTTGTCATGCAGGTTTGCATGGAACTAGCCAATAGTGTTGGTGAGATGAGGATAGACTGAGTGACTTCCGCAATGCTGGGAACAGGTATTCCATGCTTTGTGATAGATCTTTTGGCCTTCTTAGGCATGCGATCTTACATTTACTGAATTGGTTGGTGTTTAGATAAATCACCAATATGAGGAGCGTAGACTGCTTGTTTCTCAGTCTTGTGGAGAACTTGCGGTATATGTTCGGCCTGAGATACGTGATTCCCTTATATTATCCATTGTGCAACAACTTTTCAAAGATTCTGCAACGGTTGTAAGGGAAGCTGCAACACATAACCTGGCATTGATGCTTCCTTTGTTTCCAAACCTAGATAAATATTATAAGGTCAGACTCACTAATGGTCAGAATCATTACTGGGGAAAATTTTGATTTCAAAGAATTAGATAATGTAAGCTTTGTGATGGGCTAGAAGTCTAGAGCATTTGGTTTGGAGAGCTTGGTGGGTAACAAATCACTGAAAGATAATACTCTTTTGGAAGTCCTTTAAATTTCTCTTTGTTTGATAGGTTGAGGAGCTAATGTTCCAGTTAGTCTGTGACCCTTCTGGGGCAGTTGTAGATGCTGCACTTAGGGAACTCGTTCCTGCAGTAGTAAGATGGGGAGGTAAACTGGATCATATATTGAGAGTGTTACTGTCACATATCTTGGCATCTGCTCAGGTATGCGTGCTTATGAATTTTGGGACCTTATAACTTCTATGTATTGCCATATGTGTTCTGATATAACTGTTACGTTTCATCAGTGTTCGCCCATTTCAGGGGTTGGACGTACAACAGATTCTCATCTCCGAGTTTTAGGAAAATAAGAGCGCTGGAACATTGATGTCCTTCTTCGGATGTTGATTGAGTTGCTACCATTTATTCATCAGAAAACTATAGAGACTTGCCCATTTATTCCCTCAGTAGATGCCCGTACAATGATTGCTATTTTGCTACTTTGGATACTACTCTTTGCAAGTATGAATTTGAACGAAATTGGTTTGAGATGAATATAATATTTTTTTGGATGGTGTAATTTCACATGGATACATGAAAATGTTGTTGTAAATAAGAACTGCAGACAATGTAAATGGTTTTTTAACTGATGTTGTGCTTATTGTGGGATTTGTTTTCAGTAGAGGCCAGAGCAGATCTACCACTTAAGGAACTTTTGGAATAAAGGAATGTATATTAAGAATATCATTTCTAAATATGTTCTAATATCATGAATACCTTATGTACTATATACAATATATTTGGTTTTTATCTATGTCGAAGGAGAAACCATAGAAACTTTTGTAATCAGGAGAAATATATGTTTGATCTTGTAGTGAAATTTTATTTTATTGATTGACTTTTATGTTTCGTTATCAATTTTATTTTTCGTAGCAACGCACGGGCATTGAACTAGTACATATAATGTAAGAGATAGGGCAAGGATCCACCACTGCATGTGTGCATGATGGAGTTGATCAGAAACACAGGAATGAGTGCGTGCAGCCACGCCTCCCGTCCCGTTTCGATTAGGTTGCTGTCAAATTAACAAAACCCAACGCTACTGCTATTTTTGAGAGGCCGCTACTTATTCGATCGACGTCACACGCATGCGTGTCTTACTAGTTCCTGCCAACATTAGCAACTTCAACAACAATAGGTATACCAACGCGTACGTCCTTAATTTGTAATCTAAAAGAAAAAGATTAAATTTAGCAAAACTATACTATCTTTGACATAACAAAAACCGCATTTTTAAACATTAGTTTTGCATAATCATACTTGCTAATTGGGCCATACTCGTTTTAATTTGACGTCGGGCCACGGTGTTAGGTGGGCCCTACCAGTTTGATATTGGGCCTGATGCAACTTAAAAAAAGATTAAATTTTCAAAACTATTCTGTTTTTGATAAATATATCACAAAAGACAAAACCATTTGTGTTGGGCCCGAAGAAGCTGGGCCGCTACTGCATTTTTCAAATAAAGAGGGGAAACTCCTCTTAAATAATAATAATAATAATAAGGTGGGGGAATGGAAAGAAAAAAGGGAAGGAAACGAGATAATAAACGGATAAATTAGACGCACGGAGGGCGCTCGCCGGAGGCCGTTGCCTCTTCGCTCGCATTGGACCACTGACCTCCACGACGCCGGCGGCCGCCGCTCGCCACCATGGCAGCCGCGGCGACCCACCACCACCACCTTCCCGTGGCTCAGCACTACCTTACACCGAGGCGGCTTAGCACCACAAGCAGCGGCGGCGGCTCGTCGCTTCATCCTGCCTGGTACTGCTCCCGTCCCAAGACGCCGGGCATCCGGTTACATGCCGTCGCGCCGCCGGCCAGGGCGGCTGGCTTCGCCCTCCGCGTCGCGTTCAACCCCTCCGGCAACTTCGACCTCTCCCTCTCCTTCGACCAAGACGGTGAGTTCTCCTACCAACATCGAACGACAACTAAAATACTAATCTCCAACAATTCCTTTGTGCGCATGAATTGGTGATTGAACTGCGTATTGTAATGAATGAAAACCCTCTGCTAACAAGCCTCATTTTATCGGTGAATTGGCCCGCCTGATTGAGTGGGCACTGGACAATGCTCTTTGTGTGTCTGTGTAACCAGTAACCACCATGAACCATGAACCAGATGCTGTATAAGTACAATTCTTAGGTCCTGTGCTTTCCTGCTTGTACCACTGACTGAATGTTTTAAGGAAAAAAAAAGAATGCACTTGGAACTTAGTTTGAGTACCATGTGAATGTCACAATATGCAGTTGTCATAAGCATCGATATTCAGTCAGAAAAAAGTGCTGTGCTGCATGGGTGTGCAAAAAATCCACTGTTGAACCGCAAGAGTTAGCACTGGCGATGGCACGGAATGGAAAGAATATATGGTTGGATCCAATCAAGATCTTTTTCAGTAATTGCAGGTCACTAGTTACAGGAATTTTCCTCGGATCGAGTGTGTGTGCATTTCAAAGCAATACTAGATGCCACACACTGATCAGAAACAACTAACCAATATTGGTTTTCTTTGGATTGCCATGTTTAACTTGATAGCTTTCCACTAAAAGATGGCCTCAAGAGTCAGACACCTCATTTTGGATATGTGTTGTGCCCTGTCTGCGCAAATTTCCGGAAAGGTTTTGTGCTTTCAGTTTTACAAAGTTACAGTACTCAGCACAGATTATGTGCAAGGATACCAGTTCTTTTACTTCTTGATAAAAGCTGTCCAAGTTTTCCACTCTGTGATTTAGTGTACAGGATGCTGAATGCATGGAAATGTGGCTTGGAAGTGAGTACTGATTGGTGCAGTAATGTCAAACCATGCTGTATCCGTAAATATGAATTTCTGAACGGCACAAGTAGTTTTATTTCCTCATGCTGGGCAACCTCTCGTCATTTAAATTTGTTAGGATAAAAGCTTCATTTGTTGTTCTTATATGTAAGTCAGATTATATTCATTCTCCATATAATAGTTTTGTGGCATTAATAGTGCTCTTTTGCTTCCATTGAATTCATTTCTTTTGCTTGCGAGTTACAATCTTTGATGGTTTGCTGTAGAAACCCAACAAGTTGAACCTCCTCCACCACCTACAGAAGGGCGGTTTGAGATTGTCATCAACAACGATATCATCCGGACTCTTGACCTATCGCCTGTTCAACAAGTGCTTGGTAACTTGAATTCCTTGACGGCAGGTTCACAGCCATATCTGCAAACATCATGCTACTGCATTTTCTACATAACAATTTCATGCTCTAATTAACAAGAATCCTTTGCACATTGCTCAGCTCAATCCAGAGATATTTTGGATCGAACGGTCGGGTTCACTATAAACTACGAGAGAGAGGATCCGTATGACACGAGGGAGCTGTCAGAGTTCCCTGATATAAGGCTATGGTTTGTGAGGCTTGATGCTTGTTACCCCTGGTTTCCAGTTGTGCTTGATTGGAGAGCCAGCGAGCTCGCTAGATACGCCGCGATGCTGGTCCCTCACCAGGTAGTCATGAGAGAAACCGATTTCTTAAAAAAAAATCTGAAACAAAAAAAAAGTGCTACAGATGTAAATCTTCTCATAAAGTGCTACATATGTAGATCTTTCAGACCATCCAAATTCTGATTTTTTTTTCCGGAAGTAAATTTAACATTAGCAAACTCATGCCCATGGAATGCAGATGAGTATGCGACTCGGCGTCGTCTTCAACCCGGAGGCGCTGGAGCTGTTTGTGATGAAGAAGGTGTTCGTCGTCTACTCGTGGCTGAAACAGCAGGATCATCCCAAGCCCGGATTGAAGACGGCTGACATGGCCAGGATGCTCGGTTTTGGCATAGGAGATGAATTATTCGACTTGATTGAGAAGTACCCTATTGGCCCTTCATGAATCTGCACAACAGAAAGAATTAGCAAAGAATAGAGATCATACAGAACTAATTTGGTTTCAGTCATCTGATTGGTGCTACTCGCAGGAAGGAAAATCAATCATGCATGATGTAAATAGTTCACTACAGAAATCGAAAATTTTATTCGATGAGATTCTTGGTCTGCCGTGTTGCTCATGGCCTGCTTGATGTCTGCTCGCCTGTCTCTAGCTTGGAAGCATCCGATAACATCACAAGGAAGATAAATAAATAATAATGTAATCGTCTCACTACTCTCCTGGTCCTAGTACGTTGTCAGTATTACAATGCCATTAGTGGTCAAATTAAGCTGGCTTCTAATTCGAAGCACAAACTCCTCCATGAAAAGACGTAGCGTTTCCTGCAACGCTGTCTGGCGCTTGAACGTGCGTGCATGCCGTTGGAACAAAATATTTTCAAAGCTTCGTGTTAACATTGTGGAAGATAGGGTCTATAATATATTCGGCAACATATCCAGTAAAAATCACACTTATCGTAAAAGCTCCATGAAACCCACGTGTATAAATTTTGAAAAAATCTCAAAAAATTATCATATATAGGGCAGGTGAAATTCTACAATCCTGCAAAATTTAAAGACCAAACTTAATCGCATTTAAAAGATATGAAAAAGACAAATTCAGCCTAAATAGTGTTTTTCATTGTTTAGCACTATTTATTTTGTTATTTGTCTTTTTCATATCTTTCAAATGCGATTGACTTTGGTCTTTAAGTTTTGTAAGATTGTAGAAGCTCACCTCCCCTACGTATGGTAATTTTTTGAGAATTTTTTTAAGACTTGTAGATATAGGTTTCACAGAGCTTTCACAGTAAGAATGATTTTCACTGGATATGCTGCCAATATATTCCGCTCTTTGGATCCGTGGTCTGACTATAGATTGTTTGGTTAGACGTGTAGCCAGTCGCCGGGTACAGTTTGAACTGCCTTGATCAATTTCTCCGTGTAGTGTGTAGGGGCTCGACGGCCTTTTCCTCTAGTATCTTGAGCTGATTAGAGACGGAAACACAACTCAGCTGGAATAGAATTAACAGTAGACAAGTACTCCCACAGCTCATAAACATATGTTGTTTTGGATATAGGTGTAATCAAACTTTTGAAACTTTGATTGTCAATATCTTTCTAAATATTTAAATTGGACACATGAAAATCATATTTGTAGATTTGTCTTCAAAAGTAATTTCATAATATTATAATTTTATTGGATTTTATAAGTATATTATAATAAAAATCAGTGATCAAAACTGTGTTTTGGAGACCATATCGATGTCCAAAACGACAACTATTTGTGACCGGAGAGAGCTCTTAATTAACAGAGCTAGCTAATGTTCTAGAAGTAGGAAGCTAAGTACAGTAACCCACAGTTCAGTTCAGTTCTCACTAATTCTCCCTCGAAGATGGACGTAGCATGTTCAGAGAAAACCGAAGAAGTCGCTTAAGCTAACCATACTACATAAACGTATATGCTAGCCACTAGCATGGACCGCGTGGTTTTTTCTGTACCTTGGCGCCACCGCGTGAGAGCTCGCCTTCCTGAGCCATGTCCGCCGTCGGATACGCGGCCATGTATCTCATACAACGTTGCTAAGCCATCCAACTGAGGAAAAAATTGATAAAATGCCACCTCTGATATTACCGTTCGCTAAAATGCCACTTTTCTCTTGTTGACATGTGGAACCTTCTGTGTCTATGACAATAGATCCGGGTAGTATTTTAACAAGGAACAATGTTAGGAGTGGCAAAATATCAATTCTCCCACTGACTGAGCTTGGTTTATGTATCAGTCCCGGCCCTATGCAACTAGGGCAGAGCCATCCTTCGATCGCCTCGCTTCTAGAATAACCGTGAGAAGTCCTACCAAGAAATCATTATTTTCCACATCCACTCTGGCAGTTGGGTTGCCGGCCTACCATCTGCTAGCCTTGTTGTGATCTCGTTCAGGTTCAGCACACACAGCAAACGAATAATTAACCTCACAAAATGCCCTTCGCAGTGGAGCAAGGCCCCCTTCATGTGGAAGACGGTCTTGGTTCCTGCGTAGTGGATCTGGAGGTGGACGTTTGTCGATATTTGGATATTAGTCGTTTTAAATATGTGGCTTCGTAAATTTGCCACTAGATCTACATTTTATTGATTCAGATAGTCCCATATGTTGTTAGCTCAAGTGACATCATATTCAAAGGGTAAATCTTTTAAGTGGCAAATTCTCAATTATTTGCTTGGTAGAGTGAAGAAGTCCTACATATCCTTGTGACCCTCGACTGTGGGCTGGCTGCATAATTAGCTATTAAGTTTTATTAGTCAAGGTTGTTTGATCGATACAAGAAAAAGCAAGTTGGAAATGCAATTGGTGGGCGATGTACCGTATATAATGTGCCGTAATTGGATTGGATTGGATTCCCATCTTGTGAGCCTCCGTGAAACCGGCAACAGGTAAATCGTCATATCTGAACCAGTCTCCCTAGTTACCTTGTAACGCGCGGTGGGATGCAATCAAATACTCCCTTAGCCCAAATTTATAATTTATAAGGTATATTTTCTCTTAGCATGTGAATAAGTAGATTTTTTTGTTGAAGGGAAGGGCAGGAGCTATGCCATACATTTAGGTAGGAAAAAATAAATAGTACATACATTATAAGTAAAACGAAGCGTTCGACCACTTAGAAGCATGTTGAACGTTAGATAAAGATGAAAGGATTACATTGAGGAAAGAAAAAATCAGACAGGAGAAGGAGACGACGAGACATAGCGAAAAGCATATTTGCGGTTGCGGATGTCCTGGACGACAATACTGGACAAATGCATGGGCGAGATATAATTCCGTCCACTTCCTTCCGCCGTTACCTGTCGGCTGAGTCCCTTAGATCATGCCACCATTTGTCAACGCCGCTAATGAGAGACGAGGTTTGAGGAGGCAGATGATTGATCTAGAAGGAGTGAAACACCTGCCACCAAACGTGCTGCGCAAAAGGACATAGAAGAAGCAGGTGGGTCACCGTTTCGGATTCCGTTCTGCATAAGGAACAGGACACGCCGTGTGGCCAGTCCCTAGATACGAGTCTATATGCTGCGAGAATCCTTTGCTGTAAGAATAACCATGCAAAGAACTTACATCTTCCTTTCGCATTTGCTTTCCAAATCTTTCTATAGTCATGTTCCGGGACTAACCCATGGAATTGGATCCTATACACTGATTTGGGCGCGTAGTCTCCATTCTGCGTCCATTTCCATGTAACGTCATCCTGTATGTCTGTTTGCAATTGTATTTATTGGATTGCTTGCCATAAACGAACAAAGTTGTCTAACTATCCATAATTATTATCTCTAAGCACTATATATATTGATCAATGCATGTATATAGAGTAAAGTTAGATATTTATTAGAGGTATAGAGAGAGCATTACACTAATTTTGCATTAGAATGTAAAATATATCTTATATTTGTGAATAATACCAATAAAAAATACAGACTGATAGCGAGGTAGAAATCAGTATCCCTAACTAAGAGGTTAACTTGGTGGTGTTCCGCATAGGGGCTAGTGAGTCAGATAATGTGATGATTGTCGACTGCATTAGGATTGGGGTTGGGACATCATTGTAGAGTAGCGAACAGATCATGCACTGGCAGTGCTTCCTCCTATGCACCAGATTGATGTACTCTTTCACTCCTCTGTGCACGTCCAATGTGCACACAGGGACATCCTATATGCACCACCATGATTTATATAACAACCAGTCAATAAATGGATGTTCCAAATGAACCCCCTATTTTTGAGGAATTATTAACCCCCTGCATACAATCCTTCCCAAATCTGTTACTGAATAGGCAAGAGCTCAACAAACATTGTCGTTTCCCCTTAGTGGTTCAGAATGTGTTGAAACCTTGCCATAGCTTTGTGGCTGCTGCATGTTTCGTGTTCGACGAAGTGACTGACTTGGTCTGATTTTAAAATCTCTGAGTATGATGTTTCATTGTGATGTTTGTCTGGACCAAATCTTTAGTGCATATATATATTATTTTCTAACTTTCTCTCAACCCGGTTTGTGTGTACGATTTTTCAGCCAAGGACAAAGAAAGTTTGAGAAAGATTTGGTACTTCTAAAATTTCAATCAATGCTTAATTTTAATTACACATTGTCTTCTTTACATCAACATTAGACTATATGAGATTGCACTTGTTTCATATCCTTTGGGTTATAGATGCATGACAAAATTACTCATTTCACTAGCTTGACTCGTGAGGTGTTTCGGAATGTTTCGAGTATGTTTGTGCAACTTTTAAAATGTTTTAAGATGTTTTAGGCAAGTTTCATACACAAAGTTCTAGAAAGTTTTGAGTGAATTTAACCTAGTTTCAAAATAGTTTCAGGAAGTTTTATTGAGTTTCGAGTAGTTTTGAAAGTTTCAGCAAGTTTTAGGCATGTTACATGAAAGTTCAGGCAAGTGACAGGAATTTCTAGCAGGTTTTATGACATTTTAACAATTTTCAAGAAGGTTTGAGGATGTTTTAAGCAAGTTTTAGAAAGTTCCACAAAATTTTTAGCATGTTTCATCAAGTTTCATGTTTCAGAGTCACAAGTTTTTCATTTATTTCTGATAGTTTCATAAAGTTTTTGTTATAAAATATGAGGTTTCTATGTTGAAGCCTGAAGTTTCATCTATGAACAAGAAACATTTGCTGAGAATTTATGGTCCTAAGTTTCTACAGACTTCGATTCGAAGTTCGAAGTTTCAACAATTTTAGAATTTATGAAGCAACACTTAACAAGTTTAAGATCAAATTATGAGGTTTCAAGAAGTTTTAGAATTCACTATTTAAGTTTCAACAAGTTTCTCAGGTCAAGGTTTGAATTTTTCAAAAGTTTCAGAATTCACGATTCATATTTCAACAAGTTTCAGAATTCTCGATTCATGTTTCAACTAGAGTCAGGTTAAAGATTGTAATTTCATCAAATTTCATACTACACGACCCCAAACAAAGTTTTTTAAGTTGCAATAAGTTTCAGAATTGAGTATCCAAGTTTCAACAAGTTTCAGGTTGAAGTTTGAAGTCTCAACAAGTTTCAAAATGCACGATCCAACCAAAGTTTAAGGTCAAGGTTCAAAGTTTCAGAATTCATGATCCAAGTTTCAACAAATTTTAGGTTAAATTTTGAAGTTTCAACAAGTTTCGGAGTTCATGATCCAAAAAAAGTTTTGGATCGAGGTTTCAATGAGTTTCAGGATTGACAATCTAAGTTTCAACAAGTTTCTAAATGCATGATGCAAAGAAAGTTTTAGGTCAAAGTTTCAACATATTTTGTAATTCATGATCCATGTTCAACAAGATTCAGGTTAAAATTTGAAGTGTCAACAAATTTCAAAGTGTCCGATCCAAACAAAGTTTTAGGTTGAAGTTTTAACAAGTTTTAGAATTCACAATCTAGGTTTTAACAAGTTCATGTTGAAGTTCAAAATTTCAACAAATTCCAGACCTAGTGCTCCAGGTTTATGGTATGATGAGCAAAAAGCATGCATCTCTCTCCAATGAACCAAAAATCAAAATCTTGATGCAACCTAACAAAATAAAGAGTCTCTATCCTCGGGTACAAATATAATACTCAGCAATTACATATGTATGTGACCAATATTAACATTTAAAGAACCTTTACTAGAAGAAAGAGGGTCTCAACAGCTTCTCATCAAGCTCTAAGCCTTTTGAGTCTCTGGTCTTCATTTTCAAACTTAGAATACACTGATTCATCCTCCAAAACTTACAATCCTTAAATAATGATCTCCAATTCTATAACATCATATTAATTCTTCGCCATAATGCCTACGAACTTATCCAATTGTTGTTTTTGGTCATGGCTTCATCATCAAAACCCAACCTGTCACATATACACTATTGTTGTGGCTAACCAAAAGAACTAGTGTTAGCAGAAGAATGATGATAGCATAGCTTTTTCACACATAAGCAATATACGGCATTAGCATTGGAACGACATTTTATCAAAGACCTACTACTAGGTATGCATTGTTGCTATGTCTATACTTTTAAACAGAAGATTGACATAGCACCTGCTACTAGATGAAAGTTACAGTGCCATTTGCTTCATCATGTGGATAAAAATCTAATCAAGGAAATCATATAGAAGCAACAAATACAGCTACTAAATATCCATGAAAGCAAAAATAGAAATAGTGATCCAAAGCAGTAATAAGAACAGTGAAAGCTACAATAAAGTCAGCATTCCACAAAAATGGACAATCAAGGCCCATGAAACCTCCATTTATGCATGTACTATTGTCATACCAATATGACTTTTCCTCTGAACCAAATCCATGTACTCCTTGTTGGATTTTTGCCACAAAATCCATCCTTATCCCTCTTGCAGATACCAATCAGGAGACATTATAGTTGGAGTAAAATTACTAAATTGAACAAAACGGTACATACTAGGGAGAAAGCTCACTGGAGATAAACATAGAGTTGCAAGAAGCGTCAGTGCATTAGTTTGCTACTCCTGCTCACACTCAACGGTGACCACTCGCTAGTCGCCTAGTCCTCATTGATGGGACAAACGATGTCATCGATTGCCATGCTCTCACATGATCCTATACTGCTTGCCAACCCCTCACACCGGTCACCACCACTAACCACGCCTGCCATAGCCACTGTTGCGCTAGATAGGACTCCAAAGTGGGAAGAGAGAGTAGAGAATTATCGAATTGGGGATGAATTTGGTTAGAAGGGTGGGGAACTGCGAGCCTTACGATTCGTATTGATCCAACAGTTTTTATTAATTTTAAATACTGAATTTCACCGATCTTTTCCGATACCATATCGGGAAGGATCGCGAAGGATCACTATATCCGATAAGTATCTATACCAGTACAGTAATTTTGCGAAAGATCGGTGATTCATAGACTGCAAGTACGCCTACGAGGTGTGGGGCTTCGACCTCCGGCTGGACGCGGTGGTGAGGGAGCGGGTCGCCAGCCATGTGAGACAGGCGATGGAGGCGGAGTAGCGAGGCGAGGTGGAACGCAAAGGAATATAAAGCTGTCATAAGCGGAAAAATTTCGCTGGCATCCGCGTCTCATAGCATCTCTTTTAGAATAAAGGTATAAAATATATATTTGGAGGAGAGAAAAAGATTTAGTTGCTTTGATATTTGTATTTACCATGCTTCTGATTTTAGGGTCTATTTAGGGAGCTGTGGCTGGGATGAAAACTGTTTTTGGCTTTCTGGGCTATAAAGCAGCTGTAGCTGGCAGTTGTAGCTTTTCTTGTAATGCTATTTGACAAACTGGTTGTTGCACCTGTAGCTTTTGGGGAGCAACCGAGCCGGAGGGAATCGGGGAAGTGACCAAGCAGGGAGACGGTAGAGCGGGGAGGGAGGCGAAGCAAGCGGGGATGCATAGCGAGTAAGGTGTGAGGTGGTCGATTGAAGCCACAGCTGAAAAACTCTTTCTTAGCGGTTGCAACTTTGAGGTGTGGATTTACTATAATTTAGCTTTCCAGTTACTTTGCAGCCATGTTATTTAGGAGACTTTTGACTCAAAACTAAAGTACAACCCTTTATAAAAGATGCTACAAGGCATCCCGTGCCTTCCAATTTTTTCCGTCATCAGCATGAGCGATGTTCCATCTGCATGAGCGATGTCAATATATAAATTAATTTAAGCCATGTGCTTCTTCATTTGACCTCAAGAGAAAATCGCATGGATTAATTGTGGTGCATATACGCAGGCAGCGGTACTAATACTTCTCGTTTGTTTTAGAATTTGCGAGGTTTTCTTCGGCATGTACACTGTACCGAAGCTTTTACCGTGCATAAATGGATTTTGGTAGAAATTTAGCCATTACAAGAGTGCAAGCCGTGTTCTCGTAAAAAAACCAAAGTGCTAGTCTATTCCGTTGTTTAAGGATGTAAGTTAGTTCAGTTTCAACGACAATTCTAGCTTATTAATTCGAACTAGTATAATACCCGTGCTAACGCTACGGCGATATATTTAGTAATACAATTCAAATAAGCAAATAAGCATTGCCAACGCCAGTGTTTCCTTCCTCCCCCTCTATGTCCATGGAGTTGCCACCAATACTCTGTTAATGAAATTGAAGTATTTGTATTTACGAGGAGTTACCATCAATTCTCTAGTTTGATATATCAAAACATACTAAAGACATACATAATATTCACAATGCATGCCTCAGGCCAGAAACAAGCACTGGCATCCGATGCAATAGTGCATTGCCAAAACTGTAATATATAAAACATGAAAAAGGATGCTGCCATAAACCAATTATTAAATATTACCAGCATAACTTACAAAAAAACCAAATCAGGCATGCAAACGAAGAACAGAATAAAAGAAACGAGATTACCAGCCTAACTTACAAAACTTGATCTTTACTGTAGCTACAGTAATCAGAGGAATAATGTTCTCCCGCTGCCGTGATGCCGTGTAATTACTGTAGCTACAGTAAACTAACGAATTAAGGCTTCCTGTTCGCATCTTGGCCGCTGGGTTGATGCCTTCAATGGCGGTCCTGAAACATAAAGCTCAAACAACAAAAGAAAATTATGCTACAAGATCAAACATATTTTTCTTCAAATTACACAAGTTTTTATGGTTTCTCCTCCAACATGAAACTCACCTAACTTACACAATCCTTCTTGATTTAACAGGGTTTAGAGGGATGCATAAATAACTAATTACAACCTTTTACTCAGTCCTTACCCAAGCTAGGCTTTACTTGAAAGTTAATGCAGAAATTTGTACCGTAAATCCATACATAACAGGATAAACACAAGTATGATTGCATGAGTGGTGCAGTGGTGAGAATTATTTTATGTTATGAATGATGATCCAAAGTTCCTTTGTTACATTACAGGTAGTTGCTTCCTTGTACTCTATCAAAGTAATGTTGAACTTTCAATTCAGAATGCTGATGGCTCTTGGTAAGGGATTATCTTTCTCCACTTCCTGTGGTGTGCTCATTTACTGTCATATTATCAATTTATCATCTCATATCCTTCTCTCCCGAATGCAGTACTGGCATCATTGTTCACTGTCTTCATTGTTTATGAACAATGCTAGATCTAGGATAGGAAAAAACCAAATGTCCTCTAAAGTCTAAATTGCAAGCCAACCATGTAATGGAATAGAACAATCAATACCTTTGAGCTTCTCGAAAATCCTGTGTCTTCAACCCAATTGCTTTAACAAAACCTGAGAGGAATGTCAAGATTTAGCATCACATGTCAATTCACAAAGAAAATAAATGGGAATCCACTAAAATGAACTTGGTAAATTGATGGTGAATGAAATAACAAATATATAGATTACAGAAGCATTGTATTGCAATTTACTACACATGATAGAAGGTAATCTGTACAGTAATTTCCATAACCATCTTTACTACCAAACAACTAAGATAGAGTAATTAACAAAATAAATTAACACAAGTACAGTCCTCTTATTACCGTACCAACAGTGTCTATTTCCTATGAGAACACACTTCTTCTGATAAATTCTTCTTCTTCTTCTTGAAATAGAAGAAGACAAACCCCCAGGCTTCATATATGGAAACCAAACACAGAGTTCAACAGGTACCAAAACAGAGAGTATAAATGGTGATCTCACAGACATCACCAACAGCCATAATTTTCAATCCGTCAACTGTACTATCAAGAATTTTTTCTAGGGAAAATGAAGCAGGTTTCAGCAAAAACAGCAAAAGATAATAGACCACTTCCCATCATATGGATATCTGGTTGCTTGACATTCATTTTAGTTTTTAGATGTTGTTTTCATAATAGACCAATCTTTATCTTTTATTTCTCAACTCTATCAATTAACCACTCAGATCACCTATAACTTTGTCAGGTCTGACAATAATTTCCATTGGTTACGAAGAGATAAACTCAGGTTATTCCAACAATGATGAAAAGGAAACACACAAGTCCCAAAATAGAAGTGGGTACACGAAGTGGGAACACACAAGTCCTAAACATCCTTAATTCATCAATTTCATTTCTGCTTGGATCAAAGAGAAGCAACATTTGGACCACAGCTAATATCAAAGCATTACATCGCTAACTCATGATGATCTGATAACTACTTCAATTGTAACTAATAGCCTGCCGTTTCATGATGGGTACACAATCTTAACTTGGGGTCAACTGCTGGGGGTACTGAACCACTAATAACTGTTCCTTCACAATGTAAAGACAACCCATCTCTCAAATTTGGCCCGGTCAACATACAACCACAGCATGATGCGATTTGCCATCTAAACAATACCTGCTGTTTTTTGGTGTAAACTGTAAGGTATCAAAATAAAGGGATTGAGCGCGCCCGGCTGAAGAAATTCCCAGTCTGTGAAGCATAGTATTGTGCAGCAGACAAATAACATAATCAGCTAATTGAGACTTTCCATTGTAAAATCAATAGATAGGCAATAGGTTGCTTAGAGATAATTTTTAGGCCAGAAACAGTGAAAAAGACTTGCAGAAATTGACTGGAAATGGACTGATATTCTATTCAATTTTTAGTCTGCAAATGCAATAAAGAAAAGTAAAGTAATGAATATACAATGCTTTCTCCTTTATCTATTGTAACTCCTAGTTCTTTTCTCTGAATCACCAATTGTCTGCAATATTTTGTACTTTGTGCTTTGAAATTACTGTGGCGTTAGTTAAGTAGCCCCTTATCTTTTTCTGCATAAATCTGTATGTTCTGGATCAAGTGAGCTCCATTACATATTTGCATGTCTTCATTACAATTTACATCCTAGCTAGTTATGGCCTGATCACAATGATTATAGTAAAAATATTTCCACCATTTGCTGTGTCTAACGAATTCAAAGTGACCTCACTTGATAGAAATTTTGTTGACGTGCTTCATTAACTAAGTTCTTTTGTGCAGAAATGTGCTGTCAGTTCAGGGTAATTTTAATTATTTTGTCAATCTTTAAAGACATCACTGAGCTAAGTCGACAACCATATCAGGAAAGGCGGAAATGAAGAATGACTCCTACATGTGCTACTAATTTGAAGTACGAGATTTATAGCTACACTTAGCAGTGAGACTATACAACTTCCTACAGTCACCAGCAGGATTAACTCCTTTACCTTTGTAAATATTAATGACCATCCAACAACAACGATAGAAAAGGTAGTGCTCACCTGAAAAGCAAGCCATTTCTTCTCAATTTGACTGAGGAAAGGGCGTGTACTTAGCCGATCATGCAGGTTGCTGTACAAGTACTGCCTCAGGAGATACACTGCCTTATTCGTTTGTAACCAAACCTGGACAACATCTGAAGTCATGTCAGCATGTCAACCAAGAAAAAGCAAAACTGCGTAAACCAAGCAGAACTCTTCACACCCTTATGAAAATGTACAGTCACATTTCAATATCCATACAGGCGTCGTTTACAAAAACACCCAAATAAATGAGCATATTCCTAACTTCCCATCCAAATTTAACCTGTCATCACTGAGTACTTGTAGATACACAATACTTTTTTATCTGTCATGCAGTAAATTGATGTAATTGTTCCGCTGCATGCTGCATGCTGCTTACTGAATCTTGCAATAGAATTATGCAATTAGAGGTCCAACTAAATAATGTAAATTTTCCATACGAAGGGTAACATTAGACCATAAGCGATTTAGCTGCATATGAGCTTTTACGATTTTACCTCTTGAGAGGACCCTAAAATTCAAACAAAACTAATGAAATCATTAAGCAACTAATCAAGTATATGATGAACAATTAAACTGGATAACCATGTTTATGCGTAAGTATTACAAGGACCAAAACTCCCTCATGGTAGCAGTAAGACCTAGGGGTAAAATGGTCGGTAGATCACAGTAAAAGGATAAGATCAGCCACCAGTAGATGCACAACCCTTTTCTATGCACCAAAACAAAGAGCACAGCCATTCAGCTCCCCTTGCCCATTTTTCCAACTGAAACACAGCAAGCAGCCAGTTCATCTCCTCTTGCTCTTTCTAACCTAGCAAAGCTAGCCATTGCCTCCCTAGCTCACTCCCACAACCGAGAAAGAGAGCAAGCATCAGGAGCTCCAGCCGAAGCCATGAGCAAGGAGAAGGCTGGAAGAGCCAGAAGAGGCATCAGCCTTACCAAACCGGACGAAGAACCAGGAACATCTTCTCCGTGATGATATTACATATTTGTATTTTGCTTACATATCAGTGGCATAACAAATATTTGAAAAGATATACACCAGATTTGTATCTTCTATCTGACTCTTGCCTCCTGTCATCCCTTCTCCTCCTTGGGCTACCAAAAAGGAATTTCCGCAAGGGTTAGCAAGGGTGCAAATTGCATTGCCTTGTGTGGAAACCCAATTGAAAATTCCCTAGAGACCACCAGGCTTTAGGACTCTCTTTATTTCTGCGCAAGTTGTTTAGTTAGAAAATGATGGTTTTAATTTAATATGAACGAATTGTGCTGTCGAAGTAAGACAAAAGGAGGGGGGGTGGTTCATCTTAGCATAGATGAGAGATGTCTTGACAAGGTAAGGTGAAACGAAAGAAAAGATAGACACATGTTTGACTTCAGTTAACACCAAAACACAGCTACAAGGAATGCGGAGCGTAAAAATGGCTGCCAACTTGTATTCTGTAGTCATTAGTCTTTATTTATACGCACATGCAATGCCATACATCATAATTCAGTAATGCAAACACTACTCCTAAGGAAAAAACAATGAATATTTTAAAAATTTATTGGTAGTCATTTTGCCATGGAATTATTTCAGTACTGCCTTATTGACATATCTGAAGTTTTCATATGACATAAAGCTTCACATGTTGAAACCAAAGGGCATTTGTACTTAGATAAGAATTAGTGAGTTACTATTGTAAATCTAAACAACTATTACCTCTTAATGCCATATCAGTGTCCTTTACAGAACACAACACCAGCGTGCCAATAACTGCATCCATTGAATTGTCCTCTGCTGGCAACGCCTCGCCGACCTTAAATGGAATTGTGCATCAAACATAGTTCTCATACTAACAGAAAAGCATAGTCCACAACCACAAGGCATCGTACCCCTTTCCTGAAAGTGAAGTTTGATGGTGGAAGTCCTGCGGAAATTGCTACTGCCCTGGCATACTCCTCCATTTGCTTATTAGGATCCACCCCAACTACGCTAACCCCGTCGACACTTGCATAGTACCTGAAGTTAGGGCCCGTTCCAACACCAAGCTCCAAAATGTTCTTCCCTGCAGCCGTCAATTGGGAAAATAGCTTTGCTTTATACTGTGCAACCTGCAAGATTTACAAGTGAAACGTCTAGCGAGATCACAGCAGATCATGAATATCACAACGCTACTTCCTTTTTTAAAAAATAGGATCATCCTTTTATAAAAGGAAATGTAAATTACTGTGATCATGTACACAAATAAGTAAAAGCAATAACACGAGTTAACAATAGCAGACAATACAGCTTACTCAGATAGGTAACCGAAACAGTTATATATGTCACATATGGCAAAAAATACCGTGCAATTGGGTGCAGTGAGTTCAGTGAACTGTCCAATTGCTGATACAAACGCAACGCACAGATATAATGGGCTTTCTCTTGGAGCCGATTAACAAGTCACAGGCTTCAGCATGGAAAATCAGTGGAACTAAAATTAGGGCAAAACATATACCTCGGCTTCGTACGACTTCATGCCCTTGTCCATGGCCGTGGCATAGAGCTTCTCGTACCAGTCCGGCCTCGCCGGGTGCACCCTCTCACGCATCACCTGCACAAACCCAAACGGGGTTACTTAAATGAGAAGATGGTTGGGAGGCCGTCAAATGGGCTTCACGTATAGTAACGCCGACGAAGCTGTGCCGCGAAAGAGCTTACGTCGGGGTCGATGGGTGGGGCGGCGGGGGACGGAGGGGTGACGAGATGGAGGAGGCCGGCGGCAGAGGATGCACGAACCTAAATCCATTCAGATCGGGGAAACGATGTGATTGCAGTGGATTGGTTGGTACCTGGGATCGTCCCACCGCGACCTGGATGAGGAGGAGTGGGGGTGCCTCCCGCGCGAGTCGCGCCCCTCGCGCCGAGACGCCTCGTGCGGCTCCGTCGTCGTCGTCATCGTCTTCTCCCCCTTCGCTTCAGCGGCCGTGCTTTGTGCTAGGGTTTCTACCTGGAACTGGGAGCTGTGGACTCGAGCTCGACCGGACCAGACCATACAACGCTACTACGAGCCGGGCGACGGGGCGGCAGGGACGGGGCGCCGGGCTTCAGGCGGCGCGATTGGGGGGCTTCGGCGCGATTTGTGCGGGGCGGGGAGGGGCACAGTCAGGGTATCATGGCTTCGATTTGTACGGGGCGCGATTTGTGACCGGCGATTTGTGCGGGGCGGGGAGGGATCGGTTGGCGCGGGGAGGATGAACCTAATGATTTGGACCATTAGATTTGATGAAGCAGTGTGATAAAACATCTTAGCGTTTGATTTTGAGGAAGGAGAATTTTTGGGTGCACATATTAGGGTGGATAGAGAAAAAGTATTCTCTGTAGAGGAAAAAGATTGTGTGGATATAGAAAAAATTGAACTGGTGTATTATAAAGAGGTAAAGATGGACCATCAGATTTGATGAAGCAGTGTGATAAAACATCTTAGCGTTTGATTTTGAGGAAGGGGAATTTTTGGGTGCACATATTAGGGTGGATAGAGAAAAAGTATTCTCTGTAGAGGAAAAAGATTGTGTGGATATAGAAAAAATTGAACTGGTGTATTATAAAGAGGTAAAGATAAGCAATAACGGGTTTAATTGGATATCGGGATCTTCTGCATACTTCAAGGGAATAGCTTGCAAGCTACAATAGACTTTTAGAGCATTATAACCTACCTAAAGTTTGCAGAGTTCATGCCATCAGAACGATTTGAGCCGAGCCGGCCGGCCGGTTCGGCTCAAATTTTTTTTCGCATTTTGGTCCTTTTATAAATTACGAATAGGTTCTTTGCGATTTTTTGTGAGGGGAGCGTTTGGGTCCCTCGTGTGCCATTTTACGGAAAAAAACTCCCGTTAAATTCAAATCGCGAACAAACCCTTTTCTAATTTTTTAGGATAGCGGACAAGTCCAAAAACATAACAATCAGGTCCTTACTCCTTACATTTAGGTCCTTTCGCCGTTTTTCACGGGAAAAAATGTTTTCATCGCCAGAAATATGTGTGCATCTCTATCTCTAGACTTTTTTACAAGCTCGATTTCCCATCTCAATCTCTGATATTTTTTAAAACATGTATTATTACTCGATGAACGCGTAGAATGTTAGACTCGACAAAAGAAAGTTGTCATCTCTAATAATTTTTCACCCTTTTCTCTCTAGATTTTTTCCCCACTGCGGTTTTCCAGTTCGGTCTCCAATATTTTCCAAATAATTCGTCGAAAGAGATATTTCTACAACTCTATCTCTCTATTTTTTTCCCCGTAACTCGGTTTCTGATATTTCCCGGAGTGAGAAATATGTATGCGATTGTATCTTTATAGTTTTTTTGCAATTCAATCTATAGTATTTTCGAACCGTGTATTATTGACGGATGAACGTATAGAGTGTCAAATTCGGCAAAAGAAGATCCTTTCTCTGTCTTTCCCGAGAAAATACATAATATGTATTAAAGTTTAGAGGCTGCAGGGTCTTAGAGAGTGTCCGAGTGCCAACGCAAAAAAAAAACCCCGAAGATTTAGAAGCTACGTCTTTGTCTATTTTTCCGTTCCGGTCCATTTTCCCAAAAAAAAACTAGAAAGATCTTACGATGATTTTTAAAAAAAACGCCTTGTTTCATTTTCCCATGAAAAAAAACGAAAACCTCTAAAAAAATAGAAAATACATCTTGTGTTGTTTTTTCTTAAAAAACGAAAATTTGTTTTCTGCTCACGGCCGCGCTTATCTTCCTAGTAATGTATATAGCAAGTGAAAAGGCAATAATGTGAAGAGGTGCTTCTATATATCCACCCTCTATAAATTGTATAAATTTTAAAGCAAGTGAAGAAGTAAGAAATTACTATTTATTTATGTTTTAATATTTATGTAACTTTTAAATAGTGATGGGCAGAAGAAATGATAAATAGTTATGCCAAATACATTGGTAAGAACATGGCAACTATCACTTATAAGCAATGACAGAAAAACAACCTTACGCGGCTTCATATTCCATTGTCGTCTAGTCCGGTTAGGATACCTGGCTTTCACCCAGGCGACCCGGGTTCAAATCCCGGCAATGGAACAAATTTTTTTACCTTTTGTTTTTAGCTTTGCACCAAAGTAGGTGTGAGATTCATGAGAGTATGAGACCCCTTACTCAGCTACATATAGCACATTCTCTTGTTCGTGAGGAAATTTTGGAAAATCTCTCTCTTGCTCCTCTCTTTTGTACTATTTATTTTGATCCCCTTGATATAATGTCATCATCTAAACTTCAGATCGGATGCAAAATCTACTGCAAGCTATAGAAAGCTACGAAACTAAACTTGAGATGATATATGCTGGTACGTACTTAGATGCCAGTTATAAATCGTAGCATATAACCGTGCATCAACTATATATTTCAGCTGCAATGGAGACCAAAAATAACTAACACCACATGCATGAACTAGGCAGTGAGCATCAACTGCATATCATATCTCTTATATATATATAATTATATATTCACGTACCCTAGCTAGAACGAACATGGACAGGCTCCTCTACATGCTGGTGGAACAGATGCAACACTGCATTGGATCCTGCTACTAGCTGGGCCAACTTATTCGACAAGATAAGAGCAGCACTTTGATTGAACAGCTATGATTTCCATCGAAGTTACTCCCTCTAGTAAAAAAAATATATTTAGTAAAACTTTATAAATTTGGACTATTGATAGCGTTATCAGTATTTAGAATGAGCGCATGAAAAGGAAATTACTCCCTTCAACCACAAAACAATGTCTTTTAGTCAAACTTTGATCATTGATATCTTTAAATAATTAACAATATGTAGTACAAATTTATGGAATAATTTACACTATACTACTCCAAAGTTTGGTAACCATCGGAATACCACTCTAAAGATTTTTCTTTAGAGAATACCGCTCTAAACATGTTTAATTCTACACAATACCATTTCTATTCTTTTCTCCCTTTTAAAATCATTTTGTACCTTTTGACCCGCACAAAAGATACATTTACCCTCCGCGGTTCGACCCAACCAATTACTCTGTTATAAGATGACAAAAGTATGTACAGTGTTATAGACGGTAGTTATCTGTAATACAACTCCATATCATCTACAGATAGACTAAAGATAACTCATACGCTGGACTATTTGTATAATTGTTGTAATGATTTATCATAAGATTAATAGATTGTTTACACAATAATATACACAATATAAAATCGTCTGTTATTAATAATAGATAATGTCTTTTCCTCCTCTCTCTACTGCTTAAAATCCTACTTGGCATATACACCGACTACCCTAAAATTATCACACGTGAATCTTTTGGTACACAAGGGTCGCGAGGATCTGACTGCAGCTTGCGTATGCAACTGTACGCATGGCATGGCATATTCCGCCGTTCGTGAATCGTGCCCGTACACACAGGTAAATAAATGCTGGCACCCAGACTGGAAAACCGGACGGTGAATAACTTGCCACGTAGGCACGGGCGGAGCAATCGGACGGTGCGGGCCTGCTGCTAAATGGTTGCACATCCCAATTCGGATCTCATGAAGGCATGTAAGTTAGATAGGAGTAGTATAGATCTCTTATATCACGTAGGATTTTAAATGATATAGAGGATAGAGAAAAAAAAACTATTGTCTACTATTTAAAAAATAGTTTTATATTTTATATCTCTACTACTTCTAATTACGCCTTATATTTTGATGAGTGATCGTCCGAGATTCTCCACTATTAACTACGTCTACTAAAAAATAGTTTTATATTTTATAAAAAGTTGATGGTGAAACGTCCGTTCTCCCGATCGCCTAAATCGTGAAAAAAACCGATTTTAAAAAGCCGTTTTTCGTTCCGTTCCTCACGATATGCTCACCTCCGATTTTTCCATAAACACGACACCGCCCCATCTGCGAGTCCAGATGCCTTCCAAGTCGCCCCACTTCTATGTAATCGGAGAAATAGATGTTTGATCAGAAGACAATTTTCTTTTATTACTTGACCTTTATGTTTCATTATTAATTTTATTTTTCGTAGCAACGCATGAGCATTGAACTAGTATTACTATATAAATAGTCTGTTAATAAATGATTTATTGTCTAAATTATTTTTAATAATATCTGTAGATGATAGTGATATATCGTAGACTACTGTCATTTATACTACTCACTGTACATGCCCCCCGTTTAATGCGGCGTCCAAGTTTTATTCCCTGCCCCATCCAACAACAGCTTCGCAAATTCACGAGAGGAAAAAGAAAGGAAAAAAGGCAAGAGAAATTCGATCTCTCCCTCGATCTTCATCGATCTAATCGAAACATCTGATCTCTCTCGTGGCCGGGGAGAGAGCGGCGGCGCATCACGAACCAAAGGTGATCTTTTTTCCCCTTTTCTCGGAGGCCGTCGACCACCGCATCCGCGTACCCGACCTTCCGCGGCCGGCGGCGCCACCGTCGCCTCGCCGCCCCGTCCTCTCCTCCTCTGCACGCTGCAGATGGCGTCCTCGACCCCCCGGCGGGGGAGAGTTGCGTCGAGCGCGAGGGAGAGGAAAGGGCTCCGTTCCCACGCGTTTTTCTCCAATCGCGGCCTGACGCGTCGCTGGTCACCAGCTTGCTGGACGGTGGGCGTTCTCCAGAGTCCAGAGAGTAGTATTTTCGGATTTTATTTCTGGGGTGTTGTTTCCTTTAGTTTCTTGGTTTGGTCAATTTCTGTTTAGAGTTCCTCCTTTGTCGTCAGAACAAGATCCCTGTTTCTTTCTCTTTGCTTTTTCTCTTTTTGGGTTCGGGTGATCTTACTGGTCAATTATGCGCGGAATCCTGCTATAAAAATCGCCCCTTTGTTTGACCTATTCGTTGAATCCGTAATTTAGTTGATATTTACTTGATTAGATCTTTTTTCTTTCACGATTTGAGAATTGACTGGACAATTTTTGCTGCAAAGATCACTGCTTTCGTATCAGCACGGCTGTGATAATTTGTTACCCTGTCAAAAGGGGATTCTGATGCACAGTTTGTTGCATTGCTAGAATCCAAACATTGGTTTACTCATTTCTCGTTACTATAATTTTTGCAATGAATGATGCAACCAAGTACATATGCTTCCTGTGACAAGCGGTTGTTCTTTCTGGTAGGAAGGATGGAGTTTGAAAGGAAACCTCTGAGTTTGCTGGAGCTATGCATCCGGACGGTCACGGACAACCTTCGGTACGTGGGCAGCGTGGATGGCGTGGAGCTGCAGCTGCTCAAAAGAATCCTACCCCACTGCACCTTGGATCAACTGACCCATATCGAGAGTCGTACGGAGGTAATCTTCCTGGAACAATTCATGTTTACGTGGAGATTTAATTGTCGTTCTGATTTTTGTTGTTTGATTTGACAGATGGACCTTACCCCTGTTACTGATGTGCTGTGGAAGAGATTCTATCAATGGCAATTTGGTGAGGAAAGTATGAACCATGTCGTCAAGAAAATGAAACAGAGTGGAGTGCATTACAAATGGAAGGATCTCTTCAAGGTAAAATAATCTCTTTTTTTTTTGTTCTTTTGGCTTGCTTGGAGAATCCGGAATGGTTCTGGAGTGGTTTAGCAGAAAGAAGTATAAATGACTGAAAAGTTTTTACATGACAGCTTGTGATGAAACTGTTGCTAATACAATTTGCTAGAAGCTGCAGATATGTAACTGATTTGCTGCCAACACAATCAGCCAAATCGGCACTCAACATTCAGTTCCATGGATGCTTTCAAAGATATAACACAAGCTTAGTTTGGATAACAGGACGTGAAAGAGTCAGCTACATCAGGGTCATGCAATTTGGGGGGTGGAGGTGGCGTTAATCCTGTCTAATGTGGGCTCATTTTCTTTTGTGAGGATTTCCTCAAAATTAATTGAGCTCCTTCCGTTATGCCTACTATCATTCTCGTTCCCTTACAAGAACTTTCCTCACCTGTTATATTTGAGGTACTCTTGCTGATTTGGTTTTTACTAGTCATGTGCCCTGCGTTGCATCAAAAATTCAATTTGCAAAAAAAAAAAAAAATTGCAAAGAGCACTAACTTTAGTTATCTTTCAATAGTAGTAAAGGCTTGTTCCTCCGAAGAGATTTGAGAGGGAGAATTGAGCGTGCCGGATCGAGGGAGGGGGAGGTGGTGCGGAGTCAAATTGGTTTGAGATGAAAGACATCATGGTTGGAGCGGTTCGGGTTGGGATTATTGGGTTAAATCCCCTTCCATCTTAGCCGTATATGTCATATCTAACAGATCAAATACTCTGGAGGAGAGCGGACGATCAACACCAACTCCTAATAAGAAGTAGTAGAGAAAAGAAAAGGGTTAATGACTAATTTGGTCCCTCCCTTCACTTTTCCTTGAGGTTCATTCTAGTCCCTCTTAAGTTTCAAAAGGGCCACTTTGGCCGCTCAACCTACACATTTGGGTCAACAGGTCAAATAAATCTATTCGTTTTTGTTACAGTTCCGGTGTAACACCCTAATTGGTCCTTTCCGGGTCCCCACATGCACATTGGAGGTCCTTGTATCATAATTTTCTACGCACTTCCCTTTAATGAATCATCTGAGCCTTTGAGGTCTTACCAGGCTACCATTACTTCCCAAAAAAATAAAGATTTTTTCTTGATCTGTCACATTTAGATTAAATCATACCTTCATTCCTAAATAATTTGTACCCGTACTTTTGCCCGTACTTTTGCAGGCAAAAACAGAAAAGCAAAAGGAAGTTGAAGATAAGATGGTCGAGAAACTCACAAAAAAATATCAGGCAGAGAAAGCTGGTGAGCAGATTTTAACATTAAGTTAAAGTTTTGTGTGTTTTACAAAGCTTCGCATAAAATAGCTATAGGACCTTTGATAGGCTTAACTGATATTTTATCTGCATGCCATATAAATTTGACGCTGCTCGAATGGAGTTCAAGGCATTGTCCTAGTAAGTACAGCATGATACATATAATTGACCAAGTCCCAAATTCCTTAAACGCATCTTATAAATTAGATTCGCAGACATGTTTCCTTGCCCCTTTTGTGTATCCAGGCTATGTATGTTAGATATGGATATTACCGTTGTGCATGGTTGTTAAGGCATACCTGGCGACCACGGCGACTGGCAGGCGTTAGGACGCTAGGGCGTCCTCAAGGCAAGGCACGGCAAGTGACATTAAGACAAGAGTAACAAGACAACACTGGAGCATATGAGAGGGCAGAGCAGATCGGCAGAGGGCAGAATACAGATCAGCAGAGAGCATATCAGTAGAGGGCAGAGCACAGGGCAGAGGAACAAGTAGACGCAGAGGACAAAGCAGAGGGCATAGGAAGAAGAAGGGGACTCAGGGGAGCTCACCGGAGGAAGTGGAGGAGGGAGGGGAGCTCGCCAGCGCCTCGGCGACCGGCGCAATCAGGGGCAGCGGCTACGGTTGAAGGAGCAGCCGAGCGGCCCGAGCTCGTCCAAAGGAACAAGAAGTTGACCCCACAGCTGATTTATCTGACCCTAGCCCCAAACCCTCTGCCAGCTGGCCAAGTCGGTCGCCCAGAGCCTCGCTGTGGACGCTGCAATGTTCTAGGCACCCGCCTAGATCTCTAAGGCGAGGCGAGCACTCATGGCGCCTAGCCAGCAGCGCTAAGACTCCAAAGCACAAATGTTGACCACATTTAAGGCATTGTTAATGAAACATTTGAGATGCATTTAACTCTTGGAGCAAAAGCACTTAGCTTGTTTTTTGGGCCTCCAATGAAATCTTGAGCTCTTCTGGTGGATTTGTTTCTGACCATTTTGTCAATCGACTAGTTCATCGTATTTCTACTTCGTTAACATAGAATGAACCAATCTGACATATGTTATAAATAGTATATGTTTTTAATTAGACCAACCCACCCCACCTTGAATTGGAGAGTGCAGATTGCATAAGTTAGTCTTTGCTCTTGAGAGATTGTGGCACAGTTATGCAATCTAGCTGGCCGACTTGGAGGTGAGCTGTTTTCCTTAAAAAGATAGATCGGAATCTATATTAGAGAACATAGGAAATAAAGTAGCTTCTGTTGTAGATAACATAGGAAATAAGGTAGCTTCTGTTGTATATAAGATAACTTCCAATTAGGAGAGAAATCTAACCTCTAATTCTGCCTGTGATAGTCCGAATGACACAAGAGTTGCATACTATAACTAGTCTGGTGTATTATTCAATATAAGTATTCAAGTGGTAATATTTTTTCATTTTCTCTTTTTTTTATCCAGAGAAACAAAGTAAACAAATTAAACTTTGTACGAAGGTGCCACCAAGTAGCAAAAGATGTTTTTTCGGAGGTGACTTCCTGTTTCTGTTTCTGCTGACTTCTAGCCTGCAACATGTTATGCTCTCTATTACTTGATATGACCCAAGTCTTCACAGGAAGTGGACCCAGCAACCTATCCAACTACAAGAGCCCTATGCTGAAAAAAGCAAGGATGGAGGTTAACAGGTAACTCTTACTCTTGAATGATGATCATAAATGGAATCGCTATTTCTCAAACTATTATCTAATTCTGTGTTACAGTCGGGCAAAAATGCAAGCTGCTATTCAAAGGAATAATCTAGCAAGGTTTGTCCCATTACGATATGCGTCATGGTGCATAATTTTTTATCAGAAAAATTTCAGGCATATTTTGTTTTTTAAATACCTTGCTGTTTTAACCTCTCATGTTTGACTAACAGTAGCGCTGCCTTTACAGGTCATCTCAGCCAACAATGATGACCTCTCCTCATGGACAGCCGATGAGGAAAACGACTATTCATAGACCCAATTCAACCATCACAATCACCAAACCGACCAGTTCGAACAGGCCAATCCAAAATAGCAGACCCAAATTCTAGAAAATGATGTACTGCAATGTCGCATGTTCAATTCCAGAGCTCACCTTTCTTGTGCAACAAATCACTTTTCCTGTGCACAAGTTGTTGTGCTTGCGATTCTTGAAGGCCTTGTGCCACAGGAAAAAGTCGTTCCTGTAGTTGCCCCAGCTGAGCACTTGTATCTGAAGGGTTTATTTCGGCAAAGGAGAATCACACCAACATGTGTACCATAAATCAATGTTTGTAACAAGCATTTGTCTTGCCCTATAAAAGTCATTATCCTCTCTAAGAAAAACAAGCATTTTCTTGATTACTTTACATGTCCCGATCCTGGTTGATGAATAAAAGTTTTTATTACTTTACATGTCCCGATCCTGGTTGATGAATTTTTATTAAGTGTTGGAATGTCGAAAAAACAAATGATTCCTGCATCCCTGCCTTAGTTAGGCCTTGTTTGGAGGGGTTTTAAGCTAAATTCAGCTTTTGAAAAGCTAGCAAGCTCCCTCCAAATAGCCTAGCTTTTAAGCGGCTTTTGGTATAAGTTAAAATCCATATATGACTAGCAAAAGCTGAAAGCTTGGTTGGGCTTAGGGTATGTTTGTTTTTGCTTTGGATTATCTAAAAGATAATTCTGGATTGTAGTTGTAAAGAAGTTGATTCTCTAAAAACTGGAATTCAAAAGCACATATAAAGTGGATTGTAAATTCTAGTGTATATGGGTGGGATAGACTGTGAGAATCGATTTTTAGAATCGGTCTGTTTATTTTTTATTTAGCTTTTAAGGCTAGAATCAAAAGTAAAAACATACAAGCACTTACTTTTACAGTTTGTTGTCGAGAAAAATTAACTATTTATCAAATAGTCTTATAAAAAGTTACAATTTTTTAAAAAGCTATAGCTCCGGCCCTTGGTCTAGTAGTAGTAGGTGTGGCACCTGTTTTGCGTGTGCAAAGGTTAGAGTTCCAGTCCTGCTAGCTACGTGACATTTTATTGGACTTTCCATGTGACCTTCCGGTTGACAAGCCTTGATCATGCTACACAACTGAAGCTTCGCAAAAAGGAGGGGAAAAAATGATTCTGGTATCAATTTTATGGCAGGTAAGAAAATCGCAGCATATTGAAACCATCTCCTGTTAGCTGGTTGTTAAACGACAAACAAAAAAGAGCAAAACAAAATTGGAGGGTTATTTGATTCTTGCTAACGTTGGAATTAGAAAGAAAACTTATGGCAATTTTTTTCGCCTCAGTTTTCTATAATTTCAGATCAAAATATGAAAGGGAAAAAAGGTAATAACAATAATAGGAACAATTCCCTCCTTTTCTTTCCCATCAAATGGCGCAGCCCTAGTACGGCAACTCTATTTCTGCATCGGAATGAGAGATCTACTTCTAATCTGAATTATGCATATAATATTTTTCTTTTCTAAGTCATTGTTGTGAGTAGCTGAATTCTTACTCTCATTGAGAGAGGATGACACTAGGAGTTGGGGCAATTTTCTGGTTTATTTCTCACACAATGCCATGCCAACCAAAGGGTTGGGGTTACATATTTATATTTGGCCAAGGCCAAGCATATGCCCAGATGCTAGTCTAAGATGCTAGTCTAAGATGCTAGATGCTAGTCTAAAAGTCGACTAGATGTTGTCCTAAAAGCTGCCTAGATCTTTGTCCTAAAAATTTGCCTAGATCTTTGTCCTAAAGTTGTCCTAAAGTTGGTCCACAAAGACCAAGTACAAGACTTATTCCAACATTCTCCCCCTAAGTCTTGTGCGTCGTCTTGTGGGAAAGTTAGACCATTCCGGTCCTGGAGCAAAGCTCAAGGAACTTGATCCTCCCAAGGGGCTTGGTGAGCAGGTCCGCAAGTTGATCCTTGGTGTTGATGTAGCTCGCCTTGATGCTCCCTTCCTCCATGCAGCCTCGGATGAAGTGGTACCTTACCCGGATGTGCTTGCTCCGTTCATGGAAAACGGGGTTCTTTGCCAGGGCCAGAGCGGACTTACTGTCCACCCTGAGTTCGACCGCTCTAGTGTCTCTGCCGAGGAGATCACCAAGCAGTCGAGCAAGCCAGAGCGCCTGAGTCGACGCGGTGGAGGCCGCTATGTACTCGGCCTCGCAGCTGGACAGGGCCACCACCTGCTGCTTGACCGACTGCCAGCTAACAAGGCTCTTGCCGAGGAAGAAGAGAATCCCGCTCGTGCTCTTGCTGGTGTCGATGTCGCCGGCGTGGTCGCTGTCGCTGTACCCGACAAGGTGTGCCTCCCCAGGACACCTCGGGTAGTAGAGGCCGTGGTCGAGAGTCCCCGCAACATAGCGGATGATCCTCTTCACGACTGGCGGTGCTCGTCGTCGGTATTTGATGAACCGACTAACGTAGCCGATGGAGAATGCCAGGTCCGGCCGTGTGTGGGCGAGGTAGCGCAGGCTTCCCACAAGACGCCGGTACTGCGTAGCGTCCACCTCCTCCGTCGTGCTGTCGCGACTCAGCTTCAGCCTCTCCTCCATCGGGGTGAGGGCCGGGTTGCAGTCGGTGAGCCCAGCCAACTCAACGACGCGCTTGGCGTAAGCTGTCTGTCGAAGCGTGACCCCGGAGTCTCCCTGGTGCACCTCGATCCCCAGGTAGAAGGAGAGAGGCCCCAGGTCACTCATCTGGAAGATGGCCTTCATCTCTTCCTTAAACACTGCCACTTCCGCATCCTTGGTGCCGGTGATCACCAAGTCGTCGACGTAGACACCTACCAGCAGGGCGTTTCCGCCATTGCCCCGCCGGTAGATGGCCGGCTCGTGCAGGCTTTGCCCGAAACCCATCCCCTTGAGCGTGGAATCCAACTTGGCATTCCACGCCCTCGGTGCCTGCCGCAAGCCATAAAGGGCCTTGCGCAAGCGCAACACCTTTCCCTCCTTGCCGGGGATCGCAAATCCCGGCGGTTGGTGCACGTAGACCTCCTCCTTTAAATCACCGTTAAGAAACGCCGACTTGACGTCCATGTGATGAACACGCCAGCCTTCCTGGGCAGCCAGCGCGAGAAGGAGTCGCACGGATTCCATCCGTGCCACGGGGGCGAAGGCATCGTCGAAGTCGATCCCCTCCTGCTGCACGAAACCGCGTGCCACCAAGCGAGCCTTGTGCTTGACGATGGCGCCGGCTTCATCCCTCTTCAGCTTGAACACCCACTTAAGGGTGATCGCGCGGTGACCACGAGGGAGGTCAGCAATCTCCCAGGTGCGGTTCTTCTCAACCGCGTCCATCTCCGACTGCATCGCGGCACGCCAGGCCGTGTGTTTCTCGGCCTCCGCGAAAGACCGAGGCTCGCCGTCGTCGCACGCAAGGTGCAACTGCGCCTCCAGATCGTGAGGCGCCAGTCCCGGTACCGGCTGGTTTCCGAGGAGGTTCTCCATTGTACGATACCGCAACAGCTCGCCGTCGTGGTGCGCATCGATGCGCTCCTCGTCGTGGGAGAGCGGAGTAGCGAACTCCACCGGACTGTGCTCGACTCGAGCTGGTGTCGGAGTGGTCGTGCCCGGAGGTGTGATCGTCGATGCTGGAGTGCGTGGGGTCGCATGGCCGGTGGTGGTCTTGGCGGAGAACTATATGCGACGGTCGTGGTGAAGGGCGTGGCGCTGGAGTCGGTGGAGACTCGGGGACTGGGGTAGGCGTGCCCGGTGAAGAGGAGCAGCCTACTCCCCCAGCTCCCTTGAAGTGGACGTACTCGACAGTGAAGTCGTTGTACGTCGGAGTCGAGTCGTCGGCCACCGCCTTGTCCCATGCCCATCCTCGCCCTTCGTTGAACACTACGTCGCGCACCGTGCGCACACGCCGTGTCCTTGGGTCAAGAATGCGGTATGCCTTCGAGCCCTCCGCGTAGCCGATGAACACCCCCGGAGTACTCCTGTCGTCGAGCTTGCCGATATGGCCAAGCTCTTTGGCGAACGCGAGGCAACCGAAGACCCGTAGGTGGGAGACTGCCGGCTTGCGCCCATGCCAAGCCTCGTATGGAGTCCTGCCGTTGAGAGCCTTGGTGGGCGACCGGTTGAGGATGTAGACGGCCGTCACCATCGCTTCTCCCGAAGCGGTGGCATCCCCTCGCTGAGAAGGGCCGAGCCATCCCCATAATCGTTCGTTGCGCCGCCGACGACGCTGCATTGCTAGGTCAGACGGTCGGAGTAGTGGCGCTGAACGCCCTCATCCACGCAGTACGACGCAAACTCAGCCGTCGTGAACTCGCCGCCGTTAGCCGCAAGAAGACGCCAGCGTAACTTGCGACGCCTCTGCCTCCGCGGCGACTGCTTGGCTACCGATGGCGTTCGCAGCCTCTCCCTTGCTGCCGAGGACCATCACCCACATGTAGCGGGAGAGGTCGTCGACAAGCAGCAGGAAGTACCGTCGTCCTCCCGGTGTGGCCGGTGTCACCGGGCCACACAAGTCCCCGTGCACAAGCTCGAGCCGCTCCTTGGCTCGGAAGCTCGATTGCTGGGGAAAGGGGAGCCGCCTCTGCTTCGTCAATACGCAGACGTCGCAGAACTGCTCCGCGTGGTCGAGGTACGGCAGGCCTCGCACCATCTCCATGGCACTGAGCTGCTTCAAGGCCTCGAAGTGAAGATGCCCGAAGCGCTCGTGCCACTGCCACGCTTCGTCGTCCCGACGAGCGACAAGGCAGAGGGGTTGTGCAACCTGCACGTTGAGGATGTAGAGTCGATTGGTGCCTCTGGTTACCTTGGCAAAGAGGCGATGATGGCGATCCCAAATCCTCATGACTCCGTCCTTGACCTCCACACGCGAACCGTTCTCATCCATCTGTCCCAGGCTGATGATAGAGTTCCTCAACGCGGGGATGTAGTAGACTCCGGTGAGCAGCCTGTGCTCACTAGACTTGGCGGTGAGAATGACGGAGCCGACGCCCTTGATTTCTACGCCGGAGGCATCCCCAAACTTGACGGAGCCTCGGACGGTGGAGTCAAGCTCGGCGAAGAATTCCCGTCGACCGGTCATGTGATGGGTGGCGCCGGTGTCGAGGCACCACCCGTCAGTTTTGTCATTTCCGGAGCCGTCACCGAGGAAGGCGTGCGCTCTCGGCTCATCAAGGTGGAGGAGAGCCACTGCGGCCGATGCCGCTGGAGGTAGCTCGGACGCTGCGTGTGTGCAGAGCGAGCCGCCTCCTCCGCCAGGTCTAACGTGGGCCTGACCGCGTCGTGGCTGTCGACACTCCCTGGCCCAATGGCCAAGCTTGCCACAGTTGTGGCAGGCGTCGTCTTGTGTCGGCCTCTGGTTGCCGGTGGCGCTGCCCTGAGCGCCTCCGCGGGCGCCACCCTCGGCGCGTCCTCGCGCCCCGGCCCGAGCGCCTCCGCGCGCCTTGCGCGGTTTGCCGCGCTTGTGGCCGCCTGTCGAGGGGGAAGACTCCCCCTTCTTCCCGTCACCCTGGCGGGCCTCCCACTGTTCCCGAGTGAGATGTAGCTTCCCGCCGATGGTGATCGGCCCCGAGAGAGGCTGTGGCTCATCGCTGTCGACGACCTTGAGGCGACCTATCGCCTCCTCGATCGACATCGTGGAGAGATCCAGCAGAGACTCGATCGAGCGAGCGATCTGTTTGTACTTCTCGGGGATGCAACGGAAGAGCTTCTCGACGGCTCTCTCCTCGTTGTAGGTGTCATCGCCAAACTGCACCAACTTCTGCAGCAGAGTGTTGAGACGGAGAGCAAAGTCATCAACGTCCTCACCTGGCTTAAAGGCCAGGTTTTCCCACTCCTTGCGAAGTGCCTGCAGTGTGGTCTTGCGGGCGCGGTCGCTGCCGATGCGTCTTTGCGACAATGGCGCCCGAGCCTCCTTGGCGGTTCGCTCGGGAAAGCGAAGCGCATCTCGGTGGGGCGCAAAGCAATGAGGGCATCCAGCGCCCGTCGATCCTCGTAGTAGTCGACGTCGCCGTACTGAACTGCCTCCCACATATGCCGCACCTGGAGCCGTACCCTCATCACCGCGGCCCACTCGACGTAGTTGGTCTTGGTGAGGGTAGGCCATCCATCGCCGGACCGACGCCCCGACAATGGCTCGATCCGTGGTGACCATCGTCGGCCCGGGGAGAGCCGCGCTACCAAAGCCGCCGCGATCTTCGTCGACCGACCGCCGCCGCCGGAAACGCCGTTGCGTCCGCGCTGTCTGGCCGCCATCGCGCTCATGGGGTCGCGACGCGCCTTCGCCGCGCTTCGCCATTGCTCTCCTCGCCGACTTGAGCCCCGCCGGTGCGCCGCCGGCAGAGGCAGAGTCGCTGAACTCTTGCTGCGCAGACCTCGAGCTCTCTTTGCCGCCAAGACGCATGCGATCCGCTGCTTCTTGCTTCCACTTCGCCCCTTGCCGCCGCCGCCTGCCTTGCCGCCTTTTTGCCGCCGTCGCTGCGATCTCAGCTTCTTTGCCTGCTTTCATCATGGTCCTCTGCAGCAACCTCGGCCTCTGCCGGTGCCAGCGCCGAGGCGACCGAAGTCTTGAGGCGTCGCCGGACATGGCGCGCTAGTGGAAATTGCCGCTAGGGGAAGAAGCCGCCTCGACGATTCTTGCTTCGCCTGCCTCGTCAGAGATGAAGGATGAGCGAGAACAATTGTTGAATCTTCTTTGCTAGCTGAGAGCAAGGGGCGTGGGAAGGAGATGAGCAAGAGATGTTAAGGCTACAGGAAAGAACGGCTCTGATACCACTTGTGAGTAGCTGAATTCTTACTCTCATTGAGAGAGGATGACACTAGGAGTTGGGGCAATTTTCTGGTTTATTTCTCACACAATGCCATGCCAACCAAAGGGGTTGGGGTTACATATTTATAGCTGGCCAAGGCCAAGCATATGCCCAGATGCTAGTCTAAGATGCTAGTCTAAGATGCTAGATGCTAGTCTAAAAGCTGACTAGATGCTGTCCTAAAAGCTGCCTAGATGCTGTCCTAAAGTTGTCCTAAAGTTGGTCCACAAAGACCAAGTACAAGACTTATTCCAACATTTGTACAACAGTTGCTGCAAAACATAGCTATGTAGTACAGCTCTCAATTCATCAACTAGAGCGCCTGTGGTAAACTTGTATCAAAACAATTTAGGCTTTGTTTTACAACAGAGGGAAAACAATAGCCAAAGAATTACTTGTACATGACAAAAATCATCTCAGAAGAAAATAAGGATCAAAACTTTCAGAAGCTGAACTCCCAACTTGACCTGCATATAAGCCTAGCAGATTTGCATATACCAATATGAACACATCCTTGTGGTCTATGCCGCCAATCCAATCGATTTCCCCCTCTTTTTAAAGATAGCCACTGATCAGTGAGGTGAGTTGATGCAAAAAGCTCCCCCTCCAGTTCTGCAAGAACAATTCAGTTTTTCCTTCTGCTTCCACCTGATATTTGGACTGCAAAAGCTTTTGAATATTAGAGCAGCAGAATTGACATATTAACAGTTTCTCCTCACGGTGGTTATCGATTTCTTTATCAAATATCTGACGGACTAAATCTCCACGGGAGTTTAAAGTATTAGCGGTGTCCAAAACTATCTTTAACAAGTAGTCTATGTGTTTCAGCCAGTGGCCAAATAAAGAAGTTAAATATTAAGAACTCAACTCAATCACTCTATCCACCTGTGGCGTGGAATCATCACAAATGTTATTAGCTGACCCTTTGCTATTATCTTCTGAACATTCCTGGAAAGATTTTGTCTAAGATAGGCATCCTCATCCTCTAGCAACTGGATGCATATGAA
The DNA here is from genome assembly GCA_036346375.1 of Guadua angustifolia. Classification (NCBI taxonomy): domain Eukaryota; kingdom Viridiplantae; phylum Streptophyta; class Magnoliopsida; order Poales; family Poaceae; genus Guadua; species Guadua angustifolia. Next base: position 48,248,378 of record CM070514.1, read on the forward strand.
CCATAAGTCAAGTATCTTGCATGCATAAAGACTGACAAATTCACCCACACTAGCTTCCAAGCATTTCTCCTCGATATGGCTTTCATCATGTTCTGAAGGAAGGTATATATTGGACAGAGATGAAGCAACAAAGTTTGCCTCTTCAAGAAGACCCGAAGCAATAATTGCTTCAGCAGCAGCCCTTCGAGAATTCAAATTTCAGATGGTGCACTTTGCATCTTAACATGACCAACAAAAAAGTTTGTGCTAATAATGGCAGCAGATAATCTATTCCCTTCATTGATTCTGACAAAGGAAGTTTTAAGACCTTCCAGTAAGACACCATTCCTGAGCAATTTAGCGAACTATTTCATGCACATACCCATGCATGTGAGGACCCTCCCCCTAATCCCCTCTATCATCATGCATAATCAAGCAAAGCATTACATTAGCAGTATCATTAATACTAATTATGCATTAGGAAGTGATCATTAGGCATAAACATTCATTAGTTGATCCATGGCATAAGTGAATCATGTATGCATCTGGTTCATACCTGAGAAGCTTGAATGGCAGTAGTGTGGTAAATCAGTCAAAGGAGTGAGCTAGTAAAAAGTAAAACAGTGTATGAGTAAAAAGGTGAAGTCTCTTGCAGTCAAAGCTTTGTCCATAGGTTCATTGCCCCTCTCCAAGCAGCAAGATCGATGAGAGCAAAGCCAGCTGTGAGACAATGTATTTCACCCATTCCTCAGCCAAGTCAAGAGGAGGCTAGGTGCAGCCCTTCTCTCCAATAGAGGTGGACACTGGCCCGGACTATTTTGGGCCGGCACGAGACACGTCCGACCCGGCACGGTACTGTTCTAAACGGGCTGGGCCGGCACGGCACGGTTGTTCGAGCCGTGCCGGGCCTGCCAACCGGGCACGATGAGCGGCCTGATCCAACACGACAGTCCGGGCAGTGCTTGGGCACGCACCTGTGTTGTACGTGTAGATGAGCAAATCAAGGAGTAAATGCATAGCTGCATGCATGTGACTAGAAGGAGCAACTGAATCAAGGAAATCGAGAAGAATAAACACAATAAGATTTTGTTTCGACCGGAGAAAAAGAAAGTCCTAAATAGATAAAAAAGAAATCAATCCGTGATCATTTTCTCTTATAGTAATAGTATAAATGGGCCGGATCTGAGCCGACACGGCACGAAGCGCAAATGGGCCGTGCCTGGGCTCGCTGAAGACGAGCTAGGCTAGCCCGATCCGGCACGGCGAGCACGATGGGCCGTCACGGCCCGGCACGGTTTAAACCCGAAGCACGATGGGCCCGTGCCGGGCCGGTCCGGCACGACGCCCACCTCTAATCTCCATAGCCAAAACAAGAGTGCAGCCCCCATAGCATTTCACCCAAAATCCAGAGAAGGAGTAGCAAGTGCAGCCACAAGCACAACCTTTCACAGCCAACCAAACCAAAGCACCATTTCAACAGCCAAGAACCGACAACCAGCAAGCAACCAGCCAAAACAAGAGGAGGCAACCAGGAGGTGAAGTCGGCCAAAGAGAGGATAACCAGGGAGCTAGGAGGAAAAGGCCTAATCCAGAAGCAGATCGGCTTTCTCTACTCCTCTACCTCAACTCGGTTCTTCAACTCCGTCACCAAAATCACAAAACCAGCTAGGACCTCCAAGTAAGTGCTTGCTGCCAGTAGAGTGGTAGATGTAGAAGAAAAATAGTAGGAGGAAGAAGAGTTGGTCTCAGATTCTTGCTCATCACCGACCATGGTCTCAACGGGTAAACCCTAGATGGCCCGCAAAGATGTGTCCTAGTGAACTAGTGTCATCATCCTTGCTTACCCAATCTAGAGCTTAACCCTAAGTTATCACGGACCCTTACCTTCGATCTTACCTCAAACACCAAGAAAAGCAGTAGATCAAATCAAAAGGCACCAAAGCAAAATCAAAATGGCACAGAGACCCTGTTCTGTGGAGCTAGGGTTAGCTCCTAACCCATTAATGGGTTTCAACCAGGGGTAGTTGAATCAGTGGAGAAGGGGAGGGGGAAGAAATAGAGGAGTAAGTAGCCGTCAGAGAGGAGGAGGAGCTCTACTCCAGTCGGTAGGAGGAAGGGAGAAGGGTAGTAGTCGGTCGACAGTAGACAAGAGAGGGGAGGAGAGGTAGATCGACACCAGAAAGGAGAGAGGGTAGAGATCGGTCGGCAAAAGGGAGAGCCCAGGGAGGAAGAGCAGGCGCCGCTGAGGGAATCGATGGGGAGAAGTGAGAGTAGCAGTCGGTCAGTGGAAGAAGAGAGAAGTAGTAGAGTCGGCCGATGATGCAACCGAGACTCCGAGAGTAAGCAACCGAATACAGCCAGCCGAGTAAATTAACCCGAGAGAGAAGTGAGGGAGAAGAGTAGTAGTAGTCAACAGTAGTAAGTGAAGCCTCCAGCCGAATGGAAATAAAAGACAGAGAAGTGAGACATGGAAAATAGATCACATACCTGCATACATACATCATGAATATTAGTATTGCATTAGACATACAAAAGATATACAAATAGAAATGTAGTGCATGCATATAAATAAAAGAATGTCAAATTTGTTAAAATAATAAAACTGGCTAATTGGAAAGATTAGAAGTGCTACTCATATTTAATAAAATTGCCGTAGATTGATATAGTTTGATTTTCAGGACATGAACAGGACCCGCAGATCAACCCAAACCTATTTTCGAGCGAGGTCGAACATTCAAATTCTACTCTAGGCAAGTGCATTTTCCTTTTATCATATTTCATTAACTGTTTTACTGATTTATGAATTATTTTCCATCATTGCATTGAAAAATTATATTTGAGAATGAGAAATGTAAATTGAAAGTGTGGGTTATGTGAATGGGTGATTTGGTAAAGGTTGGAAATGAATTGATGGATGGGTTGATGGGAATGGGTATGGATAATAAATGGATTGATAATATGATGTTTGTATAATTTTAGCTCATCCAATGAATGGAGCCGTGGGTGAATGTTTAACATGGGTGGGTAGAGGACGCCGATGAGAAGGTGTTCGTCGGTGGGGTCTTCTACAATAGGCTAGCATATATGGTTAATAACAATCTAATATTGGGCAATGAGCTGTAAATTTGGTGTCAACCACGATATGTGAAATCGGTCAGAAAATGTTGTCCTAGGATGGTATTAATTTCTCCACAATGGGTAAGAATGTATAGTCGTGCTGGAAAATACCGGTATGACCCAGAGGGACTATGAGAGAAATTGATTTGGAAGCGGTATATTTGAAGTCCGGTGGGTACTGCTGGCTGGATGCCAAAGTACAACTATATTCAGAGGTGGGGTAACCTGGGGAGGTGAGCCCCATACTTAGTGCAGAGTGGAGGACTAATACCGAAATAGGATAAATATTCTGAGACATCTTTTATGGGTGTTACTATGGGTAAAGTGGTACAAATCTGCGCAGGATAAAATCTTGAATTCAAGCCAGTCTCTTGGATTGGAGACTACAGAAGTCGTACACAATATTAGTAGTGTCTTGATAAATCTAAAATTTCAACTCTTTTAACTAAAATCTATTTCTTATAAAAGGGGTATTTTGGGATGGGAGAGCTAGGAGTTGGAGTTGGATGAAAATGGGGACATTTTAATCAGCATCTATTGCGTTCATATTATTATGCTTGCTGAGTACCTAGTACTCACCCTTGTTAACTCTCCCCTTGCTTAGACGGTGAAATCCATGAATCATTCTCCAAGGTCTGGGTGGAGGATTATTCGTAGGAGCAGGACTTATCGGAGGACGGTTACTACTACTACTATCAGGAGGAGTAGTAGTAATAGCCGGCCTTATTCCTGTACTAGAGAGTCAGCCGCTAGCCATCCGACCGAAAATAGGAGGTTTAGTTGTCTTTTGTTGTAATATATCTTTATGTAAAGCTAAGGTATGTAAGATAGCTTGCGTGGGTAATGGAATGAAATAAAGCTTCCAATTATGAGTTTCTAATTATTGTTCTGTTGTAATACTCTGTTTATAGTGTAATAACTAATAAAGCATCGAAATGTCCAATGTTTTGTTAGTTACTATGCTGAGATCTGTATAATTAACTCTAGGTAACAGCTGTTACCAGAGGTTAATTATGTGGGTTGCCACAATGAAACATAAAATAATTTCTCTTGTTTTTGCATGTGACACAGTGCTGTTCAAATGAACCAATCTGTCCCAGATGGCCAAAAATGTGCTGGAATCTTCTCCATTGTTGAACAGGCATCCCATATTCCATTGAAAGATGATCCTGATACTATAATAAAGGCATTTGGGGTGTTCTTCCACAAATAACTGTTTCATTATCACAGACTGCAGATTATCCCTTGCCCAATAATGCAAAATGTTCTTACTATCACCATAGCTGCTTGATTTCACAAGCTGAAGAATCCTCTTCAGCACTGTAATTCTAACATCATATGTAGGATCAGCAATGCAACACATAATCTACTTATGCAGTTCAGGGAGGGAGACAGCTGCAGCAAAAGACCATGGATTGAATTGAATGAAAAAGATTTTGCGGGCAGAGGTAAATTTCCATTTCCCATATTAGCTGATACAGCAGGATAAGAACACTGAGCACTGTGAGTTGCCTCTTCAATACTTCCACAAGGCAAATTATCTAGTATATCACTAACTACAAGCTGCAGTCTCTCATTAGATACCAAACCAATTAAGGCCCTTGACGCAAGGACACGAACCCGGTAGTTACTCTGGGTAGCACATCTTTGGATGAAAGGCAAAAGCAAAAAGGGATCTAAAGAATCGTCAGTTCCAAAACTTATAGGTGATGGCTTAAGCCTCGATAGAAGAATAAGAATAGGACACAGGCTAGGGTGTATGGCTTTTGCAATCTGTGACTCTAAATTGCTGGAAAATCCATCAGCTAGCAGTTCAGTTGCAACTTTCAGTACACTAGACAGGAAAGGATGGAGCGCCGGGTACCTACATAAGAAAATAGGCACAACTATCAATAAAACTAGTTGATTCCACCATCTGAATATTAGTTTGGGCAGATTTTGGATATAAATGTCTCACCATAAACAAACACAATAATAAAAAGTCGACACAAGTAATTGATTCCACTCATATATCATATAAGACAGAACTGAAGTGCTGAACCAGCAAAAGGGTTATTAATTTCAAACTTGCAATTAATAAAATTCATATCTTTCTTTCGTGACATTAGTGTATAAGAACAGTAAGGCAATATAACATTGCAAGGCCGCAGTTACCAGACTGCGAACCATAAATAAATGCTATGAACTTGCCTGTGGAAGAACTCAAGGCCAGTTAATGATTCACGTTTCTGCATGTTCAGAAACCCAACCATGCCGCGAACTAGTGCAGTATATGCAAGGCAAGCTGCGTTACGCACTTCCCAGTAAGGAGATGAAAATGCATGTATTGCAACTATTGTTGCCTCAGCACAGAAACCAGAAGCGTCAGTTGCTAAATTCGCGTCGTCAAAGGCAGCTCTAAGCACATTGAACGCATGCACCGTGGGAACAACACCCTCATCTCGGCTTTTAGAAAAAATTTCCATTAGAATGAACAGTTGAGGTAGTTCCTGATTGTGAACCACATGGCGCTTCAAGATAGTCTTTTATTGTTTCAGACATCTGGTTGCAATCTTTCTGAAAGTTAGCTAAAGATGTTTTGGCAAATTCTATCAACCATTCTAATGCCCTTGGAAGTAACTTCTTTGGTGTTCCTTCTGGCTCTGCCAGGAACAGGGCGATAAAAGCAGCAGGTATTCCTGCGCTCCTTCTTAGCAAATCATCCACAGTTTGCCCTTTAGCAGTTGTTCTCTCCATCAGTATCACCATCCACGATTCTGTCATTTTGCATAGCCTGTAAACGATAAAACAAAGATCCTCAGCAAGCAGGATAAAAGCTATGAAAAGTTTCAAATCCACATGATACACAAATATAGACAATAGAATCTGGTTTAACTGAAAGTTTCAACTCCACAAACACATAAATCTAGAATCATTTTCTATAAAAATCATAATAAAACACCCATGCCTTTGATACCACAATTACACTACTACAACAAAGCATTCTTAACGACGGAGAATGATGTTCACAGACATCTGTTAGAAGGCGAACATGCACAGTTCTGAATTTCAGCCTTCAGAATGTCGCAAATGTATCGGCGCCCACAGTTACAGTATACATGCATCACTGTATGACTCAATTTAATCATCTGAGATATAATTGTATCACAAGGATGAAACTGATGAACAATTTGGAGCATGCTGTTATGTGACATCTCAAAAACTGAAGGAATGGATTTCACTTGTTGCTGAATTATCCATGCATGCATTTTAAATGCAAACAAGAATTGTAGCAACTATTTATATGCGCATAAAGAATGTTCCTTCTTTTCCAAAGAGGTTCAGCGAGCAATGATACATACCTTGAATCAATTGAGCAAAGAAGACGATTGCACAGGGCAGTAAGCCCAGCCCTTGTCTTATCAATTGCCCCATTATGCTTCATTTTAAGAAGAACATGCAAAAAAATGGTCGCCCATCGTCTCTAACTGTTCCACATCAAGAATCTACCAAGACATGCCTGTATAGCGCAGAAACACATGATTGGACTACCTCAGAGTTCCAATCCAGCTCATCGAATGTATAGTGCAGGGTAAGAAGAATTCCATGCACAAAGCTTTTCTTACATGCCTCAGAAAGATCCCTCTCACCCACTTTGACAACAGTACACAACCACTGAATGAGCGATGAAATATACTGTGCAACGAGGACCAAGCTTTGGCTCGGTGGCAAAGCATCGCTGTGAGCAGGCTGGCCATCCGGGTTCGAAGCCTAGGCTTGCCCAGGTGCTCGTGCGCCGAGTGCATTCGTGTGTGGTGTGTGCGTGAGTGTGGGGTGAGTGCGTGTGTGTGTGAGGTGTGTGTTGCGATTGTAGCTCGGTGATTGTTCTTTCCTTCTTTAGCAAATGCTAGAGCTCTTAGCCAAATTTCAAAAAAAAGAAGAAGAAATATACTGTGCAACTGGGTTTTGACTGGTAATTATTTCGTGTAACACTGAAGGCAATCACTTTCTTCAGAAAACACAAGAACACATCCAAGCTCCAAAACATACTTCCTAAATATAAGTCGGAAGGTTAATGCCCCAGCATCACTTTCTCGGACTCGTGGGCTTAGCACAAGTTGTTTTGCCCTTCTGATAACATCATTTATGGATGTACTCAGAGAAATTCCAGGAAGCGGTGTTGGAAACTGCAGCAGAATGCGGAAAGAGTTTTCCCTCAGCCTGTCCCAGCTATCAATAATAGACCCCTACAAATGAAATTGTTGACTCTGGCAATATTATGCTGCCATTAATTGTAAGGATAAAGATCATTCTTCCCTTCAGACTGACAAATAGGCCATACATCCAGCAGTGTAAGTATAATCTCCAATGCAATTGTTTTCCTTTCATAAGGGCCAGAGGGGTAACAAGAATTAAACAGAAAGGAGCCTGCCCGGCCACTTCTTGAATTGGAATAGATCCTCCGCCCTTCGCACAACAGTGTCCTTGACAGTATCAACAGAGGTTGAAATTGGAAGCCATGACCCCTACTTCACCTGTCTGCCCAGCAGTGCTGTCCGCGCCCTAGGAAAAAAATTTCTAAATAAACTTGTCCATTTCTCATTTGAGTACCACTTACTCTTTTCTATGGAAGTATAAAGTATTCCAAGGTATCATCTCCACAGAGGGCGGAGTAGCTGATCGCCATGCACACTGGCTCTTTTCTATGGAAGTATGCCAACGCCACGAGTCGTCGTTGTAGCTGATCGCCATGCACACTGGCTCTCTGCAGGGGTGAGCGGCAAAATATACAACCGGTTCTGCGACCACTTTACCTTCGCTAGGAGCTATTGCTACCAATCCCAAACTTTCAGCACTCCATCTTCAATGAGCAACTTGCATTCGATCTCATCGAGTTGCCCGATGCTAAGTATATTGCTCCGAAGACGCAGAATGTGGTAGACGTTCGTGAGTGCACGATGATCCCCTCGCTTGGATGTGAAAACTACAGTTCCCCGGCCTTCGATGTCCACCACAGATCCGTCCCCAAACCTAACAGTGCTAGTGATGGCGCGGTCAAGCTCGGAGAACACGGAGCGGTCGCCGGTCATGTAGTTCGAAGCGCCCGTGTCGAGGTACCACATTGAGTCATGCGGATCAGTGTTGGAGTTGAGATCCACTTCGACCTTTCTTTCGTTGAGGAAGACATGCTCGCCAGTCGTCGTGGATGCGATCACTGGTGCGGAAGGCACAGGGTGTGGCGCCGTTGTGTCCACCTTGACTTCTGCTACCGCCATGAGAACAGATGGTTCGTCCTCATCAGCCTGCGTGAGATTGGCAGTCTCCCTCTTCTTCTTGCGGCACTCACGTTCCCAGTGTCCCTTCTTGTCGCAGTAGCGACGTCGATCCTTTTTAATGTTTTTGTTGTCGCTGCTGCTCCCTGTTAGACAGTTGATTTGTTTCCTATTTTCATGGCATCCTTCCCGGGTGGTTGTTTCTATAAACCGGACGTGGATTGCCTATATAATGTAATCATGGCTGTGCTAATCAAGTCAAGGTGTGATTACCCCAAATTACTCACGTCTTCATGGTATCAGATTGGTTTTCCTTTTCCTGCTTCCGCTCCTAACCCTTCCGTCGCCGCCGCCATGCCCGACGTCGCCGATGAGGACGCTGCAGCCCAGCGCTGCGCCGCCGCCGAGGTGGCGCCGCGACCGCTTGAAGGTCGACGCTGCTGCTGCTGCCGACGCCGCCAACTTCGAGGACGACGTCGCCGCCACGAAGCGCTACCGATGACGCCCGACGCCGCTTCAGAAGCCGATGCCGCCTGCTGCGCCGTCGAGGACGGTGCTGACCCCCCCTCCGCCCGATGGCGATGCGACGCCAGGTCCGTCCTCCACGCGCAAGCCCTCGGCATCCTCAACGTCCGCGCCCTCGTTCCGGTGGCCCTCGACCTCGCCGCGCCGACTTTCTCCAAGTGGCGCCGTCTCCTCCTCCTCGCCCTCGGCAAGTACGCGCTCGCCGACCACGTCCTTTGCGACGCCGCGTTTCCCGCCGTTCCGCACTGGGTGAGGATGGATCTCCACGTCCTGTCATGGATTTACGGCTCCACCACCACCGAGCTCTTCGAGATCATCACCACCGTGTCACCCTCCGCCCGCGCCGCGTGGCTTGCTCTTGAGCAGCAATTCGTCGGCAATTGTGAGACCCGCGTCCTCCACGTCGACACGGAGTTTCGCACCCTATCCCAGGGGTCGCTCTCCATCACCGACTACTGCCGGCGAATGAAGACGCTTGCCGACTCCCTCATCGAACTCGGCGAGCCCATCTCCGACCGCATGCTCGGCCTCAATGTCCTCCGCGGGCTGAACGCCCGTTTCGAGTACATGCGGTCCGTCCTCAAGCGCCAGCGCCCCTTCCCCTCCTTCGTCGAGATCCGCTCTGAGCTCGCCGAGGAGTTTCCATGGCGCCGCGTCCGCCCCGACCACGGCTTCGCCGCCGCCACGCCCCCATCGAGCTCGCTTCTCGGTGATCTCGCGGAGGCAACCGCCGCTGCCGTGGCAATGGCGGTCGCGCTCCTTCCGGCGGTGGCGTATTTCCGGCGCGCCTTCGTCCGGTGCCCCGACGGCCGGCTCGAGGTAGCCAACCGGCTGGCCCTCGCTGTACAACCCCTGGACCGGGACCATACAGATGTGGCCCGGTCCGGTCCAGGGCGGCGGCCTCATCCGCCCGCAGCCACCTGGACAACCGCAACAGGCCCTCATCGCCGCTTCCAGCACCTGGTCCGCCTGCCTGCTCCTCTAGTTAGTACTGCCCGGCGTCCTTGACCGCCCTGGCAGCACTCCTGGCGTCTATGCTCACGGGCAATTCATTCCGCCGACTAACTCTGTTCGCCGACTTCGCTGCCCCAAAGAAAGGCCGGCGTGCTTTTGGTCCTCGATCAAGAGCCCTTGCGGCGCTTTCAACACCATGACTCTCGCGCCACCTCCCTCGTCTGGCGACTGGTATATGGACTCCGGGGCCACCTCGCACATGGCTTCCCATCCCGGTATTCTCTCCCGTTCCTCCCCTCCTGATTCCTTTACTCCCTCCTCCATTATTGTTGGTAATGGGTCTCACTTACCCATCACTGCGACCGGGACTGCCCTCGTTGGCCATCTCCGTCTCGGTGATGTTCTTGTCTCTCCCCACATTATTAAAAATCTCATCTCTGTTCGTCGCTTTACCACCGATAATAATTGCTCTGTGGAGTTTGACCCGCTTGTTTTTTTCAGGAAGGACCTCCGGACCGAGCGTGATCGCCAGTGCAATAGCTCGAGATCTTTATCCCTCCGCATTCCGCCGCCGCCCTTCGCCCAACCATGCGTCCTCCTCGCTGGTGCATCTCCACATTGCTAGGCATCGTCGCCTCGGTCATCTTGGTCACGAGGCTCTTTCCGCCTAATTAGTGCTTCGCCTATTTCATGTAATAAAGGTGCTCATGCCACGGACGCTTGTCATGCTGTCGGCTTAGCGCCATGTGCGCCTCCCATTCCCTCCTCTCGGCCTCGCTTCTCATAATTTTGACCTTGTGACAGACTGTGGACCTCACCGGTCCCAGTGTTTCAGATTCAAGTATTACCTCGCCATTCTGGATGATTGCTCCCATCACTTGTGGACTTTTCCTCTTCGCCTGAAATCTGACACGTTCTCCACCATTGCTCATTTTTTCTCCTTTGTTGCCACGCAGTTTGGCACCACTATCAAAAGTGTGCAATGCGACAACGATCATGAATTCGACAATTTGTCCGCTCGTGCCTTCTTCCTCACACATGGCGTCATCCTCCGCATGTCATGTCCCTACACATCCCAGCAAAATGGCAAGGCCGAACGCTACTATTCGCACTGTCCTCAGCTTGGCTCTCTCCAGTGACTGGCCTATTCATCAGTTGGATGTCAAGAATGCCTTCCTTCACGGCACGCTTTCCGAGACAGTATATTGCTCCCAACCCTCCGGTTTTGTTGACCCTGCTCGACCTGATCACGTCTGTCGTCTCAACAAATCGCTCTATGGGCTGAAGTAGGCGCCCCGTGCTTGGTACAGCTGTTTCGCCTCTCACCTGCAATCACTGGGATTTCTAGAAGCCAAGTCCGACACCTCCTTGTTCATCCTTTGCTAGGGTGCCGACACCGCCTACCTGCTGCTTTATGTGGATGATATTGTCTTGACTGCTTCTTCTACTGCGTTACTTCACCGGATTATCATGGCTCTGCAGACCTCCTTCCCTATGAAGGACCTTGGTTCGCTACAGCATTTTCTGGGGATCACAGTCACTCGCTCTTCCGTCGGGATGTTTCTCTCTCAGCACCAGTACACCCTGGACATTTTGGAGCGTGCTGGCATGACCGATTGCAAGCCTTGCAAAGACACTGTCGACACTCAAAGCTAAGCCGTCCGGCCGGTGACCTGTGAAGGACGCATTTCACCGCAGCTTTGGTTGGTGCTCTCCAAGACTGACGCTCACTCGCTCGGACATCACCTATGCCGCCCAAAGCAGTCTGTCTACACATGCATGACCCCCGAGAGCCTCACATGACCGCTGTCAAGCGGATCCTCCGCTATCTCCAGAGCACTGCCGACCTCGGTCTCTTCCTTCGTCGCACTGTCCCTGCTACGCTCACCGTCTACACCGACGCCGATTGGGTGGTTGTCCCGACACGCGCAAGTCCACCCTGCCACGCAGGTGTTTCTTGGTGACAACCTTGTTTCTGGTCCAAAGAAGCGCCGCCAGACGTGGTCACGCTCGAAAGGCCGAGGTCGAGTAAGGCGGTGGCCAATGGCGTTGCTGAGGCGTCTTGGCTTCGCCAACTTCTTCAGGAGCTCCACCAGCCCATTCGGTGCGCCACCTTGGTCTACTGTGACAACGTGAGTGCCGTCTACCTCTCGACCAACCCGGTGCAGCATCAGCGCACCAAGCACATCGAGATCGACCTCCACTTCGTCCGGGAGCGCGTGGCCGTCGGTGCTGTTCGTGTCCCGCATGTCCCTACGACCTCCCAGTTTGCCGACATCTTCACGAAGGGACTTCCATCCACCGTTTTCTCGAGTTTGGTCAAGATGAACGCCCGCTCGGCGACGCTCACACCGCGATGGGGGTGTTAGATGTTGATTTGTTTCCTATTTTCATGGCATCCTTCCCGGTGGTTGTTTCTATAAACCGGACGTGGATTGCCTATATAATGTAATCATGGTGTGCTAATCAAGTCAAGGTGTGATTACCCCAAATTACTCACGTCTTCACTCCCGCCGGACTCCTTGGAGGACTTGGGGCCATCGACAGGGCTCCCTTCTTTCTTGCACCCACGGCTATGACCGCGACACGATGTGTTGGATCCAGCCTTCCCTTGACCCAATGAGCTCTCGCCGTTCATGTTCAATTTCTTTGAAAAACGGGTGAGCCAATCCTCCTCCGATAGAAGAAGCTTTCTGCTAGAAGAGTGGCTACCAGCCCCACCGTTGGTGAAGTCTTGCCGATCCTCCACCGCCTTGAGGCGGCCCACGAGCTCCTCCACCGAGAGAGTTTCCAGATCAAGCAACGTTTCAATTGAAAGCGCGATCTGTTCGTACCTTGGGGGAATGGCTTGAAGAAACTTGCGGACGATCGATGGCCTCCTCATCGTGAGTATCACCGAGGGTGGTGAGATGGTTCGCAAGCTCGGTGATACGGATGGCAAATTGATTCACAGTCTCGCGCGTCGCGGAACAACAACGAGTCAAACTCTCGCCATAGGGTCTGGGCCTTGGCCTTCCGAACACGGTCGACGCCGATGTGCACCGTCTTCAATGTGTCCCACGACTGCTTGGCGCTGGCCTTTTTGGTGATCGTTGTTAAGAATCATGTATACGTATGTATTCTGTTATTCTGTTCAGCTCTCTGTGCTCTCTGTTTGAGTCTGTTGGCCGAGTCTTCAGGATAGTGGCGCAGCTCCTTCCGAGAGTGGCATAGTTATCGATCACTTTGTTGCATTGCCGTTGTAACTTAATCATTGTACATTCCAGTATAAATACAAGTGAACCCTGCCACAGTTTGTGCGTGGGATTGCATTCTTCTTCTCATACTAATCTTTACATGGTATCAGAGCCAACCCCTCTTCTTCTCCCACAACGATGTCATATTCCAGTACTGCCACTTCTTCAGCCACCGGCGCAACTGCAGCGACAAATGGCGGCCTGCTCCCGACGCCGTCTTTTGGCCAGTTGATTACTGTCAAACTTGGCCAAGAGAATTACCTCCTTTGGAAGGCACAAATGATGCCTTACCTTCGGAGCCAACAACTCTTGGGATATGTCGATGGCTCAATCATCGCACCAGAGAAGACTATCATGGTCACCGTGGAAGGTGTCCAAGCGCAGCGATCAAATCCGGCGTAGCAGATTTGGCTACAACAAGATCAAGTCTGTTCTCAAGACCATTACATCATCCCCGCCCCTGAAGTTCTTGCTCAAGTGCGCTTCCGACCCAATCTCCTCCGGGGCCCGGTCGCGCCTCAATGCCCGGCGATCGGGTGGGGTTTTGGAGGCCACTTTGGGCCTCAAGGCCCCGAGTATCCTCCCCGGGTGGCCGGAAGCTGCCGCGATCCGAAGGTGGGCCTCCCGTCGATCCCCGCGGGTTCGCTTCGGACGAGTCGTTGAGCCCTTGGTAGAACTTCGCCAAGGGTGGCCCAAGGAGTGCGTGTCCCGGGCGATAGGGGAGCCCCGGCTTCCTCCTGACTGGATCCCTTTTGACAAAGCCCATCGCCAAACGGGCAAGTTTCGAGCCGGGTGCTCAAGGTCCGCGATCAAAAGCATACACTAAGCCGAAGATAAGGGCCCGACCGGGATTGGGGCTTACCGGTCACGGGCCTTCCCGGGGGGGATTGGCCCGTCCGGGGGCGCCGGCCGGTCCTCAGGCCCGAGGTCCGGGTCCGGCCGGCCCGCCGCCCGGGGGGGTTGAGTGAGGCCCCGGGGGGGAGTGCTCAAGACTGGCGGCGGCCCCCCCTGTAAGGAAAGCTCATCAAACGGCAAGGCCTGCAAGTGGGGCTCATTAGAAGGGCCCTTCCGGGGCGCGTCCTCCCCTCGACATGGCATTTCTTCACCTCCGTCGGCTTGTCCGGGGGAGGTCGCCTTTGTCCCCCTCCAGCGGAGCATCCTCCGCGTTCGACCGGTGGCCTCGGGGTTTCAGAAGGGGCTCGCAAAAAGACTCGGCGCTTTGGGAGACCACTCGTCTTTTGACGGAGTAATTCTTCGCGGGTTGCCGATGCGATGTTGCTTCCCAAACATTCGACCATCCCGGCAGAGACCCGATTCTTTTCGTACCCAAGACAAGCGTTGTCAAGAAAGATCGGTGTACACAAGCCGACCTTGGGCGAAGACTTACGACGTTCGGTGGATCATCGCCCGATCTCGGAACGGGTGCTCCCTCCGCCTAAGAGGGGACCCGGCCGCGAAATCGGCATCGCCCGCCGGTGAGAGGATGGCGAAATGAATAGGGCGATGGCCTCGCGACCTCGAGGTCGTCCACCGAGTCTCCTTCTTGCGGTTGGCGGGGGGGTCCCTTCGATTCGGGTCCGCCTGCCCCTCTTTAGAACCAGCTTGTCCCCAAGGAATCCCAGGTTGAACTTGGGAAGGCCCACTTGAGCCCAAATTCCCGGGAGGCATCCGACCACGGGTCCTTCCCAGCAAAAGGCCGAAAAGAGCGAGGGGCGGGAGGATCCCCAGAACCCTCGATAGATGGGAAAAGACTGAGGAGAAGAACGAGTTTGGCACCGATTGATGAGCCGATGTCAATCGAGAGGACCTCCGGAAACTCCTCCCGGTCCCAAGCCAAAGAGGGCATGTGCCGGTGCAGATCTGTGCCCTTGGGGTGGCCCCTGTTGAGTCCTCTAACGGGTCCAAACCCGGGACTCGAGCCCTCATCCTCGAGTCCGGGAGGTCCTTCCTAACTTGGCCATGGCAAAGGGGGTTTGGTCTAGAGGGAAAAGGAGGACCTTGTTGGCGGAAAACTTGAAGAAAGGGCGCAAGAGCGGAGCTTTTTTGACGACGATTGGGTGATTTATGAACCGCGGGCGAATCCAGGGCCTCAAAAAGGTGTAACCGCGATTTGGCCCGCCGATGCCCCCAACCGTTCCATCCGTTCCGACGAGAAGTCCGGTCGCCGTGTCGAGGCCAAAGACTCGCGGGTCTCCCCGACCTCCCAAGGAGCCGACGCGAAGGTTGCCTGCTCGAGATAAAGGCTCGAGGTCGCCCTAGGAGTTCCCTCCGACCTAGAGCCTGGGGGCTGGCGAGGGGGGTGTTTTAGGCCAAACGCGGTCAACGGATTCCCAAGCTCAAGGCCCCGACCACACGGTGCACCGGGCGCCGACCTAAAAGGCTTGGACCCGAAGCTCAACCTCCCGGCCGACCAGGGGATCTCGTTTAGGTTGCCCGCCCGGGTTTTGATTCGCATTTGACGAAAACGAGGCGGGGGGATGACTCGAGCGAAAGTTCGCTTGCCCCCTCAAGGTGCAGGGCCCTTCCCGAGGATTTCCCCTTGCTTGAGAGGAAGAAAAGACCAGGACACACAAGCTCCAGACAACGAAGACAACCAAAAACACACCGCTGAGCTAGGAATCACCATTACTATCTTGAGTTTAAACACCTCTTTAACCGATATAATTAGAATCACCGCCAAGGCTGGATAAACTTACCTTCCAAGGGCTCAACCGATAAACCTTGTCTTGCTGTTGTCGCCTTGCACCACATCACGTCTTTTTTCCTCCGTCGGGAAATGCTCGGGTTCCATAAAGACCCCCCCTCACTTTTTTGCGCATCCCGATCGTACAATATATATATATATATATATATAGGAAAATGATTCCATACTGGTGTATGTATCCCACCTTTAATATTTTTAAATGATGTTGTTATTCTTTATCCATTTGAGTATACTATTATTATAAGATACTCCAAAGTGAGCTTCAAAAAATTTCATTAAAATCCATTCTTTATAGCATAATTTGTTTACATATTCCTTATACATATGAAAAAGGGTATTTAAAAAATTAAGGGTCATCGATAAAAATTTTTAAATTTTGGGTAAACCCAATACACGGCTAAGACTTGGGTAAAAGAAACGGTTTTAAATGGTAAAATTAAATTGAAAAAAGTTTTTTTTTATAAATTTATAAATATAAATTTAGAACCTCCATCAGAATCTACTTCCGGATGTAATCTTTAAAATGGGGTTTCTCTCTGAAAAACCAAGATCACAGTTAAAACAATATATGTTCTTACGATTATCACACGTTTTTTCCTGAATCTTCTATGATCAATTAAAAGTATGAAATTGCCCAAATTTGGACATCCCACAGAAATTTCTTCTCTTTTGAGAATTATTTAGGACAAGTGCAATTAAGGTATTTCAAGTTTTGGTGATGAGGAAACTCAAGGGGAGAAATACTCCGATGAATATAATTTTAATTATAGGACTTCTTAGGTAAGGGATTAAGTTAAATGGCAACAATTCTGGAACAGTTTGAAAGGATAAACGCGTTGAAGATCTTGGGGCATAAGTGAGTATTCAACTCATTAAAATTGACCGAGTCAGTAATTTACAAAGATATAACCTATTACTCAGATGGTATTTAAAATAAAAAAAATAAATATAAAATTTATTATAAAATTTAAAAGTATGGGTATTATGATTATTATTAAGGTAAGATAAAGTTGTTCTTTTTTGCAATTCGGGTTAATTTAGCATGGGAGCAAATGGTTTTTCTGCATTTTAGAAAGGAATTTATGAGGCCCAGTTTGGGATTCGGCAGTCCACAAATAATCAATTGCAAACACTAATTTTAACCAAAAGGAAGCACTCTAGTTAGGGCCAAACTTCAAGTTGGGTACCCCAGGTTTCTTAAACTAAAATAAAAATCCGATATGCTAGTCAAACAAATTGTCCACTAACCCCAGATCAATAAAAAATTGTCACAAACAGCTTTCCATGAAAGGATCTAATCTTCTTATTCCGGGATAGATAAAAATTAATTTATTTTATTTGCTCCAAATTAAACCATGTCTTTAAGAAGAAAATTTGGAAAAATTTCCTCTTAACCCCAATTCAAGTAAGTATAAAGAAGAAGGCGCCTTTTGAAGATCACAATTGAATTGTAGAGCTTGAATATCTTACATAAAATTAAATTTTGTAACAAACTTTTTTTTCTTCATGACCACTTTCAGACTCGGAAAGGGTTTTTCTCCTTCTAGAATTGGTTAAACGATCCCTTCACTTTTCCTTGGATTTGATTTGGTGGTTCTGGATGTCGAAGATTATACGCTTAGTGTTCTTGGCAAAACCTTTATTTTGGATAGGAAGATTGAAATTTGATGGTTAATACAAAGTTACCAATGCAGAAATTAATTTGGAATTCTCTCATCTGAGCTTGGGATTTCCAAAGCGCATGTTGTGGTTATATCTAGGACAACTTTTCCACACTTCTTTCATCTAAAAGATATGGTTGAATACATTTTTTCTGAAAGAGAGCCAAGTTAAGGACAAATTAATTCCAGATCAAACTTAGGAACAAACCAATATCATTACAATACTTTAAAAATCTCACGTGTTAAATTGAAAATAAAATCATTCATACGAATTTTCTTATTTGTCACCCATCTCTTCTTATTTATATAATTGGAGATAATGGCGAAACTTTTGGATTGAAAATGGAACTTTTGGTTCCTTGCTTGCTCTAATCTTGCACCAATAAAATGGGAACTTCTACGCTCCCAATATTGAAAAATCCAACCTCTCTTGATCTTTTTTAATGGCTTCCATCCCTCCTTCGGTTGTTGAAAAATGCCCATCGATTTTCCTCTCAAATCGAAATTTGTTCATAAAAAGACAGCTTCCAAGCAATCAAAACCTTCTTCATTTCCAATCACGATGCCGAATCATTGTTAAATTCGAACCACCTTGTGAAGTTTTGTTAAACAGTGCAAACACCAACTTTAAATTTGCAAATTTTATTCTCATGCGACCGGCTGGCCTAACCGAAAAAAATGAAGTTTAATACAAGGTTCATGGAAGAATTTAACAAACTGACATAGTCCCACGACCAAGGTAACCAAGATAATGCAAAACGGGAAAGCAAATAAAAAAGGTAAAAACCCAAAATTTTGCAAACCCCAATTTAAATTTTTTAAAAATTTTAGGGCCATACCATGCCGACGGAGATAGCATTCCACAAGCCTCTCACCTGCAGCATCACCTTCATCAGTGCTGCCCAATCACAGTAGTTCGTCTTGGTGAGGGTGGGGTGCGTCGTCGATCCGCCGAGCTCCCTAACCACGTGGTGAATCACCAGCCCTCGGTTACTACTACTCCCCTTCTTTGCTAAATCGCCATGCTCTTTGGAGAGTAGAGAGGAAGAAGCGCGCCGCGAGGCATCGGAAGAGATCACACAGGGCTTGATCATGAGTCCAACGACCAGACTGTGGCTCTGATACCAATTGTCATGGAATCGCAAAAACACGCGAGCTGGAACTTGAGTGAACACACAAGCAGAACACGAGCGATTTGGTGCCACCGAAGTGCGCTTTTCAGGATTGAACTTCCAAAACATATATAGGGCGATTACAAGGCCACTCCGGCCACTAAGCGCGGCATTTCTCCACGATGCGTATGTCATCCCATACACGAGAGTCATGCCGCGAGACGCGCTTGTGCGCAACTTGCGCTAGTTTGCAGTGTAGACGCAACGGAGCTCAACCTCAGCTCAACCGCGTAACCCGATTAAGCTGGCTAACATGCAGCTAACAGATAGCAGCTAACAGATAAATGGATACAATGACAGGATTATTTGCTAACAATTTGAAATGCTGTCGAGCTACAACGCATATTCAATGGGACCATCACTTTAAGCAAGCTCAGTTCCAAGAAGGATGGAAGACTTGATGTCATGGGATTTAGGAAGAGAGATTCAGTAGCATCTATCTATACGGAGACTTCACTACAGTGATCGGGCATGCTGTGGGGACCCGGATTACCAAATTCGAACCCTCCTGTGTTTCAACCGCGCTAGTCCGAAGAACAGCTAAGCGACATACCTGACTATCTGATGATGATAACCGGACATATCATAAAGTACATAACGATATTAAGCAAAAAGAGTGTAACAACATCATCACATTATTACAAGTATGAAGCCTTCACGGTGGAAGTGTAAAAATAGCAGTGAAATGTAGAACAAAAAGAGCCAATCGGTTAGCCCACGAATAACCGTAATTAGGCGCTCCCCTAGAAGATCGAATCGAGTCCTCCTCATCATAGTCTTCACCACAAATGTCGAGCGATTGCAGCGCTGCTCGATCTCTTCATCTGCTTTATGGAATAAGCATTGCCAATAAAAGCGAGGGTGAGTATGCAACATACTACTTAAGTCTGGAAACTTAATGCAATTAACTAAATGCAAAGCTTGAACAAAGGAAGCATATAGGGTTCATTTGCATAAGCGAAATTGAAATTTAAATACAAGTAGTAATTTCATAAGCGACATTTAACAAAATGTAAATAGCATAAATAATTAAACTTGAAGTATAACAATTTTCGAGTTCCAACTACGGTTGGCTCTAATAGTAAACTAAAACACGGGAGCTCTAAACGCTCGCGGATTCCCAACCACATTTTCATTTTAACCAAATCATCATTTTCATTTAAAACCAAAACCGAAAAATCTACTATGTGAAGCGTTCACGCTTGCCCTTATCCGTGAACCACGGCTACTCAAGTAGTTTTAAGACTCTGCGGTGATTGGTACACTTTACCCTGCGACGACATGATCAACCCTTTGCGCCATGCAATTGACACACTTCCTTTGGTGTCTGCGGCGAGAGATCATGACAAGCCTTCTAATACACATACCGCTACAGACTTCACGCGCTAAGTTCCACATTTGGTAGGCTACCTCGCCCGATCAGAGAAGCCCCTCTTGCGCCTTGCAAGTGTCATCGACAAACTTCGCCCTTGACCCATTTGGCGAAGTCAAATAACGATACATGCAAATTACTTACTTGCAGGTCGTGCCCATATAGACATGTGGTTGTCTTTGTATAGCATAGCCCATGGTGACCTACAGCAGGTCCTTAATTGACTAGGGTGGACAATCACATTCCAAAAATTTTGTGCATCCCTTTGCATACATCAACCAATCCGCCCCGGTCTAAATCATTTTCACTTTTAATTTCAAATTAATACAAGCAACACCAATTGCCATAATTTCCACAATTCATTTGAATCAAGAATGAAATCATTTCCATAATGGTAAGATACCGGCGTGATTAAGCATGGCTAAGCATTTTCTCTGTTCCTTAATAAAATGATTACCATTAATTCTGATAATTAGTTTTCCTAAGGTGTCAAGGTTGTCAAGTTGAATAGAAATGTGGCATAACAAAGTTGGAATATAGCTAAGCATTGAAGCATTATTTAAAGTATGATCACGATAAGCATGCAATAATTTAAACACAAAATAGCATTTCATAAATTTGGGTTCAATATGGTCAAGGGAGACTTGCCTTCACTCTCTCTGCTGCTGCAACCTCCATTGGATGCTCCTCTCGCTCAGCCGGGTGGAGTGCGTCTACCTGTGAAACACGCAGATCAAAGCAAAACAATAAATAAACAGAAATAAATAAAATTCAAAAATTCACAAAAATAACACCAACAGATAGATCTTGATTTTATATGAATTTAGAAATTTGAATCGTTCGAATCGGAGTTCGAACGGAGGAGAACGGGGCTTCCGAATTTTAAATGAAGAGAAAATCAGAATAAATCGGAAAAGGTTGACACGTGTAGCCATAGCTATTGGCTGGCAATTCGGTTATTCGGAAAAATATCAGAAAAATAAAATGAGCACAGTACCCTTGACATGCAGGTCCGCATGTCAGGGACTCAATCCATGGCTCGGTGGTGTGGCGTGGCGGACACGCGAGCATTAGGGCATGTGGCGATGACATGGCAAATCGTGGAAGGTGACAAAGCGACCGCGAGGCGTTAGTGTCGATGTGGCATATTCGATGGCGACACATGGCCTGCGTGGCGGTGGCGGGCGACACGTGAGGCTATAGCATGTGGCGGACACGAGTAGCTCACATAGCGGTTGGAGCGGCGTGGTGTTGATGTGGCACCACGTGGCTTACATGTGACGGTGAGGTGGCATACATATGTGCACACATGGTGATGACATGGAGGTGATGGCGTGATAAAATGCGGCGGCAAGAAATGGGTCTTGATGGAATAGTTTACGGAGGAAAGAATAGAGTGCAGATCTTGAACGTTGAAGAAGGATCCGATGGTAGCGAACTTGCGAGACTTCAGCGGCGAAGGTAAGCGGTAGCTTCTTCTGGGAGGCTGGAAGACGGAAGACCAAACCGCGAAATCGTGCGGATCGAAGAAGAATTAGTGAATCGATAGAGCATGAAAAGGTGAACTTAGTGATACCAAAAAGCTATGGCGAACTCACCGGAGAAAAGAGAAAAAGCGGCGAATAGCTCGGTTGACAGCGCGCATTCGGCGAGGCTAGCGGCTTCGCCGGGCGTCTCCGTAGAAGAGGAAGAAGGAAGGTGTCGGCAGCGGGAGAACACAACAAAATGCGGAGGTACTATTTATAGCCTCGGGAGGCGTGAATCGGCACGAACGTCAAGGTGCCCCGTGCGGCTAGGGTTTCCCGTGGCGGCGGCGATTCGGCGTGACGATAATGCGCGACACGGTCCGTTGATTCAGCCTTGAATCGGCCAGCTCGGCGTGTGTTTGGTTTAGGGTTTTAGCGAGATTGGGCTATGCGGGGACACGGGCCGGACGGAATGTGAATAATGGCGGGCGAGGTGGATTGAGCGGTGTTTTTTACGGCCCGAAGGAAAAAAAATCCGAATTAAATGAAATCCATAAATCAAGATAAACTTCAAATAAATCAAATAAATATCAAATAAATTCGGAAAAATCCCCAAAATACAAAAAAATCAATTGAAGCACAAGGAACCCAAACAAAATAATAAATAATTATTTTGAATTATAAATTAATCGTATTAAATCCTTTTTGTTTTGGAAAATTGAGTTTAAAATGGAATTAATTGAGAAAATTTCACGGGTTGGATTTTGAAATTCAAGTTGAATTTGAAAAAAAGCAGAATGTTACACATGCACAAAGCGGTTGAAACCGCTTTTAAGCAGTTTTAGAACATGAGTGATACCGTCGGGTATCTGGCAGTTCCCGACACTTCAGTTGAACACTTTCTACAGCGGTTGGTGTACCAACTTGCTTGAAAAATCTCTCTCCAGCGGTTCGTCTCCAAAAGCGGTTGGTAAATACCAACCGCTTTTGGAGAGAGCTCTCCTGGCGGTTGGTAACACCAACGCTTGTGAAGATTAATGACACAACGTTTTGATTATATTTAATATAGAATATGTTTTCGAGAGGGTTTTTGATATAGATTTTGACAATTAAAATAAATAGAACTACAAGAGTTTTTTGACACAATAATTAAATATATATTATTCATGCGTACTCATTCAGATAATTACAGGTTCATTTACGGAAAAATCGAACTTAATAGACTAAAAATGAACAAGTTGATGAGCACATGAAATAATAAGCCACTTTTACAAGTTTCAAAGAATAAAGGGGAATCTTGAGCTCATTTCTTGCGTGCATCGCTCTTTGTGCCCTTGATTCGGCGTTGATGTCGAGTTCACATGTCCTTATTTCAGGACAAGGTCTCCAACCATTTACGTGAGAACTCGCCTTTGGTGGATACAATCTCATTAACAATAAAGCTGATGAGTTGTTCTTGGATTGCTGCAACCCGGTGCGGCGGGATCACGCCTTGCACATCGATGTTAGGCTGACAAAGCGGGAAGTAAATAAATCTCTGGACATGTAATTAAAGTGTAAGTACTAAGAAATTGACATGTTCAGTACACTACCTCGGCGTTGGTTATCGGCACATCGCCGTGGGTAATACTTTGCATATAGTGGCACACATAATAGCCACATAAGTTGTTTCCTTCCGTCTGTTGTAGAACCTGCGATGAAATTTGAAAAAAAAAACAATTATTATTGGGATGAAAAAATGTTACGACATATTAATATTCTTTAATACGTACTCGAGTGCTTATTTCTACATCAAATTCGTTCTCGAAATCTCCTTGTTGCTTCTTTGAAACTTTGCGAATGCCACGTGTGATGCGTTAGTATGAATAGTAATTATCGAGTTGGAATTAGCAAGGTATTTCAATATATATAATAAGGAAAACTATCGTATATATATGTGCTATATACTGTTTAAGGTGTCAATGATATATTGATATTTTTCCACAGGAGTCCTTTTGAGTCTTGAACAATGATCGGCTCGCTATCAAGCTTGATGACAAGAAGGATCGATGAAACCTATTCATGTATTGCAACATATATGTAACTAGCTAGTAGTATTATCAATGCCTTGAAAAATATAAAACGAGAGGTTGTATATATCGTGCCGAAGTTGAAGGGCGTATATACGGTTTGTAGTGTTGTCCCAAGAATGCATCGAGAATGTAATCTTCAATAGCCTTTGGTTCAATCCAAAGAGTACTCATTAACAATCTACGGGTCGATGAAGCCCACGTTGAAGATGTTCTCTTTTCTACATCGTTGTATCTCCATTCTACATAGAAAGGTATAAGTTTAAGAGTTGCAATTTTATTATGCGAGGAAGCACACAGTAAAGGTATGAGCTTGATACTTACAGGCACCGGCAGACTCATGAGAGACACGTTGATGGCGTCGGCATGGTAAATATTGTACAAGTCCTCGAATTGAGCCATATCTTTGTTGTCCCGCGATAGAAATCATCTTCTTTGATACTGAGGGGAACATCGTTCTTCCTTGAGCGAGACTCATCATGTACCATTCGTGAAATTGCCGCATCTTGGTTGGCGAGATCCTTTATCTCATTAGGGTCAATCAGCTCCGGCCCAACGATATTGCCATCGACCTTTGCCATTGGAAGATCATCTATTAATCCAAGAGCTGCAATGTGGAATTGATTCTGCCTCCTTCATAAACCTCTCGAGGTTCTCCGATCTTGGTCTATCTTCTTCTTTGCCTTGCACTGCTTTGACCATGTTTATTCTTCGTGTAGCCTTTATTATTGTCCGTTCATAGTTGGGCCACGCAGTGCTTGACTTTACCGCGGCATGTCGCGAAGTGTTCCCGCTTTTGGATCAATTGGTACCTTCTTTGGCTCGGCTTTTTTTGTGAAGTGTGCAGCCAATTCTGCTTTCATGACCACATCACTCTCCTCATTAGTCATATCATATGCCCTCTTTGGAGGTTCCTTTATCTTTGTTGATCGGCTAGAGGAGGCCTTCTTGGGAAGCGGTGGAGGAGCCTTTACGCTGTCGAGCTTCTTCCTCGGAGGAGATGGTGGGCGTGGTTTTCCTGGGGGTTTGTTTTGTTTGAGATGGTGGTGGCGGAGTAGGGCTTTGCATGGGCGGGTGGTGGAGGCGTGCTCTGTTTTGCCGGCGAGGCATTGCGTGGAGGTGACGTTGGAGGAGGCGTGGGTTGCCGTGGTGGAGATGACGCCTCTACACCATCTGGAAATATGATGTACCATTTGCGCCAGAGGATGATATTGTGGAGGGTCTGTCCAAGCTTGGTCACGTCGTCGCCTCCAGCAATATCGAGGTGAAGTTCTTCAAATCCGCTCAGCACCTCCTCCATGCGACCTTCGAGTAACCCGGGGTATATCATTGCGATGGAGCGTCGGCCTGCTCCACTTGGAAATGCCATGCCGTAAGCCACCTTGATGGAGAGGTTCGGCGCATCAGCGTGTAGCTCACACTAGCGGCGAACCCTTATGTCATCACGGGATAACGGACTAGCAAGTTCTCCGCTTGAGGCCCCGGTGGGCCAGCGGCTACTCCGGCTTGTGGAGGGGCCGATCATGGCGTCCGGTGATTGTTCGGACCTAGTCCACGAAGCTTCTTGAGGCAATCTGTACTTGTTGCTTAACTATATCGCCGATGCTAGCTTTGGTTGCTCTGAGCTCTTGTTCCAATTGGTACACTTTATATAATTCCCTTGTTTTGCTTCTTTGCGGCTCACATGCGTGTCGCATCCTTGGCGAAACCGTACTTCCACGGCGTATGCTTGCCCATACCTCGTGTCCGTCCAGGTGCTTAGGGTTTTGAAGGGCATGTGTAGCTCGTCATTCTCCTGTCTGTCACCAAAGTACACACGAGGCCTTTCGGCAGCTTGTACAATCCTTTGACCGACCTCTTGCACTCTGGTGCCATCACCAAGTCGCCGTCATCACGAAAGGCTCCCGTGACCCATGAACCAATTCTTGAGCGCTCTTCCCACTCCATGGTGGCGGTGTGGCGATCCTTCGCCATTAATTCTTCTTCCGCTTCTCCCATTTGATGCAGACCTTGAGGTAACCACGGTGCCAAGATGGTGGTGATATTTCTTCATCGTGAATTGGCCTTGTTCTTGACTCACGGCACGGCCTTGGTGACGGCTTGTACTCCTCGAATGCTTCCCAGTGATCCGCCAGCTTAGGAAATTGGTTGAAGTCGGGTCTTTCTCCCTTCTGGACATACTTGCGGTTGAGAGACGTCTTCCACACCTGAAACATTATTGCCATCTTCTTGAGTGAATTTCTTGGCCTTGTCTTGGACCCTTGAGGAAATGTGAAATTTTCCTTAATATCTTGCGAGCGGGTCCTTGGTATCTTGAGGAACTTGGCCCATTTTACGATGCTAATTGGGGCGTGATCCCTCACGTGGTAACCATAAGCGTTGTTATGCGGCCCAAGCTGCTGAAAGAGGGCCACCGGCATCCCTTCGTTGTTAAGCGTCGGTAAACCGTGCTTTGTGGATGGCTTCTTGTTAGGTCCCGATGTTTGGATTGGTTACTCGATGTCACGGGGCTTGAAATACACAAACATATGTATGAACGTGTCAGAGTGTATTACATTAATGAATCGCGATTAATTAACATGTCGACGGGGATTATATTCTTCTGGCTATACCTCATCCTGGCCAGAACTAGTGTTACCACCGAACTCAGCAGCTCCAGCGTCAATGGCTTCATCGGCTGTAGCCTCAATGGCCTCACCAGAACCAACGTTAGCATCACCTTCGATGCTACCCAGCGCGATGGAGTCCAACAAGAACTGTTCTCCCTCATCAAAAGTAGGGTCACCACGTCCTGGTTGCGCCATCTATCCTAATTCTGAAAAAACGTTGACATAAATGTTGACATAAACAACCATATTACAGTTTACAACACAAGCATATTGTAATAAATTCCTTTCCTCTGCACCACAAAACAAATATAATATTATTTGGACTTTAAAATATAATAACACATTTCACATGATATATATACAATTTGACATTTCACATATACTTACATATTTCACATGATACATATACAATTGACAATTCACATATACTTATACATTTCACATATACTTACACATTTCACATGATACATATACAATTGACAATTCACATATACTTATTTGTAATAAAAAATAATGAATCATTCTTATTCCACTAATATGATTTTCAAAAAATAAAATAAGGTTATAAATCCACAACTAGTATGTTAGTAGTCTATTACCAAAAAGCAAAGCGATCATTCCATATCAACCACGAGCGTCACCTGGTTAGCGTCTATCTCTCGAATGTATCATTATGCTCTCTTGGGTGACCATGCTTTTGGAACTTTAGTCTTTGGTCAAGCTAGCTTAGAACCTTCTCAGAAAATCATATTAGATGGGCTCCATGGAAAGCAGAATGAGTTCAAAAGTATTGCCGGAGAGCATACGATACAGAGAGCAGAAGGCCGCGGTTGACCTTTCATTATTAAGCAAATTTTAATGAAGTCCTTATCTTCATCGACTAGCCTCTTGCACTTTCGGTAGTGCCATAATTTCAGGGATATCAATCGGAATAAAGGATAGATGGTGATTACGTCCCGAGGCATAAATGTTTTCACAAATTCTAATGCACATCTCACTAGAAATGACTATTTTTCTCTTCAAGTAAACTAGTCCAAAATATATTGTTTCACTTGCATTAGTAGCTCTCCTTTGTGTGTATATGAGTTGGCTTGCAAAACACAGATAAGTAAACTCTTCAAGTAAACTGAATCAAAGACGATAAGTAGTAAAATGAAATAGTTGGCTTGCAAAATGCATAACGAAATGTATAAGAGTAGCTAATGCACGCTATCTCCAAATTACTTAGACAAATTTTCAAAAATCATGCAAGCAAGAACAGCAACAAGTAATCCTATCCATCCCTATTTTCTCTCATAGCCACCCTTCTTCCTCATCCTCATTCTTCCCCCTCCGCCACTTTTTTCCTGGCCTTGCCCCTTCTTCCTCCTCTCCTCCTTCCTCACTCCTCCTTCTTCTTGCTCCAGACCATGGCGCCCAGCCTAGCCGGACCGCCTCGGTCATTTCGCGAACACCTTAGGCAGTGGGATTAGAGAGGGAGGAGGAGGGCGTGCACCGCAATATACCTCGGTCCTCCGGGGTGAAATGGCAGGGCGGCGTCGAGCGGTGGCAGAGGAGGCGATGGCGAGGTGGCTACGGCGAGGTGGCGTCGGCGTGGGGTCTCGACGGAGGCGGCGACACTGAGACTTAGAAAATTTGGGGTGTGAGGAAGCGCGGGGACTTAGAAATTTTGGGGTGTGAGGAAGAGCGGGGAGTATCAACTTTATATAGGGAACCCACTTCTACAAGCGGTTGGTAATAACAACCGCTTGTAGAAGTGCTCTACAAGCGGTTGGTATTATCAACCGCTTGTAAAAAAGACTTCTACAAGCGGTTAATATTACTAACCACTTGTAGAACGCATGGATGGGCGGGAGTGGGAAAGGCCCTATGCAAGCGGTTAGTATTATCAACCGCTTGTAGAGCGCAAGCTACAAGCAGCTATTAATACCAACCGCTTGTAGAAGTGCTAACCGGGTAATATTCAAAAGTATATGGTGCCCATATCATTCGATAAGATCTCTTCCTCCCCCCTGGCTAGCGCGTGGCATTTGAGTGTGCGGGCTCGTCCACCCCAGTTCGAACCCCGCTCGTGCCCCTTGCCATTCTTTTTGTTTACTATACGGCCTTCTACAAGCGGTTAATATTACCAACCGCTTGTAGAGCGCAAGCTACAAGCGGCTATTAATACCAACCGCTTGTAGAAGTGCTAACCGGATAATATTCAAAAATATATGGTGCCCATATCGTTCGATAAGATCTCTTCCTCCCTTGGCTAGCGCGTGGCATTTGAGTGTCTTGGGCTCGTCCACAGTTCGAACCCGCTCGCCCTCTTGCCATTCTTTTTTTTATCAGACCTTTTACAAGCGGTTGGTATTATCAACCGCTTGTAAGATATTATATCTAGCGGTTGTTAGTACCAACCGCTTGTAAAATTAATGTCGAAATTTTTAAAAAGCTTTTAGCACTTAAAAATGCTTTTAGCACTTGATTTCATTTTTTTAAAAATGCTTTTAGCACTTTAGTTTCATTCCATAATTTTTAAAAAGCTTTTAGAACTTTAGTTTCATTCCATAATTTTAAAAAAGCTTTTAGCACTTGAGTTTCATTTAATTTTTAAAAATGCTTTTAGCACTTTAGTTTCATTCCATAATTTTTTAAAAAAGCTTTTAGCACTTCAGTTTCATTTCACAATTTTTAAAAAAAGCTTTTAGCACGTTAGTTTCATTCCAGAATTTTGGCACTTAAAGCTTTTAGCACGTTACTTTCATTCCAGAATTTTGGCACTTTACATTCATTCCAAATAAACACTTCATACAGTAGAAAACCCGTGTTACATATACATAGTTCATACAGTAGTGGTACATCTTAAGTAGTAACGTATTTTGTCTTTACAAGTGTTCCTTCATTATGATCGCGACGTATGAAAGGAGTATCCACATCTGTGTCATTGAGGAGGCTTATGTTGACATTCACAGCGAAAGGAGGGATCTCGTCGAACTGACTATACTCTTCCTCGTCTGTGACGTCCTCAACTCCAACAATCCTTCGTTTGCCTTGGAGAACCACGTGTCGCTTTGGCTTAGTACTACAATCTTTCGCTTGTCATTCGCTTCTTAGGTTTGCTTGACATGTCCATTACGTAGAAGACCTGTCTCACATCGTTCGCGAGGACGAACGGTTCGCGCCTATAGCCGACTTGCGTGAGGTCCACGATTGTCATACCGTATTTGTCGACCTTCATGCCGCTTGAAGTCAGTTTGACCCATTGGCACTTAAATAGAGGGACCTTCAAAGGTCCATAGTCAAGCTCCATATCTCTTCTATGAAACCATAATATGTATCCACCTTGCCTTTGTTGTCTTGGCGTCTATCACGGACACCGCTATTACAGTTGGTGCTCTTATTATCCTAGGATCGGTGTAGAATGTGCAACCATTTATCTCGTACCCTTTGAATGTCACGATTTCACTAGATGGTCCCGAGCCAAGCGTTAACTGCGTTCATTGTCGACCCTTTCAAAAGTATGTACTTTTGTAACCAAGCGCCGAAAGAATCCATGTGCTTCAGTGTTATCCAATCCTCAGACCTCCCCGGGAAATCGCAGCGTAGAATACTCTTGTGCTCAAGGACATACAGGGCCACTACAGTTGATTGTTTCAAAACTGTGAAATGTGCTTGCTTAAATGTAAGAAGATCATTGCATGCAATTGCTTTCCTTCCTAGTGTCCCTTTTCCCCGTAGCCTCCCCTCATGACGTGATATAGGGACGCCGATCAGGTTTAGATTATTAATGTAATCCACACAAAACTCAATCACCTCCTCTGTCCCACAACCCTCGGCAATGCATCCTTCCGGACGAGAACGGTTACGGACATACTTCTTTAGCACACTCATGTACCTCTCGAAAGGGAACATGTTGTGTAGATACACGGGTCCGAGAATACCTATCTCTTTGACAAGGTGAACAGTGAGATGAACCATAATATCAAAGAATGCAGGAGGAAAGATCATCTCAAGAATAACCACACTTTGTACCACGTCATCCTGCAGCTTACTTAGTTTATCTGGGTCGATGACCTTCTGTGAAACCGCGTTGAAAAAAGAACACAGCTTTGTGATTGTCCCCCGTACCCACTCAGGCAGTATGCCTCTCACGACCTTTGGAACAAGCGTGTCATTAACACAAGACAGTCATGGGATTTCATGTATGCGATTTTATTCTCTTCGTGTTTATGAGTCTCTTTACATTCGAGGAGTATCCGGAAGGACCTTCACCTTGTTCAGAACTCTATCATGCTTTTTTCTCTTCTTTGCTTAGAGTGTAGCTCGCAGGATGTAGGTAATGTTGTCCTTTCCCTCTTTTTTCGGGATGTAGGTCGTTCCTCATTTCCAAGAGTTTAAGGTCCTTCCGAGCTTGCAGTGTATCTTTCGATTTTCCGCACATATCTATGTAGCCTAGCAGGTTCAAGCAGACATTCTTCGTGATGTGCATGAAGTCAAGTGAGTGACGAACCTCCATGACTTCCCAATAAGGTAAGTCCCAAAATATTGAATTCTTCTTCCACATGGGTGCTCGACCATCCTCATTACGCACATGTTTGCTTCGGGACCCTTTCCAAATACTACTTTTAAATCCTTTACCATAGCAAACACACGTGGCCCACTACGATGCTGAGGCCTTGCACGAAGGTCTGGTTGCCCGTTAAATTTCCTGCCTTTCTTCCGCAGGTGACTCGTAGGAAGAAACCTACGGTGACCCATGTACACAACCTTCCGAGAGTTTTTCAGGTACATGCCATCCGTTTCATCTAAGCACTGGATGCAGGCTCTATATCCTTTGACAGTTAGGGCCGACGGAGTTCCGAGAAGCGAGCGATCGTTGATTGTTACAAATAACAATGCACGAGGGTGCAATACTCCCTTTTGTATCGATCCCATACCCTTGCACCATCGTCCCAATAGCGTCACAAGATCTTCAACCAATGGTTTCGGTGAACATCGATGTCATTTCCAAAGTTGCTTAGGGCCTTGGATCAACAACGACATCATGATGTACTTTCGCTTCATGCACAGCCATGGAGGAATGTTATAGATACATAGTGTAACAGGCCAGGTGCTATGGCTGCTGCTCAATTCTCCGAAAGGATTCATCCCATCGGTACTCAACCCAAACCTTATGTTTCTCACCTCATCTGCGAAGTCCGGGTATGTCCGGTCGACTTTCCTCCACTGTGAGCCATTAGCAGGGTGTCTAAGCATCCCGTCGTCCTTACGCTCTTCTTTGTGCCAACGCATCATCTGGGCATGTGCTTTGTTGGCAAACATACGTTTCAATTGGGGGATCACAGGGAAATACCACAACACTTTAGCTGGAGGTCTCTTCTTCTTACGCTCCTCATCTATTTCACCGGATCGTCACGCTTCACCTTATACCATGATTCTTTGCACACCGGACAAATATCCAAATCGGCATACTCATTACGATACAGATACAATCATTAGGACATCGTGTATCTTACGACTTCCAATCCCAAAGGATGAACGACTTGCTTGGCTTCATATGTAGATTCAGGCGAGTGTTATCTTCGGAAGCAACTTCTTTACGAGTGATAACAACTCATTGAATCCCTTATCGATACACCATTTGTAACCTTCCATTGCATGAGTTCGATTGTGTTACGCGACTTTTGTGACCACCTTACAGTTTGGGTACAAAGGAGTTACGTGGTCCTCTAACATCTGTTGGAACTTCTCGACTGCATCTTTCATCGTGTAGTCTCCTCTCGAATCACGCTAAACATCTGGTCTAGCTCATCATCACCAAAGTCACCAAGTGTTTCTTCCACGGAACAATATTGCGTGCCGTCCGGGATACTATTGAATCCATCTTCCTCTTCCTCGCCTTCTTCATCGTCATCCTGGCTAATCGCCTCAACTTCGCCATGGTTGGTCCAACAGGTATAGTTTGGCATTAAACCTCTCATGATCAAATGGTTCATAACTTGCCATCGCTGGGAGTGCTCCTTCTCGTTCTTGCAATCTACACATGGACAACATATGAAGCTGCGGAGGCAAGAATGCAACGCACCGCATCGAGAAAAGCTAAAGCATGCCATCAATGAACTCTCTCGAGCGACGGTCCGCATTGTACATCCATTGCCGATTCATCTACACCAAGTTATAATTTCATTAAAAATTATAACAAATTTCGTTACAAAAATTATAACGTAACTTATAGTTACATTTAAAAATCTAAAGCTCACGACTACTTAAACCCAACAAAAACCTCCACCTACACCGTCATCCAATTAAAGACCTACCTTTCTAATTATTTTGTATCCCTTCCTACCTTTGTAATTATTTTTATCCTTCTACATGTTTTTCTATTTTATTTCAAACACCAATAATTACTTCCTTGCAATATTGTGATATTTAAGATTCTAAAGCTAACAACCACCTAGATCTAAAGCTTCCAATCACCTTTACCTTGTAATGTCATATTTTGAACTAGATCTCCACCGTACATCTTCATACAACAACAAAAACAAGCATAGAAATAAATTTTGATCATGGTGATCTTGCCTAAAAGTTCAAGATTTCTCCACATCCATTGAAAAAAATAGCAATCTCTAGGTGAGAAGGATGTTCACATGATGTTACTAACCTTGAAACACTTAATTTGGAGCTAATCACCCCCAATTAAAAATTTGGACAGCACCTCCCCAAGAACAGCACTGGGCCAACCCTTCTCTATTCGATCGTACCTCTGCTGGCTCGTGGAGGAAGAAGGGTTTACATGCACTGCACGGGAGGGCTTCTAGAAGCGGTTTGAGACACGAACCGCTTCTGAATGTTGAGTTCTAGAAGCGGTTCTTGTCTCAATCCGCTTCTGAAAATCAGAAACGGTTTGAGACAAGAACCGCTTCTAGAAAGCAACATTCAAAAGCGGTTCGTGTCTCAAACCGCTTCTGAAAACCCTCTCCGGACCGTGCCTACGAACCGCTTCTGGTGCAAACATCACAACGGGTTCGCACCAAACCGCTTCTAATAGGCCGGTTGTGATGCCCAGTACTGTAGTAGTGCTTTCATCATTGTGTCAGTGCCAAAACAAACCAATTAACAGGTATTGTAACATTAATCCCTCTGACAGACAGTGGCGGAGCCAGAAAGTTCTAAAGAGGGGGCGACATCCAAAATCAACTATTATGACATCCAAAATTATGGCATCGATGCTAAGAAGGCCTTCCCCTTCCACAACTTGGTAATATATCAAGCATATGGAAACTAATAACTACTATCTGCTCATGAAAAAGTTGGCATTTATGCATTGAACTGCAGCATTTCTACTTGAAGCCTCGCAGTGAACAGAGAAAAACGTACTAGTCTTTTGCTCATTTGCTGGGTTGTGGGGTGGGCTTCAGCCCCACCCAGCCCCATGAATATCTCCGCCTCTGCTAACAGATATAACTGCAGCACCCCTAGGATCCTCCTGCTGAGACGATTGATCAAGAATCCAAATCAATGTCCCCTTCCACAAGTGCGAGATTTCGAGAAACCTTCCGATTATTCTTCCGGATAGACTGAAAACAGACTCCGAAGAAACCATAGAGATAGAAACTATTAACACATCTCGTGCTAATATGGAAAGCACCGGATATGTTATCTTGTGCTCGTGCCACTACTGCAAAATGTTGAAATCCTCCTCTTGCTGCTCTTGGTAATTGACAGTGTCACTGTTGAGATAGG
Source organism: Guadua angustifolia (assembly GCA_036346375.1). Taxonomy (NCBI): domain Eukaryota; kingdom Viridiplantae; phylum Streptophyta; class Magnoliopsida; order Poales; family Poaceae; genus Guadua; species Guadua angustifolia. Next base: position 48,282,222 of record CM070514.1, read on the forward strand.
CAACTAGCTCCCTACCACTTGTGTTCGCACTTGTCGTTGTTGTAGACGAATTCCTTAAGGAAGAGCTACCTGCACTCCATATCTTTCCCCATACAGTTTTCTTCTTACCTATTGTGGGTACTATGGAGGTCGCTGTATACGAACTCTAGCAAACTTATGATCATATTTAGCATAAACCTTAGATAAGTTAGCATGGACATTTGAAAAATAACTAGAATAATTAGTACCTACACCATTACTTAAAAGTGAGAGAACATTAGAAAATCCTCAACTTTAGCTCTAGGATCGAAAATAAATGCAAATACATATAACATAGGAATTTCTTGCTAATATTTCAAAAAATAGTTTTCATAGCATAAACAGATTCAAGCAAGATATTATCATTTTCGTGGGTCCTTAAGTGAGTAGCAATTTCTAAAATATGATGCACAGTTAAAGGAAAGGTTAAGTAATAAACTCCAGATAAAGCAACAGTGGAATCATAAAAAAGTTTTAAAAATAACAATAAGTATTTAGCAACATATTAGTATTGCTTTATGAGTAGGGGTTGACCATCCTGTCTACGATAGTGTGTGTTAATAAAAATAGAAAATGTGCTCTCATATGGTACAAGAAACTTAAGCATCAAGTAAGTAGAGTTCCATCTAACAGGCATATTGTAGGGTCGAGGATGCGCCTAGAGGGGGGGTGAATAGGCGTTTTACAAAATCGATCGCTCACTAATCAATTCGCTCTAATCAACCCTTATGTCAAAACCTACACAATTATAATGCGGAAGCGATAAACTCGATTTTGACAATTAAGGCCTAAATCAACTAGGCTCACTATGTGCACTATTTAAATTATGTCTCTATGTATAAATTGCTAAATTGATCACTCAATTAATACTAAGCAATTTTCATTCAAGCAATCAATAATATATCAAGAATGTAAATACTTGAATGTAAAGGACAAGAGACAACCGATATTTTTCCGTGGTGTTAGGAGACTTGCGGTCTCCCTAGTCCACGCGGAGGCAAGCCCAACCACTTGGACCGGCTCCCGCTCGAGCACCGCCTCTTTCCACTAGTCGTGGTTTTTCACGCTTGCGTAGGCTCAACCCGAACCTTCACAAACTTGCGGGGCTTCACACCTTGAGAGCTCACAAGACGACGCCCTACGCTGTCTAGGAGTCGGCAACCTCCAAGAGTAACAAGCCGCTCCTTCACTTGAACCTCACGGGCACAACGACGCGCCTCGGTGATCACCAAGTGCAACACATGCACAAGGCCTCCTCAAGTGCAACACATGCACAAGAGGTACCCAAACCACTTCCTAATTGCAACAAATGCAATTAGTCTCACTCTTAAGCTCAAGAGGCAAATGGAGAAGAGCAACACAAGCACACAACTCCCACACCCTCAACAATGCCAGCAACAACTACCAAATGCCCCCCATGGGGTCTATTTATACCCCACCAAAGAAAACTAGCCGTTGGGGGCAAGAATCCAAAAGAAAAAGCTGCAGATTACTACCGCCCCCACATGCTGATACTCACGCTCCCCAGTAAGCAACGCTATAAACTGCATGAATTCTTGTGATCCGGCGATACTACCGCCAACAAAAAACTCGAGATTACCGCTCCAGTGAGTACCGCTCGGACCTCCATAGCACCGCCGACAACGAGACAGAAAACAATCTCTGCCAAAAAAGCAACATGAGCAAACATCCGGTGAGTACCAAGACTTATGATTACTCACGACCTGGGCAAACCAGATACTACGCACCTCCCAGTAGTACCGCCACAACTCCGTGCAACCGCCAAGTGAAGAAAAAACCTGATTTTAACTCTGAAAATCAATTCTCCAAAAACCAACTTATTCTTTGAGCCATAAAGATGATCAACACATGATCATGGACACGTGCAAAACACATTTGCACCAACTTAGCTCACGCTCAAAGAATTCAAACCAAATTGCGAAAACACATTTCACAACCAACTCAAGATCTATTTGCAAAACGATTAAGCAAATCAAACTCGAGTTTATGAGATTAATCCCCTAGCCATGTGAAGGTCAACACAAGACCCATCAACTTGCCAACTCCCCTGCAAGCCCCACTCACATGCTCTCGGGATTCGGACTCATAAACCTCGGTTTATTCGACAACGAACTTGCAAATAACGCAATAAACACATCAAACACCAAATCAAACAAATGTGCTCTTTTCTCACAACACATGCAGCCTCTAGCACATACACAACCATAATCACCAAATCATGCTTGAGCTCTCTCCTTTTGCAACACATGCAAAACTTAGCTCCAAGCAACTACGAGCTTTTAGAAAGATGTTTTATGAAACCAAAGCATGAAGCTTCAACAAATGCAACACATGCAAAAGTGAACTTTACGCAAAAGCCAACGCACTAGCTTATCCTATTTGCAACACATGCAAAACAAAGCATAATGCGAAAACCAAATACAACCAAGCATAAGTTTAACCCATTCGCAACACATGCCAAATGGTTAACCCTCATGCAAAAACCAAGTCCAAATGGTTTGAGCTCGAGTGAACGCGGAATGAGATCACCAACACATGATGAAGCTCAAGCTAGGGAACGACCCCCCTTAATAGCACGGCGATAAAAACCTTAGACTCAAAGACTACAAAAGTCCTTAGCCTATCTAGTTATACCTTTCGCCGCCACGCAAGCAATCCCCTTTGGGGTCTTTATGATCATCGCTGATACTCCCGGGATCTCTACTCGACTCCTCTTCGGGATCCACTCTTGACGCCCATCAACTCATGATGCCGTCCTTGTCCCGTTCTCATTATCTCATTCATCTTTGGACCTAACTCAAACATAACTCAAGAAACTTGTTAGTCCAAGATGCATGGTTGTCTCAATTATCTCTTGCACTCCATTAACACATAATGGATGCCTCTAGATCAATTGAGCACAACCTAAATCAATTGAAATGATTTAATTGTGTCTTAAGTATAATAATGCAACACATGCTTAATTATACTTAAGAACTATTCATTTGTCCTCAATTAATCACGGAGCACCATCAACACATGATGAAGTGTTCGTTAATAATTAATTGAGACAAATGAACTCAATTTAAATTATCATTTAAATTGATATGAGTATATATTAACTACACAAGTTTTCATATACTCATGTTGATGGAAAGTAATGATCCATTATATGTAAATTGTATGGAAATGATCATTACTCTAGATCATCAACTATAGAATACACCCCACATGTATATGTGCATAAATATGATTGACTTGGAGATAATATGCACATATTCAAATTGATCGTATTGGAGTATATCCTATATTACCATGAGTATACTTATAACTAGGCAATTCAAATATATACTCAAGGATTTAGTTTCTTTGTCTTGATCCTTATATGTGTGTCAATAACGAATTGATCAATACAAAGAAACTTTCAAGTTAAACTACAAACTCCCCCTAAATATGTGCACCCATGTAATATATGGATTGAGAAACATAATGCACATTTTGTGGTTAATATAACGGGGACATTCATACTTTAACTTGACTCCAAAGTATGCAACTAATATTAGAATGAATATGCAAACATACCTTGGGTTTTCTATTTTTCAATGCAATGAGACTAAACAAAGATATTCTAAATAAACAAGTTAGTATCGATATAAGATTTGTCATTAATAACAATATCGCATTATGGGGATAAACTTAATATTAGATTTGTCATTAACGCACGATTAGATTTGTCATTAACGCACGATTAGATTTGTCATTAACACCAAAACCATAACTAATGAAGGTTGAACTTACACATATCCAAACCAAACTTACGCGGACACACATCCATTGCAATACAATAAGTCTTATATGCTGCTACTTGTTAATTAGAATTATTTAAGAAAGATATTGCAGAGCGAAAAGGTTCAATATACTGATTTAACCTCTTCAAACCACATTTAACTATAAGATTAATATTATAGCAAGAGCAATGTTGATGTAATAAGAAAGATTCATCATACAAGTTGAAAAGCAGAGTAAGAATGTTCATGACAGAAATATTTGCAGAAGCATTATCTAATGTTATTGCAAAAATCTTTTCACTAAGGCCAAAATCTTCCACAACTTTTACAATACAATTAGCAATATTTTCACCAGTGTGTGCTACATAAATTAATTTGAATCCTATAATCTCTTTTCTAGTTGCCACTTATTGTTTACATAATGAGCAACTGCACTAAGGTAATTCTCTTTAGCTCTACCACTCTATATAAGATGTCAAAGACATAGAAAAAGTACAGGTACTAAAATTTTCTTTTAGCTTATTGAGACAATTTTTATAATTTTTAATCAAATCTCTAGTTGTTGTCTATTGTGAGAACCACCCAAATTGCACTCGGCTTAATTGAATTGCTAGCTGTCCACAAAGATGAGAGTTAGCACACGCCTGTCATTAGACTTGCCATATGCTAACACACATCTAAATGCTTGAACAACCAAACACACATTCAATTAAAATGAAAGCAATCCCGGTAGTCCCTGGCATGTGTCTCAAGTGATGCCCAAGATCAAACACACATGCCGATGCACAACATCAATATCATTGCACAATACATAAAGGGAACAAATTTGAACCATTTTACATAACTTCATTACAACTCAAGTTCTTAGCATGGAGAACGCTCAAATAGTTAGAAGTCAAGCACTCCAACATTAATTTTACTTAAATGACAAAATAAGCAGCGGATATAATATAATATAATATAATGATCAACAATGGCACAATTGCCTAAGAGTGCCATTGCAAAAGCTTGAACATCACAACTACTCATCCGCTTTGCCGGTTTCGGCGGGATAGAAGTAGCCAAAGACGGTCTCCTCATCACCTACAAAAAAACTTAAAGAGAGAACGATGAGTACGTGGGGTACTCGCAAGACTTACACGATAATATATATATATATATATATATATATATATATATATAAGGCGCATGCATTTGGCATTAGCAAGGATATAAGGCCATTGGGTAAGTTGTTTTGCGAAAAGCATCACTAGACATATGCATTTTTAGCAATGAGCAAGATACTTAAGCAATAAAGAACCTCTATGGACAACAAGTATACCCATCCCAAGTTCCATCCTTAGCCCACCATTTTTATCACAATGTCATGTTCAACTTCATGTCTCAAGTAGCACAAATATATACGAAACTCTATGAGGATGTCCAATGTACATTAAGCATGCTCATAACCGAGAGTGCGGCAATTTGAATTGATTGAAAACCCTGCAGGGGGTACATCTTTACCCACACGACACAAGGACCATATGGCTTGCACACCCCGCTAAAGATGCACAAGAGGGTACCCGTGACAACCTTTCCCAAATGCGCCCCAATCGTTTGGATCTCGTGCCTACACATGTGGAGGACACCTAGACCCCTCTTCGGGCATCGCTAGGCTCCCCTTACAAGTATCGCTACTCACATTATAGGACCACGGCCCAAATGATCGCAGCAACATAAGGTAATTGGCTCATCCTTGCCATGATTGAATATGTGGTAGTATGAAAAAGTGCTTAAGACAATGGCATCAACGATCGGTCCTTAATCGACTCAAGAGGGCCTATGCTCTTTGAGACTCTATTCCCACCAAGCCGTATCACCCTCTCAAGTCCCGTTATCCACATTTTATCATCCATCACCATATATTAAATTGAACATGAACCCATCCTACGAGCATTTTTGTATTACAAATTTCATTCCCTTCCCATATCCGATTCCTACCGAGACCTATAGCATGGCTAAGCAACTAAGCACGAGTATTAACCAGAACATCTACCCATGTTTGAATGTGTCAAGGTACATGGTAAGTAACATCAAGGTATAGGAAAATGCAATAAGTAGGTGCTACCGATATCGATATCCGATTAACATAGCCCAATGCAACTACCCATACATAAGCACATATAAGGATCAATTGATTCACAAAAAGCTGTAGGACTATGCATAAATGATGCTTGCCTTGAGTCTCTTGCTGGCCTCGCTCAACAACAATCTCGTTCTTGGAACCAACCGCGTTACTCTCCGGCACTTCGGTTTCTAGAGAAAGAAAAGACCGTCTAGATTACGATTGATGCCATGAATGCATATATGCATGAAAAATTATGAAACTTTGTGAGATTGCAGCCCACTGAGTTATGGACACAATGCAACAAGAATCAAGTCAATAGCAGTCCATTTGCTCATGGTATAAATGATTTGGTGAGGTTCTGTCCAGATTTTAGAGTGGCTGTTTTTGTGCTTTAAAAAGTGTGCAGCAAGCCATTAATAAATAAACTTATGCCAAAAGTGTTTATTTAACTATCAAACAGCAAGTATAGCATGTAACCAATGTTTTTAGAGTACATTTTACAAGTATACATGAACTTATTGCCATTTTGGTATTTTATTATAAATCATTTTGGCTAAGCAACATATGGCAAGAATAGTGCATTTTCATGACCAATTTGTCATTAACATGTATGCAACAATTTTTATTGTAGAATACACATTATATATAGAACACTAAAGTGGGTCTTACTGCAAGTTTCCCATTTAATTACACATGCACAAAAATAACAAATCTTTACCAACATCGTGCAAAACATTTACCAAAGTCATTATAAACTATCAAGACATGTGCAAACATATTTTTTTTTGGGTAAGTACACATTAAAACAGGACCAATAAAATTAGTTTTGCAATTTTTGGAGAAATATTCATTTTATTATGTATACAACAAGTTTAACACAATTTTCTAAATACAACATTTTTAGCTACAGATACATGTATACACATATTTTTCCTTAAAGGTGCACAAAGTTATGAATCCAACAAAATTAGTCTCACACCATTTGGATTTATATTTATTTTTCTATGGAGTTTACAAGGTTAAGGGTGCATAAACATTTTGATCCAAAAGGCTATCTAGCTTGTACTGTTCACAACTGTACATCTTCCTGTATGAAACTGATAGTGCTAGAATGGAAAGGGTAGAGCTACTGCTCCAAAAACAGAGAGGCCAGGGTCACGTTGAAACATCAAGAGTGTACTGTGGAGCAGGTCATGCATGGCTTGAAGCTCACCAATATGAGCTTGCCGGCATCCATGGTGGCATGTGGCCATGGACAGCATGCCGATCCCAGAGCAGAAGGAGAAGGAAAGGAAGGGGTGATGCAGCCCTATAACTGCGGAAGAAGCTTACCACGACGGCCGGCTGCGCGGGGATGACGAAGAACAGCGGCACGCAAGGAACAACTCGGTTCTAGGGTTTGGAATAGAGGTGTGGAAGCTGTTGCAAGTGCTGATCCTGCTTGCTGCTGTCTTGTGCCTTGGCGTGAGAGGAAATGAGAGGGCGCAGGTGGAAGGAGGGCTTGGGAGAAGAAGTAAAGGAGCAGGGCGCGTGTTAGCTCGGGGCCTCGGGCAGAGGGGGCACGGCGTGCAGTTGGGCACCACCCCTACCAGCCAATGGGCGCAAGGAGAGCGGGCCAAGGAGTCTCCCCATGTCGAGTTAGTTGACTCAATTTTGAACCAGATGGAGCTAAGTCCCCTGAAAAGAGCAGTTTTATGTCTTCTTTGGCCACTTAGTTGCACTATCAAACATGCTTTAAAATTTGTCAAACATGGCAAGAATGTTGCTCAAGTGTTAAAGTATGCAATGGTATAACATGCACAGTCTTCAATGCATCGTAGTTCAAGTTATTGAATTTTGAAAAGTGTCTCAGAACCACAATTCACAAACTTAGCTCTTGAAAAGTTTCTAGTGCTGTAGTTTGTGGTTTTCAAACATGTTGTGCTCACTATTTAAAATAGCTATTGAACTCCATTTCTCATCAAACTTGGCAGAGGTCATATTCAAGGTGCTGTTGAATGAATAAGGTAACAAGCACACAAACATAGTCTTATTAAGTCAATGTATTCACTTGAGAGAAATGATTCAGATTCACAATATATAGTCTTAAGCTTAAATCCTTCTAAGTGTTGAGATTGAGTTGAAAACTTGGATTTGATGCAACAATCACACCACCAAATGTGCAGGGATGATGACATGATGCTCATGAGATTCTTAGTTTCACGATTTACAAATTTGGGTTGTGACATCTATCTAGAAACTGCAGAAAATCTAGGATTATGAGCGGTCTTAATATAGTTTTCAAACGCAACTGATTCACCAAAATTTAAAGGAAGATCTTGAGAAGTGATTAAATGACAAAAAGATTCATGAACTACTCCAAGATTGTAGTCCTAGTTACATATCGTACCATCGGGGTTGTACTGTAGCTGCGCCTGTCTCAAAGCCATCCTCGTCTTTTTTTCTACAACTCTCAACATGCCTCTTCAAGTGTCCTGTTTTACCTGAAGATTTTGTAGTTAATTTGTGCTTACAATATTTACAAATAGCATACCTGCTTTGGACGTCATCTGATGTCTCAAAAATTTGCTCGAAATCTTTTCAGACTCGATGTACTACGTCTTGGTCTTTTCGCCCCGGTGCTAGCTGACGTAGTAGCACTTGTAGAACCTGAGGATGGCACAGCTCCAGTAGCTTTGTACGTTTCATAGGATGCAAGAAGTTCCTCAGGTGAAATCCCGAAATCAGAAGTTGGGAAAGATGGAAAATCCCCGTGCTCCATAAAGCAAACTACAAAAATAATTACGTTATTAGTACTAAAATATGATTTAAAATACTAACAAAAAAAATCACATTTATTACCTTGATTTCTTCACAGAAGCCGGAAGCTGAATTTCAGATTTTTTTTGGCAAAACTATTTTCAATTTTGCCAAATTACCACCAAGAGTAAAAGGATTTCTATAAGAGAATGAATAGAAGAAATGCAAGTTTGCTGGTGTGAAAATGAGAGGGGGCAGCCACCTATTTATAGGAAAATTTTGGGACTTTTTCAAAATATTTCGGATTTTTTTGAATTTTTAAGCCTCCAACAACTATAAAATAACTATTTGTCAAACTAAACAGACTAAACGGGCCGTGTTTATTCCTAATCATGCCAGACTGTACCAGACCGTAACATACCGTACTGTACCAGCCCGCCATGCTACAGTACCAGCCCAAGCACAGTATAATAGCCCAGACCAATAGTATCATGCCTTGGACCGGTCCGGCCCAATTGAACATCTCTATTCTTGCTAAACCCTTTTCCGCTTCAGGCTCACAGCGGCTGCAGCAGCCAGCAGAAGCCCCAGGGAAAGCCAAGCACTGCGCCGCGTGCTTTTCCCAGCTATGCTTTGGAAGATTACAGCGGTGCCGCCTCCCCCCCGAATCCCAATCGCCAGACCCTTGCTCCCACCTCCTCCGGCGGTCACCCTCCAGGTCGCTCGGTCCTCGCCGCAGTTCCGCCCCCGCGCACCTCTCGAATAGTTCCTCGCTGTGCTTGGATGCATCCAAACCAACTGAAAAGTTTTGATTTTTTGTGATTTATTAGGGAGGAAGATTCGCTGCTGAACATACCAAGTTGTGATTTTATTTATCAGAAAGGAAGATTTCTTCTGCTTTCAGGTGAATCCTTCGCTACTTCTTTTCTTTCTCTTCTCTGTTTTTTTTTCCCTGTATCATATGTGTTTTATTGTTGTCCAGAGTATTCTGCAGAACTGAAAGAAAATTCAATTTTTGCGCAATTTTATTTGTCGGATTGAAGTGGAGGAGCCAATACCAGGGAATAATGTCGGCGAAGTGGCGGTCATTGCAGCATCGGCACCGGTATACCTACACGTCAGTTGTGTTCCCCAAGCACTACCTTGAAGCACTAGCTCTTGTGCCGACTGAGGTCTCCTTATCCACATTCTTTGCCCAATTGAACAATTTGATATCCCTGACGTCCACCTACTCACAAGTTATTGTGGTCAAGGACCTTGCCTCAGCATTTCTGCAGCTCCTTTCTGGCCCAACGATTCCTGATGATGCCGTGCTTGCCGCCGTGAAACTTTATTTGGAGATTCTCTTCCTTGAGAATTCCCTCCCTCTCCATCGCACACTAATATCTGTGCTTTCCAAGTGCAAGAAATTATCCTCAGTGATCAGTGGGTGCTTTGCTTCGCTCTGTGAGGAGTATGGCGGCTCTGGTACCAAGGCAAAGAAGGCATTTTTGGTATCTCGAGCAGCATTGTCACTGATTGGGTACCCAAAGTTGGGTTTTTTGGATGAGGCGGTAGAGAAGTGTTCAGAGATCATCGCGTTGGATGTGGTTGCTGGGCTTGATGGAGTGATTGGGCACATAGATGATGGGTCCCGGCCATCTCCAGTTGTGATGGAGCAGTGCCAAGAGGCCATGTCTTGCATGTACTACTTGCTGCAGCGCTACCCTTCTAAGTTTACTGGACTTGACAAGGCATCAAGTGTCTTCAGGAGTGCTGTTAGGACAATACTGACTGTTCTCAGGTCGTCTGCCTTTTCAAGGGATTGTCTGGTGGCCTCTGGAGTGAGCTTCTGTGCTGCAATTCAGGTTTTCATGAGTGCTGTGGAGATTTGCAGGTTTATTTCTCAAGGTCTCTTTGGTATTTGTGCTGATCGCGAAGATAAAAAAGATCTAGCTGCACAAGATATGCTTCCTGATTTTGATTTGAATGAAGAAATCAGAGACCTCTCTGTTTTGAGTAGACTTTGTTTGCTGAGAGGTATTTTGACGGCTATTCCAAGGGCAGTACTCAGCATGCGTCAGCTTCATTCCAATGGATCTTTATGGACTATATTGTATGATGGAATTTTACCGGAGCTTTGCAAGCACTGTGAGAACCCAATTGATAGCCACTTCAATTTCCATGCTCTTACAGTGAGTCAAATATGTTTGCAGCAGATAAAGACTTCTGTTTTAGCTGATTTCACTGACTTCTTTGGAGACTATAAGCCTTTTTCAAGAGATGTTATCAACCGTATATTGAGAATCATATGGCGTAACCTGGAAGATCCTTTGAGTCAGACAGTAAAACAGGTGCACCTCATCTTTGATCTCCTATTAGATATTGAATCATGTATTCCATCAGAAGACTGTGAACAAAACAACAAACTGTTTCTGTTCAATATTGCAAATGATTTACTTTGCCTAGGTCCGCGGTGTAAAGGTAGATATGTCCCCTTAGCTTCTTTGACAAAGCGATTGGGTGCCAAGTCTCTTCTAAGCTTGAAACCAAACCTCCTTTTAGAAACAGCTTATGCTTATATAGATGATGATGTTTGTTGTGCTGCAACATCATTTTTAAAATGCTTCCTTGAGACTTTAAGAGATGAATGCTGGAATGATGATGGTGTTGAGCAAGGATATGATGCCTTCAGAATGTTGTGCTTGCCTCCTTTGATGCGGGGACTAATATCTGGAAATTCAAAACTGCGTTCTAATCTAAATACTTATGCTCTACCTGCTGTCATCAAAGTCGATACAGATAGCATATTTGCAATGCTTGGATTCATCTCTGTTGGCCCAAGTGCGAAGACAACCAAACCAGATGTTGGTTTGGAAAATGACCAGTGTATAGCTGCTCTGGTTTCACTACTGAAGGTTTCTCGAAATCTCGCACTTGTGGAAGGGGACATTGATTTGGATTCTGATGAATCGTCTCAGCAGGAGGATCCGAGGGGTGCTGCAGTTATATCTGTCAGAGGGATTAATGTTACAGTACCTGTTAATTGGTTTGTTTTGGCACTGACACACAGTGATGAAAGTCTCCGTATAGATGCTGCTGAATTTCTCTTCCTAAATCCCAAGACATCAAGTCTTCCATCCTCCTTGGAACTGAGCTTGCTTAAAGTGACAGTCCCACTGAATATGCGTTGTAGCTCCACAGCATTTCAAATGAAATGGACAAGTTTATTTAGAAATTTTTTTGCTAGGGTGCGGACAGCACTGGACAGACAGGTAAAGCAGGGGTCATGGCTTCCATATTCAACCTCTGTTGATACTGTCAAGGACACTGTTGTGCGGAGGGCGGAGGATCTATTCCAATTCATGAAGTGGCTGGGCTCCTTTCTGTTTAATTCTTGTTACCCCTCTGGCCCTTATGAAAGGAAAACAATTGCAATGGAGATTATACTTACATTGCTGGATGTATGGCCTATTTGTCAGTCTGAAGGGAAGAATGATCTTTATCCTTATAATGGCAGCATAACACTGCCAGAGTCAACAATTTCATTTGTAGGGTCTATTATTGATAGCTGGGACAGGCTGAGGGAAAACTCTTTTCGCATTCTGCTGCAGTTTCCAACACCGCTTCCTGGAATTTCTCTGAGTACATCCATAAATGATGTTATCAGATGGGCAAAACAACTTGTGCTAAGCCCACGAGTCCGAGAAAGTGATGCTGGGGCATTAACCTTCCGACTTATATTTAGGAAGTATGTTTTGGAGCTTGGATGTGTTCTTGTGTTTTCTGAACAAAGTGATTGCCTTCAGTGTTACATGAAATCTACAAACGGAGATACAGAAGTAATTACCAGTCAAAACCCAGTTGCACAGTATATTTCATCGCTCATTCAGTGGCTGTGTAGTGTTGTTGAAGAGGGTGAGAGGGATCTTTCTGAAGCATGTAAGAAAAGCTTTGTGCATGGAATTCTTCTTACCCTGCGCTATACATTCGATGAGCTGGATTGGAACTCTGAGGTAGTCCAATCGTGTGTTTCTGAAATGAGGTGTCTGGTAGAAAAGCTTCTTCAACTCATAATGCATGTAACTTCACTGGCCCTGTGGGTGGTTTCCTCGGATGCATGGTATATGCCATATGATGTGGATGACATGATTGATGACGATTCCCTCTTCTCAGATATAATTGATGAGGAACAACCTGATACTGCTTCTGCAATACCAGATAAGAATGTCAAATCAGCGAATAATGGCAAACCGGCTGAACATGTTGTTATGGTTGGTTGCTGGCTTGCTATGAAGGAGGTAATGAATTGGTTCTTTGTCACTTATTCACCTAAGTTTTAAAAGCTGCTTTTCACCAGCTCCTTTTATTTCTAACTTCTTTGAGATATAGTTGAACTACTGCTCAAAATCTACTGCTTATTGATGATATAGTATACTCATAGTGCAAGTATGTGACAAATAAGTGAAGAACATCTTCCTAGTCGGTAGGTTTTCAGTAAATATGTGTTTGGCCACTGAAATGTTGTGTTTATGTAAGGCTTGTCTTCCTGATTGAAGGCATAATGTTGATAAATTTATTAGATTAAGAAAAAATCTTGTTTGCGGGAAATTGCATACTTAATATCTCAGATTCATATCATTGTTTCAATGCAGTTTTCTGTATAATGAGTTTAAATGTTTTTTCTATGTAGTAATATTTCCAGTTATATTTCAGGTTAGTCTTCTTTTTGGAACAATCATCAGGAAAATTCCATTGCCTGGCTGTTCTCATTCAAATTCCTCCCAGAATGGTTTGTCTGACAATACTGAGACAAGCATGTCTGGGGAGATTCTTGATGTGGAACAGTTAGAGATGATGGGCGACCATTTTTTGCAAGTTCTTCTTAAAATGAAGCATAATGGTGCAATTGATAAGACAAGGGCTGGGCTTACTGCCCTGTGCAATCGTCTTCTTTGCTCAAATGATTCAAGGTATGTTTCATTGCTCGCTGAACCTCTTTGGAAAAGAAGTGAACATTCTTTATGCGCATATAAATGGTTGCTACAATTCTTGTTTGCATTTAAAATGCATGCATGGATAATTCAGAAACAAGTGAAATCCATTCCTTCAGTTTTTGAGATGTCACATAACAGCATGCTCCAAATCGTTCATCAGTTCCATCCTTGTGATACAATTATATCTCAGATGATTAAATTGAGTTATACAGTGATGCATATATACAGTAACTGTGGGCACCATACATTTGCGACATTCTGAAGGGTGAAATTCAGAACTGTGCATGTTCGCCTTCTAACAGATGTCTGTGAACATCATTTTCCGTTGTTAAGAATGCTTTGTGGTAGTAGTGTAATTGTGGTCTCATAGGCATGGGTATTTTATTATGATTTTTATAGAAAATGATTCTAGATTTATATGTTTGTGGAGTTGAAACTTTCAGTTAAACCAGATTCTATTGTCTATATTTGTGTATCATGTGGAATAGAAACTTTTCATAGCTTTTATCCTGCTTGCTGAGGATCTTTGTTTTATCGTTTATAGGCTATGCAAAATGACAGAATCATGGATGGTGCTACTGATGGATAGAACAATTGCTAAAGGGCAAACTGTGGATGATTTGCTAAGAAGGAGCGCAGGAATACCTGCTGCTTTTATCGCCCTGTTCCTGGCAGAGCCAGAAGGAACACCAAAGAAGTTACTTCCAAGGGCATTAGAATGGTTGATAGAATTTGCTAAAACATCTTTAGCTAACTTTCAGAAAAATTGCAACCAGATGTCTGAAACAATGAAAGACTGTCTTGAAGTGCCATGTGATTCACTATCAGGAACTACCTCAACTGTTCATTCTAATGGAAATTTTTCTAAAAGCCGAGATGAGGGTGTTGTTCCCACGGTGCATGTGTTCAATGTGCTTAGAGCTGCCTTTAACGACGCGAATTTAGCAACTGACGCTTCTGGTTTCTGTGCTGAGGCAACAATAGTTGCAATACATGCATTTTCATCTCCTTACTGGGAAGTGCGTAATGCAGCTTGCCTTGCATATACTGCACTAGTTCGCCGCATGGTTGGGTTTCTGAACATACAGAAACGTGAATCAGCACGACGGTCATTAACTGGCCTTGAGTTCTTCCACAGGCAAGTTCATAGCATTTAGTTATGGTTTGCAGTCTGGTAACTGTGGCCTTGCAATGTTATATTGCCTTTCTGTTCTTATACAATGTCATGATGGGAAAGATATGAGTTTTTTTAATTGCAAGTATGAAATTAGTAACCCTTTTGCTGGTTCAGCACTTCAGTTCTGTCTATATGATATATGAGTGGAATCAATTACTTATGTCGACTTTTTATTATTGTGTTTGTTTATGGTGAGACATTTATATCCAAAATCTGCCCAAACTAATATTCGGATGGTGGAATCAACTAGTTTTATTGATAGTTGTGCCCTATTTTCTTATGTAGGTACCCGGCGCTCCATCCTTTCCTGTCTAGTGTACTGAAAGTTGCAACTGAACTGCTAGCTGATGGATTTTCCAGCAATTTAGAGTCACAAATTGCAAAAGCCATACACCCTAGCCTGTGTCCTATTCTTATTCTTTTATCGAGGCTTAAGCCATCACCTATAAGCTGTGGAACTGGCGATTCTTTAGATCCCTTTTTGCTTTTACCGTTCATCCAAAGATGTGCTACCCAGAGTAACTACCGGGTTCGTGTCCTTGCGTCAAGGGCCTTAATTGGTTTGGTATCTAATGAGAGACTGCAGCATGTTGTTAGTGATATACTGGATAATTTGCCTTGTGGAAGTAATGAAGAAGCAACTCACAGTGCTCAGTGTTCTTATCCTGCTGTATCAGCTAATATGGGAAATGGAAATTTACCTCTGCCTGCAAAATCTTTTTCATTCAATTCAATCCATGGTCTTTTGCTGCAGCTGTCTTCTCTTCTAGATAATAACTTTAGAGGTTTGACAGACAGTATCAAGAAGGATCAGATTCTTGGCCAACTAATTGAGGTTCTCTCAAAATGTTCTTGGCTTTGCTGCACTAAATTATGCATGTGCCCTGTTGTAAGTACATCTTACTTGCGGGTATTGGACCTGATGCTTGACGTTGCAAGAGCAGGGAAAAGCAGGCACATTGATATCATCCGTACATTGCTGCTACAGTTGTGTTCCCAATGCCTGAACAATTCAACATCAGTCCACTATGCATTCCATGATCCAACCCAGATTGAACTTCAACAGCAAGCAACCACATCATATTTCAACTGTGTTGGTCTTCCCAAGGGACATGATGAAACTACTGAGGAGGATTTTCGGTTGCAAATACTTGATCGATCGACTTCAAGCATGTCAGAGATGCCTTGGGAGGTCTCCCTCCCTGAACTGCATAAGGACATTATGTCTTGCATTGCTGATCCTACATATGATGTTAGAATTACAGTGCTGAAGAGGATTCTTCAGCTTGTGAAATCAATCAGATCTGGTGATAGTAAGAACATTTTGCATCATTGGGCAAGGGATAATCTGCAGTCTGTGATAATGAAACAGTTATTTGTGGAAGAACACCCCAAATGCCTTTATTATAGTCTAAGGATCATCTTTCAATGGAATATGGAATGCCAGTTCAACAATGGAGAAGATTCCAGCACATTTTTGGCCATCTGGGACAGATTGGTTCATTTGAACAGCACCGTGTCACATGCAAAAACAAGAGAAATTATTTTATGTTGCATGGGTATGTGCATGAAACAGTTCGCTAAATTGCTCAGGAATGGTGTCTTACTGGAAGGTCTTAAAACCAGTGAGCTCTGTGCTTCCTTTGTCAGAATCAATGAAGGGAATAGATTATCCACTGCCATTATTAGCACAAACTTTTTTGTTGGTCTTGTTAAGATGCAAAGTGCACCATCTGAAACTGTGAATTCTCGAAGGGCTGCTGCTGAAGCAATTATTGCTTCGGGTCTTCTTGAAGAGGCAAACTTTGTTGCTTCATCTCTGTCCAACATATACCTTCCTTCAGAACATGACGAAAGCCATATCGAGGAGAAATGCTTGGAAGCTAGTGTGGGTGAATTTGTCAGTCTTTATGCATGCAAGATACTTGACTTATGGTTCATATGCATCCAGTTGCTAGAGGATGAGGATGCCTATCTTAGACAAAATCTTTCCAGGAATGTTCAGAAGATAATAGCAAAGGGGTCAGCTAATAACATTTGTGATGATTCCACGCCACTGCAAGTGGATAGAGTGATTGAGTTGAGCTTTGAATATTTAACTTCTTTATTTGGCCACTGGCTGAAATACATAGACTACTTGTTAAAGATAGTTTTGGACACCGCTAATACTTTAAACTCCCGTGGAGATTTAGTCCGTCAGATATTTGATAAAGAAATCGATAACCACCATGAGGAGAAACTGTTAATATGTCAAATCTGCTGCTCTAATATTCAAAAGCTTTTGCAGTCCAAATATCAGGTGGAAGCAGAAGGAAAAACTGAATTGTTCTTGCAGAACTGGAGGGGGAGCTTTTTGCATCAACTCACCGCACTGACCAGTGGCTATCTTGAAAAAGAGGGGGAAATCGATTGGATTGGCGGCATAGGCAACCACAAGGATGTGTTCATATCGGCATATGCAAATCTGCTAGGCTTATATGCACTCACTCAATCCAGTTCTCTGGAACAACTGGAGGACATTCCTAACATTTATTTACAAGAATTTTCAGATCTGGAGGGGGTTATCACACCATTCCTCCAAAATCCTTTGATCTCTAATCTTTATTTGCTGGTAAAACAATCACATGAGATGTTTGGATGCTCGAATAAGCCAGAGGGTCAAGTTGGGAGTTCCGCTTCTGAAAGTTTTGATCCTTATTTTCTTCTGAGATGATTTTTGTCATGTACAAGTAATTCCTTGGCTATTGTTTTCCCTCTGTTGTAAAACTAAGCCTAAATTGTTTTGATACAAGTTTACCACAGGTGCTCTAGTTGATGAATTGAGAGCTGTACTACATAGCTATGTTTTGCAGCAACTGTTGTACAATGACTTAGAAAAGAAAAATATTATATGCATAATTCAGATTAGAAGTAGATCTCATTCAGATGCAGAAATAGAGTTTCCGTACTAGGGCTGCACCATTTGATGGGAAAGAAAGAGGGAATTGTTCCTATTATTGTTATTACCTTTTTTTCTTTCATATTTTGATCTGAAATTATAAAAAACTGAGGCGAAAAAAATTACCATAAGTTTTCTTTCTAATTACAACGTTAGCAAGAATCAAATCACCCTCCAATTTTGTTTTGCTCTTTTTTGTTTGTCGTTTAGTAACCAGCTAACAGATGGTTTCAATCAGCTGCGATTTTTCCCCTCCATTTTGCAAGCTTCAGTTGTCTAGCATGATCTAGTCTTGTCAACCGGAAGGTCACATGGAAAGTGCACCAATAAGATGTCATGTAGCTAGCAGGACTGGAACTCTAACCTTTGCACACGCAAAACAGGTGCCACACCTACTAGACTAAGGGTCAGAGCTTTTTCTAAAAAAACTGTTTTTTTTTTTGTTTTTTAGGCTAAAAAGCGGCTGTAGTTCTTTATAAGATTTTGATAAATAGCTAATTTTCCTCAGCAACAAACTGTAAGAGTAAGCCTAATCTCACTTTCAGATTTTGGCTTTTGCTAGTTATGTATGGATTTTAACTTATGCAAAAAGCTGCTTAAAAGCTAGACTGTTTGGAGGGAGCTTGCTAGCTTTTCAAAAGCTAAATTTGGCTTAAAGACCCTCTAAGCAAGGCCTAACTAAGGCAGGGTTGCAGGAATCATTTGTTTTTTTCTTGACATTCCAACACTTAATAAAAATTCATCAACCAGGATCGGGACATGTAAGTAATCAAGAAAATGCTTGTTTTTCTTAGAGAGGATAATGACTTTTATAGGGCAAGACAAATGCTTGTTACAAACATTGATTTATGGTACACCTGTTGGTGTGGTTCTCCTTTGCCAAAATAAACCCTTCAGATACAAGTGCTCAGCTGGGGCAACTACAGGAACGACTTTTCCTGTGGCACAAGGCCTTCAAGAATCGCAAGCACAACAACTTGTGCACAGGAAAAGTGATTTGTTGCACAAGAAAGGTGAGCTATGGAATTGAACATGCGGCATTGCAGTATATCATTTTCTAGAATTTGGGTCTGCTATTTTGGATTGGCCTGTTCGAACTGGTCGGTTTGGTGATTGTGATGGTTGAATAGGGTCATCTTTGTTGGCTCATCGGCTGTCCATGAGGAGAGCTGGAGAGGTCATCTTTGTTGGCTGAGATGACCTGTAAAAGCAGCGCTACTGTTAGTCAAACATGAGAGGTTAAAACAGCAAGGTATTTAAAAAACAAAATATGTCTGAAATTTTTCTGATAAAAAATTATGCACATGACGCATATCGTAATGGGACAAACCTTGCTAGATTATTCCTTTGAATAGCAGCTTGCATTTTTGCCCGACTGTAACACAGAATTAGATAATAGTTTGAGAAATAGCGATTCCATTTATGATCATCATTCAAGAGTAAGAGTTACCTGTTAACCTCCATCCTTGCTTTTTTCAGCATAGGGCTCTTGTAGTTGGAAAGGTTGCTCAGTCCACTTCCTGTGAAGACTTGGGTCATATCAAGTACTCCCTCCGTCTCAAAATATAAGGCGTGGTTTGACTTGACACAGTCTTCTAAACTATACTTTGACCTTTGATTTCTCTTATCCAATATCATTTATACAAACAAAATCACTATCATTACAAAGTACTTTCAAATACGAATTCAATGGTACCACTTTTATATCACAAAATCTTTATATAGTTAAACAAATCATTGATCAAAAATTTCAAAGTTTGAATCTTGAAATGCGTGCGCGCCTTATATTTTGAGACGGAGGGAGTAATAGAAAGCATAACATGTTGCAGGCTAGAAGTCAGCAGAAACAGAAACAGGAAGTCACCTCCGAAAAAACATTTTTTGCTGCTTGGTAGCACCTTCGTAGAAAGTTTAATTTGTTTACTTTGTTTCTCTGGATAAAAAAAGAGAAAATAAAAAAATATTAGCACTTGAATACTTATATTGAATAATACACCAGACTAGTTATAGTATGCAACTCTTTTATCCTTCGGACTATCACAAGCAGAATTAGAGGTTAGATTTCTCTCCTAATTGGAAGTTATCTTATATACAACAGAAACTACCTTATTTCCTAACACTTGCAATGATAAAACTATTGTTTGCTGTAGTTCATGTTACTCATTTCACACTGCAATATAAGCAAAATACTAAATTTACGAACTCCCTGGCGAACTAACGATAAGCATAGCACCGCAACTGCTCGCAATCACCTCTCTTGCACCATGTGCTGTCTACATTGCACCGTAACTCTGCCACACGTGTGGTCAAGCTCGCTAGGACCACGCCGTCTATCTGATATCTCAACCACATGTGGAACTGAAATCACCTTGTATATTCATAAGCGTCTAATAAACGCTGAACTAACATAAAGCAACAAATTTCTACACATCTAAGCACAGGTCTTCAGGAAAGGGCTGATATTGTTCAAGTTAAAGGGATGGGTAAGAAGCTAGAAGACTTACCTCGCCATATACTGCAAAGCTTATGTAAGAAGAACAACATTCGGGCTAATACCTTCAACATGGCCATGGTGAATACTCTCCAATTACTGGACAAAATTAATGGTTGGGAGGATGTTGAGTTGCTGCCTCCTGTTGGGACATGTGTACCACAGGGGAGATCGAGTATGCGGATAGCGGCTATGGGGGATGGCAATATTCTTGTGAAGGCGATGGCTCTAGTAGATAAAAAGAACTCCTTGGAGTCAGGTAACTGTCCTTCTTTCCCATCCATTTCAGATTCAGATATTTATTTTAGAATTGCTAAACTGGGTGTTTCTATGGGTAGAGACAATAGAGCTATTCCATCTGCTATTACCTCTATTAAAAACATAGAAATAGATAGGCTTAACGTTTTGAGTAGAAATGAAAGTACTCGTCGTAAATCCGACTCACCTAAAATTTACTTGGCTGAGGAGGAAGAGGATCTTTTAGACAATCAACTCAATTACATTCGAGATAAATTTGAAAAGAATGTGTTTGAGGAGGGTTTTGATCATATTTGTAGTGATCTCGTTGCTACATCCCGTCGAAAAAGATCCAAACTAAGAATTATTAATAGAGAGGGATTGATTCCTTAAAAACCCAAAACACCATCTAAGCTGAGTCTCAAATGAAAGGAGTTTTCTGGAATAGCAGAGGTCTTGGAGACTTGGCTAAATATGGATATTTAGAGGAAATGGTAAAAGAGGAGCAAATTGATTTTATTGCCCTTATGGAGACGGGTCGGGATCATTTCCCAGATAGGATCCTGAAGAAATTATGTGGTGGTAAAGAATTTATTTGGCACTGCATGGCACCACATGGTCGATCTGGGGGAATGCTCCTAGGGGTTGACTTAGCGGTGTATGATATTGGAACCATTGATGTAGGGGAATTTTATATTAAGTTCACTCTTTGTAATAAAAATGATGGTTTCAAATGGACGTTAATAACTGTTTATGGCCCAGCGCAACATGAGTATAAAGAAACTTTTGTAACAGAAATAGCTCACATTTGTAGCAAAGAATCCCTACCATATGTTATTGGTGGGGATTTTAATATCATGCGTAGTCCTGAAGATAAAAATAAGGTCAACTTCGAATCGAAATGGCCTGATCTTTTTAACATGGTTATTCAATCTCTAGAACTCAGAGAGATTAATTTGTCTGGTCGACAATATACTTGGGCGAGTAGTGGAGATAACCCAACTTTTGAAAAGTTAGACAGGGTCTTGGTCTGTACTGAGTGGGAAAACAAATACCCTTTCACTACTGTACAGGCTAGAGATAGGAGTCACTCAGATCATACACCCCTGTTATTGAATACTAGGGTTTCGTCTCATAATAGACAGCACACATTGTTTAAATTTGAACGTGGTTGGCTAATTAGAGATGGTTTCTATGATTTGGTCGCCGATAAATGGCAAACAGAGACAAGAGGAACTACTGCTATGGAAAAATGGCAGAATAAAATAAGATCTCTTAGGCAATTTTTAAGAGGATGGGCTAAACACACATTTGGTCACAATAAAAAAGAGAGGAAAAAGATTACTTCGATAATTAATGACCTGGATAAAAAAGCGGAACATACAGTTCTCTCAGAACAGGAATTACATTTGAAAAGGTACCTCAATGAGAGATTAGTGCACTTGTTGAGGGAAGAAGAAATTAAATGGTATGAGAGAGCTAAAACAAAAAACCTTTTGGAAGGTGATGATAACACCCAATATTTCCATTTGGTTGCTAATGGCAAACACAGAAAACAACATATTTTCAAATTAGATTATGAAGATAGTGTAATAGTGGGTGATGCTGAATTAAAAGTGCATATCACAAACTATTATAAGGGTCTGTTTGGGCCACCAGAAGAAAATAATTTTAGTCTGGTGGAGACTCATGTTCATAACTTGCCTTAGGTAACAAATGAGGAAAATACCATCCTTGTTGCACCATTCACAGAAAAAGAAGTTCGAGAGGCGGTTTTCCAAATGGAACACAATAAGTCGCCTGGTCCTGATGGATTCCCAGCTGAATTTTATCAGATTTTCTGGGATATTCTTAAATGGGACCTTATGGCATTGTTCATTGATTTTTATAATGGGCAGTTACCTCTGTTCAGCCTAAATTTTGGAATAATTACGCTTCTTCCAAAAATTAAAGAGGCAACTAAAATACAACAATATCGACCTATATGTTTACTTAATGTGAGCTTCAAAATTTTCACAAAAGTGGCTACTAATAGAATTATGGGGGTGGCTAACAAGCTGGTATGACCTTCACAAACAGCATTCATGCCAGGTCGGAATATTATGGAAGGAGTGGTGATACTACATGAAACTATTCATGAATTAAATTCTAAGAAACTTAATGGAGTGGTATTAAAACTCGACTTTAAAAAGGCCTATGATAAGGTAAAATGGTCATTTCTTCAACAAACCCTTCGCATGAAGGGATTCTGCCAACAGTGGTGCTCATGGGTGGAATATTTTGTCACTGGCGGTAGTGTGGGTATTAAAGTAAATGATGATATTGGACATTACTTTCAAACTAAAAAAGGACTCCGGCAAGGTGATCCCATGTCCCCTATCCTATTTAATATTGTGGCAGACATGCTTGCTGTTTTGATTAAGCGATCGAAAGAGGCTGGTCAGATTCGGGGAGTTATTCCTCATCTAATAGAGGATGGGTTATCAATTTTGTGGTATGCAGATGATACTATTCTTTTTATGGACCATGACTTCGAGTAAGCTAAAAACATGAAACTATTGCTTTGCGTGTTTGAACAGCTATCGGGTCTAAAAATTAATTTTAACAAAAGCGAGATTTTTTGCTTTGGTGAAGCTAGACAATATGAAAAAGATTACACCGATTTATTTGGATGTGGGATAGGATCATATCCGTTTCGATACTTAGGTATTCCGATGCGCTATCACAAACTCTGTAATGCAGACTCGAGGGTAATTGAGGATAGATTTAAAAGAAAACTAAGTACATGGAAGGCTAAATACCTTTCTTACGGGGGTAGACTTGTGCTATTAAATTCTATGCTAAGTAGTCTCCCTATGTTCATGATGTCTGTCTTTGAAATTCCTAAGGGCGTTCTACAAAGGCTGGACTCCTATCGATCTCGATTTTTTTTTGGCAAGGCAATAATGATAAGAGAAAATATCGCCTTGCCAAGTGGAATATTCTGTGTCGTCCCAAAGATCAAGGAGGCCTGGGTATTGCCGACCTTTAGACTAAGAACAAATGTCTTCTAAGCAAATGGTTATTCAAACTGTTCAATGAGGATGGAGATTGGCAGACCTTGCTTAGAAATAAATATCTGAGTTCCAAATATTTGTCCCAAGTGCAGATTAATCCTGGGGACTCACATTTTTGGAAAGGGCTTATAAAGGTTAAGGATGATTTCCTGAAATGTGGATCCTTTCAGATAAGAGATGGTTCACAAACCAGATTTTGGGAGGACACTTGGGTGGGTTCTACTCCACTTAAGGTACAATTTTCAAGTTTGTATAATATTGTCCATTACCCACATAATACTGTGGCAAAGGTCATGACTCAGACGCCACCAAATATTACTTTTCACAGATTATTAGTGGGGGATAAACTGACGGCATGGTACAATCTAGTTGCAAAAATAGATAATTGTCAGCTTACCGATGGAAGGGACATTTTTCAATGGAGTTTACATAGACATGAGCAATTTTCTGTATGGTCTATGTATGGATATTTGATGAATCAGGGTACCCCTTTTAATAGTAAATTCATGTGGAAGCTGAAACTTCCTTTAAAAATTAAAATTTTCCTCTGGTTCTTACAAAGAGGAGTAATTTTAACGAAGGACAATTTAGCTAAGAGAAATTGGCATGGGAATCAAAAATGTTGTTTTTGTAATTGTAATGAAACAATACAACATTTATTTTTTGATTGCCATCACTCACAAATGATTTGGAGAATAGTGCATATAGCTACTGGTTTACCTCCACCGACGTCTATGTCTCATATGCTTGGGCGTTGGTTAACAGGTGTTGAGAAGAAGGAAAAAAGAACTATTCTTGTTGGGGGTGCTGCCATATTATGGGCTATCTAGTGCACGTGTAATGATTTAATATTTGAGAAAAAACAATCTGTCTCTTTTATGCAGGTTATTTTCAGGGGAATATACTGGATGAGATTTTGGGCGCTATTGCAGTCTTAGAACAATAGGGAGAACATCCGGCTAGCAAGTAGGGCATTGGAGGTGGTGACGCTCGACATGTTTGCCAAGACTGGATGGAGAAGCAATTATAGGATTTGCTTTTGATCACAAGTTTTCGTTGTCAATTATAGTTTTCAATGTTACTTTTGTAAACTTTCGGTTGTATGCATTTGTAGAGACCGGATTTTAATCCTTTATCTAAAAAAAGAGAGATATATATTTATCTCTCAGCACTTGTAGGCTATAGTTTCTGGTCATCATTTTTTTTAAAAAGTTCGCTTATGGTTATAATTGATCTCCAGCTTCTTCTGGCACCCGGTGGTCGGGATCAGGGTTTACAAAATCGTTTTTGAAAAAATCGTTCGAAATTCAAAATTTTAAAAAATCGCTCAAAAATCGTCAGAAACCAAAGGATTAAAAATAAAAAATTTGGAAAAAAATTAAAAACCAGTCAGTTTTCATAAAAAAAACTAGTCGGTTTTCATTAAAAACCAACCGACTAATTGAATGTTCCTTAAAAACGGTTTTCGGTGTGGTTTCCAACGCATAAATTTTACCAATTTTTTTAAAATTAGATTGGTTTATCGATTAGTTTTGGATCTTGAACTGCAGCGGTATGCTCGAAAGACACGGTTTTCGAGCGGAAAACCGCAGTTTTGCGAACCCTGGTCGGGATGGTGACGTTGAATCGGGGAAGCCAATGCAAAATCAGATCAATAGAAAAAACACATAGAACAGCACCAAATTAGATCAAATCGCATCGAGGGCAAGCATGGTGTGTCATCTGCTCGCTGTAAAGGCTCTGATTGTTTAGGTTTAGGGGGCCATTGTTGCAGCTGGTTTTAAGATTAGTCCATCCTCAGCACACACTCGATAGTGCGACTTGACATTGACATCATATCGAAATGGCAGGTTGAGTTGTTCGAGCTACGTTTCCTTTCTCTTCGCAGGTTCTGGCAGGTAGCTTGCTATAGCTAGATGACAGAACAAATAAATAAATCACGATTCTGTAAACCGTAGAAGGGTTGCAGGGTGGACTTATTGTCTCTTTGACGAATTACCAAATACACGATGTCATAAATATACTTGTCAAAGGGGTCCAGATTATAATGCTAGGATTGATACAATGCTTGGGTTAACAAATGCACAGTTTGTATTTATTTGGGTCCACCAAATCGAAATGGAAATGAAGGAACCATGCTAGTATGTTTCCCTTGGATTAATAAATGGATTGTTATATTCTTTTTTTTTTATCAATTTTATGAAATATAGAAACATAGCCGGTACAAATTCAAACAATGCTCTTTATGTACTATTATGAATTGCTTGCAAACATATGCTAGGATCTCAATGGTCAAGTTTGTGCACTGAAATCCAATGATCTGTGATATGAAACATTTAAAAATGTAGATCTTCATAAATCACATTGCTGATCACTAATGGAGTGATGTTATGCTGTGTTGTCTGCCTATCAGTAGGAGACTTACAAAACTTACACTGTACTACTGTACAAGGCGGACTTAATTCAAAGAAAAAAAAGGCATAATGAATTAGTGCTAATTAAAGCTGCTGCCATGTATATGCATTCGATACATATATAGAACGCTATCATTCCCTAGTGGCTCACCTTTTTTGAACTGATCGTTCTTTGTTGGATGTCATGCATGGACGGGTTTCTACTTTTGGCTGCTATTCTGGTACTTCAGTGTACTTAGGTAATTGTCACTAGTCATTGTACTGAGTTCGTTTGGAACATAAAAACAACTCAATTCTAACATCCGTTTTGGCATTACAGGCAGCTATGTTACTGGAGAGGATGCTGCAAGGGCACATGATCTTGCAGCCCTTAAATATTGAGGTACATGTCCAAATACCAAGCTCAACTTCAATGTAAGAGTTGTCTATGGCTTTGAACATTTTGAGGATATGGCATCTTGTTTTACAAGTAAATGGCATTGATAGCTTGTGTTCGTTATCAGTTTTCTGACTATGAAAAAGAAATCGAGATTATGAAGACCATGTCTCAAGATGAATTTGTGGCCTACATAAGGAGGTCTGTGATGACGTTCAATTCCAACTATGATTTTTCCCCCCTTCCACTGGCATCAACCCATCATGAACTAGCATGCAATGGATGCATCAATAACCTGTAATGATTTCTGAGTGCTGTGATGTTTTAGTAGGCTGTGACTTTCATACGAGGAATGTGGCATATGCTGAATTTCAGAGTGCATACTCTCAAGCTCCAATATTGTGAATTCGAATTGAATTGAATTCAGGTCGGGGTTAATAGTTTTTGAGCTGAAGTTGCTGACGGGTAGCATTGTGCTGCAGCTGCTGAATGTAGTTCTGCAAAAATGTAGATGGTGCAGATTTTTTAGATAAAGGATTAAAATCCGGTCTCTGCAAATGCACACAACCGTGTTCTTACAAAACACAACCACAAATCTGAAGTATAAAACAGGCAAAGAGCAATTTAATCAAAAACAAAGTCTATGGTAGCTTCTCCATCCATTATTAGCAAAAATCTCCAACGCAACGACCTCCAATGCCTTGCTTGCCAACCGGATGGTCTCCCTTTTGTCCTCAGGCTGCAACAGCGTCAATACCGCAGCCAATATGCTCCCCTGAAAATAGCCTACATGAAAGAAGAATATTGTTTTTTCTCAAAAATTATATCATTACGAGTGCACCAAATAGCCCATAATAGGGCCGCACCCCCCACAAAAATCTGACGTTTGGCACCCTTCTCAATACCGGATAACCAACAGCCAAACATATGAAACATAGACTTCGGCGGAAATAAACCAGTAGCAATATAAACAACTCGCCAGATAATTTGAGCATGATGGCAATCAAAAAATAAATGTTGAATTGTTTCATTGCAATTACAAAAACAATATTTTTGAGTCCCATTCCAATTTCTTTTAGCTAAATTATCTTTAGTTAAAAGAACACCTCTGCGTAAATACCAGAGGAAAATTTTAATTTTTAAAGGAATTTTTATTTTCCAAATGAATTTACTAGTGAAAGGTAGACCCTGGTTCATGAAATAACTATACATAGAGCGAACCGAGAACTGCCCATGCCGATGTAAACCCCAGTGAAAAATATCCCTTCCATGAGAAATCTGACAATGAGCAATTTTTGCTACTAGATTATTCCATGCCAACAATTTATCTCCCACTAATACTCTTCGAAAGGTAATATCAGGTGGCGTCTGAGTCATGACCCTTGCCATCGTATTATGTGGGTAATGGACAATGTTATACAAACTTGGAAATTGATCCTTAAGCGGCAAAGAACCCACCTAAGTGTCCTCCCAAAACCTAGTTTGTGAACCATTGTTTACCTGAAAAGATCCACATGACAGAAAATCGTCTTTAACCTTTAAGAGTCCTTTCCAAAAGTGTGAGTCCCCAGGTTTAATATGCACTTGGGACAAACATTTGGAACTCAAATATTTATTTTTAAGCAAGGTCTGCCATGTCCCATCCTCATTCAATAGTTTAAATAACCATTTACTAAGGAGACATTTTTTCTTAATATGAAGATCAACAATACCCAATCCTCCTTGATCTTTAGGACGGCATAAGATATCCCACTTAGCAAGACGATATTTTCTCTTATCAGAATTGCCTTGCCAAAAAAATCGCGATCTATAGAAATCTAGTTTTTGGAGAACCCCCTTAGGAATTTCAAAAAAGGACATCATAAATATAGGGAGACTACTTAGGACGGAATTTAATAAGACGAGTCTACCCCCAGAGGAAAGGTGCTTCGCCTTCCAAGTATTTAGCTTTTTTAAAAATCTATCCTCAATGACACCCCAGTCCGCATTGCGGAGCTTGCGATAGTGCATCGGAATACCTAAATACCGAAACGGGAAAGATCCCAACCCACAACCAAACAACTCAGGTCTCAGAATAATCTTGTTCATATTGTGCAGCATCCCCAAAGCAAAAGACCTCACTTTTATGAAAGTTTATTTTGAGCCCCGATAGCTGTTCGAATACATAAAGTAATAACTTCATATTTTTGGCTTGCGCGATATCATGATCCATAAAAAGAATAGTATCATCTGCATACTGCAGAATAGATAAGCCATCCTCTACAAGGTGAGGAATCACCCCTCGAATCTGCCCATCCTCTTTCGCCCGCTTAATCAAAATAGCGAGCATGTCTGCGACGATATTGAATAAAATAGGAGACATGGGATCACCTTGCCTGAGCCCTTTTTCGTTTGGAAGTAATGACCAATATCATCATTAACTTTAATTCCCACACTGCCGCCAGCGACAAAATGTTCAACCCATGAGCACCACTTCTGGCAAAAACCTTTCATGCGAAGGGTTTGTTGAAGAAAAGACCATTTCACCTTATCATAGGCCTTTTCAAAATCAAGTTTTAAGATTACTGCGTTAAGATTCTTCGAATATAATTCATGAATAGTTTCATGCAGAATCACTACCCCTTCCATAATATTACGACCTGGCATAAAAGCTGTTTGTGATGGACGCACTACTTTATGAGCCACCCCCATGATTCTATTAGTAGCCACTTTTGTGAAAATTTTGAAGCTCACATTTAGCAAACAAATAGGTCTATATTGTTGAATTTTTGTTGCTTCTTTGAGCTTTGGAAGAAGTGTAATTATTCCAAAATTAAGGCTATACAGAGGTAAATGGTAATTATAAAAGTCATAGAACAACGCCATTAGGTCCCCTTTTATAACGTCCCAGAAAACCTGATAAAATTCAGCTGGAAAACCATCAGGACCAGGTGATTTCTTATGTTCTATTTGAAAAATTGCCTCTCTTACCTCCTTTTCAGTGAAATGAGCAATGAGCAGATTATTTTCCTCATTTGTTACCTGCGGCAAATCATGATTATGCTCTTCCACCAGACTAAAATTATTTTCTGCCGGTGGTCCAAACAGACCTTTATAATAATTTGTAATGTACTTTTTTAATTCAATATCCCCCACGATTATGCCATCTTTATGCTCTAACTTGAAAATATGCTGTTTCCTGTGTTTACCATTAGCCACCAAATGGAAATATTGGGTATTATCATCCCCTTCTAAAAGATCTTTTGTCTTAGCCCTTTTATACCATTTAATTTCTTCTTCCCTTAACAAGCAAACTAATCTCTCGTTAAGATAATTTTTCAAATCCAATTCATGGTTTGATAGAGGGCGAAGTTCTGCCTTTATATCAAGGTCATCAATTATCGAAATAATCCTTTTCTTTTCTTTTTTGTTATGGCCCGCTGTGTGCTTAGTCCAACCTCTTAGAAATTGCCTAAGAGATCTAATCTTATTCTGCCATCTTTCCAGGGCCGTAGCCCCTTTGGTCTCTGATTGCCATTTATCGGCAACCATATCATAGAAACCATCTCTAATCAACCATCCACGTTCAAATTTAAACAATGGTTGCTGTCTATTATGAGACGAATCCCCCGTATTCAATAACAAGGGTGTATGATCCGAGTTACTCCTATCTCTAGCATGCACCGTGGTGAGGGGAAATTTATTTTCCCACTCAGTACAGACCAGAACCCGATCTAGCTTCTCAAAAGTTGGGTTATCCCTACTGCTCGCCCAAGTATATTGTCGTCTAGACAAACTGAGCTCCCTGAGATTTAGCGATTGAATCACCATATTAAAAAGATCGGGCCGTTTTGAATCAAAGTTAACCTTATTTTTATCTTCAGGACCACGCATAATATTAAAATCCCCCCAATAATATAAGGTAACTGTACTTTACTACAAATATGAGCCATTTCCGTTAAAAACGCTTCCTTAGATTCCTGTTGCGCAGGGCCATAAATAGATATTAGAGCCCATTTAAAACCGTCATTTTTATTGCGAAGCGTAAACTTAATATAAAAGTCCCCTTCGTCAATGGCTCCAATATCATACACCGCTAAATCTACCCCCAGGATCATTCCCCCCGAACGCCCATGAGGCGCCATGCAATGTCAAATAAATTCTTTACCACCACATAATTTTTTCAGAGTCCTATCTGGGAAATGATCCCGACCCGTCTCCATAATACCAATAAAATCAATTTGTTCCTCTTTTACCATGTCCTGAATATACCTATGTTTAGCCAAGTCACCGAGACCTCTGCTATTCCAGAAAATACCTTTCATGTAAAACTTAACTTAGATGGTGTTCTTGGTTTTTTTTGGGTTTGATCCCCCTTGTGGAACTTTTTCTGACTTATATTTCTTCCTACGAGGTGTAGCCACAAGCTCACTACAAACATGATCCAAACCCTCATCAAAAACATTTAATTCAAACCCATCACTAATGTGATTTAGATGAATGTCCAGAGCATCCTCTTCCTCCTCAACCAAGTTAATTTTAGGCGAAGAGAGTTTACCCCCACGACTTGAAATTTTAGTCGAAACACTAAGCCTATCTATTTCTATGTTTTTAATAGAAGTAATAGCATCTGCAATAGCACTATTATCTCTACCCATAGAAATGCCTAGTTTTGCCATTCTAACAGAAAATTCAGAATCTGAAATAGACGGAAAGATGAGCAATTACGACGCTAGAGAATTCTTCTTATCCATGATTCATCGCTTTCACTAGAATATTCGAGTCCCCATAGCAGCAATCCTCATACTGGACCTACTATGTGGCAGGCAACTCCCAACTGATGGAAGCAACTCAATCTCCTCCCAACCAAGAATTTTATCCAACAATTGAAGAGCATGAACCATATCCATATTGGAACTATTAGCTCGAATACAGTTCTTCTTACATAAAAACTGCAACATACAAGGTTCAAAAAAGCGCTAGGCGGTAGGCGGGCAGAGGCCCACTGCCTAGCGCCTAGCCCGCCTAGGCGGCGCCTAGGCGGAAATCACAAAATGGCATGCTGCAATGAAATAAAATGGTGAAAGACATATATAAAAGATAGAATATAGTCACAAAGCATAGTCTCACACATAATATAGTCACAAAACTAAGTTTTACGCATAATAAAGTCATAAAACATAGTCCAACACATAATTAGGTTCAACAAAAGTTTGAGCCAATGATCCTGAAATGATCAATCTTCTAAAGGATAGAACTTTCGTGGCAACACTTCGTCTTCATCATCCTCAAACTCAACATCCACATCTTCCTCTTCATTGTCCTCCTCTTCTTCGGATTGGAATTCATCATCATGAAGCTCTCTCACTCTTGCACTTCTACGAAGTTCAAGTTGTTCACTAGTACCCATAGCTTCATCAAGTACTCCCCATGGTATACCGGGCACTACCTCTTCCTCATCCTTATCTCTAAAAACAACCAATGCATGATTGTCCTCTCCCTTATATAGAAATCCTTGAGCTTCGGTAGCATCACAAGATAGGAGGACATCAATGTTCTTCTTTGCCATGATCCTTTCTTTCTTGGCCAACATTCTAGCATTGAATTGTATGTAGACTAGATTGTTGAGGCAGGCGTTGGTTAGCCTATTTCTTCTTTTGGTATGTATCTACGAATTGCAAAGTAGATTGAGACATTACATAATATTGAGAATTGAGACTTTAGAGTATTGAATATTGGATTATTGGGATTCAAGAGTAGAGGCTAACCGATTCAAAAGTGCTCCAATTTCTTTCACAACCGGAAGAGCTTGAGGTCAATGAGAGGAGTCTTAATGCCATATTTTGTAAATCTGGTGTTTGGCCTCCATAGAGCCTCCACCAAGATGCTATCAATAAGAAAAGCAAGAACAATTTAGTATATGTACATCTATATTAGTTGATTAACAAGTTACCATGAAGTTCAAAATAAATGCATGAATTAAGCACAAGTTTACCCGGATTATAGTCGAAGTTTTGACAACTTCTTGCAAGCTTCTTTCCAAAGGGACCTTCTCTATTTTGAAATTTAATCAACTCTTGATTTACAACCCGATCTTGTTTGTCATCGTCACCATGATAAAAAGTCTCAACACAAGACATGAATGATTCCGTAATGTTTGGATCCATGAAGATTGCATTATCAACATAGCTATAGTATGGATTCAACATGTATGCACTTAAGTGTAATGGAGAATCAAGTCTACCTTTCATCTTCTTCTCAACAACGGCTATAACATCTTTGTAGTTCTTCTCCACATTTCCAAATGCATCCTTGAGTTCCTTCTTTGCCTTAATTAGTTCTCCATATAGAAAAGCCATAGATGGCTTGACATCCCCATCAACCAAACGAAGAACTTGCACCAAAGGCTCAAAAACCCTCAAGCATAGAGCAACACCATTCCAAAAGGCTCTATTTATAGCCGTCGCCGTTGCATCATTGCCCTTTTTGGTTTTCACATGACTCAAGTTTTCCCACTCTCCATCAACCACCATCTTCTTTAGTTCTTCCTTCTTTTCCATCAAACTTTGCAAAGTAAGAAAAGCGGAAGCAAATCTAGTCACCCCCGGCCTTATGATATCTCTCTTCTTTGTGAATTGCCTCATCAATGCCAAGGTCTTGTGGTGTGAATAGATGAAGATAGTGAATGCCTTTGCTTGCTCAAGTGTCTTCTTGAACTTTGGCAAGTTGCCAATTCCTTGGAGCATCAAGTTGATAGTGTGAGTTGCACAAGAACTCCAAAAGATATTTGGCCTCTTGGCATGCAACAATGCCTTTGCTCCCATGTTGTTAGAAGCATTGTCCGTCACTACTTGCACCACATGTTCCGGACCTACTTCCTCAATTCCTTCATCCACTATGTTGAATATGACTTCACTTGTGTGTGACACATCCGACATCTCCTTTGATTTTAAAAAACTTGTTCCCATGCTACAATGTGTGCACAAATTCATTATGCTCCTCCTCTTCATGTCCGTCCAAGCATCGGTCATAATAGAGCAACCGTTCTTTATCTTTTCCTCCTCACGTTCCTTTAGCAAACTCTTGGTTCTCAATAATTCCTCACTCAACAAATTCTTAGAAGGTCATATTGGTTAGGAGGTTGAAAACCGGGGCCAAATTGACCAATGGCTTCACACATTTGTTTGAATTCATCGTTGTCAAGAGCGTTGAATGGTACACCTATTAAAATAATACAAACAAGAGATTGGTGAGGTAGCAATGAGCAATCAATGGAGGGTAAAAGATAGAAAGATTTACCATGTGTATACACCCATCTAGCAACATATTGTCGCACTTGGTGTGTTCTCTCTTTCCAAAGCGCCTCGGTAATATTTTGTTGCCGCTTGGCTTCAGCTGGGCTTGCTTTAGGATCAATAGGACGTGCAAATCTATCCATAGGGCCTAATTTGTTAGGTCCCGAGCTTCCACCGTCCTCCTCTCCTCCAACTGACGAAACATTCACATCTTCTCTAACTTCGTCTTCACGGTCTTGCTTTTGTTTCTTCTTTCGTTTTGCTTCTTCAAAAGATTTCTTGCACTTGTCTTGAGCTTCCTCTGAGGCTGCTTTGCATTTAGCAACACTATTGCCAACTTTGCCAATGTGTTGCTTAAGACGATAAATCCCTCCCGAGCTCACATGGCCACAAAAAATGCACTTCACTCTGTCCAAGTTGGATGGATCGACAAGAACCCCATAAGCCCATCCTACGTCATCCGACTTCCTCTTAAGAGTCGCCGTGCTCTCATTAGTTGTTGCCGCCGATCCCGTTGACGACATTCTATAAATGAGCAATGTAGTAACTCATGTATCAAACTATCAATACATGCTCGGCTACAGGAGGCGGGGAAGACGACCTTGGCGCGGAGTCGGGGAGGAGGACCTCGGTCTTTGGCGCGCTTGGAAGGACAACCTCACCCTAGACGCCGGGCGGCTGGAGGTTCTCGAATCTTCGGCGGTGGGCGGCCGGAGGATCCGGCGCGGAGGCGGATGATCTCGAGCACCGGCACGGACGAGGAAGGAGTTCGGGCGCCGGCAGTGGTGAGGATCTCCGGCGACCAAACCGACGAGATCCGGCGGCGGGGAGGATCGATTCGATACCCGCACCCTCTGCCTGGTATTCACTCTCTTCCCCCCCACACCCCCCACACTGCACCCGAGTATTCCCCTCTTATCCAAGTTGACACCGCCCAGCGTCGCTTTTCCTCCGCCCAGCGTCGCTTTTCCTCCGCCTAGCTCCGCCCGCACCCGCCTAGCCGGTCGCCTAACGCCGCCGAGCGCCGCCTAGGCGGAGCCTCCGCCTAGACCACGATTTCAGCCCCAGGCGAGGCGGAGGGCAGGCGCCCAGCGCCCAGGCGGCGCCTAGGCGGCGCTTTTTCACGCTTTTTTGAACGCTGGCAACATACGACGAGGTAAAGCATATAACTTCTTACCCATATCGTCAACCTGACCCAAATCCTCTTTAATATTATCCTGCAGCTGAACACCCTTTGAATATTTAGCCTGTTCATCAACAAAAAGAGCTGCTCCATACAAAGCGTCTGTACCAGCCAACAGCTGCATATCTACCGAAGGCAAATCCAAATTCTGAGAATCAGCCAAATCGGTATTCCCTGAATCAGGAAGTTGATCACTTGTTCTGTCCAGAAACACTGCAGGCACCTGCTCAGACAATGCACCCACCGCATTCTTCACCAAACCGTGCCCCTGCGACCCTTGCTCCGGAGATAAAGGCGAATAAACCTGAGCAGAATACAAACCAATTGCACCATCTCCCGCCTGAGCAAGAAGCTTCGAAGATAACTTAGCCGATTGCCCAACCTCCATACATATAGCGCCCTCAACCTCAGCCATATCGACAAGAACATGATCAGTCCCACTGCCCCCTGTACTCTTCACCTGCAACCCTTCACCTGGAAACAATGCCTTAACTGTATGCATACCCATACCACCAATAGCGTCAGACTCTGAAATTACCCCATCAACATATATATCCTCCAGATGGACCTCACATTTGCCATTTTCTTCTACCACAGCCTGAGTTGTCAGATTGTGTTCAGAAAAAATTGACTGCATACCCACACCACCAATAGCTGCAGTCTCAGACACAACCCCAGCAACATCACCATCCTCCAGATAACCCTCACACTTATCGGATGAAACTACCACAGCCTGAATTGTCGGTTTTTGATCAGAAACAATAGAATACATACCCACAACGACAGGAACCACTGCCTGAACCTCAACCTGTATTGTCGGATTTGGATAAGACAAACTACCCTCTTCAGTAGGCTCAGAACCTTCCCCCTGCACACTTGTATCCAGCAGAGATGGAATGACTGTCTTAACAGAAGACAGACCAACTTCACCATCACTCAACCGCAGTTCAGAACAAATCCCAGCGACAGACCCAATTCCCAGGCAGCAATCACTATCCTTGCACAAATCATCTGACTGCTTATCACTTTGTAACACAATCCTATTATCAATTTCATGCTGAGAATTATCAACAGACGAAACTAATTCCTGCTGAGCAAACTGCATGGCCTTTTCTTCTACCACAGCCTGAGTTGTCGGATTGTGTTCAGACAAAATTGACTGCATACCCACACCACCAATAGCTGCAGTCTCAGACACAACCCCAGCAACATCACCATCCTCCAGATAACCCTCACACTTATCGGATGAAACTACCACAGCCTGAATTGTCGGTTTTTGATCAGAAACAATAGAATGCATACCCACACCGACAGGAACCACTGCCTGAACCTCAGCCTGTATTGTCGGATTTGGATGAGACAAACTACCCTCTTCAGTAGGCTCAGAACCTTCCCCCTGCACACTTGTATCCAGCAGTGATGGAATGACTGTCTTAACAGAAGACAGACCAACTTCACCATCACTCAACCGCAGCTCAGAACAAATCCCAGCGACAGACCCAATTCCCAGGCACCAATCACTATCCTTGCACAAATCATCTGACTGCTTATCACTTTGTAACACAATCCTATTATCAATTTCATGCAGAGAATTATCAACAGATGAAACTAATTCCTGCTGAGCAAACTGCATGGCCGAAACTGGTTGAGCACCCAAAGATTTACCTTTTCCAGCCTGTATATTACTACTGGGAAATTGATTTTTCCCTGAGCTTCCTTCCTTATCACCAATACCAGCATCTTCCATATGATGATCCTTATCCTCATCTTGGGGATCAGATTCATCAAGATCATCCTCATCCTCAAATTCCTCCAGCTTTTCATTGGTATCATTTATCACCTGATCCACCTTGAAGAAAATCTCATATAAACAATCCTCAACCACAATTTCTACATTGTCAGGAATGCAATTCACATCCAGGACAGCTACCAATAATCTAACCACCCCAGTCTTCCTCATCGATCTCATGTCCACCTTGTGAGTGACTCCAAGAATAGAACCAACCGCCCAAAGAGATAAAAATGATCTAATTGCAAAAGGAACTCCATAGACATGCACCCAAACCTTTTGAAGCTTCTGTTTAGGCGTAATCTCCATGTTCCATACGTCGAACGACATCACAGTGCGAAGTCGTTTCATACTAATCATTCGTTGAAGCTCAATCTGACAAGGAAACTGAACAATGTACGAATTGCTACCATGAGTCTTAACATCCCAATTCCATTGCACAGGAATCGCTCGAGCCAGTTCTTTTTTAACTAAATCCACCGGCACTTGACCTTCAACAATTGAAATTAGGGCAGTTGCAGATACTTTACAAGGAGACTTCACAGCAGATGTAACAGGAATGTGGAAGAATCCCAAACCCTCACCAGCCAACCCACTGAAAGTAGCAGATGGCTTAGGACCATGAAGCAAAGGACACTGTGCAGATGATGCCTGTAGTTCTTTAACAATGGAGAAAGTGGAAACTACAGACCAAAAGTCTTTACCGGTTGTAAGTAAGACAGTGAATATAAGCTTAAGAAACAAATTTGGACAAACTCAACAGTCTACAGACACATTTATACTGAAAACAGTTACATACAACAAATTTTCGTGCAATTCCGGCATAAGCATCCTTGCTGTGTATCAACACTTTATTGGCACTTAAACAGTCTCCAAACCCATCCAGTTTAACTGATGTTATGCAACTACGCTAGCAAACCTTGTGCATCCAAGTATTGCATAAAAATGCATAGCACAAAGTGGATAAATGTTCCATCGGCGTTCTCTTTATCTTTCTCCCTTGTCCTGACCCTCATTGCAGCCAAGGTGGAACCTCCGCACTTTCATTTTTCCATTCAATGCTAGTGCAAGAACATCATACTCCTCTACGTACCATAGCTCTGATACTGTCGCCTGAAATAAGTGGTGAGATATATGCAACTCATGAATCATGCTGTGTTTGCAGTTTTGGTGATTCTGCAATTCAATGTAAGGGGGTATTGCGAGAAGTTTACCTGGAAGCCATGAATCTTCCTGTTAACTTGTGCAACCAGGTCATGGAAGAACTTGACATGATCAAAAGATGACGTAGTTCCCTACAAGAGAGCACAGCAAATGTACCAAGCAGTGCCACGTGAGAATAAATAAACAAGTAAAGAACATGTCAAAGTTTGCTTTGACAGAGTAAGCAACGGTAAATGCAGCATAACTTGTCACAACACATGCACGTTTTTCTGCAATGTGCTGTGGAATCTAGTTAGATATCTAGAGTCTTTATTAGTTCTAGTAAAATATTATTACAAGTCTAAAAGGAGGTTATTAATTAAATAAATCCAGAAATAGTAAATAAAAACAGTTATAAAAATCCATGGCAACGTCAAATGCACCCATAATCCTGGTGAGCAGGGTTATCATATGATTGTATTGCAGAAGTTGGTTAGGCCACAGTTCGAATGAAAATGTCATCTATCCGGCGTCTTAAAGACTCAGATACAGAAAGTACCAAAGGAAAACTGAGCTTTAAGTGGGCCACCTCTTGTGGGAGCTTAGGATGTCCCAGAATTCGTGCAAAGGAGGTGTGAAGCAGAACAGGGTCATACTGTCAAATACGTAAGTCACATTAGTGACATATTCATTAAAATGTGAAATATCAAGTCAATAGCTATCAGCAACCAATAACTATGTAGTACACTACAAGAATGAATACTCAACATTGAGTCTAGTGCAATACTGAAGTTAATTAGTAAGAAAAATGGTGCTTTCCTGAGCGCTGTTATGTCAAGATAATGTTATCTATTAATAGTAGAGGTAGAAATTCAGTTAACATTTCCAACAAATTTATCTGAGTTGCTCTCACCAATTGCTTTTGAGGTGCTCGAAGGAGAGCTTCTCTCAATCTTGAGCGGATATCAGCAGGATCAGTACCAGATTCAACCTATAAAATACCAAATCAAATAACCTATTCAGTCTGAATACCTGTAAGAGTAGAGGATGACACACTAAGGTTACTTGAATACGACAATAACCAGAAAACATAGACGTCCAAGAAGTCATCTGACAGACAGAACAGGGTGTTTTTAAAGGTCCAAACCTGCCACAGGCCAAGAAGCACTCCTGTTGATGTCAAAACCACTCGATCCAAGACAATTTTAAGGGGACAAACAGCCTCAGTAACTCTTTTTGCAGCATCCACTTCGGCTTCAATCTCAACAATATCACGCATAGATATATCAGTAAAAACTTATACACCCACGCTTTACAGGAATCATAATCAGAGGGTGCATTTACCTCATCCTCAGTTGCTAGAATGGGCTCCAGGTGATGGGAGGCATGAAACATACTAAAGTGATAGATGCTCGCATTTTGGAACCATATAACTGGAAAAAACAAATCAACCAAGCAAAGTAAATCAACATCAAATGCTTCAACAGCGCAGAGAGAGAGAGAGAGAGAGAGAGAGAGAGAGAGATTAACCGAGCAATCTTAATTGGCAGGCGATATAATAACTGAATGCATTGAACATAGATTGGGACACTCACAATCACAAGGTGAACCAAAATTATATAATTCTATTATATTTGTACGTTTAAATAATACAAAACAAAACCTTACCTTGATCAAAGTAAGGAAGAAACACTTCCCTCACAGCTTTCCTGCAAGCACAAAACATACTCAGTATAACACTGTTTTGGTCTCAATTCCATGTTCCAAAAAATATAGCTTACAGCTAAAAACTAAAGTAATTTCAGCAACAATTCCGGCAATGGCAATTGATTCAAACAAGAGCTCATCGCTTACGATATCACAGCGGCAAACTCCGGGTCCAGATAGAGCACATTCGCACGCACCGGTGGGTCGGCGGCCTGACGAGCAGAAGTCACATTTTAGCAGAGTCATCATAGTCATAGGCTCATAGCCAGGTGATATAGATAGAGTCTATTATAGGAAGGGGAGGAAAGGGGCTGCCGCATAAGGCCATGCTGCATTGCATGCGCAGGCGCCATGCAGGGCAGTCCTGTTCCGTTTCATATTCTTTCAGTTTTGGTAGTTCATATCCTTTCCGTTTGGTAGTTTCAATCTGTTAGTTATTTCTATCTTTAGCTTGTTACTTTCCATGTACTTTGCTATATAAGGAGGAAGAAATAAGAAAAGGGCACGCTGAATTTTGCCACAAACTCAATCTAAGGCGGTGGCTCCTAAAACAGCCAAGTTACCTGCGTCACGGCGGAATCGTCGGCGAGCAAGCCTCGTCCGGGTTTCCGGCCAGGCACCAGAGCCTACGAGCAAGCTCATACCAATTTGGTATCAGAGCCGACGATCCTCCTACCACGGAAACCATCGAAGATCGCATCTCCAACCTCCGCGCCTCGCCGACCGAAGACCCAACGCTTCATCTCGTGCGAATCTTCCAAACTTCAACCTTGAGGACAAGGTTGATTTGCAAGGGGGGAATAATGTTATGGGTCGACCGAGCCCATGAACAGTCCTTAGAAAATAAGAAATCAAGGGTTAGGTTAGATTAGTTATTATAGATAAGATTAGTTACTATAGATAAGATTAGTTACTATAGATTAGAATATTGCTTTCTTAGACTCCAAGTTAGTCATCCTATAAAAGGGATGTCATGTATCACTTTATGCATCCAAGCAATGAGTAAACCAAGTCTCTAGCAGATCAGGCGCTGCCATCGATAACTGGCCGGTGGCTCCGTACAGCCAAGGCGCTAGCTTCGACAACAGCTCGTTTCGCCCACGTTAAGGGCCCTATCTCATCCCCGTTGCGTGTGCGGATCGTGCACGTAACACCAGGCATATGCAAACTAAGGCGGGCAGAGGAAGGAGAAGCTCGCACCTTGAGCTTGGGCACGACGGCGCCGTCCCTGATGTCGAAGAGGTCCGAGAGCGTGAGCGACTGCGACGTCTCCCCGCCCTTCAAGAACGCTGCGCCTCGCTCGTCGAGGTCCTGCGCCATCTTCTCGTACAGCTCCGTGCGACGGGACGACACGGAAACACCTGAGGCAACCAAGAAAGAAAAAAGGAGCAAGAATTCACAATTTGGCACACTAGAGAACCAAGAAGGAAAAACCGGGGGGGGGAAGATGAAGAATTGCGTGGCAAACGGGGTGAGGGGAGGAAAAGGGTTTAGCAAGATTACCAGGGGTGGTGGGAGGATAGGGGTCCATAGGCGGCCGGCGGAGGAGGAGGAAGAGGAGGAGGACGGCGGCCGGTAGGAACCAGACGGTGGTGGCCGGAGATCTGAGGCGGGTGGGGCAGCTCAGGGGCTTCGTCATCAGCATAGCGTTGTGCCCGGTCAAAACATCACGAACATCCTGATCAGTATAGCAGCTTGTTGCACTCTCACAATTGTAAAACCAGGCGCGTAGTGTTTCGGTCTTGCAGGACTGCTTCTATGCTCCTCTATGCAGCGCCTATTTAAACATCAGACCTGTGACGGATCGTCCTTCTCAGGATACATTTAAATACCATCATAACTATTTAAAATTTTAGCTATAGATAATCAAGTGTATATTGTCAAACAAAAAAGCGAAAGTGAATATTTTATAGAGGAATTAGGGACCTAATGGCCAGATTTTTACAAAAGGGTGCGGCTGGCACCAGATACATTGCAGAAAACACTCGTTGGAAAGGTTTGAGCAGATAAATCAATGCTTCAAAACAAAACTTCTTCGCCATCTACGATCTCCTGGAATTCGCCGGCTTCATTGAAATCTAGAGGGGAGGTAGAAGGCAAGAGTGAGTACACAACTGAAAGTTCAAGCTTCATTAATTTAGTTTTGGTATTAATGATAAATCTAATATTGAGACTAACTCTTTTGATAATCATAATATTGATTAATCTCAATTGAGACTAACTCTTTTGTTGAGCTTAAATCTTATTGGTCTCTTTTGAATGAAAAAGATGGAAATATCAAAGTCTCATTTCATTGAAAAATGAAAAACCCAAGGTATACACTCGTATTCATTTTATGATATCTTAATGCATATTTTGGATTTAAGTTAAAGATGAACTCTACCATTATTTAGACTTCAAGATATGCATTAATGTTTCAATTCTATATATACATGAATGCACATATTTAGAGGGAGTTCATACTTTACATTGATATTTCAATAGTATTGATCTAATTCATCTTTCTATATCAAAGATCATTACTTTGAAACAACCTCTTGAGTATATTTAACTTCTGTAGTTGTAGTATACTCATGGCAATATATGATAAATTCTAAAGCAATCTCAAAAATTGAATATGTGCATATTGACTCAAGTTCAATTATTTATATATACATATTTAATGGAGTTTATTCTACTGTTGATGGCATTAAGAGTTTGGATCATTTTTCACCACTCTATATAAATTGGATCATTACTTTTAGATTCTATCGAATTGAGTATATGAAACTTGTGTAGTTAATATATACTCATGACAATTTAAATTCAATTTAAATTGTGTTCGGTTGCCATTAAA
Organism: Guadua angustifolia; assembly: GCA_036346375.1. Taxonomy (NCBI): domain Eukaryota; kingdom Viridiplantae; phylum Streptophyta; class Magnoliopsida; order Poales; family Poaceae; genus Guadua; species Guadua angustifolia. Next base: position 48,324,471 of record CM070514.1, read on the forward strand.
TCAACAAAGAACTAATCATGAGTTGATGATTCACTTTGTTGATCCAAGGGCAATCGAAAGCTCTTGAGTATAATGAAGCATTAGTTGCATTAGTATACTCAAGACACAATTAATCTTTCAATCAATTGTCTTTGAGTTATAGCCAATCATCAAAAGAAAAGATCAAAGGATCTTGAAAGCATCCATTATGTGTTAATGGAGTGTATTGATAATTGAGACAACTATGTATTTTGGACTAACACTTTCAATGAGTTTGCAATAGGTAAAGTCCAAGGTTGAGATGGATAAATGAGACAAGTACGTCATCATGTGTTGATGAGCATCGAAAGAGAATCCTGAAGTTAAGACAAGGGGAGTTCATCATATGTTGATGAACAAGATGAAGATCCCGACTTGGAAAGAAGATGATCGGTCATCATAAAAGCTCTAAGTGGTTGTGAGAGGCAAATGTATAACTAGTTAGGGCTAAGGATGTGTTCTTAGTCTTTTACCGGTCTCGGTGTTTGGATAGGAGACCGGGTTGCTAGTGTAAGTTGTTGTACTATTAAGAAGGGTCGAGTCTTATAGCTTGAGCTTCATCATGTGTTGATGAACTCAATCCGGTTCACTCTAACTCACTCTCTTGTTTGGATTTTGCATGAGCTAAGTATTTACATGTGTTGCAAATAAGGAAGCTCATGCTTACTTTTTATTGAATCTTAATCGATTTGATTTTTAAATGGAGCTATGGATTTGCACGTGTTGCAAAAAGGAGATAGCTCATGTAATTTGATTTATGTGGTTTTTTTGCATGGAGCTAAGTTTTACATGTGTTGCGAAATGTGAGAGCCTATGCATTGGAGCTTTAGGTTGTGATTTGATTATGTATTGATCGTCACAAGGCTAAGAAAAGTTTATGCTTTGTATTTGCAAAATGTATTTTTACAAAACGTTGATTTGTTATTTGCAATTGTGGTTTGCAAATAAGCTAGAGGTTATAGGTCTCAATCCTAGAGCATGTGTTGGCATTTACAAATGTGTTTTGCAAAGTGTCGAGATCATGTGTTGATCCTTACATGGCTAGAGAATTGATCTTATAGCTTTTCAGGTTATTTGCAAATGTGTTTTGTAAAATTATTTTGATCATGAGTTGATCATCACATAGCTCAATATTTGATCTTATTGACTCTTGCTAGCTTGTAGTCATGCCCTTGATCAAGTCTATGTGAGGGATTTTGAAAAATCAAATTTTAGACTTGAATGACTACATTAGAGTTTTGTTTTGGTGATTTTTAAAATATATATGGTTGCTTAAATCTAAAAAAATGAGTGGAGATTTAAGCCCTCATGATAAGCTTCACATAGAGTCCAAGACCACATAAATCGAAATTCGGAGTAAAAAGTTATGACTGTTTTAGTGACTAAGACAGAGCTTGCACCGCCCCTACATGGGCGGTAGCACCGGGCCGGATGGTGCTACCGCTCCAAGGGGCGGTGTAAAAAGTCCAGAACACATGTTTTTAGCCCGAGAAAAATAAAAAAGGCCCGGTGCTACCGCCCGAAGCCTGGTAGCACCGTATTTTCTAAGTAACGGCTAGTTTTTCTAGCCGTTGGCTTAGAGGCCGGTGCTACCGGCCCTAGTAGGGCTGTAGCACCAGGTTTATTGCACTTTTTACCCTTCAACGGCTAGTTTTTTTGGGGATACTATAAAAGGAGTCTTGGGGCTGACATTTGAGGTTGGGTGGAGCATTTGAGTGTTTGTAGGAGTTGTGTGAATGTGTTGCCCTCTTTTATTTGTCTTTTGACCTAAGAGTGAGCCCTAATTGCATGTGTTGCAATTAGGAAGTGGATTGAGAGTCTCTTGTGCATATGTTGCATTAAGGGAGCTATTGTGCATGTGTTGCACTAGGTAAAGTTCAAGCAAGAAGGCTTGACTTGTTACTCTTGGTATTTGTCGACACCTAGACGACGTGGAGGCGTCGTGCGCGGTGGGCTTCTCGACGAAGGTTGTGAGAAGCCTCGGCAAGTTGTGAAGGTCCACTACTACAGTGAGGCTTATATCAGACGCACGATCACAAACGGCTTTGAAAAACCGTCTGTAATATGGAACATCACAGATGGTTATGTACTCAAACCGTCAGTGCGTATATGACAGACGGTTTTATATTACAGCCGTCTGTGATACAAGAAACATCACAGACGGTTTCTAAATATAACCGTCTGTGATGGCTCTGATACTCATTACAGCGGTTTGCAAGTAAAACCGTCAGTGATTTCCTGACGGTTATATAACACAACCGTCTGTAATATCTCTGATAATCATTACGAGGCGGTTATATTTAGAAACCGTCTGCGATATTTCTTGTATCACGACGCGTCGTAATATAAAACCGTCGTGATAATACCGTCTCCCGTAAAACAGAGCCTCGATCCATCCACTTCGTTTATAGGGTTTCGGTTTCTATGCTAAGGTGGCATGGTATCTGCCTGTAATTCCCCGTTTGAAGCGTTTGTTTGCGAACCCAAAGGAGGCAAAACTGTTGCGTTGGCACTTTGAGGAGCGTAAGAATGATGGAATGCTAAGGCACCCTGCTGATTCCATCCAGTGGAGAAACATCGACAAGAGCTTTCAAGAATTCGGTGCGGATCCGAGAAATATAAGGTTTGGATTGAGTACAGATGGAATGAATCCTTTCGGTAACATGAGCAGTCGGCATAGCACTTGGCCCGTAAATCTCTGTATCTACAACCTTCCTCCTTGGTTGTGTATGAAGCGGAAGTACATTTTGTTGTCTGTGCTTATCCAAGGACCGAAACAACACAGGAGCGATATTGATGTGTACCTAGCTCTATTGGTGGAAGATCTAAAACACTTGTGAGTTCTGGGGTACACGTATGGGATGCGTACAAGCGAGAGAACTTTACTTTGCCTTTGCTTGTTGTTCGCACCATAAATGATTACCACGCCCTTGCTAACTTTGTCGGGGCAGTACAAAAGGAACCAAAGCACGCACTCCTTTGCTAGATGATACCGAGAGTTTATGGTGAATCACTCCATAAAACCGTGTACATGCGTCACCGTAGGTTCCTTCGGAGGAATCACCCATATCGCAAGATGAAGCAACTTTTCGACGGAAGGAACGAAAATGGTTCAGCTCCAAGGCGTTTGAGCGGGAGAGATGTTCATGACATTGTTAAGGATTTGGATGTTGCGTATGGAAAGGGACGTAAATCAAGTACCCGTGAAAAGAGCATGTGGAAGAAGAGATCAATATTCTGGGACCTACCTTACTGGGAGCACCTAGAAGTTCGCCTTTGCATCGATGTTATGCACGTAGAGAAGAATGTGCGTGATGCGTGATTGGTCTCTTACTCAACATTAAGGGTAAAACAAAGGATGGTATCAACGCACAGCTTGACTTGGTCGATATGGGCATAAGACCTGAGTTAGCACCGAAAGAGATTGATAAAGGCCGTATGTACTTGGAACCTGCTTGTTATACTCTGTCAAAGGCCGAAAGAACTGAACTGTGCCAGTGCTTGCATGGTGTGAAAGTTCCGTCCGGTTACTCCTCCAACATGAAGAGACTTGTTTCGTTGCAAGATTTGAAATTAACCGGCATGAAGTCTCATGATTGTCATGTGCTGATGACACAGATGCTCCCTGTCGCAATTAAAAGTATTTTGCGGTCAAGGTCCGAGAGACAATCACTAGGTCGTGTTATTTCTTTAACACAATCGCCTCGAAGGTCATCGATCCCGAAGGACTAGATGCTCGCAAGTCGAGGTGGTGATGACTCTATGTAATCTTGAGATGTATTTTCCTCCATCATTTTTCGATATCATGGTCCATCTCATTGTTCACCTTGTGACGAGATAAAGATATGCGGGCCAGTGTTCCTACGTAGCATATACCCGTTCGAGAGGTACATGGGAATTCTCAAGTCTTACGTACAGAATCGATCTCGTCCGGAGGGTAGCATTGTCGAAGGTTATGCAATAGAAGAGGCCGTCGAGTTCTGCGTCGATTACATGGCCCAGGTCGAACCAATAGGTGTGCCTCGATCTCGCCATGAGGGGAGGCTCCAGGGTATCGGGACCATCGGAAGGAAAACAATCACGCTGATTGGTTGCGTATGCTCGAGCCCATTTCACGGTTTTGCAACACATGGTCAGTAGTGTCCGCCTATATCGTCGAGCACAAGCAATGGCTAAGGCAAGAGAATCCAAGACGGCAGAGTCTTGGATCACGAGACAACATAACCTTGATTCAACAAATGGTTGAAGGAGCGACCTATCACGGAGCTCGTCGGATGACACTGTTGACATGGTTGGCAAAAGGACCAACTTTTACGGTTGTCACATGGAAAGGATATGACTTAAATGGGTACACATTTTACGAGAGATCGGGATATGAAGAGCACAAACCGAACAGCGGTGTCGCATAGATGCATTCAATAATACCGCTGGTTGACGAGGAGCTCCTACTATGGGTTCATAGAGGAGATATGGGAGCTCGACTCACGTACTTTTCAAGATTCCCTATTTGGTGCCGTTGGGTCCACCTCCGGACGTGAAGGTTGACGGGAATGGCATCACTCTGTGGACCTCGAGCGTGTGGGATACCAAGATGAACCATTCATGCTCGCTAACCAAGTTGTTCAAGTCTTCTATGTAACCGGCCGTCCAACAAGAAGCGCCACGTAGTTCTTCGGGAAAAAGGAGAATTGTCGGAGTTGAGAATGTAGTAGATGAGGAAGAGTACAATCAATTTGATGAGTTGCCACCTATCGGAAATGACATCCTGGTCCCAGAAGAACAACATGAGGAAGCAAGCTACACACGCGTCGATCATCATGAAGGGCTAATTTTCATACAAAAGAATAAGCATGTGGTGGCGTAGTTATGAGAAGGGTGCATTGTCATCATGCTTACTAATTTTCATGTGTAATAATATTACATTAATGCTATTGTAAAGATGATACGACCCATCATGCTTTGTACATATGATTCCAAATACATGATTCAAAGATGGCCATTCAGACATAATTGATGACAAGAAATAAATTATGTAGACTATGGCAAACAAGAACGTAATCATGTCTACTTTGGCAATATGGAAATAGTTGTATGTGATTGCTATCGATTTTAGGGTTTGAATTGAGGATTAGAATCTCCACTTCAACCACAAGATGCATCTATATTCTGTTAAAGACAACTTTCTCGGAAGATACAACAAAGTGGCACAGACAAGAGTCGATCGGCCGAGCAGACAAGTGAATGTCGATGAGCAGTATATATCATGAGCGGTTCTAAAAGATAACGATGCAGGATGTTATTATCATAGACGGTTATGTTACATAACCGTCTGTGATATCTTAAGATCACAGACAGTTCTATTATATAACCGTCTGTGATATCTCAACATCACAGACTGTTATGTTATAGAACCGTCTGTGATAATACATCACAGACCGTTATCTTTTAGAACCGTCTGTGATGTGCTCTCCTATATATATCTCCCGCGCGCTGGCCTCATTCACACCGCGCCAAACCCTAACCCTTTGTGACATTTTGTCTCCCGCGGTGACCCCCCCCTCAACGTACGTGCTTCCTCGGCGGCCTCCCCCTCCGAGCGTCCTCCCCCTCGGCGTCCTCCCCCTCGGCGTACGTGCTTCCTCGGCGGCCTCCCCCTCCCGGCGTCCTCCTCCTCGGCGTCTTCCCCCTCGGCGTACGTGCTTCCTCGGCGGCCTCCCCCTCCTGGCGTCCTCCCCCTCGGTGTCCTCCCCTTCGGCGTCCTCCCCGGCATCGACGTGCTCCCCATCGTCGTCCTCCCTGCGCGACGTGCTCCCCTCGGCGTCCTCCCCTCGGTGACCTCCCCCGTCGTCCTCCCCCCATGACGTGCTCCCCATCGTCGTGCAGGCCTCTCTTCGAGCAATGATCGGTCTTTGTTCGGTGTAAGTGTCTTCGCGCATCTTTCTTTCTTTCTTTCATTGGTGTGGGTGATTGGTACTTGCTCTATGAGTATCGATGAACCAATCGAGTATTTCGGGGACTAGCCATCGAGCTAGAGGCCGTTTCTCGATCTGGAGGCTCGATTTTGTTCTACCGCCGCTCGATGATGATTCAATTAAATGAGGCTATATTGATCCGCTAGTTAGTGAGTTCATACGTGATTCAAACCTTTGTTTAGATCATTGTGTCTAGAATTCAACTTGGTCAGTGTTGCTGCTGTACATGTGATATGCTATCCTGTCTGTGATTCAGCTCTTATACTCGTACTTATTTCTGCTTGTCTGCTGTGTGGATGTCCTAGTTTTAGGGATGTCTTTGCAAATTTTTATTAAGTTCGGCAACATCCTAGTTCGCTTGTCCTGCTGTTCAGTAGCTTTTCATAGTCCATAGTTGAGTTCTAGTGAATCAATTTTCTTAACCAGTGCTGAATTGCGTAGATTCACTAATCTCAGATTTGTATACCCTGTGATATATTGTTGAAATTGATGTTGGAGGGTTCTTTAAGAGCAACCCATCAATTTAGATAATCTGAGAGCAAAGTTGCTTATAAGCTAGTCCTTTGTGTTATCTTGTGACAACAAATCTTAGCAGTCAATTTCACTTTCATATATATATTTGATTAGCTCTATTGCAAACCTGTCTTTATATGCTTGGTTAGTGAATATTTACGCTTCTTCGCTATTGTTCTATTATTCATTAGCTGTCAAAGTTCAATCCATATGTATTCTTCGCTTTGTCCTGCTGTGTGGATGTCCTAGTTTTAGGGAGGTGCTGCCAAAGCATACAACAAGTATCGGCGTTAAGTTCAAGTATGAACATCTATTCAACGACTCGTGGGGGCTTCTTCACGGTCGATTTTACGGACTTGTTCCATCTCTACAACCTCGACGCCCTCGGCCGCACTCATAAGATCTTTGGACCTTGTAAGTGTGTGCTATCACGGTCTACATTCGTCTAATAGTGATAATTATCCTCCAATATATATATAATTAAGCCTTTGTATATATAGATACATGCAACGAGAAGCGACACGGCAGAAACTATCGATCGGTTTCCTCGACCCACATATAGTCTCAAAGCAAACAATGGATCTGGATATAAACATGGTCGAGAAATACGTGATAGAGGCATTGCTAGCACAAAAAGATAAAGAATTCATACTTATACCCCATAACCCAGGGTACGTAAGTGCTACCACATGCTATACTTTAGTGCATGCACGTGCACACAACTCTGTTTCGTTCATTGTCCATTGTGATATACCTGTGTAGGTTTCACTGGGTTCTAATTGTAATTGAACCAGCCACAAACCGGGTTAAGTACCTTGATTCCGGACGTGGCGAAAACCACGACTTGACACCTATCGCAAAATTACTCACCAGGTAATCACGTTTCCTACGTACATGGTCGTGTAAGTTGTTCCAGGTTTATATTGCTATTGGAATGGCTTAGGCTAACCTTTTGCAATCTTGTAGAGCGTTCAAACATGTGAAAGATTGGACTAAACTACAGCATGATTTGAACTTTCCGGTATCCGCTATACACAACAATTCTATATCAAACCCCGTAATAGTGACTCTAGAACTAACCGTAGGTTTTATTTGCAGTGCCACCAGCAAGGTCAGGGAAATAACCTATGTGGATTTTATGTTTGCTACAACATGCAAACCATAAATCGCTAAAAAAGTAGCAAGATCTGATTAAAAGCTGCGTTGGTCGAGGCCCATTTGAGCAACATTAGAGGGAAAGTTTGTTTCTTCCTGCTCACCGAAGTAATACATAAAAAAGGCGCGTTCCACGCACTCGATAACTCTCGAGTTGTACAATTGTCAAATGGTATTCATTAATTGGAAAATATGTCAAAAACTTGCGGTTATTCTTGTTTGTACGATTCATTGTATTGTCACATGATATTATCCTTAATACATATTTGCTCATCTTGAATGCAACAACTTAACAATGTCTTGCTTGTTGGAACTAGATGTTTTCCTACACCCTCGTGAGAACCTCCATTATTTATGGTTTGTTGTTGAAATTTCCATCTACTTAGGTATTCTGCATCAATATTTCTGAGACACGATCGATTATAGATGTTGTAATTGAATATCTGCACTTCCTATATGCATTGAGGCAACAGTTTGTCCGTCGGGATAGACTTAAAATATAATCATTTGTAGCGCTTTTCTCCTTCTTATGATAATGTTGATGGAACTTCGACTAATAAATCAACCAAGACCCTTACGCTATGACATGGCGAGGTGGCGGCAACCATAAGTGCTTGATCGAACTGACACACTCGAGTGTGTGATTTGCTTCATGCCATATGAAGTGGCCTTCTTGTGATCACGATCGTGCCACGGTCTGAGAATGCGAGCGGCATGCTCTTGCTTGGCGTCACCGTTGTGCCACGGTGGGAGAAAATGGTACTTTGAAAAATTTGTAGATGTATTTTATAGATTACTCTAGTTAGGCTAATTAAAAATTGAACAAATGTGATTGCAAGTCGGGTCTTCCATGTTCAAATGTGATTGAACAAATGGAAGACAGACTTGCAATCACAATGCATATAGGAAGTGCAGATATTCAATTACAACATCTATAACTGAACAATGTAAATATCAAGTAGAAATATTGATGGAAAATTCAACAACACCATAAATAATGGAGGTTCTTATCTAAAGGTCATCATGCATTTTCTGATAAGTTCGTGATATCGTATGAGCGGTTATGATTTGAAACCATCTGTGATATTTAGTTATCACAAACGGTTCTCGTTTGAAACCGTCTGTGATATTTAGTTATCACAGACGGTTTATTAATACAACCGTCTGTGATATATATTTTCTCAGACGGGTGGAAAACCGTCTCTGATGATCTCCTTCATCACAGACTTATTGTTACTGACGGTTCACAAAACCGTCTCTGATGACGTTTACGAACCGTCTGTGATTACGATTTCTGTAGTAGTGGTCGGTGCTCACCTATCCGGAGCGGGAAAGAGCAACCACTAGTGGAATCGAGGCGGGCGCTCAATTCATGGGGCCGGTCTAAAGTAGTTTGGGCTATCCTCAACGTGGATTAGGGGAGACCGGTAAGTCTCCGAACACCACGGTAAAACATTGGTGTGTCTTTTTGTGTTTACTTCAATTCTCTATTTACATTGTTGCAATTTACATTCGTAGAATTAAATTGCTTAATTGTATTTATTCTTACATATTCATGCTAGAGACATAATTATCTAGTATACTTAGTGAGCCTAGTTGACTTAGACTTAATTGTCAAAACCTTAATTTATCACTTCCGCATTAATTTTTGTTTATATTTTGACATAGGGATAAATAGGTGAGATTTTAACTAATCGTCGAAGAAAATTTTAAAGCCACCTATTCATCCCCCTCTAGTCGGCATCCTCGATCTTACAACAACAGTACTCAATAAACCACACAAAAATTCTGAATACTACATGTAGAGATAAACAAAGGTAGGCACAGGTTTTGAGTATTGTGGATGCAATTTATTAAATACCAGTTTTATTTTACATTTGAAACACAAACCAAATAACAGGTAATACCATAGGAGTTATTTACAAAGTTCAAATTTACGACAAGTTCTATTTATAAAAACTATTTGAGTGTGGTTACAGGAATCACCCTAGATTAACCTAGATTCATTAACCGGAAGCATGACGTATTCTAATACCATTGATATCACTCTGCATAGGTGCTTAGCTTTACCCACAAGATATCTTTGGCCGTCAATGCCACGCGATTAATATGCAACTTAAATGCATGCGGCCGGACCGAGATGGTTATAGTCTTTTGTTGGACTTCCCTTCTTTAGCCCCTATCCAGTAGATTACGAGGATTCACAGTCTCCAAGACCCACTGGACAAGGCGGGAGATGTGATCTGGTCACTGCGGATACCTATTGTTGTAAGAACTGGCGAATGGCCATCCCATTCCCGTTCCACCGCAGTCGCTCTGCTATCCATTCTCTCATCAGAATGGTAGCTGCCTCCTATAGGTATTCCAAAGGGGAGTACAATGTACTGAGTTATGTTGGAACAGGTCAACAGGGCTGACCGACCCAACTTGTGCTTGAGTGGGAGCTAAAGTTATTTACTTTGTTAAAGGCATCGGTCCTTAAGTGCTTGAGACTCAGCCAATTACATACCACAAGTCATGGTATCCACCGTACCAACCACCAAACCACATCCTGGCTTTGTCATCGGTTGGGGGTCGGACCAGCATCCACGTCCCGTGGGTAGCCCAACACTGTCCCCTGACCGTGGCAACTTTTGAAAAATCACCCGAGCCATCTCTCGGAGATTTTAAGTAATTGAGCTAAGGGTGAAATTATATTAACTGCTAATCTACGATGGTTTAATATTTTATAGCCTAAGGTTAAAAGGGATTAAGGCGTAACAACAGGTTTAACGTTGTATTATTACTAATCATGTCATTCTAAACTATTTCTTTTTAGTTTTTTAAAATACCAGAAATAATGCGGTACGGAAAATACTACACATTACTGTAGTGGAATTGGGTTCAAAATGTTCAAGGGTGTGGCTTGCCTTGCAGGGTCGAGGGATCTCCTAGCGGGAAGTAGCTATAGTCGTGGCTAGCTCCAGACAGCTCCGGGCACTGCTCCAAGGGCTGCTCCAACATCGGATCTAATGCGAAAAAGCAAACCAGTAAATAAACGAATAAAAACACCCAAAAGAAGAAAACAGAAACTGAATCGGAGAGAGAATGGCCAAAAACGGGTTGGAAGGGTATTTTGGAAATTTTGGGGACTGGACTCGGTGGAACGGAGATCATTTTTTGACTTAGCGGGTTGAACTGATCAAGAATATGTATTTTTGGGTATTTTTTATTTTTGGGATTTTTCTAGAATTTTTCTGAATTTTTAATTGATTTTTTGGATTTAAATAAAATTAAATCCAAAAAATAAATAAATAATTAAAAAAACAAAACCACACACGATGGTAAAGTCACATTCTTTGTCTTGACGAAGTGGCGGCTACACGCAATGGCAGAGACCTCTGGTTGTGACCCATAAATGAGCAGGCTTACTAGCGCTGGGAGGCCGAGCGTGATGTAGGCCAAGGGGACCCAAGGTCGACACGTGGGGCCCAAGAGAGAGAGAGAGGCGGCGGAGAGGCGGGGAATGGACAGAGGCGGGGAAGAATGAGCGGCGCGGGCGAAGGAGAGCTCGAGAGGGGAAAGAAATGGCGGGGGAGGGAGAGGGCTCACCGGTGAGCTCGAGGTAGGGGAAAATGGTGGGCGAGGTATTTATAGGGAATGGGAGGAGAGAGAGGAGGCGGTGTGAGCTCGCGAGGCGATTGACGGCGGCAGGGACGGAGCGGAGGTGTGAGGTGAGGTGTCTGGGGAACACGGAGGGACATGGGGGGCAAGGGGCATGTGGGGGGTGCGTCTTGTGTGACACATGGGTCAGATGCGAGGGAGGAGGGGCGGAGTGGGCCATTTGAAGAACACCAAAGGGCGGGGGCGATGGGGCAGGGCGGCCAAGCGGGAGAGAGAGGAGGAGGGATAGAGGGGAGCGGGCTGGGGAGGAGAGGTGGGCCGGAGGGGGAGCAGCCTAGGGGAAACAGGCCCGAAGGGGGGAATGCGGGATTCCAAAAAGGGAAAGCGAAAAAACGAGAAAACTTTCCCGAAACAGAAAATTAAAATTCAAATAAAATTCAAATAAAATAATTTTAAAATTTTCAGGTTATTTCAAGACCCAAGGCTACTATGCATGATCAGAAATTAATACAACATATGCGATCTAGCTTATCAGTTATCACTATGCTTTGCAACTTATGTTTCACAGATTGACATTTAGAAGGGTGATAAAGAAGTCCAATACAGAGGAGTTCTGGTGTGTTCCATACCAAGCTCACCACTGGAAATTTGTTCAACTGCCTCTACTACACTTGGTATGGCCTTCCTGTGGTGAGCTCTAGATGGGAGAAATTTCTAGTGTCTACAATCAATGGAACACAAACACAAATGGGTGCAGATATGAATACACAAACACAAATACTATGAATACACGAACACAAATGGGTGCAGATACGAATACAAGAACACAAACCAGGTGGGGAGGATGACCGGGAGGGTGAGCTGTCGGGGAGGAGACCGATGACCTGGATCGGGTGCAAGCGGTGACTAGGCGGGAAGGACGTGGTGATCGGGCGGGGAGGACAACTGGGGATGAGGTGGCGAGGTGCTGGGGAAGAGGCCACAGATTTGGATCGGGAGCACATGCAGACCGGGCGAGGAGGACAAACGAGCAGTGAGGGCACGGACCCGAAGGGCGATCGGAGGAGGACTCAGCGGCGACAACGTGGCGACCCAGAGGACGAGCGGGGGCGAAATTGTGGCGAGGGCGCGACGACCCGGAGGGCGATTAGTGAAGGATGTGGCGGCACCGACGCGGCGACCTGGAGGGTGCGCGGGGGCGGATCTGCGGCGAGGATGGGGCGACCTAGAGGGTGACCGCCGGAGGAGGTGGGAGAAAGGGTCTAGCGATCAGGATTCGGGAGGAGGGGCCACCATTGGGAAAAGCACGCAGCTTTCTATGTGTGTCGTGTGCTTTGTCGACTTCTAGTATATTATCGGTCCTATAATGGGACTTGACTTTGTAGACCTCGGCTGTCTACGATCTTCTTAGTAGAAGATTGCACACAATTTTTTATACTTTTGTCAAGAGATTCATCCCCCTCGTTGGAAACTCAAGGTGCTCAGAGAAAAAAGTTTGAACATTAACTTCACGATTTTACTTCTTATGTGTCGATATTTGCTCATGAGATCCTCTTTGTTATAATCTCTGCAAATGCAGTCCTTTGCCGTGTGGGCCCTCTGTGACAGCGGGCCCACGCGCTGGCGATCAGACTCAGAGGCTACAACTGACAGAGGATCCGCTTCCTCGATATTTGCTGTTTATATGCTAGGGAATTGTGTTGATCAATCAGTGAAGATGTGAGAGTATGACTACCATTCAAATTCTGGCTGTCCAACTTTTTGAATACATTAGTGTCAGTGAGATAGTATGCATGCACTCACGTTCTATGATGTCAGAAATTTATCCACGGACTCTGCAATTTTAAGTGTGTGCAGATGCACAATTGTAATCTAAAAAACCCTGTCTAGGAGTGGTGGATACCTAAACCATGGCTAGACACATCTAAATTTGTACAAATCCACGTATATGTCAATAGTTAAAGTTTTTTCACATTTTTTTTTCAAAAGTGACCTTCAACTTGTATTTTTTTTCCACAACAAGTCTTGTCAACACCCATCTTGAACCTATCCACTTACGCAAGCTACTGGATGCAGATTAGGTACAATCGCTATAGTGATTGTAACTTTGCAGCAGTAGTTGATCTGGCTATCCAACAAGGAACCAATGTTTATGATCAGCTGGCCTGTTGCTCCCTCCTTTTTCTCTGTTGTTTAGAACTTCAAGAGACTATCATTGCACTTGATATTCTTCTCCTTTCAATAGACAATTAAAAACGAAATGAATAAGGTACAAAGTTACATATTGTTATGACAAAGATAGTTGTGGTCCAACTTCCCCTTCAACTGAATGTTTAGCATCCATTGCAGTACAAAAGAGGATATAAAAAGTTGCTACCATGTTCAATCAAACTAGCATTTGTTAGAGTAAGATTTATTTAATGATGAAGAGAATAGCATAGCAGGGAGTTATTTTCTTATCAAGTAGGGTTGGAAGAAGCAAATGCAAATGTGTAATTGGTTGCAAGTAGCATTTATGAATTATGATATTTTACATGTGAATATGTATAGAAAGGAGTTATTTACATGTGCACATTTTGGTATTTTATAGAAAATTCCAGTATAGTATTATCGTTTTGTACAATGTTGTAAACCTAAGCCATCTAAAATCATTCTAAATTAATTTTTCTTTGTGCTTTCATTAATCACTAGCATGGAAAGTACTTGTGGAAATTGAAACAGATAGTTTATCTTGTGTAGTTGGTTGCATGTACAATTTTATTTAATTGAGACGCAGATTGTTTGATGTATGTACTCATAGCAATTTTCATTATTTTCATAACAAATCTATTGAGATACCTATTCTGTGTTATGATTTTCAAATATTTTGTGTAGGATTCAGAAAACAACTCTGGACACCTGAAGCACAAGAAGATATGGTGAAGCACTATAATATTTGTTATGTCCACTGGATGGGGTACAATGCTCTAGATGTATTGATGCTATGTTGTCTGTTTTGTATGAACATGATATGTAAATGAATGAGAGTACGATGCTTGTATGCCATGATTTTTGTCTATGGATGTATAATTCATGTGGATATAGTTCAATTTTATAGTGAAAACAAATTGTTTGTAACCATCTAAGTTGTACTTTTGAAGCTATGTGTTGCCTAGCTGCCAATTGCATTTCTACACAAATTATCAGCTCCATATTAATTTGCACTGGATGTGGTTATCATTTCATTAGATGGTTCTCCTTCATATTATTTCACTAGATGGGAACTTGGAACATAAATTAGGTTCATGTAATGATTTTTCATGTACCAGGTTGTTAAGATGTTCCTATAGTCTTATTAATGCACTACATTTAATGCTAATATTTACATTTGTATGTCACATTCAAAAATGAAAATGAAATCCACTCATATGTCCTTCAAACGACATCAAACAAGCCATCATTTGACTCAGGGGTATTTCAAGTATTTCCCAACTCATAACAGCGCTATCTAAAAGTTAGGCTGCCAAACATCAAACCTCTTCACTTCAGCTGTTTAGTTGTAGAACCCTTCAGCCATGCAGCCTTGCTGGAAGCTACTTCTCTTTAAGTTGTAGCCATGCCAAACTGGGTTGGAGATGTGTATGCTTGTGAAGCTCTAGACAGAATGTGGATATTATCAATGGTGAAGTCAGGAATTTTTTTAGAGCCTAGGCAAGTTTAACTACGATGAGTGTTTGTCCAGGCAAATATACCCAATCATGTTGTAAAGTAATCCTCCAATCCATATCCTCAATGATCAAGAAAAATAAGTACAAAACCGACACAATTCCTATACACATATAAGGTGAGGGCTTTCTTGGTCGTCAACTCGCCGTGCACAGGCCACGTTGCGCCTTGACCACCAAAAAACCCTGGTTGTGTGCCCCATCTACCCGTCACCCCAGACTCGATTGCCTCGCGGTGTGCCTGAACATGAGCCTAAACACCCTCATCGCATGCCCCACAAGCCCCCCACCTGAACCATGTTACCTGGCTCGTGTTTATGTCAATGGCAAGAAACTAATCAATGGCATCATTTGATACTTTTTTCCGAGTCAATTGCAAATGAACTGGGTATGTATGATCTATAAATGTGCTAGATTGTTGGCTCTTAGACTTTAATTGTCAAGTCAACTAGACCATCAAAATAATGCATGACCCATTTTACAAAATGAATTGACCGCTCCATCTTCTTCCCAACGTTGTATAGATCTATCGACCTCTCTCCCTGTTCTTCAATGGCAGTTTGTCATGGGCTAGACGGAGAATTGGGCAGGGTCCAGCCGATGAGCCCAGGCTCGCTAGGAGGTGGCTCCGCCATTGGATATCAGTTCACTTCAAAATTAGAAGGCATGTTCAATGATTTGAAGACCTCTCGGGATACAACGCAAGGGTTTTATGCTGCTAGTTCTTTTGACATGGGAGATGCCCCAACGATATCTGTCTACATACTCACCAGTGGGTCTTATATAGCCAACACAACCATGTGACTCCTGCAACCTTCCTCCTAAAATACTGTGTCTGAGAAGTTTTGGGCTTACTACCTTGGTACACACAATGGGAGGAGACTGACATGCCAAACAAACATGGGGACTGCTGACATCAAAGCAACATTTGGAAACAGCCTCAGCAAGCATGAGCTAAACGTCTCAACCTACCAAATATGCGCTCTCATTTTGTTTAACTCAGTAGATCATTTGACTTACCGTGATATTGAGCAGGCTACAGCAATACCATCTGTACACCTGAAGCAATGCCTTCAGTCTGTTGCCTTATGAAGGGTAAGAATGTTTTGTGAAAGGAGCCCATGAGTAGGGACATCTCTGATGATGACAGTTTCTATGTCAATGATAAATTCACAAGCAAGCTGCTTAAGGTCAAGATTGGCACTATGGTGGCACAAAAGGAGTTAAAGCTAGAAAAGATCGAGATTCGGTATAGAGTTGAGGAAGACAGGAAACCTCATATTGAGGCTGTTTTCATGAGAATCATGAATTCTAGGAATAGACCTGGGCATTGGATAGTACTGGGCCGGCACGGCATGAGCCTGATGGACCGCAGGTCTTGTCCATGTTGTGTCGCCTAGGCTGGGTCAGCTAGGCCAGGCCAACCCGACTTGTCTTTGATGAGCCAAATCACGCCCCATTGGCATGCCGTGCCATGCCAACCTAAGCTCGATGCATTTGGACTGTTGCAGAGGAGAGGAAATGAGCTGAGGACTAGTGGGACACCTGTCGGTGTTGTCGTGAGGACGGAGTGTAGTTCGGCTGGAGGCGTGGAAGACGCTAGTGTCAGGGAAGAAGCACGCATGGTGCCCAAGGACGGTGGCGACATGGTGCGGGAAGGTCGGATTTGGCGACGGTATGGCCGAAGACCGTTGCATCTTGTAGTGAGGCAGTGAGGATCTTTGAGGTCTGGTATTGTTGCTGTCTTCTTCCTTGGGACGGGCGGCGAAGTTGATGACACGGTGCCTTAAGGCCGTATTCAATGGTGGCGTGCTCGAAGGCCACTGGATCTGGCATAGAGGTGACGAGGGGAGGAAGTAGGGGTGGAGAAGGACGAAAGGAGACGATAGAGATGTGGGAGAAGACGACTGCGTCAGATGAATCATGAGAGAAGACGAAGAGGAAAGATAGTATTTGATAATGGTTTGGCCCATTAGGGTAAAATAATTCTGATGGATTAAGCTATAGATATGGTGTTTTTTTATGAAAGGGTCGTATTCTTACCGTGTTGGCTCAAGCATGGACCAATAAGTTGTGTCAAACTAGGCCACTCTTGTGCTGAGTTTTTAGGTTCGGCACATTCCATGCCTTGCTTTGAGCAGTGCTGAGCTGATCGTGCCAAGAGCCGGCCCATAAAGGCAATTCTGTCGGCCCCCTGCTTCTCAGGGTGCACACCCACCATGACAACATCACCGGTGTTCGGCTCCCCCGCTTCGAGCACTTCCTCGTCGACATCGGTGCCCCCACGACGTTGCTTGCGGGGCTCACCAGCGATGGGCCAGTGGGGTACACGTCTGCGCCGTGGAGGTGCTGGTGGAGCTGGCGTCGCTATAGACGTCGATCCTGACTCTGGACACGGCAATCAAGATGACCAACCCGGGGTGAACACGCAGGAGAACTTGGTGAAGTCGCGACTCAAGAACACCATCATCTACATTAGGGGCGAGCTCGACAAGTAGGAGAGGGAGGAGTTATTCCGCCTCGAGAAGATCCAGGCCTACAAGCGCCTAGCGCGAGCTCGAGCGACAGATGGAATCTGCTAGGTGCTAACACCGAGGAAGTCACCGGGCGAGGTCACACTCAAGCGAGGTCTCCGTCAACACCACCGTCAGCATGCTGGACAACAGCAGTGCCGACGAGAGGGACGAGGACATCATCTTTTGATCCCCTGGCAGAGCTCTCTGCCAGAAGAGTGCCTATGTCGTGTCTAGAAAATAATCTGTGCCTAGAAGCTATGTGCATACTTCATTTCATTTCATTTTTGCTGAACTAATGTAGTTTATGCAGAATATGCATGCTTGGTTTCAGGCATATGCACTAGAGTGGACTCTAGAGCCTGTACACAGTACACTCAAGAATAATGTTTGCTTGCAAACTTACATAGCAAGTACTCATGTGAAGGGTTTGAAAATCGTCGATTCTCAAATGAAAATCGCAATAAGCGGCTGTATCGAGCCATCTCGGTTTCATAAACCGTAGGCAAACCGGTCGGATTCAAATTCAAAATTTTGAAAAATTTGCAAAAATTTATCCTAAAATTTGCTAAAATTAGTATTAACATCTTTATGATTTCTGGGATGAAAATTTCGTAAAAAACTGAATGTTGGAGATAGATTTGAGTCAAAACATGAAATATGAAATTAAAAAGGCAAAAAAAAAGCTAAAACAGTAACAGGCCAGAGGCCCACAGTCCCAGCCCAGTAGCCCAGTCTGGCCTGCTATGAAGAGACGCCTATTTTAAGGCCGCCTAGCACCGTTTCGACCGCATTATTCCTCCACAGTAGTCATTCTCCAGCAGCTCTTCCTGACCAGTGTAGCTCCAACCAAATCCAGGCATCGACAGTGCAGAAATCGTCACCGGTGTGTCGATTATTGGCCGATTTTAGTTGAAAATTGCAAGAGCCGAAGGAGAAGCCGACCCAGTTGCGGCCGCTTGGAAAATCTTCCGAAATCGTTAATTTTCATAAAAAAAACTGAGTGTTTTTTAGTAAATTTCATTGATTTTTGAATTTTTGTGATGAATGGCACTTGATTATGTCTCATTAGCATGTGCTTATGGTTGTTTGTGAATGAATGGCAATAGATGTTGGGTTAGTCTTAGGGTTAGGGTTAGGATTAGTAGACAGGGTTAGGGTTAGGATTAGCAGCACATGACGTGGCTAGGGTTAGGATTAGGATTAGCAGTACATGATGTAGAGTTGCTAATGTAGCTTTTTTCATTACTATGCTCAATCCTAGTGACAATGCCTTTTATTGGTAGCACGTACATATAATTCCTAAAATTTACTGATGTAATGACTTTCATTACTAGCACGTACATATAGTTTTGGCAAGAACTGACATTAAATTGATGTTTTGTGTTAGCTGACTTCTTGTTGTTTTGATAAGTAGATGGCAGACCAGGATGACATTGTATGGGAGCACGACAGCAAGATGGGGATTGATTTTCAATGCAAACACTGTCACTAAGAGAAGAAAGGAACGGTGCACACCCGATTGAAGCACTACTTGGCAGGGCACAGTACGAATGTCGTCAATTGCTATCAAGTTCCAAAGGAGATTTGCGAGTACTTTCGATGCGACCTAGACAGGATGAAGGACAAGAAGAAGAGAATTAGGGAGGAAAGGCTCAGCAAGGAATCAACAGTTGGTGATTCCTCTCCGAGAATAAGTGTATATTCTGAGTACACGGGTAGTGCTGATAAGAAGGACCAGCTACAGTATGTGATGGATGCCTCAAGGGTAGAGGAGGAATTTATGAGCTAAATAGGTGGCATGTATGAACATGGTAGTGGCAGTGGGGGATCTAGAGGGGCTAGAGGAGGGGGCGGCGGTGTGTTTCCAAGGATGTTTCAGAGTTCTTCTAACGGGATAAACCAACCGTGGGTGATTACAACCTTGGTATAGCCTGTGGACCTGTGCAGACAAGGATTGACACTAGGAGCTGAACACAGAAGATGGAATGGCCACATATAGCATAACCATCATGTGCGATTTTTGGACTAGGCCGACACACATGAGCATTATCAACTTCATGCCATACTGCAATGGCACCATGTTCTTCCACAAGTCCGTGGATGCAACGGGCAAAAGTCAGGATTCATCGTACTTATGCAAGGTACTTGTTCTCACTGCTCCTACTCTGAAATCTATTTGAAGTACATATATAGTAATGAAAGTTTCTATTTTGTTTGTTGATGCAAAAAATTGCCTCAGTGGTCAATGAGGTGTGTGCGTACAATGTTATACAGCTTGTCACTGACAATGGTGCCAACTACAAGAAGACACGCAGTCTTATCGCACGTATGCACCACAACATCGTGTGACAGTCTTGTGTGGCCCATATGATTAATTTAATGCTGAAGCAGATTGGAGAGTTCCCTGACCACACATATGTCATTGAGAGTGCTAGAAAAATCTTTCAATGGCTGTACAACCATTCCAAGCTTCAATTCATGATGAAGAAGCACATGGGGCGCGAGTTGGTCAATGATAGTTGCCTTCATCATAAGAACGAGTTTTTGCAATGAATGGTCTCAGAGGAATTTCTATCGTCGCGCTTTATTAATACTATAAAGGGAAGGTACGTGTACTCGTGCCTCTTGAGCTTGAATTAGTGGGACAACCTTCTTTCGGTTATTAAATCTATGGAACTGTTCTACGCCTTCTTTGCATTTCGCCGATCAAGACAAGGTTCCTATATTGAGCGAGGTGATACTGCGGTATAACATAATATGACAGGAATATGATAACTTGTTTTATGACTCTCCAGCTACTTTCTAGCAGTACATGAAGAATGAGTGACCTAATGTGTGATACTTATATGAACATCGGTAATACATTCTTCTCTTTTCACAAAATATCTAATACTTGCAAATACTTGTAATAATATGTTTCCTTCAATTTCATGCAGCTGCCGCCTTGAACCCCTGAACGCATTACTCATATGGGACGACTAACACCTTCTTACCAAATCTCCGTGATGCTTTTGAAGCACTTTCTGAAGATACTGATATGGCGATGCGAGGTCTTCGCGAGGCTGATCTTTTCAAAAGAAGGGTTGGGTCGTTCTCTACTGTGCTAGCTGAAAGGATGGCACATGATCAAAAAATTTCCCCTGGTATATTCCTTATGCCATCTTAAATATAATGCCACTCGTATTTCCACCTCCTACCGAGATAGAGAGTGACAACCCCTCCTATCACATCTCGTGACAGACCTGGTAGATAATGATATGTTTCGAAAGAATACTAAGGCTGCAAGCATCTCCAAATGGGCAAAAACGACAGTGGGGAATACTCACATGGGAAAGAGGAAGCACCAAGTAGTGCTGACGATGGAGCAAGCAAAAAGAAGAACTCTCTCAAAAGGAAAGGGGAAGCTTCCCATACAGCAGGAACAATACGTAGGGAGTGATGACTCTGATAACACTTTCGTGGACCATCGGAGCCCGCCATACCAAGAATCCAATGATAGTTGCTCTAAGACGAATAGTGATGGCGGTCAGTCCCCTGCTGATGCCTCTATTCCTCCCACTTTTCACTCAGAAGCATAGCTTCCCATACAATTTACAAGGGAGTCCCAGTACACTCATACCACATAAGACAAAGACCATAGAGCTCCACAATCACCGAGAACGATTACTGCAGCCAAGGAAAGAGACCATCGACACAACCGTGATGCACTGCATGATAGTTGTAGCTCGTACAACATCGCCGAAATGCATAAGAGTTATGGCTCATATAGCCCATACGACTATTCCATCCTGGATTCTCGTACGCAACCTACCACTCAATGGATATATGAATGGCAAGACCCAGAATTTTATGACATGTTGTACCGCCAGTGGGAAATGACTAGCCTGTGGACGAAGCAAAA
The DNA here is from genome assembly GCA_036346375.1 of Guadua angustifolia. Classification (NCBI taxonomy): domain Eukaryota; kingdom Viridiplantae; phylum Streptophyta; class Magnoliopsida; order Poales; family Poaceae; genus Guadua; species Guadua angustifolia. Next base: position 48,345,853 of record CM070514.1, read on the forward strand.
CTGGCATAAATATAAGGCGAACTTGCTAGCTACATGAGGTTTTCGGCCTTTTTGTGGATTTTCCCCCTTTTTCCTCCATTTTCTGGTCACTACCGATTTTTCGTCCAAACCGGTCGATAATTGACAAAAATCAATTGATTTTAGACCGAATCGGCTGATTTTTGATGCTTCTGGCACCGGTTCAATGTTAGTTTTGAAATTTGATTTGAATTCACAAACCCTTTGATTTTTCACGATTTTTAACCGATTTTCGTCGAAAATTGGTACCGGCCACATTTCGGTTTTCCAACTGAAAACGATTTTTCAAACCCTGCTCATGTGCTCTACTACCTGTGAGAAATAAAACTTCATCACAGAAAAGGACTAAAAAGGGGGAAAAAAAAGGTGAATAGTACTTGCTATGCACTTGGAATGGAACAGCATGAATTGAAAGATTCTTGGCGCGAATAGAATGCAACAGTCAACACAGGAGGGGAAAAAAAACTGCTGCGTCGTGCCTGTGTAACATGTTGTACTGGTTTCCACCACATTCAGTAGTAACGGCGCCTATTGCAAGGACATCAACAATCCAATGCCAAAAAAAAAAAAAAAAGCTCCAAACAATGTGGAACACCAAATCCACATTCATTGTGGGTCTCTTGCTAGAATTCGGTCCCGTATCTCAGAAAATGTCTTCACATCACTCTCCCCACGAGAGATTTGATTATTTGCCACTTCAAACATGTGGCTTCGCAAATTTGCCACTGGACCCATATTTCATTGACTCAGATGATCCCATATGTCATTGGCTCAAGTGGCATCATAATCCAAAGAGTCAATCTTCAAAGTGGCAAATAATCAAATTTCACCTCTCCCCACAGCCTAAAAATTATTGTGGCAGAAGTAATATATCAATCAATTAGCTACAAAAGAACAAATTAGATACTCAACATGACTGAAACATGAAGTCCACATGGGGAAGGGACGAAAGAGGAGAAGACTTTGCATACCAGCACTCAAGTCCTATAGCATTAGCACCCGCCTTCTCTGCAGTTTCATCATCTCCTACATGTACTGTCTTGCCGGCTTCCACACCAATTTGATCTGCCAAACAGAAAACCAGGCCATTTCTTATATCTATATAGGAATTACATAATCTGATCCCACATAGAACATGTGCTCAAGCATCTTATTTGCGAAAGTGTGACTGTGCAAGTATTATGTTCAGCACTGCAGTGTATCCAGAATCGGATGTATGGCATCTATTATACTTCAAACAAAAACTTAGCTTAACGAACTAAATTATATCTTATACCAAATGCTGTTTTGAAGATATCTGGAGCAGGTTTCTCGTATCCAACCTCTGATGATATCACAATGGCATCAAACCTGGACAGCTCAAGATCTGTTAGCATATGACCATTACTCACCAAAAAAAAAAAAGACATTGAACAAGCCAATCATATTTAAGCAAGATTGAGGTACCAGACAGCATGATTTATATATGTACTTACGTATCTGAGACATTGAGGTCCTTGAGGAATTTCCGTACATGTATGCCAAAGTAAGATACAACAGCTAGCTTCACTGAAATTGAGACATTATTAACATAAGCCACTTGTACAGATAAAAAAGAGTTAGACAAGGGTCTGAATGTGGGAAACTAGAAGTTAACTTGAAGTAATTTACTAGAGAAATAAATATAGGAAACTAAAAAGGAAGAAGATACATGTGCTGCATGACCTCCGGCATCCTTTAGATCACGCGGTGTGCCATAAGCTCCAATAGGCAGACGCCATGCGTATCCATGGGCATAGCCAGGCTTCACAATATCATTGATAATCGCTCAAATATCATGATTATTGAGCGTATTGATCTGGCACAGCATCTGAAACCACTCAGTAAACCGGTGGAATTCAAATGTAAATTTAGAAAATTCATAAAAATTGGAAAAATTTATCAAAAAAGTATTATTTTAAAAAAATTTTTGTGTGAGGTCCTAAGGCAATGCTAATGATGCTGTAAAAGTTTCAGATAATTATCAGATCTATGTATTTTTAAAAATTCTGACAGTGCTATTGTCTTTGCATATACTAATCTATTTTTTATTTTCTAGGAGCACTAAATAAGGTCTAATATTTCTGAAAATTTTTGTGCAAGGTCCAGAGGCAATGCCATTGCTAATGATTCTGTAAAATTTTTAAATAATGATCAGAGATGTGCATTTTTTTAAAAAAAATGAGAGTGCTACTGTCTTTGTATATACTCTTCTGTTTTTGATTTTCTAGGGGTACTAAATGAAGCCTAATATTTCTACAAATCTTAATACATGATACTTTGGAACTCTTTACAGTACTATTAAAATCTAAGGGCATGATCAAGCTTGTAAGTTTTTATAAAAATCTGATAGTGTTTCTGTTCCTTTTCGTTAATTGTTGTTTTTGATTTTCTAGAAGCGCTAAATGAATTCAAAAAATTTTGAAATTTCTCTGAGGTGTTTTGTAGATTAATTGGGATTTTTTGATTTTTTTTTCTAATTTTCCTTCAATGTGCTGAAAATGGAATAAAATCGCTTGAAAATCAGTCGATTATCGAACAAAACAGGTCTAAAATCGCGTAGTTTTTTATTTTATTCGTCGTTCTTTGACCGCCGAGTTCAAAATTTTTGAATTCAAACTTCTTCGGTTTCTACCGATTTTTGACCCAGTTTTACCATTTTCGAAAATCAAAAGTTGTTCGATTATCGTGATATCAATATTGTGAACCTTGGGCATAGTACTAACATATAAAACAATTACTCCATTAGCCATATGGTATGGGTATGATATGAAGATTAAGAATATTGACATCTCTTTCAAATTCAAAAACATGACTTGAAAAAAATATTTGCCACTAGGCGAATCCATCAATTACATATCTCTTCTAATAAGTAATAAAACAAGGTCACAAGTATTGTCTTATGCATTTGACATTATGACCCTGTTCTGCTTCACACCTCCTTTGCACGCATTCTGGGACATCCTAAGCTCCCACAAGAGGTGGCCCACTTAAAGCTCAGTTTTCCTTTGGTACTTTCTGTATCTGAGTCTTTAAGACGCCGGATAGATGACATTTTCATTCGAACTGTGGCCTAACCAACTTCTGCAATACAGTCATATGATAACCCTGCTCACCAGGATTATGGGTGCATTTGACGTTGCCATGGATTTTTATAACTGTTTTTATTTACTATTTCTGGATTTATTTAATTAATAACCTCCTTTTAGACTTGTAATAATATTTTACCAGAACTAATAAAGACTCTAGATAGCTAACTAGAGTTCACAGCACATTGCAGAAAAACGTGCATGTGTTGTGACAAGTTATGCTGCATTTACCGTTGCTTACTCTGTCAAAGCAAACTTTGACATGTTCTTTACTTGTTTATTTATTCTCACGTGGCACTGCTTGGTACATTTGCTGTGCTCTCTTGTAGGGAACTACGTCATCTTTTGATCATGTCAAGTTCTTCCATGACCTGGTTGCACAAGTTAACAGGAAGATTCATGGCTTCCAGGTAAACTTCTCGCAATACCCCCTTACATTGAATTGCAGAATCACCGAAACTGCAAACACAGCATGATTCATGAGTTGCATATATCTCACCACTTATTTCAGGCGACAGTATCAGAGCTATGGTACGTAGAGGAGTATGATGTTCTTGCACTAGCATTGAATGGAAAAATGAAAGTGCGGCGGTTCCACCTTGGCTGCAATGAGGGTCAGGACAAGGGAGAGAGATAAAGAGAACGCCAATGGAACATTTATCCACTTTGTGCTATGCATTTTTGTGCAATACTTGGATGCACATGTTTTGCTAGCACAGTTGCATAACATCAGTTAAACTGGATGGGTTTGGAGACTGTTAAGTGCCAATAGGTGTTGATACACAGCAAGGATGCTTATGCAGAAATTGCACGAAAATTTGTTGTAACTTGTATGTAATTTTTTTCAGTATAAAGGTGTCTGTAGACTGTTGAGTTTGTCCAAATTTGTTTCTTAAGTTTATATTCACTGTCTTACTTACAACCGGTAAAGATTTTTGGGCTGTAGTTTCCACATTCTCCATTGTTAAAGAACTACAGGCATCATCTGCACCGTCTACATTTTTGCAGAACTACATTCAGCAGCTGCAGCACAATGCTACCTGTCAGCAACTTTAGCTCAAAAACTATTAACCCCGACCTGAATTCAATTTAATTCGAATACACAATATTGGAGCTTGACTTGAGAGTATGCACTCTGAAATTCAGCATATGCCACATTCTTCGTATGAAAGTTAGTCACAGTCCACTAAAACATCACAGCACTCAGAAATCATTACAGGTTATTGATGCATCCATTGCATGCTAGTTCATGATGGGTTGATGCCGTAGACCATCTCACCTGCCATGACATTGTAACTAATCCAAAATAACATCAAAGGTTAGTAAAGAGTTCACATGAGAATCTTGAGTACAACATCACATGGTCCTATCTGAGCCAGTAAATACCAGCCTGACAACAAGTTTCTAGGAAATTTCTTAAAAAAAGGTACTTAGAAAACAGAAAAGAGAACAGGTTGATGATAAAAAGGGCAAATGAAAGGAAAAACAATGTACATGTTGCTATGCTAGTATCTATTGTCCAGCAAGCTTCACAGTCTCTGATGAGCTTTCTAGCCTTTTCAAACCATCTTCACAGTAGTTATTAATATCAAAGTTGGTTACAGCATGAACACCACGAAGCTCAATTGCTGCTAAGTCATAAGCTTCAGCTGCCTCTACTTCAGTTTCTGCAAACGAACATCGTTTTAAGTCATAATTGCACTTAAAGAAAGCTTCACAACTTATGGCTAACATTTTCACATTTGATAGTGATTGTCTCATACAAAAAAAGTTTGAAGCTCCACAAGGTAAATGTGATCAACAACTAAAGTTTACTCACCAAAGGTCCCAAGATAGATGTCCTTGGTGTCTCTACTCTCCCCAATCCTACCAATTCGTGCTTGCCATTTACCATCCTTTCTCCTGTTAGTCAAAGTGATTAAAGAAAGTTGCAACAGAACATAGTTCCTTAGTTGACCTAGTTGAGAAAATGGTCCATTTTCGAAAGAAAAGAGGAAGGACAAAATACTACTTTTTTTTTCAGCAGAGCAGATAACTACTAATTTATTTCAGCAGAGCAGAGAACAACACCTTGTCACGCCCCTATAAGATGAAGTACCTCTGGAGAAACAGCTGCTTTGCCTGTAATAATCAGCCAAAACAGTAGAATAAATCAATAACACAAGATATTACATAAATCCATAATAATTCAACGTCATCACAGACCTCCTTATGTAGGCCACAAATTCATCTTGAGACATGGCCTTCATAATCTCGATTTCTTTCTCATAGTCAGAAAACTGATAACAAACACAAGCTATCAATGCCATTTACTTGTATAACAAGATGCCAGATCCTCAAAATGTTCAAAGCCATAAACAACTCTTACATTGAAGTTCAGCTTAGTATTTGGACCTGTACCCCAATATTTAAGGGCTGCAAGATCATGTGCCCTTGCAGCATCCTCTTCAGTAACATAGCTGCCTGTAATGCCAAAATGGATGTTAGAATTGAGTTGTTTTTATGTTCCAGACGAACTCAGTTCAATGACAAGAGAGAATTACCTAAGTAAACTGAAGTACCAGAATAGCAGCCAAAAGTACAAACCCGACCATGCAAAACATCCAACAAAGAACGATCAGTTCAAAAAAGGTGGTGAATGAAGCACAAGTGAGCCACTAGGGAATGATATCGTTCTACATATGTATCGAATGCACATACATGGCAGCAGCTTTAGCACTAATTCATTATGCCTTTTGTTTCTTTGAATTAAGTCCGCCTTGTACAGTAGTACAGTGTAAGTTTTGTAAGTCTCCTACTGATAGGCAGACAACAAAGCATAACATCAATCCATTAGGCAGGCAACAAAGCATAAGATCTACATTTTTAAATACTTCATATCACAGATCATTGGATTTCAGTGCACAAACTTGACATGAAGAAACTGAAACACCATTGAGATCCTAGCATATGTTTGCAAGCAATTCATAATAGTACATAAAGAGCCTTGTTTGAATTTGTACGTTTATGTTTCTATATTTCATAAAATTGATAAAAAAGAATATAACAATCCATTTATTAATCCAAGGGAAACATACTAGCATGGTTCCTGCATTTCCATTTCGATTTGGTGGACCCAAATAAATACAAACTGTGCATTTGTTAACCCAAGCATTGTATCAACCCTAGCATTATAATCTGGACCCATTTGACAAGTATATTTATGACATCGTGTATTAGGTAATTCGTCAAATGTGAGTTCTCGAGTTGCTTTATTCAAAGAGAATAAGTCCACCCTGCAACCCTTCTACGGATTACAGAATCGTGATTTATTTATTTGTTTCTGTTATCTAGCTATAGCAAGCTACCTGCCAGAACCTGCGAAGAGAAAGGAAACTTAGTTCGCACAACTCAACCTGCCATTTCGATATGATGTCAATTTCAAGTCGCACTATCAAATGTGTGCTGAGGATGGACTAATCTTAAAACCAGCTGCAACAATGACCCCCTAAACCTAAACAATCAGAGCCTTTACAGCGAGCGGATGACACACCATGCTTGCCCTTGCGCTTGCGACCCTCGACCTGGCTGGTGTTGTCCCAGAGGTGCGCCTCGTACTTGCCGCTCCACTTCAGCCTGCCCAAGATCAAACACCAACCAAATCGAATCGAAACGAGAGAGAGAGCACCCTGAAACCCGCCGTAGGGTTTTCCCAGCCCACCTGGTGACGCCGTGGTACCGCGACGAGCGCGGCATGGCGTACTTGCGCATGGCCACCGCCACCAGCTTCCCGTCGCCCGCCGCCTTCCTCTCCTCGCCGCCGCCCCCGGCGCCGTCGCCGACGGCCAGCTGCTTGTCGACCGCCGCGATCTCGCCGCCGCCCTCCGCGTCGGCGTTGACCTCGGGCTCTGCGGCGGCATCGCCGGGGGAGCAGTGCTGCTGCTCCTCCTCCTGAGCCGGTGGGGGAGGAGACGTGGTGGTGGGGTCCGACTCCGATGAGCGCGGATGGACGATGACCATCGCCGCGGGGTGCGTTTCACTTTTGCGAATCTTCAAGTGCTCACCTCTCCGCTTTGAGATGCGCAACGACGCAAACCCTAGGCGAGGAGAGGGAAAGGGGAAGAGAGGGCTAGAGAGGGCCAAACGGACAGGACAGCCCGGCCCGGCTCAGCCCGTTGAACGGGCAGCATGGTCCGTTTAGACACGGCCCGGCCATTAAATGGGCCGTGCCATGCCGGCCACGTGCTGGGGAGGCGGGCCTGGCATGGCCCACAGGCGGCACGACTCATTTAGTTTGAAAAATAGTAGTTAGAGACTTAAAAAATCTTTAAAAAATCTAAAAAATTTTAAATTTTTTCTATAAATAAGTGGCTGCCCCCTCCTCATTTCCACATCAGCAATCTTTCATTCTCTTCTCTTTATTCCCTTGTGAAAATTCTTTTGCTCTTAGTGGTAATTTGGCAAAATTCAAAATAATTTTACCAAAAATTCAAAAATCCGAAATATGGTTATGGTAATTTTTTCCTCTAATTTTAAATCTCTTTCTTATCTAAATTATCATTCTAATATATTTTCTTTAAAAATGATTTCAGATGGACAACCGGACAAATTTGACTGATATTATGAAAGAATTAACTATGAACCTGAGACAAAAAAAATCATGTACCCGTCTATAACACTAGGCAAACCTAGTTAGGCCATGAAATTGGATACAAAGTCAGAAGATATGCCAGCACTCAAATAGAAGGTCAAACCCAATATCACTACGCGAAGCATCATGATGACACCAGATTTAGTTCTATCCAAGAGACCGGATGCAAACTTTTACGCCGAGTGTGTAAAGCTCATGGAACTAACATGAATGCTTACATTCATTCATATGATGTTCATTCAAGATCTCAAGATTCTTCATCCTCTACAGCAACTGGACAAGTCATTGTCGAACTGGCAATCATCGGAAGTACTTACAATGTTTTTAGCCAGCTGCTGCAAGGAATTCTCCACCATGACCATCAAGCTCGAAGAGAAGTTGCACCATAGAGACTCCACCATCTTCTCTAACGATCCGTCATGCGTGGATCGTAGATAGTGGTTCTGAGCTAGAAGGAACAAAATCTCGTACCTCCGAATCTGAGTGGGAACCTTAAATTAGAATCTGAGTGGGAACCTTAAATTAGAATATGTTAGCATCCAAGAACCCTATAACTCCTTATATATTAATCGGTATTGTATTTGGTGTTCTTTTAAAACTTTTGAATGTAAAGTGTTTTATATTGTTATTCTGATTACTCTCACGAATATATAACTACTAGGTCTAATGAAGTTTTGGTGGTGGTTCATTTGTCTCCTCTCCTCTCCCACGTACTCTCCCATGCACCGACAAGTGGGCCTTCTCCACATGTAATTTATTTCTTTCATGTGCCTTTTTGTTGTCCTTCAATTCGACCTCCCCTCTAAGGGCATGTACAATGGTTTAGACGGCTGTCGTCTGTAGGAGCTTTGAAGATCACACACAGATAGCAGAAGAGACAACTCGTAAAGTGGCTTGTCGATTAGGCTGTCTGTGTACTATTTATTTCATGCAAAGCCTTTATTGCTCCATAGTGATGAAATATGCATATGATCTTTGTAGCCATTTTGTTGCTTGTTTAAGTCCAGTACTTTGCGTGACTTATTACGGATAGGCCTGCCTAACTAACAGCCACTAACAACCATCCAAATATAGCTTTGCACCGCATGCAAAGTCTCTGTACTTCATACCTACATATCATGTCAGTTCTGACACAAAGCAGTAGTAACACAAAATAACATTAAGAAAATACATGGTGAGTACTCAAATAATGCACATGAATTTCTTATAAGAACACAAATATAATATATATTTATACCAATTGTTACTCAGAATACATGACATAATAGGATCTAATTAGTACATAACACGATAACTTAATGTAGATCTAATTTTGGTGGTTTCCATAGTGTTGCCATATATGCTCAACCAAATCACTCTTGAGTTGAGTATGAGTTGAGCGAGCACGAATAGCGGAATTTCTCTCTAGCACTTCCACGAAGCAAGGGTTAGGATTGTCGCTAGTACGCACTTCTGGTGGTAGTATGATCGTTGCACCCGGATTCTCATTCAAGTCTAATGGAATTTTAACCATCTCTTTTTCATCTTCGACTATCATATTGTGAAGGATAATGCAAGCTTGCATTATGTTCACAACATCCCGCTTCCATAAACGTCTTTGGTCGTGAACAATATCAAAACGGGACTGTAGCACGCCAAATGCGCACTCAACATCCTTCCTTGCGGATTCTTGATGTTTTGCAAATAATTTGTCTTTCTCTAATTGAGGAAGATGAATGGTCTTCACGAATACAACCCACTCTGGATATATTCTATCCGCAAGATAATATGGGGTGTCATATTGATTCCCATTGACACTGAAGTGCACACGTGGAGCTTCCCCTTTGAGCACGTCAATGAACAGTGGAGACTTATTCAACACATTGATGTCGTTATGAGATCCGGCAGTACCAAAAAAAGCATGCCATATTCGAAGATCTCGTGATGCCACCGCTTCAAGAATCATAGTAGGAACGACTTTGTCACCCCGCGTAAACATGCCGGCCCAACCTTTTGGGCAATTCTTCCAAGCCCAATGCATACAGTCAATGCTTCCTATCATGCCTGGAAACCACGAGACTCATTTTCTTGAAGCATTTTTTCTAGTTCGTCACTTCTAGGCGGACGCAAGTACTCCTCACCAAAACTTTCAACAACCCATAGAGCAAATTTTCCCAAACACTCCAAAGATGTGCTCGTGCCAATCTTCAACACCTCATCAAGTTGGTCGGCCGAGGTACCATATCCAAGCATTCGAATGGCTGCGGTACACTTTTGGAGGGGTGAGAGGCCATTTCTACCAGTAGCATCTGCTCTTTGTGTAAAATAAGGGGACCACTCACCGAGTTTTTCCACTATTTGAAGGAATAGTGGCCTTCTCATACGAAACCTCCTTCGAAACATCTCGTCGGTGCAGATAGAATTCGCGGAGAAATAATTCGCTACAAGATCATCGTGTCTAGCTTCTCGATTCCTTGGAATAAGTCTCCTGATTCCACTTAGGCGTCGGCGGCGAGGTGGATTTGATGCTCCTCCATCGATCGTGGCCTTCATCTTCTCTCCGATCTTCCTTCCAAATTCATCTAATATTTCATCCTCGACAAGGAAATCTTCTAGCGTGTAAACATCACTAGAATCAAAATCTCCCTCTGTAGCATCACTATTCTCTTCATCTGTCTCCGGTGGGGGAATTGGATCTGGTTCCTGTGACATTGTGTATGCTGGGTTGTGGTGATGTGTTTTGGAGTGACAACTGAGAAGAGATTGCAACACTTTATACATGATTCTTTCAGCAACACGCGTGCGCAAAATCAAACATGTTCACACATTCAGCTAAAATACACCTGTTCACACCATGTTCACACATCTTCACACGCAAATATACACACATGTTCACACGCAAATATACCTGTTCACACCATGTTCACACATGTTCACACGCAAATATACACATTCAGCTACAATACACACATGTTCACACGCAAAGGAAACCAAAACTTACCAATCAGCCACTACAAAAGGACTAAATTGAGGTTCCATCCTATATGTCTACAATTGCCAAACCGTGACAATGGCAGTAAAAAATACTTACTGGAGAGTCCTTATTTTCTTTAACTTATCAGGTATCCATCCAGTGAATTGGTTGTTTGCGACATTTCTGGAAGGATGGTTGAATATTGTGTTTCTAATAGAATTCATGTGTGAATTAAAATAGGTGGTATGCATATCAACTCACGGTCGAGAAGAGGAAGATTGGCAAGGACATCTCTTGTGCCCTTTGAATTGGTTGTTCTGCAGATAAGCGACAAGAGGAGATATTTCATTTGTAACCACATGGATTTTAATCTCATTGATGAAGACAAATCAAACAGAAACATATGAAAACATTGTACTCACTGTGTTGTCAAACTTGTCAAGGAGTTGAAGCTTTGTGGAATATTACCAGAAAAGAACATGAACTGAATATGTAAATTACTATATACAACAAATCAGCATAAGCGTGACACAATCACCATAATCACGATAGGGAATATCTTGAATCGAACAAATCTGAAATTATGAATCTATGATAACATGCACCGTTAACAAGAATAGTTTCCAACATGCACCAATTAACAAGAATAGTTTCTATGTTTAATAGTTGAATATTTCAAGTTTTGAACAGTCTATCTTGATCACTTTTCTTTTATCTCTTACACTCCTTCACTTCTAGTGATCGGTAACTACATCACTTCCAATGCCAAACAAGCACAAACTTGAATATAAAACACAAAAGAATTGTGTGGATGCTTCCTTTATGCTTTCATGATGACGAGCAACCGTGGAATTGCTAGTAAGCTTATAAAATAAATCTTGACAACCAATATGATACATTACATTTACTAGAGACCATAGTACTTACATGTCTTTCTGCTGGTCTCTTTGAAGTTGCATATCCGTTCATTCTTCTCAGCCAGAGCTTTTTGTTGTCTTAACAATTTTTGCATATCCCGTTCATATCCGGACTTTCATTGCCATTTCATTTTTGTTTCTATCAAAAAGCAGAAGAGAGAGAACTTGTACCATGAACTGGATTCTCTGTATCTCTGATCTTTGCTAGTAACCATAATTGTTCCAAATATTTGGGCCGACCGACTTGCAAATGAAAACAAATGCCTCAAGACAATTTCGGCCCAAAGAGAATGGTATATAAGCAAGTAATGGTATATAAGCAAGTCATATAAAAACAGACATTTAATTGCAGAACTGCAAGTAATCACACGACAACTTAAGATTTAGACATGGAAATTTCATAGCTGCAAAACTCAGATTCACATAGCATATTCATAACTTCAGATTCAGAAATAAAATAGAACTGCAAAAATCATAACACTCCATCTAAATCAGAAGTGCAAAAACTATAACTGAATTAGAATTTGATCTTCTACCACAACCAATCCTTCAAAGTGTCACAATCACCCTGCAAAAATAAACAGAATAAAGTGTCATGATCACAGCAGATCAGGTTTTCAAAAGCAAGTAGTTTCACACCTAGCAGGTTTCTATTTTTTTCTAGAGAAGTACACATACCTCCATGCACAGCTTAGTTTTCAGGAAAAAGCCTAAGCCTCAAACACCTAAGAGCAGCTACATGCTCAGCTTTCTCTTCAGCAGAGTACCCTGCAGTGTCTCTTGAGAGGAGACAATTATATGCCTCCATCATTTTTGCTTCCTTCTCCAATATCTTTCCTTCCTTCTCCAGAATCTTAGCTTCCTTGCTCTCAAGCTGCAAGAAGATGGCGAGTCTAGATGCTTCAAGCTTCTCGGTGATAGTTTCTGCTTGTACCTCCAAGCACCTTTAAGCGGTTTGCGTGAGCTTCGGCTTGGACTCGGCTATATTTTTCAAGTCGTTCAACATCTATTGCACATTCCTTTGATTTTCCATCCTTTTAGCATCAAATGCAGCTTTCTTTGCTTTCTTTTGCCCCATTGGTCGCGGTTCATGAACATCATCATCTTCTTTCTCACTGGTGCTTCCTTCAGTACTGTTGGCCTTCCTTTTACGTGCTTTCTTCAGCTCATTGTTATATGAAATCCACTTTGCCTCACCTCTAACAGCATACCATACATCGATTAACACGAAATGTCCCAAGTTCAGTTGTCTGTTGTCTTCCTCATAGAACTTATGTGCCTTATCAATCCACATCTGATCTGAATGACCGCTAGTATAAATTCTGCGAGCCTTCAACCAAGCACTATGGAAAAGGTCAGTCCATTTATTAATCTTGTGCCAACAGTCCGTTGCTTGCTTCTGATTTCTAATTCTATGTTTTGGGGTCGTCATGTTGTACGTCTTAACTACATCGCCCCAATATTGTTCGTTCCTCCTATCAGCTCCATTAATTGGATCTGTTGAATTCTTCAACCAAGCACTCATCTACAAATGTAAAGCAAAACATCATTTCGCTAAAATTGAGTGACGACAATGTACGACAAATGAGTGACAAGCAACTAAGACTCACCAGCCTAACATCTTCTTCTTGAGTCCAAAGGATTCGTTTGTCAGTCCTTACAACTTCATCCCCGCTGTCCACTTGAATTGTATCATGGTCCAAATTTGGGGTTGGAGTCACCACATTTGGCGGCGAAGAACTTATAGTGGGCCTAGTGGCGCCAACTAAATGATCGTTCTGCGATGGTTGTTGATGGTAATTGTCCTTGAAAAGGTTCATAAAACCACCGGGGGTGTGGATTGTTGTCCTGTAAGAATGTTTGCACACATTTTGTACAACATGAGCTAAACATATTGAAGAATTTACGAAATGGAAGTTATCAAATGAAGATCCATTAAACATGCAAAGGTGCTCTATGAAAAGAAATAAGTGCACTTCTAAAATAAAATTTCACATGTCCGAAAGAGTAAAGCCATCGATTTATTTCATTGAGAACCGACTTACATTGTTAAATGCTTCTTCAGCTCATAGTTTCCATTTTTTTTAAATTACAGCACTATTTTTTGGTGAAAGCATGTTTCATTGGCAAGTATCGATGTGTAATAAGCTATTTCCTGCTTTATCTTGTGGCGTTTATCGGTATGTACTAGTACATAGTGCTGTAATTTACACATCGATACTTGCCAATGAAACATGTTTTCACCAAAAAATAGTGCTGTAATTTAAAAAAAATGGAAACTATGAGCTGAAGAAGCATTTAACAACAGAAGCTGTGTTCTCAATATTCTTGCTCTATTAACTAAATGGAAGCTGTGTTCTCAATATTCTTGCTCTGTTAACTAGAACTTCTGACATGGAAGTTATCAAATAGACTTTTTTTTCCTTCCATTTTTCTTTTAAAAAAGAGAGCAAAAACAAGTTACTCATTTGAATATATGCAGGTATATGCATATGTACAGTAATTATGATAGCAAGAGTTAGATTGTTACTCAAAGAAATATTAACTCGAATAGAATCTATCTTGTATTTAGAGCCCACATCACGTCAAATCCACGAGAATAAGGCGTTCCAAATATGTGCCTCAAAGGCGGATATCTTGAAACATCAAAATGCCATTTCGCAGTCACAAGGATGGACAAAGGTGCCATTAGGTACATCAAACATTTGATGAACAGAATATATATCTCATTGGGGGCCTCTGAATTATCCCTTGGGTCACTCAATGGACAATGGCACATCCAGTTCACAAGTAAACACAAAAACACACCCTCTTAACGATTTAATAGCCAATCGTCTCTTGGCTTGGCTAGTTTAGCAATCTTTTTGCCTGGTACAGTGATCACTTGTGAGTTGTCACTAGACAGGATTCCAACAGGATGTAGGCTTTTTCCATGTATCTTTTTACCGATTAAAGATTGTTCAGTGATAAGCATGAACCATTTAGCAGACCCTAATCTTGGGTGTTACCTCTAATGAATTTGACATGTGACCAGTCCATAACCTCTTTGCTATGCATATTCATCCCCACCAGCTTTATATAAACATCATGCTTTATATAAACATCAATTTAGGAATGAACCAATTTACAGAACTACGGATCAATGATCGAGAGCGCATCCATGGAGGAGTGCTTGGTGAAGAAAATCCATGTCCGCCCATGAAGATTGGAACGCCGATGAAGCCCCGGCTCCCATCAGTATAGGAAGCGGCGAGAGAGAAGGACGAGCGTCGTGAATGGGGTAACCTCGGAGGGAGCCACCGCTGCCGCGCCTTCGCTTCAACCCCAACGCCGTGCCGGTCATTTTGCCGGCCTGGCCGTGCCGCATCCGCGCGCCTCGCCATACCGCTTCCTTCCCCATATCCGCCGCTTTCGTCCTCTTGGTGCGCTTGCGCTCCGCTCCTATATCTTTGTCATGCCGCCGCCTTGCTTTGTTCCGCCGCCGCAGCACTTTGCTGTCCGCCCGCTCAGTATCCTTGTCCGCCTTTGCTTCACCGCGCTCCGCGCCGCTCTCGTATCCTTGTCGCGCTGGCCGCTTGCTTCATGCATTCTTGCGCATCGAGAGCCGCCGCATCACGCCGCGATCGAGAATGAAAAGCGTCGCGCCCTTCGTTCCTAAGCGACGCCGGATCCATGAGAAGGGTTTCGCGATGGCTCGGGAGGAAATAGAATGGCTCGGGATGAGGAGGGAATAGAATGGCGAATGTGGGAAGACATTGGCGCTTGAGAACAAAATCGTATTGGGAATTTATTCGCGCCCACCAGATCGCCGCCTTCGTAGGCGACTTAACGCGCGATCTAGCGATGGTTTTGGTCGGCGAAATCTGGGAGCACGAGTCGAGCCGTCGCCTCGAGAATCTTGCCGGCTGAAATCTCTCTCTTCATTTACTTGCATCCACGTAGGATTCAAACGCTAAGGTGGCAGTTTAGAGACGGCTTAATTAGTGCTTCTGGGTTCCGCAAGATGTCCCCGAGCGGAAAGTTGCTCGGGACGACCACAGAGTGCGCCTGGAAATAATGTCGAAGCTTGCACAAAGCTATGAGAAGAGCGTACAGCAGTTTTTGTACCTACGGGTAGCGTTCCTTCGGGCCGTGCAAGACTTCGCTGACATAATAGATCGGTCTTCTTTGGGATCCCCTTCGGCCACTAGGGCTGATCTTGGCAACAGCGGTGGTCGCAAGGTAAACAACAACTTCGCCGGGTTGCGGGGTAAAACAGCAGGTGGGGTCGACAGTATGCCTTTAGCTCGTCAAAGGACTGTGCCTCGGCGTCCTCTGAAGCTCCCATGCTTGCGCGAGCTCGAAGAACGGAAGCAGCAGCGCTTCGCCGAGCCTCGAGATGAACTTCTTGAGGCGGCCATGCGGCCTGTGAGGCTTTGCACCTGCTTGACCGAGGTCGGGGGCGCCATCTTCTCGATCGCCTCGATCTTTTCTGGGTTCGGGCCAACCCCCGAGCCCCCGATCATGTAGCCAAGCACCTTCCCTGACGCGGCGCCGAACACGCACTTCTCGGGGTTGAGCTTGATCTTGTGCCTGTTCAGGTTGTTGAAGGTTTCCTCGAGGTCGCGAACGTGGTCGCCCTCGGAGGGGCTCTTGACGATGATGTCGTCCACGTAGACCTCAAGGTTGCGACCGATCTGGGGGTCGAACGTCTTGGTCATCGAGCGTTGGGCGTGGCCCCGCATTGCGCAGAACCAAACGACATGGTCGTGTAGCAGAGTAGGTGCCGAACGGGGTGATGAACGACGTCTTGCTCTCGTCGTCGACCGCTAGCTTGATCTGATGGTACCCTAAATAGGCGTCCAAAAAGCTTAGCATCTTGGCGTTTGTGGTCGAATCAACGATCTGGTCGTCTTGCGCGGAGCGGAAGTTGTCCTTGAGGCAAAGCCGAGTTCAAGCCGTGTGGTCCACACATTCTCCACTTTCCGCCCTTCTTACGGACGATGACCGGGTTGGCCAGCCACTTGGAGTAGTCGATCTCGCGAATGAAGCCGGCCTTCAAGAGCTTGTCAAGGTTGTCCTTGATGACCGCGACCTTCTCGGGGGAGAAACGACGCAGTTTCTGGCGCATAGGTCGAGAGTCGGGTCTCACCTGTAACTTGTGCTCAATCACCTCCCTTGGCACGCCAGGCATGTCCGTAGGCTCCCAGCGAATATGCCCTTGTTGGGCGGAGAAAGTGATGAGCTCGAGTTCCTATTGGAACTCAGCTCGTCCGAGACATCAGATGCATCTGGCCGGTCGCCTTCCTCGGCGGCCTGACCTTTGTCCCCCAGCTGGCTTGGATTCTTTGCCTTCGACGGCGCTCTTCACCATCGCATCCGAGCTCCTGGGTAGTATACCGGCCGAGCGAGCCTTGGTCTCGCTTGGTGTGCCGCTTTGTAGGTCGCCCACTTGCGGTTATAATGCCATTGGGGCGAGCAACTTCATGCACCGATGGCCATAGTGATTGGCGCCATGAACTTGATCAGGCGGGCCGCCGAGATGGCGTTATGCGGAAGGTCCCCTTGACCACCTCGAAGGTTACCGGCTCGGTCGGAAATTGGCCGAGTCGCCGAAGGTGACGGCAAGACCACCGCCCAAAGGGATTCGGTCGAGCTTAGGGGCGATCCCGAAGAAGGGACGGCGATGTTCTTGACCTTCGGCCGGGAATCGCATCCGGTCAAGCGCTCGACCTCTGACAAGTTAAGGAGCTCTGCCGTCGACCATGACTCGGCGGCGGTGTTCTTGATGGTCGGGGTCACGACTGGCGGTCTTCGAGATCTCGGGCCATACCTTGAAGTCGTCCTCACGGAGAAAAGGTGATGGTGGCCCACCACTTGCGATCTTTTCGATGGGCCTCCGTGGCGACACGGAAGATGGTTCGTGGCGGCCTTGAGCTCATGGGGGCCGGTATGGCCGACGAGCCACCAAAGATAACATTGATACGGTGCTCACCCTGTTGGAACTCCAGGTCGAGGTCATCCTGGTCCGCCCCAGCGTTCACCCTGTCCGGCTGGTCGTCTTCTTTCGGCAACACGGGCATTTCTCCCCGACCATCGTAGAAAGCCTCCAGCTTGCCTTGCCAAGCCCTGCAGGTTCGCAGGTCGTGGCCAGCTGCCCTATGGAACAAGCAGAACTTCGCCTCATCGTATCTGGGCGCCTCGGCCCTTGCGGCGTGCATCGGTCCGGGGCCAGGCGCCGCCCTCGCTGGGCTGGTTTTTGCCGACGAGGTCGAGGCCGACCTTGGCGTGGTCGGGACCCCTCCCGAGCTCGATCTCGGACTTTAGGACCTCGTTGGCCGTCTCTTTGAGACGATCACTCGCGGCAATCCTCCGCCGTTCTGCGGTCACGCTTCAGCTTCTTAGCGTGGCCGGTGGTCGGCGCCCTTGGAGTTGGATGGCCCGGCCTCTGTGGGGTTGACCGAGCTTACCTTGGTCGAGTCGCGTTTCAAATGACGACAAAGATCGCCCACATCTGCGTCGCTCCGCCATACGGAAAAAGCTTGTTGTGGCGAGCCTCGAGGTAATCTCGTGTCCTCGGTGGCGCCGATCGCGACGCCGAACTTGAACGCTTATAGCGGCCTCGTCGGAGATGCTCGGGATCGGGTTCCTTGTGCGGATAAATCGCCGCCGCGAAGTCCAAGCGGCTCGTTCTTTCCCTGGATGACGCGATCCAGGTCCTTCTCCCTCCCCGGCCGTTCGTAGCAACTCTGAAAGTTGGAGCGGAGGGCGCTCTGAATTTGGCGCCACGACCTGAAGGAGCCAGGCTTCTGGTTGAAGAGCCAAGTCCGCGCGGCGCCGTCCAGGACGGTCGGGAGGTAATTCGCCATCACGAGCTCATCGCCTCCGGCCGCCAAGATGGCGGTCGAGTAGATGGATAGGAACTCGTCGGGGTTCTTGGTCCCATCGAAGCGCTCTATCAACATCGGCTTGAACCGAGCCGCCAACAAGACGCGCAAAGGTCGTCGAGTACGCCATGCGGTACCAGGCGGACAGCGCCGCGTCGGGTGTGGTCGTCGCCGACAAGGCCCTCGCTGCCGCTGGACTCGGAGTCGAGGCTGTCTCGGCGGCCCGACCTTTGGCAAGAACGACCATGACGCCGCTACGGAGTCACTCGAGAGGTACGCAGACGATCTGGACGGCGACGCTGGGCGGAACATCGGGAAAGGCCTCTGACTCGGCTTCTTTGGGCGGCGTGGAGCTCGGGGAGCCCGGTCCGCGTCTGACCTTGCTTAGGTTGGTACTTGCGGGATGGAGACGTGGCGGCGTTAAAGCCACGTCCCGAGACCGCTGCTTTGGCGAGCGCCCCCGCGCGGGGTGGCGTCCGTGGAGTCTTGTTGGCGCGGCGCGATGAGTTGTCGTCCTCCTCGGGAGTGGGTTCGAGTCTTGGCCGGTCTTTGTGGTGGCGCTGCCTCGTCGCGGCCCGATCGAGCTTTTCGGCGGGGCTCGGCCAAAAGCTCGACCTCGCTCTATCGGGATCAACCATGACCCGGCGATAAGCGGGCGTTCTCTAGAAGGAGAGTGCAGGATAGCTAGTAGATGCGCCGCCCTCTCTGGTCCTCCACGGAGGCGGTTATAACAGTTGATGGCGACATTGACCATCCGGATGGCGTCCTCGAGTCTGCGGGTCACGGCGTCCGCAGACTTCTCCGCGCCATGATTGCTCGCCATCGAAACATGTCGTTCGCGTGGTGGTGGCGAGGGTGAAAACAGGGACGCGGAGTCGGAGCCCGCGCCCGAGCCCACACTCGAGGAATGTCCGTTGGCGAAACGCGCCATGCTCCCAAGATCTTGGAGTTTTCCTACAAATGAGCAAAGCCAATCGGGCCCCACGGTGGGCGCCAGCTGTTGACGATCGGGATCGCCAACCGCAGAAATGAAACGGGGGTCAGTAAGACTTAGGACCCGAGCAGGGCTTGGCTCAACGAGGAAAGGGACTCGACGTGCTGGAGGTCGGAGCTAGGCGACAGAGAGCGTGAGACAAGGATTTATACTGGTTCGAGCCCCTGCGAAGGTAATAGCTCTACTCCAGTCGCCCTGCGGCAGTGGTCTTTGTTACTATCAAGTACAGATGTGTATTACAGCTTGCGCTCAACAATGGCGATGTCTAATGCTCGAATTCTTGTGTGTTTGTCTTCGTACATGCGCCCTGCACTGCCTTATAATCACTTAACGTTGCTGCCTGAAGGCGGGAAGATTCCGAGGAAGTGGCTTTCGTGCGCATTGAAGGTGGCCGAATCGCCAAAACGCCGCCACTTCCGCCTTGACGCGATCATTCGGATCTTAAGTAACCGCCGAGTAAACGCTACGGGTTCAGGTCGAGGTCGGCGGGATAAGGCCTCTCACCGCTCGAACTCGAGGTCGTCCGGGGCCCAACGACGCCCAGGTCGTGGTCGGGGCCTCCCGAGCCTGGGAGCCCGCTGACCGGTCAAAGGACGCCCAGCCCCCGTCACTTATATATGAGATTGCTAGTTGCTTTGTATAGAGATTGTTTGCCTTGTATAGCTATTGCCATATACAGCCTTCTATACCCTCTTGTACATGTATATATACTGGCCCCTTAACCTCATGTTGAATACAAGTGCTATTCATAACAAAACCATCATTGTTTTTAGGCTGATCAAGTTTTACATGGATCTTTTCTCGTCTGATTTCAGATAAGTAACATGCATCCCAGTAGGGGCGGTCACTGATCCAAATCCTGGATAAGAATCTGCTCTTCAGCAATGAATGCCTACAAAGTTGAAAGCAATGAAAACATGATATTAACATAACCCAGATATGGTATCAAACATTTTGTGCATGATGTAGGGTGACAACCTTGTCTAAGTCATTCCAGAAGAGCGTAAATTCTGTTGGAAATTAATCTTGTTGTTTAATTGTCCATGTTTATTTTGTATTAGAGTTTGCATTTAAGTGGAGTGCGTGTGCACGTCTCTTGGCTCAGTCAAGTGGAAGAATAAGTCTTTTAGGATCTCGGTGCATGGATAAGAGTGGGCAGTTGACACGCTGGTTTATGTATTTATTTTGTGTTTGGTTAACAGGCATTGAGAAGAACGAAAAAAGAACTATTCTTGTTGGGGGTGCTGCTATATTATGGGCTATTTGGTGCACGCGCAATGATTTAATCTTTGAGAAAAAACAATCTTCCTCTTTTATGCAGGTTATTTTTAGGGGAACATACTGGATGCGGTTTTGGGCACTATTGCAGTCTGAGAACAACAGGGAGAACATCCGATTGGCAAGCAGGGCATTGGAGGTGGTGACGCTGGACATCTTTGCCAAGACTGGATAGAGAAGCAATTATAGGATTTGCTTTTGATCATAAGTTCTCGTTGTCCCGCTGACATTACAAATTTACGGCTTACTTTTGTAAACAGTCGATTGTGTGCAATTGCAGATACCAGATTTTAATCTTTTATCTAAAAAAAATTATTCTGTGTACCGACTGAGTTAGAGTAAGAAGAAAACAAGAGAATAAAGTACCAGTTGTGCCGTGCTAGAAAAGATCTCTGCGTATGTTCTTTTTCCTTGAGTTCTAAGTGAAAGTGATAGTTGTGTCCACTGTGATCATGCGAGTTTTTATCTAGGCTAACAAATTCGAAGAAAGTTGAGCAACGGGCAATTCCGCAGCTGACAATTTCTTTGACAACTTATTTGAACAGGTTCATATAAAATGTTCCAGTTCGCAGCTAAGCACCATCAAACCTAATATATAAAACTCTAGTTGAACTTTGGTCACATGCTTACAATATGCATCATAAATTAAGCTAGATTTGCTAACTTCAAATGAGTTCAGTTGATTTTGCCAGACAAATACGTATGGCAGTACCAGGTAGGGGTGGGCATTTTAAAACCGAAACCGAATTATCAAACCGAACCGAACCGAATTAACCGATTATTTCGGTTTATTCGGTTTTCCGTTTTCGGTTCGGTTTTTGTTTTGATATAATTCGGTTTTCGGTGTTCGGTTCGGTTTTTCGCTTTCAAAAACCGAAATAACCGAATAGCGCATATACAATAATACTTTTATAATATTCTTCTTAAAGCCACTAAATAATTCTCATGTTATAATACATTTATGCATATGTTTAGTATATTTATATGTTCTATTATGCTTATATTGTAATGACATATGAATATTGTGTGAGTTTATCCATACTTTGTGTTGCAATATGAGAATGACTAAATCTAATATACCTAGTGTTATTCATATTTCAGTTAACCGAAAAACCGAATTAACCGAACCGAAATATCCCTAGTACCAGGATTGTTTCTCTTTAATGACTATGATGTATAGAATAGACTTCGTTTGTTCTTCCAAATACAGGTTATCGCATATCTAAACTGAGATGTTCTCATTCAAATTTAAGATTAGCATGGACGTACAGCATTTCTAAAGGCTATAAAAATGTGTATCCGATGTGAAGATGCAATGATTTTTATGGAAAACATTAGCTAAGAACTGAATGAACAGGATAGATTATGTAAGGCAACACCTTTTCCATTCCTCTGATCAGAAAATATCCACCAGAATCAAACTGGCAATCGCTTTCCTGAAGTTTATGCAGCCAGCACAAATTTGACTTCACCATGACAGGTAACCAGCCAATGGAAACCCATTTAGTTTCTTTCATTATATCTTTTCTTTGGATAAATGGATCCTCTCCGGTTTTAGCTGTGTCGCTTTTGTTAAGTGAATAAACCTGATACAGTCACAACACTAATTAATCAGCTGGTATAGCATCCAAAAAATCATAATGACAAAAAGTCAAGATAATAGCTTGATTACAGACAGGTGAGTAATTTTAGCTCACGTCCACTGCTTGTGAGAGGAAAATAGTTGTGTGACTTCGTTAAGATCAAACATGTCGAGATCAAGGGTAGAGTGATAAGAAATAGTATAATCACCACATGTAATGCAAACTTAAATGAACTTTGCAGGCTCAGTAACAGGAAAAACATAATTACATAAGACACATGGCTAAAGTGCCATGTGACATCAAACACGACAATCTTAGACCCACTAACTTCCATGCTAGTTATGAGATTGAAAAGCGTTATTCTGGAACGGTTGAAATAATTTTCAAATTCCCCATGACTCAATCTTTCGTCTCTTTTTCTTGTATGTAATGCAGTTTGCAGTTTTGTTTTCAAGAAAGTACAGTAGAGTCCTGAACTAATGTTTCATTTTGAAGTCATATGAGCAGGGGGAGTAAGGAGCACTCTGACCTGAACAGTCATTTCTACTTTCATCGCAGCAGAATATGTCTTCTTCTGGAGGCGAGCATGTCTAGGCTTCAGTTTGAGTGTCTGCTCATCGAGATCACTGTTGTTAGACAACAACACCGGCTCCTCAAACTCCACTCTACCAAACTTGATAGTTGCATGTCTCCTGGCACCTGCTTTCTTTGAAGGGTCATAATCAGGCTCAACAGTAACTTCCCCTATAGAATCAAAGAGCTCTTGGAGTCCATGCGAGACAAAATCGTTGTAAGAATTTATTTGATGGCTACCTAGTCCATTTTCAATAAAGAATGCTCTTGATGCTTCGCTACAAAACTTCTCCAGGCTTGCAACATCAAAGTCGATTGGGACTTGCACTCGAGGGTCCGAATAAGACTTCCCTTTCCCTTCATCTTCCACAGATGGTGTTTCTTTCAAATCCACATCCATAAGAGACTGCCCTCCATTGGCATCCACAGATGGTTGCCGCTCCCCTTTTGCATCCTCCTTTAAATGGAATTTACCTTCTTCAATGTCATCCAAAATCAGGAAATCCCTGTCAGTGTCTGAGCCATTTAGTGACTGCTGATCGTTCGTTTGCGGCTCTTCCATCGCTAAACCACCAGGCAGCTGCCCCAAAGTCCTTTTTTAACTACAAAGAGAGAGGAAGAAAAAAAAATATGAACAACTTCATCACACAATCCTCAAATTAGAAGGCAGATAAACAAAAGATGTGAATCCAAGGCTCCACAGGGCATTTGGCAGTAAGAACAAGAGTCACTAACAATTTTTCAGCACGCAACGACAACGCGATCTTAAAAAAACTGCTAGTGCGACACACATCAGACAGCCATTTTCACAACATTTCACCCAGACTGGCCACTTTAGCAGCACATCAATCGCACAGAACAACAACCAAACAAATCTTTTTATCACTGTCTCTGATCTTTTCTAAACGAGGGGACGCAGGCTTGCCACATGCCGCAACCCAACAGCATCTGTCAATTCAGGAGGATCAATCACTGGGCGCAAATCAAAACAGTGATCCCCTCCGCACTCACCCGCAACGTTGCAATCCATGATCAAAACGCACCATCTCAAAACCACAATTTCATTTTCACCGCACTACCAGCACGCATAGCTATCACAACCCACAACAACCATAGCAACATGCTTACATGCCTGCTATAAACAAATAGCGGAGTAAACTAATGCCCCAGGCCCTGAGACCACATGAAAGCTCAAAAAGTTAAAACCACTCGCCGCAGCGGGTTGTGCGAAAAAAGTGGGGGTTTTCTTTTTTTGGTTAGAAGAGCACAAGCCCCACCCGCGCACCAAGCGATCTGACGCGAAACGACCAAGCGATCAGGAGCAGAGGAGGCGCGAGACGATGCGAGCGCAACGTACAGCGTCAAGACAAAGCGCGGAATGCGGGGTGGTGGCGGCTCGTCGGCCGGGGGCAGGGAGGGAGGGCGGGCGGGCCTACCTGCGCGGCGGCGATCGCCGCCGGCGATGATGAGGAACCCTACGTCGTGGCGGTAAGGGGCTTTCTTACGGAGGAAGGATCAGAACAGTGGATGACAATAAGCTCACGCTGCGCTGTGGGTTTTTGCTCTGTCTGTTTCTCTGGCTGCTGGAGGCTGGTCCCACCGGTCATTGTGACGGCCCGCGGCAAAGGTCCCTGGCCCTCCGATTTGCATCCGACGGAGTTCTATACAGCTTTCAACAAATAGTTTCCTAGACCTTTTAATAATGGGGGGAAAAATTACACTACAAGGTGCAGAAGATCACGTGAGATTGTGGTCCCTGGAGACAAGACTATGTGACGTGTCGCTTTCAATGAAGATGGACTGGCCTACCTCTTCGGTTCTACAGGCTTTTGTGGTAGACTCGGACTTAGTGACGGATCTAGACTATAAATTTAGCGGTTTCTTTGGCGTCGGACGTCTGTAACCAAGTAACGTTTTTTTACGTGCAGCATTTTCTACCAACGCGTGCAACATTTTCGCCCGACAAATGCTACTGATAAGCGGATGTTGCAGGCGTTCAAAAAAAATGTTACAGCGCGCAGTAATAAATATTCTGAAGTAAACAAAAATGTTTCAAGAAGGCGTCCAAGAAAACAAAAAAATCGGACGTCCGGACGCTAGTGTTCGCCTAAATTTAGAGATGCTAAACTGGTAACAAAATAATATTAAAAAAAACAAATCAAACAAAGTAGAAGTAGTTATTAACTATTGTGATCGAAAATCATATATAATTAGAAGAGAAACAAAATGAAAATGTAAAATACAACAAACAATGAAGGTAGTACTTCAATAATACCATAGTGGTTAGTACATTCCCAAAAACCAATAAATATGTGTAAATAGCTACCTGTACATCAAAATTAGCAAAGTTAGTGATGCAATTATGAAATTATGATTTGCAATTAGTTATAAGCATTGAGAAAAGAATGCAACATACTACTAAGCACTAGCATTAAATAATACGAGTATGAGGCAATGACATTCTACGTTTCTTTATGGTTTGAAAGCGTTTCATGATTTTATCATCTTGAAGGCTTCTAGATATCTCTCGCTCAATGTAGCATATTATTAAGTCACTGAATCGCTCAGTGTAGCATATCATTAAGTCACTGAATCACTCAGTCTAGCATATCATTAATACTTAATACTCACTAGTCATTAGTCAATACACAATATGTAAATTCAACATTCATGAAAAATAAAACAAAGATTTTCATTTTATATACCTTAGAATCTTAGTCTCTGGTTGACTGGTATCAATTCTCACTTCTCAACGCCAGATCAGCTCGGTCGCTCGGTTCTCACTTCTCAATTCTCACTTCTCTTCTCAACGCCAGAGCTACCACCATTCTCACTTCCACATTGCCTCGGCTATTAACTCCTTCTCGAGCGCCACCCTCGACACCTCAATCGGGTTCTGGAAGTCTGGGCCGACGGCCACCCATTACGCCGCCTCGGGGCCTCTTTGCAGCCATCGCTGGGGGCTAGGCGGCAGCCCTCCTCCGTCGGTAGCCACTCGGGGCTCAGCGTCTTGCTCTGCTGACCCTCCTCAAGTGGCTCATGGCCGTTCGGCCACCCGGTCGCTACTTGCTCACCCTGAGGCGCCCTTGCCTTGCTCTTGCTCTTCGCCCGCCTGGTTGGCCTCCTCGACGCTTAGGGCCCATCAAGGCTCAAGATCGCCTCTGGACTAGACCTCAGTCCTCAGTCACTCACCCGCTGTCGACCACCAGCCGCCGCTTCTGCACCTTTCGCCTGAACAGCCGCTGCCCCGCCACTAGCTTACCGCGCACCCAAGACCGCTGACATTTTGCTCAATTTGGGAATTGGGATGGGGAATTAGGGATTGGCTGATTGGGGGCAGTGGCTGTGTGCCTGAAGGTGTTGGTGGTGGTGGCCAGTGGGTTAGTCTGGCGTGGACCCCGTGCTAGCCCAAATTGGTTGCTCAACCCATGTAGGAAGTCCTTCTACCTTTGCTATTCTTCTTCTTCCATGATTCAATACTTTAGCTCCAAGTTCCAATCTTCCCAGCCAGCTTCCATGGCAACGACATGGTGGCGCCCACGGTGGGCAAGGGTGCTAAGGGGGGTACCCATGTTGTGGTTGGGGGTAGGGTGTGCCCTAGCTCCTCTCCCCCTGACCCCTTGCTTGGTCTACCGTACAGTGTACATGCATAATAGTGCTTCAAAAAAAATGTTCCATTCATCTTTTCATAGACAAGGAGGAAGAGAGAGAAAAAAGTGTCAGTAAAAAAAATGTGTTGATCACATGCGATTTTGGTACCGAAGACCATGCCCGCCAGGTGGAGTACATATTTGACCTGTAGGTCCTCTGCCTTCATGGAGCATTGCTCCATGCTTTTACCTCAATCTAGTCATTACCTTGGTAAGCTATTGCCTCACTAACTAGCTAATCAGACATGAGCCCCTCTTTGGACGAATTTCTCCTTTTGCCCTACTAATGGTTTCAAAACAAGCCCAAACCTAATCCAACCCACAGCAATAATACCAATTTCTCCACCCCAACCCAACTTACCTAAAATTCCTCAGAACCCAACTCAACCCAACCCACATGGTATATAAACCCAAACAAACTCAACCCACTTTTTTATATGGGTTCAACCTATTTTATAACTCATTTCTACTCATTCCATGGTACTTTCAAATGTAACAGATTCTTTGTTACATTTTAGCTGATCAGCCTGGGTAATTCTTTTGGTTGCCAAATATAGAGCAACTCCTCAGCAATATTCTTTCACATCTTAGAACTACATGTCATATCGTGATCGCCTCTGGTGCATGCCATGAAGTCACTGCCTCGAGGCCAACCCAGATGATGTGTGGCTACACAAGGTCATGAGCTAGCATGGTCCACTATTTTTCTGCCGGCGACGAGAGAGATCGGCATCGGTGTCGAAAGCGCAGTCACCGATGCAAGCATTGGCTTCAACGATGCTAGCTTAGGCATGGTCTAGCTTCTTCCCCATATAGCGTGGGGGTGGTTAGGGAATAGAGAGCTACCATTTATTTATGGGTTACAAACCATATCGAACTATGGGTTCAAACCCATATAAAATCATAAATATTCAACCTAAACCAACTCAAACCAAACAATATTACAAGCAAACCTAAACCATTCATTTTTCCTCTCAACCCATTTGAACCTATCCAGTTACATCCACTCCTTAAACCCAACCCACTCAAACCATTTGAACCCAAACCATTAGCAGGTCTACGTATGTCGCTTCCAATAAAGACTCAAGAGAGACACATCTACCTCTTCCCGCTGTTCACTCGGAAAAGAACACAAGATAACCATGAAGAACAAAATCACATGAGTTCGGATCTGAAAGAACCTTGAAGACGTCTTCTAATTGAACCTAAAAAAACAACAAATATATCGATTTGAACTCAAATCCAAACTATTGCTAAAATTCACATGAATCAGATTTTTTTTAAAAAAGAAACTTCTAACAAAAACTCAAGTATGACATTACAAAGATGTCGGTGTTTCATAAAACCGGCAAGTAGATTTGTAAGTCTAGGGGCCGCGCGCTTCCCGTTCCTCGAATGGTTAGACTACAGGGATCCAAAGTTTATACTGGTTGGGATGAATGTCCCACGCCCAGATTCAGTGGTGGCGTTGTATTCTTCGAGATCTGGTGACCATGGCGATTCTGATTCTCCAAAAGGTCAAACAGGTACGGCCCTCTGGTGTTTTGAATGGACTTTCTAAATCGGCGACACAGAATGGCCCCGTCGATCCCTTCTCATGAAATCGCGCCTTTATATACCGTGGGGAAGCAGGTTACACGGGCGCTCTTAAGGAGAGATGAAAAAACGAGAAGGGGTGCTATGAGCGGGAGTTGAACCCTATGCTTAGGCGCAGAGTTGTTGGTCTTGAAGTCCGATCTTGGGCTCTGACGCCTGTCCGTTGATAGTCCTTGTCATATCGGGCCGGTAGACATCTGACGGGTTAGTCTTTGGCGTCCGCTTCCTTGGGAAGCGGCATCTGCGGGCTGTCTGTCGCTTGTCGTGTCTTGGCGTTAGCGATGGTAACCGAGATTGCCTCGGGAGGGCGCGCGTCTCCCTACTGTGCATGACTGGGCGATGGGACAACTTGCTTGACTTTGTCAATCCCTCGGGTCGCCTCGGGATGGTGCTACACCTAGGGAGGCCCGGTGAGTCAGCCGGGACGGTGTGCTGACCTAGGATCCGCCGGTGGTGAGGCGAAGGTCCTAGGTCTGGTCGTCGGGGACCCGCCATAAGGACCTATCGGGGCTCAGCCAGATCCCTTAGTCGGAACATGCGGGTGTGTCGACCATAGGCGTAGTCGGGACCCCAGTAGGATCCGACCGAGCCATCAGTCGGGGCGATGGTGGCTCCGACTGTGATGTGGTGAACGTGGCCTGACCGTGTCGTTGGTCTTCCGCCTTTTGAAGGAACCCCTGTTTTTGGGTTGGGCCCGAGTAGGCCGTCGGATATCTTCGTCCAGATTCACAACTTCATAGTCGAAACCTTGTTGTGGGTACCCCGGCACAAGTATTAAATCAAGAGTCCCGGTCGCCTTTAACGCAGCGTGTTCTGGGCGGTCTGTCGCTTGATAGGTCGTCAACCGTCTGGTTTGCCGGTTTTTTCCTGTGAGCGCACTGCCGTGTAGCCCCCGAGCCCCTGTGTAGGTCGGAGAGCTGGTTGGGGGGTTGCATTGGACTTTTAGTGATTCGAGTCGGGCGGGCGCTCCTGATGGCCCAGGCTTTGCGGGATTCAACCGACTTGGTCGGTAGAGCCGCACCGGGGGTGTGTACGGGAGATGCTGCTCGATCCCGAGCCCCCGGGCGAGTTTATGAAACCCGGCGGAGTCCTTCCGACCTAGTGAACTAATTTTGTGCAGGTGCGCGCAAGCGACTCTCCGTGTAGTTCTGAGCCCCGGCGGTCTTGAGAGTCGATTGGGGTTCTCGATCGACCGCCGGTCCCACGCTTGGTCGACGCCGCCCTAGCCGCGAGGAGTCCCATGCGCCTTGACGAGGCCCCGGTTTCTGGGTGCTCGTTTTACGTCGTAGCTAGACGTGTTTGTCGGCCGGTTTTACGCCGGAGCTTAGGCAAGGGGCGTCCGTCCCGAATCCTCGTATCGCGAGGTTATCCGTGGGAAGCACCACTGCCTATCCCATTGCGCCCTGGCCCGCGGTGTGGGACACGGAGGGTGAGCGATCGCGTGCTTGCCATCGCGGCTCAAGCACCGTGCTCGTGGAGCTCTTGGCGGAGTTATCCGAGTGGGCCCTGGAGATCCCTACCAAGGGATTTTTTCCGAGCAGACGAACCACGAAGTCGGGCGTCCAGGCCACTGGGCGACCCATGAGACCTTTCTTTACTCGATCCGTGCTCGGTCCCCGAGTCGTCACCCAGAGTGCGCTTGGTCGCCACCCACGATGGGTTCAGCGGAGAGCGTGAAGTATGGTCTCGGACACGAAGTTAAGGTGATTGGGTCGTCCACGACCCAACCGCAATGGGGCCCAGGGGGCTCACCTCGCTTCGTCCCTTGCTCATTTTGTTTTCGGGCGACCTTGAAACCTCTAGGGTTGTCAAGGCTTTGAGCCACTAGGGTGTTTGAGTGTTCTCGCCACCTCGGGCCGTCCGTGGCCCCGGCGATTTTTATCATGCGCCCACCGATCACCGGAGGCTAAAAATAGAGGACCGTGGGGACAGGCGCCAGCCAGTAGTGCTTGGCGCCCTCCGTCTGCATTTAATGAAAAAAAGATTCGAAAGGATATGCTTAGCTTCGGCAGTGTCTGCAACTTCGACAGGACGTCGGGCGCTTGTTTCAAGCGACGTCTGCTTTGGACTGCCTCTGACGGACGGCGCCCGTTTCGGCGCCGCAAAACCAACGCTGGGGAGGCGCTCGGGCGAGCTCGTTTTCCTTCGCGCAAGCATCCTCCCTCAAAGAAAAGAAGAAAAAAAGTCCGGAGTTTGTTCCTTACCCTTTCCTGTTTCCCATCCTCAGGTGCCGGAGATGTCAGGTTCGAATGCTCCATCTCGCCCAGCCGTGCTCAAGGCTTGGAGAGGAAAGGGTTCCTCCCGCCGCTTGACATCTCGCGGTGGAGGGTGCCGACGGGGGCCGCGGTCCCCGCCCCTGCTGACGACGAGATCATCGTGCCCGCCTCCTTTTACGAGCGCGGGTTCGGACTTCCGCTCCTTGGTTCGCTCGTGGATCGCCATCACTATAAGGTCGAGGTGCACCTTAAGCCCCACGCAGTGCTCCACATTGCGGTCTTCATCACGCCAGCGAGGCATTCACGGGGATCGATCCCCACTGGCGCTCTCGAAGTATTTCTTTCACGCCAAGTCGAGGAAAAGATCGGTCAGCAGGGCCCCTGGCGCTCATAGGCGTAGCTCTTGAGATCTTGTCGAGGGCAGCAGCGGTGGATTCTAAACCTCCTTCAAACATCTCGCCGGTGCAGATAGAATTCATGAGAAATAATTCGCTACAAGATCATCGTGTCTAGCTTCTCGATTCCTTGGAATAAGTCTCCCGATTCCACTTAGCGCCGGCGGCAAGTAGGTGGATTTGATGCTCCATCGATCGTGGCCTTCATCTTCTCTCTCCGATCTTCCTTCCAAATTCATCTAATATTTCATCCTCGACAAGGAAATCTTCTAGCGTAAACATCACTAGAATCAAAATCTCCTCTCAGCATCACTATTCTCTTCATCCGCCTCCTGGGGGAATTGATCCGTTCCGTGACACATTGGTATGCTGGTTGTGGTGATGTGTTTTGGAGTGACAACCGAGAAGAGATTGCAACACTTTATACATGATTCTTTTCAAAGAACACGCTGCAAGCAAAATCAAACATGTTCACACATTCACTAAAATACACTGCTCACACCATGTTCACACATCTTCACACGCAATATACACACATGTTCACACGCAAATATACTGTTTCACACCATGTTCACACATGTTCACACGCAAATATACACATTCACCTACAATACACACATGTTCACACGCAGGAAACCAAAACTTACCAATCACCCACTACAAAAGGACTAAATTGAGGTTCCATCCTATATGTCTACAATTGCCAAACTGTGACAATGGCAAGAAAAAATACTTACCGGAGAGTCCTTATTTTCTTTAACTTATCGTATCCATCCAAAGGAATTGGTTTGCTACATTTCCGAAGGATGGTTGAATATTGTGTTTCTAATAGAATTCATGTGAATTAAAATAGGTGGTATGCATATCAACTCACAAAGTCAAGAAGAGGAAGATTGGCAAGGACATCCATCATGTACATCAATTGGTTGTTCTCGCAGATAATCGACAAGAGGAGATATTTCATTTGTAACTACATGGATTTTTAATCTCATTGATGAAGACAAATCAAAAGTAAAACATATGAAAAACATTGTACTCACTGTGGTTGTCAAACTTGTCAAGGAGTTGAAGCTTTGTGGAATATTACCGTAAAAGAACATGAACTGAATATGTAAATTACTATATACAACAAATCAGCATAACTGCGGACACAATCACCATAATCCCGATAGGGAATATGTCAATCGAACAAATCTGAAATTATGAATCTATGATAACATGCACCAGCTTAACAAGAATAGTTTCCAACATGCACCAATTAACAAGAATAGTTTCTATGTTTAATAGTTGAATATTTCAAGTTTTGAAACAGTCTATACCGATCACTTTTTTTTATCTCTTACACCTTCACTTCTAGTGATCGTAACTACATCACTTCCAATGCCAAACAAGCACAAACTTGAACATAAAACACAAAAGAATTGTGTGGATGCTTCCTTTATGCTCGCAGGACAAAACCTGTGGAATTGCTAGTAAGTTTATAAAATAAATGCCGACAACCAAGATGATACATTCTGTTTACTAGAGACCATAGTACTTACATGTCTTTTCTCTGCCTCGGGTCTTTGAAGTTGCATATCCTGCTCATTCTTCTCAGCCAGAGCTTTTTGTTGTCTTAACAATTTTTGCATATCCTGCTCATATCAGACTTTCATTGCTATTTCATTTTTGTTTTATCAAAAATGTAAGAGAGAGAACTTGTACCATGAACTCGGATTCCTCAGATTCAGTGTTAGTAACCATAATTGTTCCAAATAGTGGGCCGATTAGCTTGCAATGAAAACAAATGCCTCAAGACAATTTCTACCAAAGAGAATGGTATATAAGGCATGGTATATAAGCAAGTCATATAAAAATGTATATTTAATTGCGTAATCGCAAGTAATCACACGACAACTTAAGATT
Source organism: Guadua angustifolia (assembly GCA_036346375.1). Classification (NCBI taxonomy): domain Eukaryota; kingdom Viridiplantae; phylum Streptophyta; class Magnoliopsida; order Poales; family Poaceae; genus Guadua; species Guadua angustifolia. Next base: position 48,378,534 of record CM070514.1, read on the forward strand.
TAGACATGGAAATTTCATAACTGCAAAACTCAGATTCACATAGCATATTCATAACTTCGTATTCGTAAATAAAATAGAACCGCAAAAATCATAACACTCCATCTAAATCAAGTGCAAAAACTATAACTCAATTAGAATTTGATCTTCTACCACAACCAATCCTTCAAAGTGTCACAATCACCCCTGCAAAAATAAAATGATAAAGTGTCATGATCATGCTAGATCGTGTTTTCAAAAGCAAGTAGTTTCACACCTAAAGTGTGTTTCTTTTTTTTCTAGAGAAGTACACATACCTCCATGCACAAATTTTAGCCTGAAAAAGCCTAAGCCTCAAACACCTAAGAGCAAATACATGCTCAATTTTCTTCAAAGAGAGTACTGCAAGAAGTCTCTTGAGAGGAGACAATTATATGCTCCATCATTTTTGCTTCCTTCTCCAATATCTTTCCTTCCTTCTCCGTAATCTTAGCCTTTGCTCAACACGCAGAAGATGGCGAGTCTAGATGCTTCAAGCTTCTACCGATAGTTTCACTACTCCAAAGACCTTTAAGCCGCTTTTTATGGAGCTTCACTTTGACTCTATTATATTTTTCGTCGCTCAACATCTATTGCACATTCCTTTGATTTTCCATCCTTTTAGCATCAAATGCCTTTCTTGCTTTCTTTTGCCCCATTGGTCGCGCAGCTCATGAACATCATATCTTCTTTCTCACCGTGCTTCCTTCAAGATCATGGCCTTCCTTTACGCAGGCTTTCTTCACTCATTGTTATATGAAATCCACTTTGCCTCACCTCTAACAAAGATACCATACATCGATTAACACGAAATGTCCCAAGTTCGCTTGTTCTGTTGTCTTCCCTATAGAACTTATGTGCCTTATCAATCCACATCCGATCCAATGACCGCTAGTATAAATTCTGCAGCCTTCAACCCCAATTATGGAAAAGGTCACCCATTTATTAATCTTGTGCCAAATTCGCTTGCTTCTCGATTTCTAATTCTATGTTTGGGGTCGCTATGTTGTACGCCTTAACTACATCGCCTCAATATTGTTCGTTCTCCTATCGCCTCCATTAATTGGATCTGTTGAATTCTTCAACCAAGCACTCATCTACAAATGTAAAGCAAAACATCATTTCGCTTAAAATTGAGTGACGACAATGTACTACAAATGAGTGACAAGCAACTAAGACTCACCAAATTTAACATCTTCTTCTTGAGTCCAAAGGATTCGCTTTGTCACCCTTACAACTTCATCCCCGTCATTCACTTGAATTGTATCATGGTCCAAATTTGGGGTTGGAGTCACCACATTTGGCGGCGAAGAACTTATAGTGGGCCTAGTGGCGCCCAACTAAATGATCGCTCGCTGATGGTTGTTGATGGTAATTGTCCTTGAAAAGGTTCATAAAACCACCAGGGGTGTGGATTGTTGTCCCTCGTAAGAATGTTTGCACACATTTTGTACAAATATGAGCTAAACATATTGAAGAATTTCTAAATGGAAGTTATCAAATGAAGATCCATTAAACATGCAAAGGCTCCTGAAAAGAAATAAGTGCACTTCTAAAATAAAATTTCACATGTCCGAAAGAGTAAAGCCATCTCGATGATTTTATTGAGAACACAATAAGAAGAACAAATTATAGTCCATTTTTTTAAATTACAAAGACTATTTTTTGTGAAAGCATGTTTCATTGGCAAGTATCGATGTGTAATAAGCTATTTCTTTTATCTTGTAGCGCTATCTGTATGTACTAGTACATAGTGTCAGAATTTACACATCGACATTTGCCAATGAAACATGTTTTCACCAAAAATAGTGCAGAATTTAAAAAAATGGAAACTATGAGTCAAGAAGCATTTAACAATGTAAGTGTTCTCAATATTCTTGCTCTATTAACTAAATGGAAGTCAGGTTCTCAATATTCTTGCTGCTAACTAGAACTCGACATGGAAGTTATCAATAGACTTTTTTTTCCTTCCATTTTTCTTTTAAAAGAGAGCAAAAACAAGTTACTCATTTGAATATATGCAGTATATGCATATGTACAAGAATTATGATAGCAAGAGTTAGATTGTTACTCAAAGAAATATTAACTCGTAATAGAATCTATATCAGATTAGAGCCCACATCACGCTCACCACAGTAATAGGGCGTTTCCAAATATGCCTCGCAAGGGATATCTTGAAACATCAAAATGCCATTTGGAATCACAAGGATGGACAAGGTGCCATTAGGTACATCAAACATTTGATGAACAGAATATATATCTCATTGGGGGCCCTGAATTATCCCTGGGTCACTAATGGACAATGGCACATCCAGTTCACAAGTAAACACAAAAACACACCCTCTTATCGATTTAATAGCCAATCGCTCTTGGCTTGGCTAGTTTAGCAATCTTTTTGCCTGGTACAGGTGATCACTTGTGAGTTGTCACTAGACAGGATTCCAACAGGATGTAGGCTTTTTTCCATGTATCTTTTACCGATTAAAGATTGTTCAAAGTGATAAGCATGAACCATTTAGCAGACCCTAATCTTGGTGTTACTCTAATGAATTTGATATGACCATCCATAACCTCTTGCTATGCATATTCATCCCACCAGCTTTATATAAACATCATGCTTTATATAAACATCAATTTAGGAATGAACCAATTTACTGTGCTACGGATCCACGATCGAGAACGATCCATGGAGGAGTGCTTGGTGGAAGAAAATCCATGTCCGCCATGAAGATTGAACGCTGATGAAGCCCCTCCCCATCAAGATAGGAAGCAAGGCAGAGAAGGACGAGACGCCGTGAATGGGGTAACTCGAGGGAGCCACCGCCAGCCGCTTTTCGCTTAACTCAACGCTGCTTCGTCTTCTAGCCCACAACTGTTCGGCCATCAAGGCCTCACATGCCCGCTTCTTCCTATATCCGCCAGACCCTCCCTCTTCAGCCAGACCTGGCCTTATATCTTTGTCCGCACGTCAGCCTGGGCCGCTGGTTGGCCGTCTGGCCGCTTCACCCAGATCCTTGTCCGGCCCACTGCCCGCTGCTTCAAGGCCAGCTCAGATTCTTGTCCGCCGCCTGCCCGCAGCCCACAGACGAGAGCCGACACACAGACGAGAATGAAAGGCGCCGCCTCGCTCCTAGCGACGCCCGATCCATGAGAAGGGTTTCGCGATGGCTCTGGAGGAAATAGAATGGCCTCGGGATGAGGGAATAGAATGGCGAATCGGAAGACATTCATGCGCTTTGAGAACAAAATCGCTACTGGGGAATTTATTCGCTGCCACACCAGACGCCACATCGTGAGATCTACTTTAACGCCCGATACAACGATGGTTTTGCCGCCGACGAAATCGAGCACGAGTTCGAGCCGTCGCGAGATGCCACCGAAATCTCTCTCTTCATTTACTTGCATCCACGAGGATTCAAACGCTAAGGTGGCGCTTAGAGACGCTTTAATTAGTGCTTCCGGTTCCGCAAGATGTCCCCGAGCGAAAGTTGCTCGACGCACCACAGAGCGCCTCGAAATAATGTCGGTTGCACAAAGCTATGAGAAGAGCGTGATGTTAGCTTGTACTCCACGGGTAGCGTTCTTCGCCGCAAGACTTCACGACATAATAGATCTGTCAGGCTGATCCCCCGCCGCCACTAGGATTTGATCGACGCTGAGCGGGCCGCAAGGTAGAGCAACAACTTCGCCGGTTATGGGTCAAAACAGGTGGGGTCGACAGTATGCCTTTAGCTCGTCAAAGGACCGCAGGTTTCCTAAGGCCCACTGAAGTCTTATGCTTGCGCAGAGCTCAAGAACCAGCACGCTGCCGGAGCCTCGAGATGAACTCGAGGGCGCCATGCGGCCCGTGAGGCTTTGCACCGCTGACCGAGGCCTGAGGCGCCATCTTCTCGATTGCCTCGACCTTTCGGGTTCGCCAACCCCCGAGCCCCGATCATGTAGCCAAGCACCTTCGACGCGCGCCAACACGCACTTTCGGGTTGAGCTTGATCTTGTGCCTCGTTGTTGAAGGTTTCTCGAGGTCGCGAACGTGGTCGCCTTGAGGGCTCTTGACGGATGATGTCGCCCACGAGACCTCAAGGTTGCGATCGATCTAGGGTCGAACGCCTGGTCATCGACGTTGAACGTGGGCCCTCGCATTGCGCAGTACTCAAACGACATGGTCGTGTAGCAAGAGGTGCCGAACGGGTGATGAACGACGCCTGCTTCGCCGTCGATCGCTAGCTTGATCCGATGGTACCCTAAATAGGCGCCCAAAAGCTTAGCATCTTGGCGTTTGGGTGGAGTCAACGATCCGTCGATGCGCCGGAGCTGAAGTTGTCCTTCGGCAAAGCCGAAGTTCAAGCCCGTGGTCTACACACATTCTCCACTTTCCGCTCGATTTATGACCGCTGGCATACCCACTTGAGTAATCGATTCCGAATGAAGCCGCCTTCAAGAGCTTGTCAAGGTTGTCTCTGATGACCGACCTTCTTTGGGAGAAACACGCAGCTTTCGGCGCATAGGTCGAGAGTCGGGTCTCACCAGAATTTGTGCTCAATCACCTCCCTGGCACGCCAGTATGTCCGTGAGGCTCCTGCTTAATATGCCCTTGTTGGGCGGAGGAGGATCGAGTTCCTATTTGAACTCACCGTCCCGAGACATGGATGCATCCGGCTCGTCGCCCGAGCAAGACAAACTTTGTCCCCATCACCGATTGTCGCTTTTCCGACAGCGCTTTCACCATCGTGATCCGAGCCTCGCCGGTAGCATCACGGGCGAGCTGCAGGCCTGTCTCGCACCAGGTGCCGCCAGAGGTCGCCTGCGACAAGATATGCCACAGCGTAACTTCATGCACCGATGGCTGATAGTGATTGGCCGCCATGAACTTGATCGTATGGCCGCCCGAGGATGGCGCTGTACGAAGGTCCCCTTGACCACCTCGGGTTACCATTTCTAAGGAAATTGGCCGAGTCAGCCAAGGTGACGGCAGACCACTCGCTCTAAAGGACTGGCCGAGCTTCCGGACGATCCCAAGAAGGACGGCGATGTTCTTTTGACCTTCGACCGGAATCTGATCCCATTGCGCCCACCACAAAGAAGTTAGTGAGCTACCGCCGACTATGACCTGATCGGACACGCAGTTGTTGATGGTCGGTCACATCAGCATGGTTCGCATCTCTGCCATACCTGAAGTGCGCCCCTCGAGAAAAGGTGATGGTGGTTCTACCACTTGGCAAGTCGCCTGGCTATTTCCGGCACACTGAAGATGGTTCGTGAGGCGTTTGAGCTCAGGCCGGATCGTGTCGACGAGCCGCCAAAGATAACATTGATACGGCTCACCCCGTTGGAACCTGTGTCGAGGTCATCCTAGTCCGCCACTGCTCACCCCCGTCCGGCTGGTCGCCTTTTTCAAGAACACGCATTTCTCCCGACCATCGTAGAGAAAGCCTCCACTTGCCTTGCCAAGCCCCGCAGTTCGCAGGTCGTGGCCACCGCCTCTATGGAACAAGCGTAACTTCGCCATCAGATCCTCGACGCTCACTTTTGCGTCGCAGTGATCGGCCTCACGGGCCTGTGGCGCCATCTCCCGCTGGGCCGGGTTTTTGCTCGACGAGGTCGAGGCCGACCTTGCGTCTGGACCCTCCCGAGCTCGATCCCTGACTTTAAGGACTCACACGGCCGTCACTGAGACGATCACTGCGCAATCCTCCGCTGCTCGCGGTCACGCTCTGGCTGGGCGCCTGGGGTCGGGCGCCTGAGTTGGATGGCTCCTTCCGGGGTTCAGATCAGCCATCTTGGTCAGAGTCGCTTCACGGACAAAGATCGCCCACATCTCAGTATCGCCTCCGCCATACTGAAAAGCTTGTTGACGCTGAGCCTCGAGGTAATTCTGTGTCCCTGGAGGCGCCGACGCGACGAACTTGAACGCTTTATGACGGCTCCTCGCTGAGATGTTTCGGATCGTTCCTTGTGCGGATAAATCGCCGACGGTCACGGTTGCCGCTCTTTCCTCGGATGACGCGATCCAGTCCTCTCCCGCCGCTCAGAGTAACTCGAAAGTTGGAGCGAGGGCGCTCAATTTGGAGCCACGACCAAGGAGCAAAGCTCGTTGAAGAGCCAAGTCCTGGCGCGGCGGCCCAGACGCCGAGGTAATTTGCCATCACGAGTTTCATTCCGGCCGCCAAGATGGCGGCCGAGTAGATGGATAGGAACTCGTGGTTCTGGTCCCATCAAGCGCTTATCAACATCGGCTGAACTGAAGCCGGCCAACAGACGCGAAAGGTCGCTTGAGTACGCCATGTACCAGAGGTCGACAAAGACGTGCGGTGTGGTCGCCGCCGACAAGGCCCCCGCCGACCCTTGAGTCGAGGTCATTCGGCGTCCACCTTTGGCAAGAACGACCATGACGCAAGGCCATGAGTCACTCGAGAGGTAACGCAGACGATCCGGACTCGGCGACGCTCGATTTTAACATCGGGAAGGCCTCCCGATTTCGGCCGACGACGTGGAGTCGGGAGCCGGCCCGCTTGACCTTGCTTGGTTGGTACTATGGATGGAGACGTGGCGCGTAGCCACGCCCCGAGACCGCTCTGGCGAGAGGGCGCCGCGCGGTGGCGCCCGGCAGGCTGGCGCGATGAGTTGTCACTCGGGGAGGGGTTCGAGTGCCGGTTGCGGTTGTGGCGCTGCCTTGCCGCGTTCGACGAGTTTCTCGCCAGGTTTTCCAAAGTCGACTCGCTTATCGGGATCAACCATGACCCGGCGATAGCGCCGGAGGCGTTTTCTAGAAGGAGGAGTCTCGATAGCTAGTAGATGCTGCCCTCTCGATCCTTCACGAGGGCTGCTATGGCTTGGTTGATGGCGCATATTGACCATCCGGATGGCGCCTCAGAGTTCATGCGTACGTCTGCAGCCCTGCCGCACTGCCTCGCCATCAAACATGTCGTCAGGTGGTGGTGGCGCGGGTGAAAACAGACGCGAGTCGAGTTCATACCGAGCCCACACTGAGGAATGTCCGCTGGCGAACGCGCCATGCTCCCAAGATCTTGGAGTTTTCCTACAAATGAGCAAAGCCAACGGTTTCATTTGGCGCCACCTGATTTAGGGATCAACCGCAGAAATGAAACGGGTCAAGAAGACTTAGGACCGAAAGGCAGGCTTGGCTCAACGAGGAAGGGACTCGACGGCCGAGGCCTGAGCTAGCGACAGAGAGCGGAGACAAGGATTTATACCGTTCGAGCCTCGGCAATAGTTTCATCACCAGCCGCTCGCGCAAAGGGTCTTGTTACTATCAAGTATGATGTGTATTATACCATACCAACAATGGCGGCGTTCTAATGCTCAATTTTGTGTGTTTGTTCGACATGCGCCTCGTGACCGCTTTATAATCACTAACGTTGTTCGCACCGGAGAGATTCCCGGGAAGTGGCTTGTGCGATTGAAGGGGCCGAATCGCCTTAAAACGCCCACTTCCGCTTTGACGCAGCTATTCGATCTTAGTAACCCGAGTAAACGCGCCGGGTTCAGTCGAGGTCGAGCGGGGCCTTCACCGCCGAACTCGAGGTCGTCGCCCGGCCCAACGACGCCTGTGTGGGTCGGGCCTCCCGAGCCGGGAGCCACGACGGGTCAAAGGACGCCCAAATTTCACACTTATATATGAGATTGCTAGTTGCTTTGTATAGAGATTGTTTGCCTTGTATAGCTATTGCCATATACACCTTCTATACCCTCTTGTACATGTATATATATCGCCCCTTAACCTCATGTTGAATACAAGTGCTATTCATAACAAAACCATCATTGTTTTAGGCTGATCAAGTTTACATGGATCTTTTTTCGTCGATTTCAGATAAGTAACATGCATCCCAGTAGGGGCGGTCACCGATCCAAATCCGGATAAGAATCTGCTCTTCAGCAATGAATGCCTACAAAGTTGAAAGCAATGAAAACATGATATTAACATAACCCAGATATGGTATCAAACATTTTGTGCATGATGTGGGTGACAACCTTGTCTAAGTCATTCCAGAAGAGCGAATTTGCTGGAAATTAATCTTGTTGTTTAATTGTCCATGTTTATTTTGTATTAGAGTTTGCATTTAGGAGGCGTGTGCACGCCTCTTGGCTCACCAAGTGGAAGAATAAGTCTTTTAGGATCTCTGCATGGATAAGAGTGGGCAGTTGACACACGGTTTATGTATTTATTTTGTGTTTGGTTGTGCATTGAGAAGAACGAAAAAAGAACTATTCTTGTTGGGGGTGCTGCTATATTATGGGCTATTTGGTGCACGCGAATGATTTAATCTTTGAGAAAAACAATCTTCCTCTTTATGCGTGTTATTTTAGGGGAACATACCGATGCGGTTTTGGGCACTATTGCACCCGAGAACAACAGGAGAACATCCGACAAGGCAGGTGGCATTGGAGGTGGTGACGCCGACATCTTTGCTAAGATCGGATAGAGAAGCAATTATAGGATTTGCTTTTGATCATAAGTTCTCGTTGTCCCGCCGACATTACAAATTTACTTTTACTTTTGTAAACAAATGATTAGGTGCAATTGCAGATACCAGATTTTAATCTTTTATCTAAAAAATTATTCTGCGGTACCGATCGAGTTAGAGTAAGAAGAAAACAAGAGAATAAAGTACCGCTTGTGCCGTATAGAAAAGATCTCTCACAGATGTTCTTTTTTCCTTGAGTTCTAAGTGAAAGTGATAGTTGTGTCCACTGTGATCATGCTAGTTTTATCTAGGCTAACAAATTGAAGAAAGTTGAGCAACGCAATCTCAAGAGCTGACAATCTTTGACAACTTATTTGAACAGGTTCATATAAAATGTTCCAGTTCGCAGCTAAGCACCATCAAACCTAATATATAAAACTCTAGTTGAACTTTGGTCACATGCTTACAATATGCATCATAAATTAAGCTAGATTTGCTAACTTCAAATGAGTTCAGTTGATTTTGCTGCATAAATACGTATGGCAGTACCAGGTAGGTGGAAATTTAAAACCGAAATCGATATCAAATCGAATCAACCGAATTAACCGATTATTTCTTTTATCTTTCCGCTTTCTGCCTCGGTTTTGTTTTGATATAATTCTGTTATAGTTCGGTTCGGTTTTTCGCTTTCAAAACCTAAATAACCTAATAGCGATATACAATAATACTTTTTATAATATTCTTCTTAAAGCCACTAAATAATTCTCATGTTATAATACATTTATGCATATGTTTAGTATATTTATATGTTCTATTATGCTTATATTGTAATGACATATGAATATTGTGTGAGTTTATCCATACTTTGTGTTGCAATATGAGAATGACTAAATCTAATATACCTAGTGTTATTCATATTTCATTAACCTAAAACCAATTAACCGAACCTAAATATCCCTAGTACCAGGATTGTTTCTCTTAATGACTATGATGTATAGAATAGACTTCGTTTGTTCTTCCAAATACAGGTTATCGGATATCTAAACTGAGATGTTCTCATTCAAATTTAAGATTAGCATGGACGTACAGCATTTCTAAAGGCTATAAAATGTGTATCCGATGTGAAGATGCAATGATTTTTATGGAAAACATTAGCTAAGAACTGAATGAACAGGATAGATTATGTAAGGCAACACCTTTTCCATTCCTCTGATCAGAAAATATCCACCAGAATCAAACTGGCAATCGCTTTCCTGAAGTTTATGCAGCCAGCACAAATTTGACTTCACCATGACAGGTAACCAGCCAATGGAAACCCATTTAGTTTCTTTCATTATATCTTTTCTTTGGATAAATGGATCCTCTCCGGTTTTAGCTGTGTCGCTTTTGTTAAGTGAATAAACCTGATACAGTCACAACACTAATTAATCAGCTGGTATAGCATCCAAAAAAATCATAATGACAAAAAAGTCAAGATAATAGCTTGATTACAGACAGGTGAGTAATTTTAGCTCACGTCCACTGCTTGTGAGAGGAAAATAGTTGTGTGACTTCGTTAAGATCAAACATGTCGAGATCAAGGGTAGAGTGATAAGAAATAGTATAATCACCACATGTAATGCAAACTTAAATGAACTTTGCAGGCTCAGTAACAGGAAAAACATAATACATAAGACACATGGCTAAAGTGCCATGTGACATCAAACACGACAATCTTAGACCCACTAACTTCCATGCTAGTTATGAGATTGAAAAGCGTTATTCTGGAACGGTTGAAATAATTTTCAAATTCCCCATGACTCAATCTTTCGTCTCTTTTTCTTGTATGTAATGCAGTTTGCAGTTTTGTTTTCAAGAAAGTACAGTAGAGTCCTGAACTAATGTTTCATTTTGAAGTCATATGAGCAGGGGGAGTAAGGAGCACTCTGACCTGAACAGTCATTTCTACTTTCATCGCAGCAGAATATGTCTTCTTCTGGAGGCGAGCATGTCTAGGCTTCAGTTTGAGTGTCTGCTCATCGAGATCACTGTTGTTAGACAACAACACCGGCTCCTCAAACTCCACTCTACCAAACTTGATAGTTGCATGTCTCCTGGCACCTGCTTTGAAGGGTCATAATCAGGCTCAACAGTAACTTCCCCAGAATCAAAGAGCTCTTGGAGTCCATGCGAGACAAAATCGTTGTAAGAATTTATTTGATGGCTACCTAGTCCATTTTCAATAAAGAATGCTCTTGATGCTTGCTACAAAACTTCTCCAGGCTTGCAACATCAAAGTCGATTGGGACTTGCACTCGAGGGTCCGAATAAGACTTCCTTTCCTTCATCTTCCACAGATGGTGTTTTTTCAAATCCACATCCATAAGAGACTTGCCTCCATTGGCATCCACAGATGGTTGCTGCCCCTTTGCATCCTCCTTAAATGGAATTTACCTTCTTCAATGTCATCCAAAATCAGGAAATCCCTGTCAGTGTCTGAGCCATTTAGTGACTGCTGATCGTTCGTTTGCGGCTCTTCCATCGCTAAACCAACCAGGCAGCTGCCCCAAAGTCCTTTTAACTACTAAAAGAGAGAGGAAGAAAAAAATATGAACAACTTCATCACACAATCCTCAAATTAGAAGGCAGATAAACAAAAGATGTGAATCCAAGGCTCCACAGGGCATTTGGCAGTAAGAACAAGAGTCACTAACAATTTTTCAGCACGCAACGACAACGCGATCTTAAAAACTGCTAGTGCGACACACATCAGACAGCCATTTTCACAACATTTCACCCAGACTGGCCACTTTAGCAGCACATCAATCGCACAGAACAACAACCAAACAAATCTTTTATCACTGTCTCTGATCTTTTCTAAACGAGGGGACGCAGGCTTGCCACATGCCGCAACCCAACAGCATCTGTCAATTCAGGAGGATCAATCACTGGGCGCAAATCAAAACAGTGATCCCTCCGCACTCACCCGCAACGTTGCAATCCATGATCAAAACGCACCATCTCAAAACCACAATTTCATTTTCACCGCACTACCAGCACGCATAGCTATCACAACCCACAACAACCATAGCAACATGCTTACATGCCTGCTATAAACAAATAGCGGAGTAAACTAATGCCCCAGGCCCTGAGACCACATGAAAGCTCAAAAGTTAAAACCACTCGCCGCAGCGGGTTGTGCGAAAAAGTGGGGTTTTTTTGGTTAGAAGAGCACAAGCCCCACCCGCGCACCAAGCGATCTGACGCGAAACGACCAAGCGATCAGGAGCAGAGGAGGCGCGAGACGATGCGAGCGCAACGTACAGCGTCAAGACAAAGCGCGGAATGCGGGGTGGTGGCGGCTCGTCGGGGGCAGGAGGGAGGCGGCGGGCCTACCTGCGCGGCGGCGATCGCCGCCGGCGATGATGAGGAACCCTACGTCGTGGCGGTAAGGGGCTTTACGGAGGAAGGATCAGAACAGTGGATGACACAAGCTCACGCTGCGCTGTGGGTTTTGCTCTGTCTGTTTCTCTGGCTGCTGGAGGCTGGTCCCACCGGTCATTGTGACGGCCCGCGGCAAAGGTCCCTGGCCCTCCGATTTGCATCCGACGGAGTTCTATACAGCTTTCAACAAATAGTTTTCTAGACCTTTAATAATGGGGGAAAAATTACACTACAAGGTGCAGAAGATCGTGAGATTGTGGTCCCTGGAGACAAGACTATGTGACGTGTCGCTTTCAATGAAGATGGACTGGCCTACCTCTTCGGTTCTACAGGCTTTGTGGTAGACTCGGACTTAGTGACGGATCTAGACTATAAATTTAGCGGTTTTATAGGCATCGGACGCCCTAACATTCGAATATTTTTTTTTCACGCGCAATATTTACTCAACGCTCAAGCAACATTTTCCTTCGACAAATGCTACAAGAAACGGATGTTGCAAGCGCTCAAAAAATGTTAAGCAGTAAATAAATGTTATGTATAGACAAAAATGTTTCAAGAGGCGTCCAAGAAAACAAAAAATCTGACGTCCGACGCTTAGTGTTCGCTTAAATTTAGAGATGCTAAACCGGTAACAAAATAATATTAAAAAACAAATCAAACAAAGTAGAAGTAGTTATTAACTATTGTGATCGAAAATCATATATAATTAGAAGAGAAACAAAATGAAAATGTAAAATACAACAAACAATGAAGGTAGTACAATAATACCATAGTGGTTAGTACATTCCCAAAACCAATAAATATGTGTAAATAGCTACCGTACATCAAAATTAGCAAAGTTAGTGATGCAATTATGAAATTATGATTTGCAATTAGTTATAAGCATTGAGAAAAGAATGCAACATACTACTAAGCACTAGCATTAAATAATACGAAAGTATGAGGCAATGACATTCTACGCTTTTATGGTTTGAAAGCGCTTTCATGATTTTATCATCTTGAAGGCTTTAGATATCTCTCGTCAATGTAGCATATTATTAAGTCACCAATCGCCAAAGGTAGCATATCATTAAGTCATCAATCACTCACTAGCATATCATTAATACTTAATACTACTAGTCATTAGTCAATACACAATATGTAAATTCAACATCCAAAAATAAAACAAAGATTTTCATTTTATATACCTTAGAATCTTAGTCTCTGTTGATCGGTATCAATTTCACTTCTCAACGCCAGACGCTTTGCCGCTTGCTTCACTTCTCACTCACTTCTTTCAACGCCAAGAGTACCACCACCTCACTTCACTGCCCGCCCCACACCCTTCTCGAGCGCCACCTCGACACCTCAACCGGTTCGGCTGGTCCTGACGGCCACCGCCACGCTTCTCAGGCCTCTTTGTCGCCACGCCGGGCTAGGCGGCGTTCTCCGCTTGAGCCACTGCTCAAAGAGCCGCTGCTCCTCCTCTCGTGGCTCATGGCTGCTCCCACCCTTGGCCGCCATTTGCTCACCCCGAGGCGCCTTTGCCTTGCCTCGGCCACCTCGCCTGCATTGCTTGGCCTCCTCGACGCTAGGCCATCAAGGCCAAGATCGCCTCGACTAGACCTCGGCCTCACCACATTCACTCACCACCACCACCGCTTCAGACCTTTCATCAATGTACCACGCCACTCTAGCTTAATGCGACCCAAGACTGCCGACATTTTGCTCAATTTGGGAATTGGGACGGGGAATTAGGATTCACCAAGGGTTAGGATTGTCGCTAGCACGCACTTCGGTGGTAGTATGATCGTTGCAATCTCTGGATTCTCATTCAAGTCTAATGGAATTTTAACCATCTCTTTTCATCTTCGACTATCATATTGAAGGATAATGCAAGCTTGCATTATGTTCACAACATCCGCCGCTTCCATAAACGCGTCAGGTTGGCCAACAATATCAAAACGGATCAGAGCACGCTAAATGCGACTCAACATCTCTTCCTTGCGGATTCTTGATGTTTTGCAAATAATTTGTCTTTTCTAATTGAGGAAGATGAATGGTCTTCACGAATACAACCCACTCGATATATTCTATCCGCAAGATAATATGGGTGTCATATTGATTCCTATTGACACCGGCGCACACGGAGCTTCCTCTTGAGCACGCCAATGAACAAAGGAGACTTATTCAACACATTGATGTCGTTATGAGATCCCAGCATTCAAAAAAGCATGCCATATTCAAGATCTCGTGATGCCACCGCTCAAGAATCATAGTAGGAACGACTTTGTCACCCCGCAGAACATGCTTACCAACCTGGGCAATTCTTCCAAGCCCAATGCATACAATAATGCTTCCTATCATGCCCGAAACCACGAGACTCATTTTCTTGAAGCATTTTTCTAGTTCGTCACTTAGGCTGGACGCAAGTACCTCACCAAAACTTTCAACAACCCATAGAGCAAATTTTCCCAAACACTCCAAAGATGTGCTCGTGCCAATCTTCAACACCTCATCAAGTTGGTCGGCCGAGGTACCATATCCAAGCATTCAATGGTCACAGACACTCTTGGAGGGGTGAGAGGCCATTTCTACCAAAAGAGCATCCGCTTGTGTAAAATAAGGACCACTAATCGAAGTTTTTCCACTATTTGAAGGAATAGTGGCCTTTCATATCTAAACCTCCTTCAAACATCTCGCCGGTGCAGATAGAATTCATGAGAAATAATTCGCTACAAGATCATCGTGTCTAGCTTCTCGATTCCTTGGAATAAGTCTCCCGATTCCACTTAGCGCCGGCGGCAAGTAGGTGGATTTGATGCTCCATCGATCGTGGCCTTCATCTTCTCTCTCCGATCTTCCTTCCAAATTCATCTAATATTTCATCCTCGACAAGGAAATCTTCTAGCGTAAACATCACTAGAATCAAAATCTCCTCTCAGCATCACTATTCTCTTCATCCGCCTCCTGGGGGAATTGATCCGTTCCGTGACACATTGGTATGCTGGTTGTGGTGATGTGTTTTGGAGTGACAACCGAGAAGAGATTGCAACACTTTATACATGATTCTTTTCAAAGAACACGCTGCAAGCAAAATCAAACATGTTCACACATTCACTAAAATACACTGCTCACACCATGTTCACACATCTTCACACGCAATATACACACATGTTCACACGCAAATATACTGTTTCACACCATGTTCACACATGTTCACACGCAAATATACACATTCACCTACAATACACACATGTTCACACGCAGGAAACCAAAACTTACCAATCACCCACTACAAAAGGACTAAATTGAGGTTCCATCCTATATGTCTACAATTGCCAAACTGTGACAATGGCAAGAAAAAATACTTACCGGAGAGTCCTTATTTTCTTTAACTTATCGTATCCATCCAAAGGAATTGGTTTGCTACATTTCCGAAGGATGGTTGAATATTGTGTTTCTAATAGAATTCATGTGAATTAAAATAGGTGGTATGCATATCAACTCACAAAGTCAAGAAGAGGAAGATTGGCAAGGACATCCATCATGTACATCAATTGGTTGTTCTCGCAGATAATCGACAAGAGGAGATATTTCATTTGTAACTACATGGATTTTTAATCTCATTGATGAAGACAAATCAAAAGTAAAACATATGAAAAACATTGTACTCACTGTGGTTGTCAAACTTGTCAAGGAGTTGAAGCTTTGTGGAATATTACCGTAAAAGAACATGAACTGAATATGTAAATTACTATATACAACAAATCAGCATAACTGCGGACACAATCACCATAATCCCGATAGGGAATATGTCAATCGAACAAATCTGAAATTATGAATCTATGATAACATGCACCAGCTTAACAAGAATAGTTTCCAACATGCACCAATTAACAAGAATAGTTTCTATGTTTAATAGTTGAATATTTCAAGTTTTGAAACAGTCTATACCGATCACTTTTTTTTATCTCTTACACCTTCACTTCTAGTGATCGTAACTACATCACTTCCAATGCCAAACAAGCACAAACTTGAACATAAAACACAAAAGAATTGTGTGGATGCTTCCTTTATGCTCGCAGGACAAAACCTGTGGAATTGCTAGTAAGTTTATAAAATAAATGCCGACAACCAAGATGATACATTCTGTTTACTAGAGACCATAGTACTTACATGTCTTTTCTCTGCCTCGGGTCTTTGAAGTTGCATATCCTGCTCATTCTTCTCAGCCAGAGCTTTTTGTTGTCTTAACAATTTTTGCATATCCTGCTCATATCAGACTTTCATTGCTATTTCATTTTTGTTTTATCAAAAATGTAAGAGAGAGAACTTGTACCATGAACTCGGATTCCTCAGATTCAGTGTTAGTAACCATAATTGTTCCAAATAGTGGGCCGATTAGCTTGCAATGAAAACAAATGCCTCAAGACAATTTCTACCAAAGAGAATGGTATATAAGGCATGGTATATAAGCAAGTCATATAAAAATGTATATTTAATTGCGTAATCGCAAGTAATCACACGACAACTTAAGATTTAGACATGGAAATTTCATAACTGCAAAACTCAGATTCACATAGCATATTCATAACTTCGTATTCGTAAATAAAATAGAACCGCAAAAATCATAACACTCCATCTAAATCAAGTGCAAAAACTATAACTCAATTAGAATTTGATCTTCTACCACAACCAATCCTTCAAAGTGTCACAATCACCCCTGCAAAAATAAAATGATAAAGTGTCATGATCATGCTAGATCGTGTTTTCAAAAGCAAGTAGTTTCACACCTAAAGTGTGTTTCTTTTTTTTCTAGAGAAGTACACATACCTCCATGCACAAATTTTAGCCTGAAAAAGCCTAAGCCTCAAACACCTAAGAGCAAATACATGCTCAATTTTCTTCAAAGAGAGTACTGCAAGAAGTCTCTTGAGAGGAGACAATTATATGCTCCATCATTTTTGCTTCCTTCTCCAATATCTTTCCTTCCTTCTCCGTAATCTTAGCCTTTGCTCAACACGCAGAAGATGGCGAGTCTAGATGCTTCAAGCTTCTACCGATAGTTTCACTACTCCAAAGACCTTTAAGCCGCTTTTTATGGAGCTTCACTTTGACTCTATTATATTTTTCGTCGCTCAACATCTATTGCACATTCCTTTGATTTTCCATCCTTTTAGCATCAAATGCCTTTCTTGCTTTCTTTTGCCCCATTGGTCGCGCAGCTCATGAACATCATATCTTCTTTCTCACCGTGCTTCCTTCAAGATCATGGCCTTCCTTTACGCAGGCTTTCTTCACTCATTGTTATATGAAATCCACTTTGCCTCACCTCTAACAAAGATACCATACATCGATTAACACGAAATGTCCCAAGTTCGCTTGTTCTGTTGTCTTCCCTATAGAACTTATGTGCCTTATCAATCCACATCCGATCCAATGACCGCTAGTATAAATTCTGCAGCCTTCAACCCCAATTATGGAAAAGGTCACCCATTTATTAATCTTGTGCCAAATTCGCTTGCTTCTCGATTTCTAATTCTATGTTTGGGGTCGCTATGTTGTACGCCTTAACTACATCGCCTCAATATTGTTCGTTCTCCTATCGCCTCCATTAATTGGATCTGTTGAATTCTTCAACCAAGCACTCATCTACAAATGTAAAGCAAAACATCATTTCGCTTAAAATTGAGTGACGACAATGTACTACAAATGAGTGACAAGCAACTAAGACTCACCAAATTTAACATCTTCTTCTTGAGTCCAAAGGATTCGCTTTGTCACCCTTACAACTTCATCCCCGTCATTCACTTGAATTGTATCATGGTCCAAATTTGGGGTTGGAGTCACCACATTTGGCGGCGAAGAACTTATAGTGGGCCTAGTGGCGCCCAACTAAATGATCGCTCGCTGATGGTTGTTGATGGTAATTGTCCTTGAAAAGGTTCATAAAACCACCAGGGGTGTGGATTGTTGTCCCTCGTAAGAATGTTTGCACACATTTTGTACAAATATGAGCTAAACATATTGAAGAATTTCTAAATGGAAGTTATCAAATGAAGATCCATTAAACATGCAAAGGCTCCTGAAAAGAAATAAGTGCACTTCTAAAATAAAATTTCACATGTCCGAAAGAGTAAAGCCATCTCGATGATTTTATTGAGAACACAATAAGAAGAACAAATTATAGTCCATTTTTTTAAATTACAAAGACTATTTTTTGTGAAAGCATGTTTCATTGGCAAGTATCGATGTGTAATAAGCTATTTCTTTTATCTTGTAGCGCTATCTGTATGTACTAGTACATAGTGTCAGAATTTACACATCGACATTTGCCAATGAAACATGTTTTCACCAAAAATAGTGCAGAATTTAAAAAAATGGAAACTATGAGTCAAGAAGCATTTAACAATGTAAGTGTTCTCAATATTCTTGCTCTATTAACTAAATGGAAGTCAGGTTCTCAATATTCTTGCTGCTAACTAGAACTCGACATGGAAGTTATCAATAGACTTTTTTTTCCTTCCATTTTTCTTTTAAAAGAGAGCAAAAACAAGTTACTCATTTGAATATATGCAGTATATGCATATGTACAAGAATTATGATAGCAAGAGTTAGATTGTTACTCAAAGAAATATTAACTCGTAATAGAATCTATATCAGATTAGAGCCCACATCACGCTCACCACAGTAATAGGGCGTTTCCAAATATGCCTCGCAAGGGATATCTTGAAACATCAAAATGCCATTTGGAATCACAAGGATGGACAAGGTGCCATTAGGTACATCAAACATTTGATGAACAGAATATATATCTCATTGGGGGCCCTGAATTATCCCTGGGTCACTAATGGACAATGGCACATCCAGTTCACAAGTAAACACAAAAACACACCCTCTTATCGATTTAATAGCCAATCGCTCTTGGCTTGGCTAGTTTAGCAATCTTTTTGCCTGGTACAGGTGATCACTTGTGAGTTGTCACTAGACAGGATTCCAACAGGATGTAGGCTTTTTTCCATGTATCTTTTACCGATTAAAGATTGTTCAAAGTGATAAGCATGAACCATTTAGCAGACCCTAATCTTGGTGTTACTCTAATGAATTTGATATGACCATCCATAACCTCTTGCTATGCATATTCATCCCACCAGCTTTATATAAACATCATGCTTTATATAAACATCAATTTAGGAATGAACCAATTTACTGTGCTACGGATCCACGATCGAGAACGATCCATGGAGGAGTGCTTGGTGGAAGAAAATCCATGTCCGCCATGAAGATTGAACGCTGATGAAGCCCCTCCCCATCAAGATAGGAAGCAAGGCAGAGAAGGACGAGACGCCGTGAATGGGGTAACTCGAGGGAGCCACCGCCAGCCGCTTTTCGCTTAACTCAACGCTGCTTCGTCTTCTAGCCCACAACTGTTCGGCCATCAAGGCCTCACATGCCCGCTTCTTCCTATATCCGCCAGACCCTCCCTCTTCAGCCAGACCTGGCCTTATATCTTTGTCCGCACGTCAGCCTGGGCCGCTGGTTGGCCGTCTGGCCGCTTCACCCAGATCCTTGTCCGGCCCACTGCCCGCTGCTTCAAGGCCAGCTCAGATTCTTGTCCGCCGCCTGCCCGCAGCCCACAGACGAGAGCCGACACACAGACGAGAATGAAAGGCGCCGCCTCGCTCCTAGCGACGCCCGATCCATGAGAAGGGTTTCGCGATGGCTCTGGAGGAAATAGAATGGCCTCGGGATGAGGGAATAGAATGGCGAATCGGAAGACATTCATGCGCTTTGAGAACAAAATCGCTACTGGGGAATTTATTCGCTGCCACACCAGACGCCACATCGTGAGATCTACTTTAACGCCCGATACAACGATGGTTTTGCCGCCGACGAAATCGAGCACGAGTTCGAGCCGTCGCGAGATGCCACCGAAATCTCTCTCTTCATTTACTTGCATCCACGAGGATTCAAACGCTAAGGTGGCGCTTAGAGACGCTTTAATTAGTGCTTCCGGTTCCGCAAGATGTCCCCGAGCGAAAGTTGCTCGACGCACCACAGAGCGCCTCGAAATAATGTCGGTTGCACAAAGCTATGAGAAGAGCGTGATGTTAGCTTGTACTCCACGGGTAGCGTTCTTCGCCGCAAGACTTCACGACATAATAGATCTGTCAGGCTGATCCCCCGCCGCCACTAGGATTTGATCGACGCTGAGCGGGCCGCAAGGTAGAGCAACAACTTCGCCGGTTATGGGTCAAAACAGGTGGGGTCGACAGTATGCCTTTAGCTCGTCAAAGGACCGCAGGTTTCCTAAGGCCCACTGAAGTCTTATGCTTGCGCAGAGCTCAAGAACCAGCACGCTGCCGGAGCCTCGAGATGAACTCGAGGGCGCCATGCGGCCCGTGAGGCTTTGCACCGCTGACCGAGGCCTGAGGCGCCATCTTCTCGATTGCCTCGACCTTTCGGGTTCGCCAACCCCCGAGCCCCGATCATGTAGCCAAGCACCTTCGACGCGCGCCAACACGCACTTTCGGGTTGAGCTTGATCTTGTGCCTCGTTGTTGAAGGTTTCTCGAGGTCGCGAACGTGGTCGCCTTGAGGGCTCTTGACGGATGATGTCGCCCACGAGACCTCAAGGTTGCGATCGATCTAGGGTCGAACGCCTGGTCATCGACGTTGAACGTGGGCCCTCGCATTGCGCAGTACTCAAACGACATGGTCGTGTAGCAAGAGGTGCCGAACGGGTGATGAACGACGCCTGCTTCGCCGTCGATCGCTAGCTTGATCCGATGGTACCCTAAATAGGCGCCCAAAAGCTTAGCATCTTGGCGTTTGGGTGGAGTCAACGATCCGTCGATGCGCCGGAGCTGAAGTTGTCCTTCGGCAAAGCCGAAGTTCAAGCCCGTGGTCTACACACATTCTCCACTTTCCGCTCGATTTATGACCGCTGGCATACCCACTTGAGTAATCGATTCCGAATGAAGCCGCCTTCAAGAGCTTGTCAAGGTTGTCTCTGATGACCGACCTTCTTTGGGAGAAACACGCAGCTTTCGGCGCATAGGTCGAGAGTCGGGTCTCACCAGAATTTGTGCTCAATCACCTCCCTGGCACGCCAGTATGTCCGTGAGGCTCCTGCTTAATATGCCCTTGTTGGGCGGAGGAGGATCGAGTTCCTATTTGAACTCACCGTCCCGAGACATGGATGCATCCGGCTCGTCGCCCGAGCAAGACAAACTTTGTCCCCATCACCGATTGTCGCTTTTCCGACAGCGCTTTCACCATCGTGATCCGAGCCTCGCCGGTAGCATCACGGGCGAGCTGCAGGCCTGTCTCGCACCAGGTGCCGCCAGAGGTCGCCTGCGACAAGATATGCCACAGCGTAACTTCATGCACCGATGGCTGATAGTGATTGGCCGCCATGAACTTGATCGTATGGCCGCCCGAGGATGGCGCTGTACGAAGGTCCCCTTGACCACCTCGGGTTACCATTTCTAAGGAAATTGGCCGAGTCAGCCAAGGTGACGGCAGACCACTCGCTCTAAAGGACTGGCCGAGCTTCCGGACGATCCCAAGAAGGACGGCGATGTTCTTTTGACCTTCGACCGGAATCTGATCCCATTGCGCCCACCACAAAGAAGTTAGTGAGCTACCGCCGACTATGACCTGATCGGACACGCAGTTGTTGATGGTCGGTCACATCAGCATGGTTCGCATCTCTGCCATACCTGAAGTGCGCCCCTCGAGAAAAGGTGATGGTGGTTCTACCACTTGGCAAGTCGCCTGGCTATTTCCGGCACACTGAAGATGGTTCGTGAGGCGTTTGAGCTCAGGCCGGATCGTGTCGACGAGCCGCCAAAGATAACATTGATACGGCTCACCCCGTTGGAACCTGTGTCGAGGTCATCCTAGTCCGCCACTGCTCACCCCCGTCCGGCTGGTCGCCTTTTTCAAGAACACGCATTTCTCCCGACCATCGTAGAGAAAGCCTCCACTTGCCTTGCCAAGCCCCGCAGTTCGCAGGTCGTGGCCACCGCCTCTATGGAACAAGCGTAACTTCGCCATCAGATCCTCGACGCTCACTTTTGCGTCGCAGTGATCGGCCTCACGGGCCTGTGGCGCCATCTCCCGCTGGGCCGGGTTTTTGCTCGACGAGGTCGAGGCCGACCTTGCGTCTGGACCCTCCCGAGCTCGATCCCTGACTTTAAGGACTCACACGGCCGTCACTGAGACGATCACTGCGCAATCCTCCGCTGCTCGCGGTCACGCTCTGGCTGGGCGCCTGGGGTCGGGCGCCTGAGTTGGATGGCTCCTTCCGGGGTTCAGATCAGCCATCTTGGTCAGAGTCGCTTCACGGACAAAGATCGCCCACATCTCAGTATCGCCTCCGCCATACTGAAAAGCTTGTTGACGCTGAGCCTCGAGGTAATTCTGTGTCCCTGGAGGCGCCGACGCGACGAACTTGAACGCTTTATGACGGCTCCTCGCTGAGATGTTTCGGATCGTTCCTTGTGCGGATAAATCGCCGACGGTCACGGTTGCCGCTCTTTCCTCGGATGACGCGATCCAGTCCTCTCCCGCCGCTCAGAGTAACTCGAAAGTTGGAGCGAGGGCGCTCAATTTGGAGCCACGACCAAGGAGCAAAGCTCGTTGAAGAGCCAAGTCCTGGCGCGGCGGCCCAGACGCCGAGGTAATTTGCCATCACGAGTTTCATTCCGGCCGCCAAGATGGCGGCCGAGTAGATGGATAGGAACTCGTGGTTCTGGTCCCATCAAGCGCTTATCAACATCGGCTGAACTGAAGCCGGCCAACAGACGCGAAAGGTCGCTTGAGTACGCCATGTACCAGAGGTCGACAAAGACGTGCGGTGTGGTCGCCGCCGACAAGGCCCCCGCCGACCCTTGAGTCGAGGTCATTC
Source organism: Guadua angustifolia (assembly GCA_036346375.1). Classification (NCBI taxonomy): domain Eukaryota; kingdom Viridiplantae; phylum Streptophyta; class Magnoliopsida; order Poales; family Poaceae; genus Guadua; species Guadua angustifolia. Next base: position 48,401,291 of record CM070514.1, read on the forward strand.
GGCGTCCACCTTTGGCAAGAACGACCATGACGCAAGGCCATGAGTCACTCGAGAGGTAACGCAGACGATCCGGACTCGGCGACGCTCGATTTTAACATCGGGAAGGCCTCCCGATTTCGGCCGACGACGTGGAGTCGGGAGCCGGCCCGCTTGACCTTGCTTGGTTGGTACTATGGATGGAGACGTGGCGCGTAGCCACGCCCCGAGACCGCTCTGGCGAGAGGGCGCCGCGCGGTGGCGCCCGGCAGGCTGGCGCGATGAGTTGTCACTCGGGGAGGGGTTCGAGTGCCGGTTGCGGTTGTGGCGCTGCCTTGCCGCGTTCGACGAGTTTCTCGCCAGGTTTTCCAAAGTCGACTCGCTTATCGGGATCAACCATGACCCGGCGATAGCGCCGGAGGCGTTTTCTAGAAGGAGGAGTCTCGATAGCTAGTAGATGCTGCCCTCTCGATCCTTCACGAGGGCTGCTATGGCTTGGTTGATGGCGCATATTGACCATCCGGATGGCGCCTCAGAGTTCATGCGTACGTCTGCAGCCCTGCCGCACTGCCTCGCCATCAAACATGTCGTCAGGTGGTGGTGGCGCGGGTGAAAACAGACGCGAGTCGAGTTCATACCGAGCCCACACTGAGGAATGTCCGCTGGCGAACGCGCCATGCTCCCAAGATCTTGGAGTTTTCCTACAAATGAGCAAAGCCAACGGTTTCATTTGGCGCCACCTGATTTAGGGATCAACCGCAGAAATGAAACGGGTCAAGAAGACTTAGGACCGAAAGGCAGGCTTGGCTCAACGAGGAAGGGACTCGACGGCCGAGGCCTGAGCTAGCGACAGAGAGCGGAGACAAGGATTTATACCGTTCGAGCCTCGGCAATAGTTTCATCACCAGCCGCTCGCGCAAAGGGTCTTGTTACTATCAAGTATGATGTGTATTATACCATACCAACAATGGCGGCGTTCTAATGCTCAATTTTGTGTGTTTGTTCGACATGCGCCTCGTGACCGCTTTATAATCACTAACGTTGTTCGCACCGGAGAGATTCCCGGGAAGTGGCTTGTGCGATTGAAGGGGCCGAATCGCCTTAAAACGCCCACTTCCGCTTTGACGCAGCTATTCGATCTTAGTAACCCGAGTAAACGCGCCGGGTTCAGTCGAGGTCGAGCGGGGCCTTCACCGCCGAACTCGAGGTCGTCGCCCGGCCCAACGACGCCTGTGTGGGTCGGGCCTCCCGAGCCGGGAGCCACGACGGGTCAAAGGACGCCCAAATTTCACACTTATATATGAGATTGCTAGTTGCTTTGTATAGAGATTGTTTGCCTTGTATAGCTATTGCCATATACACCTTCTATACCCTCTTGTACATGTATATATATCGCCCCTTAACCTCATGTTGAATACAAGTGCTATTCATAACAAAACCATCATTGTTTTAGGCTGATCAAGTTTACATGGATCTTTTTTCGTCGATTTCAGATAAGTAACATGCATCCCAGTAGGGGCGGTCACCGATCCAAATCCGGATAAGAATCTGCTCTTCAGCAATGAATGCCTACAAAGTTGAAAGCAATGAAAACATGATATTAACATAACCCAGATATGGTATCAAACATTTTGTGCATGATGTGGGTGACAACCTTGTCTAAGTCATTCCAGAAGAGCGAATTTGCTGGAAATTAATCTTGTTGTTTAATTGTCCATGTTTATTTTGTATTAGAGTTTGCATTTAGGAGGCGTGTGCACGCCTCTTGGCTCACCAAGTGGAAGAATAAGTCTTTTAGGATCTCTGCATGGATAAGAGTGGGCAGTTGACACACGGTTTATGTATTTATTTTGTGTTTGGTTGTGCATTGAGAAGAACGAAAAAAGAACTATTCTTGTTGGGGGTGCTGCTATATTATGGGCTATTTGGTGCACGCGAATGATTTAATCTTTGAGAAAAACAATCTTCCTCTTTATGCGTGTTATTTTAGGGGAACATACCGATGCGGTTTTGGGCACTATTGCACCCGAGAACAACAGGAGAACATCCGACAAGGCAGGTGGCATTGGAGGTGGTGACGCCGACATCTTTGCTAAGATCGGATAGAGAAGCAATTATAGGATTTGCTTTTGATCATAAGTTCTCGTTGTCCCGCCGACATTACAAATTTACTTTTACTTTTGTAAACAAATGATTAGGTGCAATTGCAGATACCAGATTTTAATCTTTTATCTAAAAAATTATTCTGCGGTACCGATCGAGTTAGAGTAAGAAGAAAACAAGAGAATAAAGTACCGCTTGTGCCGTATAGAAAAGATCTCTCACAGATGTTCTTTTTTCCTTGAGTTCTAAGTGAAAGTGATAGTTGTGTCCACTGTGATCATGCTAGTTTTATCTAGGCTAACAAATTGAAGAAAGTTGAGCAACGCAATCTCAAGAGCTGACAATCTTTGACAACTTATTTGAACAGGTTCATATAAAATGTTCCAGTTCGCAGCTAAGCACCATCAAACCTAATATATAAAACTCTAGTTGAACTTTGGTCACATGCTTACAATATGCATCATAAATTAAGCTAGATTTGCTAACTTCAAATGAGTTCAGTTGATTTTGCTGCATAAATACGTATGGCAGTACCAGGTAGGTGGAAATTTAAAACCGAAATCGATATCAAATCGAATCAACCGAATTAACCGATTATTTCTTTTATCTTTCCGCTTTCTGCCTCGGTTTTGTTTTGATATAATTCTGTTATAGTTCGGTTCGGTTTTTCGCTTTCAAAACCTAAATAACCTAATAGCGATATACAATAATACTTTTTATAATATTCTTCTTAAAGCCACTAAATAATTCTCATGTTATAATACATTTATGCATATGTTTAGTATATTTATATGTTCTATTATGCTTATATTGTAATGACATATGAATATTGTGTGAGTTTATCCATACTTTGTGTTGCAATATGAGAATG